>CM053405.1:44587542-44615485 GCA_028644305.1 Xerus rutilus | reverse complement strand
TTCTATTTGCCTCAACAAATGTTTTCAGTGAATAGTGTGTACAGCTTCTGATAATTTGTTTTTTTCTGCTATGTTTGCCAACATGTATTAAAATGCAACTTTTGGGAAAAAAATAAAATAATAAAAAAAAAAAATAAAAAAAAAAATAACATCTGGAGGGCCTGTTGCAGTTGAGGGTAGGGGCCTGGACTGCAATGAAAAGTGCCTTTATGCAGTATTGCTGCCCCTCCTGGCACCAGTTACTAACTTCAGGTGAAAAAATGTTAGGTGAAGAAGACAGGATCTGAGGAGGTTTCAATACAGCTGGTGCATGTCCTTAGTATTATGAAAAGCAGTCAGTTCAGTGAGAGAAGAAAAATGCAATGCAGACTGGTGATTTTGTAGTTTGTCCTCCCACCCCACACACATCTGATAGTGCTCTATTAAGGGAAAAGTTTTTTTCTTTTTTTAACCTTGCAAATGTTCTTCTATTAGGTTGTGTATAATTCCATGAAATTAAAAAGTCCTGTTTATGAATAGTAGTTTAATTAGAGAAGTTAGAAAACAAGAACCTAATTGTTGGGCAATGAGAGTTTGGCTTCCTAAGGAAGCATAAATTCATTTAATATATGGAGCAACTCTTTATATTCGTATTAATTATGTTAAATCTAGAAATCATTTTTCCTTCCTTAGTTAATGATATGAGAATATGCTTTTGTAATTTGTTTCTGTGTTCTTCGGTGTACCTAGAAGTAACATTGATTTGAACTGCATTGCCCTAATTTATTTCTTTCATAAGGAAAGGGAAAAACAGAGGTAAAATAAATCACAAAATTTTCACCTACAAATATTAATTCCTAATTCGGAATTTGTGCCAGTTAATGATTTCTTTTCTGCCACTTTCCCTATGTGCTTAGAACTCCAAAATCTCCACTACTGTTTTCTTGTCAGATAGAAAAGTGTTTCTAGAAATGGAAAAAAGGAGCTAGAGATGAGGAGTTTCCCATCATAGGGGGCATTAAATGGGAAGGAGGGTAAGTAAGGGGGTTTAAGCATGAGATAGAGATTGAATTAAATAAAACCTGCACTCTTTCATTTTTGCCAATCATTATATAAAAGTTACTTATGTTCGTCAGAATACACTTATTTCTTCTCCTCTTAGACTCTTTGAATTAACTCTCCTCCATCTTTCTAAAGCTAATTTTGAATTTAGTCTAACAGACATTTGTAAAATACCGGATGTGTGCAAGACTATATATATGTTAGACACTCTGGAACAATCAGATTACCTCTGTTGTATATATAATGTTAAGGTTTGTTAATTTGAAAATTTTCTTTTTTTATAATTAAAACTAGAAAAATTCAAAATAACATGAGAATCAAATTAATTGCAGCGCATCTGATATCAAAGAACTTATTAAAGAATAATGGGTAGTTCAGTTAAAATTTGTGATGCTTTGGTCATTTCAATAATTCTAGCAGCTCTCTAATAATTCTGTATATTGCACAAAACTTGTCATGCATACATTTTATGCATGGGTTAGAACTAATTAATACTTAAAATAATAGGTTGAATAATAAAATGACCTAATTAAAATGACTTTTATCCTTCATGTAAGAGAATACATTCATATATTAAACACGAGTGTTATCTTACCACTAAGTACTGTGC
Organism: Xerus rutilus; assembly: GCA_028644305.1. Lineage (NCBI taxonomy): Eukaryota > Metazoa > Chordata > Mammalia > Rodentia > Sciuridae > Xerus > Xerus rutilus. The sequence continues at coordinate 44,613,834 of CM053405.1, read as the reverse complement.
TGGAATGAAGAAATTCTTTTTTAAAGCACTAGGTTTCAGGTTATAGCAAATCAATGTATATTCATCACAATCTACAATTTTCTGTATGGCACAATGAATACTTCTGGTTAGAATAATGACTTTGAATCACTGAAAAAGAAACTGATTACATAGAGAGCTTAAATAACAGCCATTATTTAAGGTAGGAAGTTAACTAAAGATAGAAAGTCCTTCAAAAATAATAAGTAAATTAAATGACTTTTATGTTTAAAATATATTTATTTTATTACACATTAAATTTATTAGAATACTTCATCTTTACTATTCTGAATAGACATGGTCACAGTAAATATCTTTGTTTTATTTACATCTATCCATCTGAGTTGCATCTGTATGTAGTGTTAGCAATTTTAGGTCTATGACAAATATATAGTGACTGGTAATAAGCTTTACAAGTAGTAAATATAGTTGGCTCAATTAACTTTTTATACCTCATGTAATTATTGCACAATAGAATTATCAGTATTTTATTGAATTATCTTTCACAGTTTATTCAGCATTTAATGAACACATGGGACATAACAGCATCCAATAATAATGCAAGTGTATCAGGAGTGGACGAAACTGTAAAGGCGTGTGGTGGTCATTAGTGATGTTTATAAATGTTTCACATTATCAGTTTTCTGGGAGTATGGTGGGATTGGCTTTCCTTTCCTCCTTTAATATGAGATATAGTCACATGCTTTGTTTTGGCCAATTAAATGTGAGCAGAAATGTCATGTGTCACATTCCTGTGGAAGCTTTATGAGCCGGTATATGACCTACCATGACATTTTTCTAATACTTCAGTGATCGTGCAGGGACACATGGAAAGGGATGATTCATAAATTCTGAGTCCCTGACTGTTAATGTGAATAGAGCGTCCTGTAATCCTATGTTGGATATAAACTGTGAGTCTCAAGCACATTTTCTTGTAATAAGCCTCTATGTTTTATCAGCATAATCCAGCCTGTCTCAATACTGAAATTGGTAGTAGTCATGGATATTGCCAAAACAGCGTCCAACTGTGTGGCATTGACTTTGGGACTGGGTAGTAAGAAAACTACTGGGAGTCTGGAAAGGTAAGTTTTGGTGCTAAAACATTTAGAAGGCAGATCATATACTCAGTGAACTTACAGCACTAGGAAAAGAAAGTGGCTAAGAAAATCTAAAATGAATAGTTGGTTTAATTACTGTTGGCTGCATTTACCAAGGTAATACAAAAAACAGATGTTCTTAAAAAGGAATTGGACATTTTTAAGAAGAATAAGAGGATACAGAAAGGGTCTGGAAATTCTAAGACTTTCAGGTATGAATCATGTAATTTTTCACAATCCTAGCCAATAAAACATAAAAATGAAAAAGTCTTTGAACAACAAAGTCTGATTGAAACAGCCTTAAGGTAAGAACTAAATCAAAGGTATAACTGTCACAACCATTGTTTAAAACTCTGAGTAGACTAAGGTATTCAGAACAAAGATCCAATTAAGGTGGTAGGATCCTCAATTTCCTTTTCATATGAAAAAATTGCTCAAGTAAAAGACATCAAAGTGTGGGTCTCCTTGAAGGCCTAATAGATCCATGGTTCCAGCAATTAATTACAGAAAGAGGGAGGGAGGAACAGGAGAGAGAAAACAAAAACAGCACATTTAAGAACCATAGATGTGGCTGGTGGTCCACAAACCTGACTTCAATCAAATTGATCTGAAATATCTAAGCATTTAATGTTTTTGAAAAATATCACTAATCTGGATGAAAACCAGCCAGCCATCTGTAAGTAGAAAGTGGTTTGAAACAGCCTTCTTCTTCACTGGATACATCCTCCAGTGTTCATTACAGCTATAATTAAGGAGGACAAAGGAAGAGGAGAACCTCCTAGAGACCAGAGTCACAGGCCACAGAGAACAATAAACTTCACCAGGGTTCAGAATTGGGGCCATCTAGAAATGTTCCTTACCTCTGGGACAAGGCATTCTCAAATATCTCAAATATCTGTGGGATTTGGGAGTTTTTAAAGGACAAATATCTTCTGGGTGTTTACATTCCTTCTCTCAGTGGAAGAGCTTATTGAGGTTTTCCTGGCCCCTTTCCACCATTATATGTTGATTGCATTGCAATGGATAAACTCTCCTTGAACTCTCTCCAGATAGGAGTCATATAGGACCTGTCAGAAAACCATACCATCATAGATTCTGGATTTTGAGCTTGATGCTAGTTATGGATCATACTATTGGATCATCTCCTTTGTGGGTAGCATCAAATGTTTTATTAATGGTCTTTCCATTTATAAATAAACCAAATATTTGATGTACAGAAAGAATATGGTATACAGTAGTACTGTCCATGAAAGTTTCTCTCCATCTCCCAGGAACATGTAGGATGATATTTTCTCATTTACTATGAAGTTAAGAATGTCTTTATGATGTCTTTTGATAAAAAAAATGTGAGCAGAATTGGCATGTGCAACTTCTTGGCACAGACTTTATAAACTAACTTAGGATTTGCTACATTATTTCCCATTGCTGCCATGATTGTGAAGCACACATTGAAATGAAAGCTTCAATCAGTTTGGTTCCCTGAGTGTTATGGACTTGTGTCCTCTAAAATTTATGTGTTCAACCCCCAGTATGCCTATATTTGGAGTAGGTAAGTGCTTAAGGTTAAATGAGGTCACAAATGGGGGCCCCAATCTAATGGGATTAGTATCTTCATAAGAGACACCAGAGTTTGCTTTCTTTCTCCACCAAGTGATGACGCAGAGAGAAGGTGGCCACTCTTACTGTAAGGTGAATTCTCACTGGAACCAGATCTTGCAGCACCTAGATCTATGGTATTTCATTGTGGCAGTCTGAATTGGTTAATAGAGTGAATACAATGAGGAAACTTCCTACATACATTTCATAATGTGTGTATATACGTAATCATACATTATGAAATAAACCCGTTGTGATAAGCACTAAGATTTGTATATCCAACCAAGTTTTTGACATCTCCACTTTGATGCCTCATTAGTACCTCAAAGTTGAAATGTCTTAAACTGAAAACTTGACTTTACTCTCATGTCTTCTTATTCCCATTCTTCCCAATTTTAATACTACTTAATAGTACAAAATAATACCATAATCCACCTTATGGATCAAATTAGAACACCGGGATCATCTGTGTGATTCCTTGCTGTCTACCTCCTCTTATATTATACCTGTTGGAAATTTCTGCTGAAACTGTCTTCTAAAAACACTTTGAAGTCATCACTATTACTCCTTGAATGGACTACTACAGTAACTTGTAATTGACTTGCCCATTCTACTCCTGTCTTTTCCCAAAGTATTCTTTGTAAGAACCAGGAGTTCTGTATAAAACATAAACCTTAAACACCATCATGCTTAAAAACTTTCCCCATTTTGCTTTTGTAAAAAAAAAAGTACAATTTACTATGAACTGTGATCTTTTTCATCAATCTCATCTCTTGTCACCTTATTCTCTGCTTCAATTCATGTATTTTTCCTGTCCTTTGAATATGCAAAGATCTTTTCAGTCATAGGTGTTTATAGTAATCACAATACCAAGAATGATATTAATAACACCATTAATAACTAGCATTCATTGGATGCTTACTAGGTACCAGGCACTGTCCTAAGCACTATACACATTAATTCATTTAGTAGTCATGATGAAATATAGACCACCCTATGTCTGTTGTATAGATGAGGAAACCAAGGCAACGAAGAAATGCCTGAGGTCATTCCCTAGTAATTGCTGGAACCAGGATTTGAACCCACGTTTAATTTCTGTGATCTGTTCAAGGGAACAGTGTCACTTTTGCTCTTAAATATTATTCTCTCTGATTGGTCTGCTCCTTTCTCATGTGTTTCATATGGTCAGTTTCTGTCACCATTTAATCCTATTTTAAACGTCATCCTTTGAGAGATTAAGGTATTCAAGCAGCTTTATTCCATCTCAGTAGTGTTTTTTTCTTTCAGTGTTTATCACATTTGCAATTATATGTTTATTTTTTATCTGTTTATTTTCTAGCTAAAAGACTGGTAAACTCTTCCTGCTTAGGGTCAGAGAGATCTTTTAGGATCTTTGGTTCATATGTTCTCTACTGCAACTGCTCAGAAAAGCAAGGAAAAAGGTATGACTGTGTTTCAATAAAATTTCATTTAGAAAAGATCTGGTGGGCCAGATTCCACCTATAGGTCTTGGCTTCATTCTTCCATTAGACTGTAAATGCTATACATTTTCAAAATCATGAACACTTTGTTTTTCATGTATCCCAGATCCCAAAACAGAACCTGGCACTTAATGGTTATTTGGCACATATCTAATGAAGGAATGAATGGCAGGCAGTGAAGCATCCTACTCTCCTTTGAAGGAGGCAGTGTTGACTTATTTGCTGCACAAATAAAATTTGACATTCACATTTCATCTGACTCTGTTTTAGAAATAAGTTGACATACCAATATTTAAAGAAAAAAAGCACATGGCCAAGTTATAGAAAAAGGAAGGAGAAAAAGAGCACAGGAAACTTCATTAAGATATGATATCAAGCCGGGCGCGGTGGCTCAAGCCTGTAATCCCAGCACTTAGGGAGGCTGAGACAGGAGAATCGCGAGTTCAAAGCCAGCCTCAGCAATGGCGAGGCACTAAGCAACTCAGTGAGACCCTGTCTCTACATAAAACACAAAATAGGGCTGGGGATGTGGCTCAGGGGTCAGTGCCCCTGAGTTCAATCCCCGGTACCAAAAAAAAAAAAAAAAAGATATGATATCAATACCTCCTCTTTTCTGCATTAAACATAAATTGTTTGCATTAGTCATTAATCACCTAATCTTTCCTTCTGAATAGTTGAAGTGGATTCCCTTAAGATTGTGTGCTTTTGAATATAATCCTTTTTAGCCTTGATATTTTCATTTTATCTACTCTATATTCAGTTTTGGATAAATGAAAATCCGTGACTCATTTTACATCTGTGTGGGGACAGGAAACTGGGCATATCTGGGTAAAGTAGTAAAAGATAGTGGTATGGATGAGTTCTCTGAAGAGTCAATACAGTGGAATATACTTTGTAAGATCATGTTTTGATGGTATCTCAGCAACTTCCAGCTGATCTCTTCTAATAGGTTTTGTGGATAATTATTGCACTTTTTATGGTAAGATGCTCCAGGAACACTTTGGCACAATTGGAACATGTTTATGTCTCAGGAGATCTCCATTTTAATACTCAGGAACCATGGAAAGGCAAGTAGAATTTGGAAAAAATCTAAATTTATTTCATAAATTCAACATATTGGGTCCTTTAAAATTTAGGAGAGAAAAATAATCTGAAAGTTTATTCAACAAATATTTGTGAAGAGACCATCATCTGCAAGATATTGAGGGAAAAATGCAAGTATCCACCACAAAAATTTCCCAACATTTTTCTGTTGCCACATATTTTCAATTGTCTAAACTGGAAATATCTTTCCCACTACTTCTAAAACTGATTTGACTTACAAATTTATTCTTAATCTGAAAGTGAGCAAAAGCTACCTTCGTTTTGTAACTTTGTAAACTCCCCCCACCTCAGGTCAAATAGAAGAGTGTCAAGTTAAATGTTAACACTGTACTTTGGGTTATTTCCTAAATCCATATGTGAGAGAAATTAACAAGCTTAATGTCCTAACATTTGAAGATTCTCTTCTTTTACCTCATTCTTCAAAAAAGTCTTTACATATTAGATCTTCTGAATTTTTGTTGATACAGAATCAGGAGAAAAACAATAGAGAAGAATATATGTGTGGGCAAAACTTGTGAATTTAATTTGAAGAAGGGTAGGAGAGAAGGATGAGGGAGAAGCTGAGGTGTTGAGAGATGTAGGTGGGAAAAGAACAGGGAAAGAAGTTTTCAAAATAATAAAGTATACCTATAATTTTTAAGAAATGTGAGTGAAATTCTGAGCCATTATAAAATTACTTTTTTGGTTTTTGGACGTTTCTTTGTTTAATCAGGGTGCTGCTAAGTGCTTTGGTATCATGTGCATAAAGGCTATAAGCATTACAGATGTGTAAACTCCATAACCATTATGCCTTCAGAGGAGAAGACTGCCTCCTCTTGCATTATCCCCTTACCTAGGTTGGTTGACTACTTTAAACATATGACATACCATAGTCCATTTTGTGCATTACAATAGTGTCATGGCTACATTACTTTCTGAACTCTATGCATAGTCAAAAGTTTCTGACAAAACCTGGAAAACAGATGACAACAGAAAAGTTTTCATTTGTGAGAAAATCTTACAAATTGTAAGACACACTTGACAAAGTTCTTCATTCTATGTAGCATATTTTTGGCTGAACATATGTGAAATAGGAATTTGTGAAAATTTGTGAAATAGGAAAAGCTTCCATATATACATGAGGCCAAATGAAAGGAAATGATACCAATCATTGAATTTAGTGCCAGTTTCTCTTTAGTTACAAACTAAAAATTTATTCTTTAAGTATTGGCCATATTAAGTATTGGCCATATTAAGTATTGGCCAGCCACTTGTAAGATTTATTCAGTCCACATTGTGTATAACTTGAAAAAGGTCATAAGGAGGTTGTTTTTATTAGAGAAATTAAGATGTCTGAAATGCTTTTCTAATTCTGAGATTATGTAGCTCTCAGATACAGTTCAGAATGATGTACGTGTTGGGAAAATAACCTCTGATGTAGATATTTCCAAACGAAAAATTATAACACAATGGCTCAAAGGATCTTAATACCTTTTCTAAGTGTCATTAGAAGTCTACATTAGGATACATTATGTAAAACAAAACATTAAATTGGACAATTTAGGGGGAAGTAGTGGAAAATATTTCTCAAAATAGAACTGTACAGTTAGTTCAGGCTATATGATAAATAACTAGAGTTTTTTTTTCCTAATGAGAAGGATAATGTGAGGATAGGTACACAGTATTCAAGCACAGTTATTCATAAAATATAGTCTCTATGTGCCTCTAGTTCCTACTTTAAGCTAGAGCTGAGAAGGAAATGAACTAAAAATGGAGAAGTGTTTTAGATCTTTGTAGACCATGGGTTCTCAACTTTAGGAAACATCAGAATCACTTGGAGAGCATATTAAAACATGTATTGCAAACACCTACCCCAAGAATTTCAAATTCAGTGAGTCTGTGGTAGGGCCTGAGAATTTGTACTTAAAGCAGGTGCCAAGATAGAGCTGATATTACTTATTTAGGAGAATCTTTGAGGACCACTGCCCTAGATCATTGTTTTTAATGCAATAGATTTCAATATGGTTGTTTCTGGCAGAAACAATCTATCACCATCTGTACTGACTAAGGGAGTTGCAAAATAAGTGGATAGGTCTTATTCCCATTTGCCCAATATACTGCCCCCCCATATGTTCAATCTTGGCCTAGATCATAAGTTATTTTAGTTTGGATACTCTTAGCTTGTTTTTGTAAGATCATCCTTGATTCTTTTTAACTAAATCCCAGACATTGCCTCTGTGATTCTCAAGGAGTAAAGCCATTTATCTTTGCTTTGTAATTTATCAGGCAACATTATAAAAGCCATAGATCCAAATAATTCTTTAAGTCTGTGTCTGGTACATTTGTCATTGTAACCACTTAAGAACTATAATGTTTGTCTGTCTTCAGTTGCTTTTAACAAACCTATTATTATCCTAGGTCATCAGCCTAGAAATTTACTATTTCCATTTAATGTGATTTTTCTTTTCTAAATCTCAGTATTGGTGAGACAGTCCCATGTATTTAGTGTTCATTGTAGGGCATCTCAGTAAAATTTTAAAAAATAGTGTCCAATAGGGAGTTGAGAAAAGAACCAAAACAAATATATAAGTAAAGACAGTGTTAATGCTGGAGAATATTTCATGGCTGAAAAGCATAAATTGCCTTAATATTCCTTGCATAGAGGCAACTAATGTAGATAAAACATGCATGCATTCAGATAATTACTTTATTTATTTAACCAATCAGAGAACTTGAGGATGAAAGAGAGGAAAATTACCAGGAAATGGAAAACCTGTGTTGATGCAGAGATGTATTTGTTATGGAGGCTCCTGTGACTGGAATAATAAATGCAAGTTTGACCCTACAACCCGGAATGTTTCTAATATGGAAATAATCTTTTTGTAGCTTGAGGATTTAAAAAAAAAACTGTTTGCAACTTTCTCTTCTTTTGAATTTTATGGATAAAAGACATGGTATTTCTAAAAATACAACATTTTCATATTTTCCTTTCAAACCTGGCTTAAGTGTTTCAACTTTCTTCCAAAACTCTTGAGTCTTCATTTCCTCACTAGCTGGCCATCTCTGTGGTCCTCTCCAGCACTCACATATTCCTTATATATGTGCTTGCCTCTGACCCCTCTGAGCTCAGTGGAATCAGAGCAACCCACTTTATAAGCTGGTTCTATCCTCATTGTGATATATTTTCCATTTGCTTGAGAGAGGAATTAGCCCTGTGGGGAAAATGACTGAAAAAGGCTTTTAAACACTTGCTCCCTTAAAATTGCTCTGAAAAGTTCCATTTTGTGACTTTTGGCTTTTCATCCAAATACTCCAGCAGAGAACTATACACAGGGGGTACTCAGTAAGAATAGCTGATGATCTGTCCTTATCCCTCAAATATGCCTTGCCATTGAGGCAGAAAGATTTGCCAATACATTAAGTGGAACTCACACAAATAGGTAACAAGAGCTGTTCAGTGGGTTTGGTTAACATAGCAATGAGTTTGCTACAAAAGCATTCTTGTGACCTAAGACCCTAACCTCCACACTCTGGGGACATTGTTTCCCCATTAAGGAAATATATGCTTAGATATGCTTGTTTTCAGGTCACTGTTCTTTACCCTTTTAGGTCAACATGTCCTTTGTCTATGGATTAAAAGTTTGGTTTCATTATTTTCCAAAATTTACATATGCATGGAATGTAAAGTTGTCTGCATTATCTGAAGTCCACAGACCATAGGTTAAAAGCCTCTGCTGTCTGAAGAAAATCTGTCATCGTTTCAAATTCCAAGGCATTTTAATAGGAGATATATGTACTTGTATTGGCTTCTGCATACATGTGACTGAGGTTGTAGCAGAAAAACAAGGGGAATAAAAGTGTTTGCTTTTTTTGCCTTGTGTTTTAATTGAAAAATTAAAAGCTACGGCAACTTGGATTATGATAGGATGGAACTACTATATGTTTATTTTAAAACTTGATTTTCCTTTCTTATAACTTTCAAGGGGGAAAACATAAAATAGAAATGAAGGGTGAGTATGTGTATGTTTTCCCACTTGGCAAATTTGTTATACAACCTAAGTCATCCATCACCATGTCAGAGAGTCAATCGAATCTTCCCCTTTAGAGTTTCGCCTAAAGGTTTTCTGTATAATTCTCGCAATAATGGATTAGTTGAACCCAGAGTAGCTTATGTTGTAGATCATACGGTGACTGAAAGCTTCTTTATTTTTTCTGACGTACATCTCTTCTAAGATCAACATTGCTTCTTCCTCGCGTGATCATGTGGATTTTTCTTAGTTTCCCATCACCTGTACTCTTCAGTACATAGGACACAGCTAATTGTGTTATCCTTTGATTATTCCTTAGAGACTTTCTGTATAGTAGTGCTTCCAAAGATAGGGTACACAGAGGAATCACTTGAGGAGCTTTAAAAATATTAATGCTTGGATGGTTCTTACTTGTAGAGATCTTAATTGATTAGTCTGAGGTGTGGCCATAGTGTTGGAATTTTTAAAGTATTTAAAAAATAATTTTATCAGGAAATAGTGAAAAGTATATTGTCTTAAATTTATTTTCTGTTACTGCAACTGAATACATAGACTGAATCTTTGATAAAGAATAGACGTTTATTTAATGCATGGTTCTGGGGCTGGAAGTCCAAGAATGTGGTGCTGGCATCTAGTGAGGGCCTTCTTGGTGCATCAGAATATGGTGGAGGGCATCACAGAGTGGGACAGAACAACCATGCCAGCTAAGGTCTCTCTTGCTCTTCTTATAAAGCCACTAATGCCATCATGGGAGCCCTACCCTTGTGACCTCATCCAATCATAATTACCTCCCAAAGGTTCCACTAACATGAATTGGGGATTAAGTTTCTAACACCTTAACTTTTGGGGGACACATTTAAACCAATGTATATCTACTCTATCATCTCAGAAGTGGTAGTAATTCCTATGCAGATTTTGATTAGAAAGTTTTTGTGATTGAAGATCAAAGATAATTTCAGTCATTATTCTCTGAACAAATTGGAAAGGAGTAGACTGAAAGAAAGGAATGTGTTATCCTTGGCATATGGAATAAAAGAATAAAGGATTCTACAATAAGCCCTCATGTCCTGACAAATTGAGCAATGTGTAATTTCCCATTACAAATAGAAACTCTATTCACCCTTAATCTATATTGCTACAGTTATCCTTTAACACACTGACCATGAAGTAGGTGTTGGAATTATTTGTATTTTCCCAATAAAGTAAAAAACCTTCAGAGGAATTAGCTGTCAGAAGTCACATAGTAAGCAAGTCATGGAATTAGATATGAAAGGTTGGCATTAGTGACAAGATAATAAAGGACACCTTCTTGCAAATAGAAAAGATGCATCCATCTTACTGGGAGACTGTGTAAAGTCAGAGTGTTTTATAGTCCCAGGGCAGAGTGCATGTACTTTGGTCATGATATACTCAAACTTCAGCCATTTGAATTTTACCTGTTATTTATGCCATACCAAAAGGTAACCTGTATTATTATTTGCTTTTCTCTTTTAATTGATTAACTTATTTTACTTAGTTATACTAAATAACAGTATCCATATGATCACGTATTGACTATGTCTATTTTTCTAATACATGTGAAATAAGTATATAGATTTTGAAATAATAGCTGATCTATATCTTAGTCACAATTTTGTCTGCAACCACCTTGCTGTGAAGATCATACATCAAGACCCTGACTTTGGAACCTGAAAGTGCTCTAAGGGCAGCTGCTTGTGGACGCAGATCTAGTACTGGGAGGAATGAAGGTCTGGGAGTCTCTTTCCCACCACTATGGCAACTGGGAAGATCAGAAGATGCAGCTGGAGGACTCTACTTTTCTTGACTCCTGAATAACAAACAGTTCCCTGTGTTGTCCTGGTCACTCTGTACTAGCCTTTCAATAAGGCCTAGGGTTAGGCTTTAAGAAAAATTGCCTCTTTAAATGGAAATATATCTTTTGGTATCTGACTGGCTAGCTGGATTCAAGACTAAGATAAACTCCTCTTTTAGTACAATAAATCAACACTGTTTTTAAAAAGATACCTGACTCTACTTTAGTGACAAAAGTATACTTGAAAGTAGGTTGATGTGTCCTGATTCTTACTTTCAACAATCTTAAGATGAATTCAGATTTTCCATAGTTATGAGTTCATCAGATATAGAAAAAAATTGTCCCATCTAGAGAAATAAACTTGTAGATCCTGAAATAATGTCAGAACAAAATAAAAACCTGAGCTTTGATCCACAACATAGAGAAAAGAATATGTCTGATTTAAAAAAAAATTGCAAACATTTTTTTAAAAAGTCTTCTAATGATCATATCACCAAACAGCTAAACTGTTGCAGGGGAATGGCATAGCAGGGGTTTTATTTATTCATTTAGAAGAGTTCAGTCTCACTAGGTTATATACAAAGAATAGCAATCAAAAGAAACTCATTTCATATCTGTTCTCCTGCTGATAAACTATAATTGGTGACTGATTGCATGGAGGCATTTTCTTTCTTCTCTGACCTTTTTGTCCTGATAACCTGGTCATTTCCTGCCAGGGGATGGAACAGGACATATTTAGGTAGAAAGTGCTTTTCCTTTACAGAGAGGAAGCACTTCCCTGGCATCTTGAAATGTTTCTCATTTGCAGTACAAAATAAATTGTTTTATGATGAAAGAAGAAAAAAGCATTTTAAAACAAGGTTTTCATAATAGATAATCAACCACTTACTTTGGCTGAGGATATTATCATCTGTACCCCTGAGTTATGTGAGGTCAATTATTTTTTTCCCTAATGTAGTAATATTCAACATTGAACAAATTTCATCTAAATCAAAACTAAAGCTGAAGGCAAATATGACCTGCCCATTCATTAGTGGGGAGAAGGTGGCTGTAGTCTGGGACTGATTGTCTTGAGATGTGTACCTTTGAGATTTTACTTTCATTGGAAGGATAAAGTGGTTGTTCCTGTTTTTGGAATTGGATAATGAGATTTCAGAAAACAATAACTTTCTTCCTTTTATACTAACATTACGTCTTATTTGAGAATATTGTGCTATGTCTAAGTAAGCAAAATCATGGTATCCAGGCATGCTTAAGGCTTTTGCCAAAAGGGGAGTTTAGAGAATGAAGATGAAGACTGAATACAGAATTTGAAACGAAGAAAGAACGCCTTCAGACATATTTGGAGTTGCTCATGACAGTTTAGGTTTTTAATTTTAATTGATAAGCAGATTGATTCTCCCTGTGTTAAAGATTGTTGGTATGCTGACCAATAACCCTGTTTCTGTCCCTTATTTAAAGCTTGTATTTCCAGTATACAGAGGAACACTAGAACACACATGACAATATTTGTCACTTATATAGTTCTATTTTTTAAATTTTTTTAACACAGTGGAATGCATTTCAATTCACAGTACACATATGGAGCACAATTTTTCATTTTTATGATTGTATACAAGGTAGAGGCACACCATTCATGTCTTTATACATGTACCTAGGGGGGTGATATCCATCTTAGTCCACTATCTTTCCTATCCCTATGGCTGCTCCCTTCCCGTACCTCCCCTTTGCTTTATCCAAAGTTCCTCCATTTCTCCCATGCTCCTCACCCTCACACCCATTATGGATCAGCATCCATTATTCAGAGAAAACATTTGGCCTTTGGTTTTTTGGGATTGGCTTACTTCACTTAGAATGATATTCTCCAACCCCATCCATTTACCTGTAAATGCCATAATTTTATTCTCTTTTAATGCTAAATAATATTCCATTGTGTATATGTACCACAGTTTCTTTATCCATTCATCTATTGAAGGGCATCTGGGTTGCTTCCACAGTTTTGCAATTGTGAATTGTGCTGCTATAAACATTTCAATGCTGCATTACTGTAGTGTGCTGATTTTAAGTCTTTAGGGTATAGACCGAGGAGTGGGATAGCTGGGTCAAATGGTGGATTCATTCCAAGTTTTCTAAGGAATCTCCATACTACTTTCCAGATTGATTGTACCCATTTGCAGTCCCACTAGCAATGTTTCAGTGTGCCTTTTCCCCCACAACCTCGCCAACAATTATTGTTGCTTGTTTCTTGATAACTGCTATTCTGACTGGGGTGAGATGAAATCTTAGAGTAGTTTTGATTTGCATTTCTCTAATTGCTAGAGATGTTGAACACTTTTTCATATATTTGGTGATTGATTCTATTTCTTCTTCTGAGAAGTATCTGTTCAGCTCCTTAGCCCATTTATTGATAGGGTTGTGTGTTATTTTGGTGTAAAGTTTTTTGAGTTTTTTATATATCCTGGAGATTAGTGCTCTATCTGATGTGCATGTGGCAAATATTTGCTCCCAAAATGTAGGTTCTTTCTTCACCTCACTGATTGTTTCTTTTGCTGAGAAGAAGCTTTTTAGTTTGAATTCATCCCATTTATTGATTATTGATTTTATTTCTTGTGCTTTAGGATTCTTGTTAAGGAAGCTGGGGCCTAATCTGACATGATGAAGATTAGGGCCTACTTTTTCTTCTATTAGGTATAGGGTCTCTGGTCTAATTCCTAGATCCTTGGTCCACTTTGAGTTGATTTTTGTGCATGGTAAGAGATAGAGGTTTAGTTTCATTTTGCTACATAAGGATTTCCAGTTTTCCCAGCACCACTTGTTTATGAGGCTATCTTTTCTCCAATGTATGTTTTTGGCACCTTTGTCTAGTATGAGATAATTGTATTTAAGTGGGTTTGTCTCTGTGTCTTCTATTCTGAACCATTGGTCTACATGTCTATATTAGTGCCAATAACATGCCGTTTTTGTTATTGTAGGCTTGTAGTATAGTTTAAGGTCTGGTATTGTGATGCCTCCTGCTTCACTCTTCTTACTAAGGATTGCTTTGGCTATTCTGGGTCTTTTATTTTCCAAATGAATTTCATGATGGCTTTTTTATTTCTATAAGAAATGACATTGGGATTTTAATTGGAATCACATTAAATCTGTATAGTGCTTTGGGTAGTATGGCCATTTTGACAATATTGATTCTGCCTATAAAGAGCATGGGGGAATCTTTCCATATTCTTAAATCTTCTTCAATTTCTTTCTTTAGTGTTCTGTAGTTTTCATTATAGAGGTCTTTCACTTCTGTTGTTAGATTGATTCCCAAATATTGTATTTTATTTTTGAGGGTATTGTGAATGGGGTAGTTTTCCTAATTTCTCTTTCAGAGGATTCATCATTGATGTATAGAAATACATTTGATTATGGGTAATGATTTTATATCCTGCTACTTTGCTGAATTCATTTATTAATTCTAGAAATTTTCTGGTAAAATTTTTTGGATCCTCTAGGTATAGTATTATGTCATCAGCAAATAATGATAGTTTGAGTTCTTCTTTTTTCTATTTGCATCCCTATAATTCCTTCCATCTGTCTAATTGCTCTGGCTAGAGTTTCAAAGACTATGTTGAAACTCTATGTTGCAGTGGTGGAAGGGGGCATCCCTGTCTTGTTCCCGTTTTTAGAGGGAATGCTTCCAATTTTTCTCCATTTAGAATGATGTTGGCCTTGAGTTTAGTATAGATAGCTTTTACAACATTGAGGTATTTTCCTACTATCACTAGTTATTCTAGTGTTTTGAATATGAAAGGGTACTGTTTTTGTCAAATGCTTCCTCTGCATCAATTGATAAAATCATATGATTCTTATCTTTAAGTCTATTGATATGGTGGATTATGTTTATTGATTTCCATATGTTAAACCAACCTTGCATCCCTGGAATGAACCCTCCTTCATCATGGTGTACTATTTTCTAATGTTAGGCCATTCTTCTATGATTTTTTGCTCTATTATTTTCACTCTTTATCAGTTAACACTGAAAAATTATGATTGGATAAGTATTGATCCTTCATATTTTAAAATTTATTATGTGAATATATCATGTGTAACTATTTTAGTTTTCTGATATGTTAAAGTTTAACTATGTCAGTACATTTACTTTGTTAATTAAATGGTTAATATGCTACGGGCTTAAAATTGTAAGCACAAAGTAAGCACTAAATTGTGGATATTTTTGTAGAATTATAGATACCATTTTGCTATAATACTTTAATCTATTATAGTATGATTTTCATTCCAGATAGAGCTCTAATGTCCCTCTTTATTTGTGAGTTTGCTGCAATTAGCTATTTTATTGACCTTTAATGAGAACTTCTTTTTGGTTCAATTTGTATGTTCTCTTGGTTTTTAAAGTTTCATTAATTTAAGCTTTTGTCTTCATGTATGTCTTTCTTTTGATATATTTTGCTTTGTATTTTCTTGAATACTTATTTATTTTCAGCTTTTATTGTTAAATGATAAAAATCACTTATTTCTTGGTGTCTATAATTGTCTGAGTTGTTCTTTCTGTCCCATCCTCTTTCTCTCTCTTTAAAATTGTTTTATAGATAATATAAAATTTGTTTTTATTTTCTCATTTTTTTCCAGGAGTTATTTAAGAGAAGGAGTCATACTTTCCAAGTGATTCAGTTGGGATTTTTTGGTTGCCCTTATTATTGTCTGTTTATAATACTTGCGGTAATAATCATGAAATAGCCTTTAAATCTCAAATTTTGAAGGATATATTTTTGTTATCAAGTACAAGTTTAATTTTGTAAATGTGTTATCAATATAAATAAGTTATCTGAAAAACACAGAATTCTTTTCTCTAATCTCTGACTCTGTCACTGTCCCTTAGAGCAGAGAGTATTTACTTTAGAAAACTCAAAGTTATAAATTCCTTCTCTGTTCCTTTAAGAACTCAGTGTTACCCAGCCTCTTGCCAGTCCTATAACTTTGGAAAGTCTTTCTCAAGGACCTGGGAATCATCCTTATGAGATGCAATCATCAAGGAATTTAGCATGCCTATCTCCCAGTCTCCCTGGGAGGGTAGAAGCCTAACTTAGGTAAATGCCAATTAGCAATCACAGATGGCCTAATCACCTCGACTAACCTCTTGCCTATGTCCTCTAGTGCTTTTCCACTAGCACACTCAGCACTTAAAAACTCTTCTTTAGTGGGGTTGAGCTCAGTGATCACTCCTATTGCAATAGTCTTGAGTAAAGGCTTCGTTGTCATTTTAAGAAGTGCCAGGGACAATTTCTCTTTGCACTCAATACTTGTTAAAAAGGTAATATATTACAGCTTGCTGATTTATTATTCAAGTTCTCTATATCCTTCCTCATTTTTGACTTTTATCTCTTATAGACTATTTGAAACCTTTACAGTTTCTGAGATGTGATGAAATGCCTATGTGTCCTTGCACACAATACCAACTGGTTCTAATTTTTAGTGCAGGAACTTTTTCTCTGCAGCCTATGAAATGGGGCAGATGCATTTCATGTCTACAAAACGTTTGAAATGATTATCCTAAGAATAATGAAATCCAACTCATTTATCATAGATATAAATATATGAAGCAAATCGCAACTTGCAAAGTACTTTCTCATAGGTCTAACAATAAATTATTCAATGACAGTGCTAGGCTAAAACTCAAGTGTTCAAATTCTAGTCCATCCTTTCCACTCTTACAGGGACTAAACCTACCTTTTATGAGAAACAGAGAGGAAAGTCTATTGCTCTGTATCCTCTAAGAGAAGAGAAGGGAGAATACTCGAAGCATATTTGGTCTCTACTGTTTTTGCTAAGAGGCAGACTTGAATCAAAGTTTGTTGTGTTGGTCAACTTTTTATCATCCTGACAAATACCTGAAGAAAATAACTCAAAGGAGGAAAGATCTATTTTGGCTCACGGTTTCAGAGATTTCAGTCCATGTTTAACTGTCTCCACCACTTTGGGCCTGAGATGAGGCAGAACATCCTGTAGAAAGGTATGGCAGAGGAAAGCTGCTTTGTTCATGATATCTAGGAAAGGGGCAGGTGTGGTGGGACAGAGACAGACAGACAGACGCTAGAGACAAGATATCATCTTGAAGGGCACACTCCCTCCAACTAGGTTCCATTTCTTATGGTTTCTACCACCTCCCAGTAGTTCGTTCAGATTATGAATTCATCAATGGATCAATCCACTGAAGGTCAGCACCCTCCTGATCCAATCACTTCCCCAAAGTCCCATCCCTAACATGGCTACATTGGGGTCCAAACCTTTAGCACATGAGCCTTTGGAGACACTCTAGATCTGAACCACAACAGTTGTGAAACTCTTGAGAAAACAACTTATTTAATTTAATGATTAAATAACAACTTATTTAATATTTAATTTCTTTAGTGTAATTATAACTCAGACAATATTTGGGGCACATTAAACTGAAAGAAAATTTAATGTGTGATATTTACATTTAATTGGACTTCCAAAAGGACTTTGGGGGATAATTAAGACATGAGTGAAAACAAACAACAAAAAAGTCATTTCAGACTAGTATAACTATTTGAGCCAAAAGAGGGGATGTAGTCTATCCTTGTAATTATCAAAGTTTGTAATGCAATACATTGGTTAGTAAAGTTTGGAGATCTTGGGTATGTGACATTTGTGAAGCATGGGAGGTTTCCTTTTTCCAAGTTTCACATTAGGAAAAGAAGCTTCATTAGTAGTTAAAAAAAAAAGGAGAAATTTTATGATTTCATGCATTGGAAATAGAAAAGATAATGATGGTATCAGAACCTAATGGAATCTTTATCAAATTTTTATGACAATTCAAGAGACTAACCAGTTGATAATTCAGCTGATTGATGAGGATATCAAAACTTCCTTAATAATTCTTCCTTATATTTAGAAATTTGTGTATAAAATTTAAAGAGACAATGGAACCATTCTTGATGGCCATAGAGCAACAATTATTCTATTGTCTCTTTATACTTTACATACAAATCCCTAACCACAAAGAAGAATTTATCAAGAAAATTGTGTTTTGATATCTTACTAAATTTGTTAGCAGCACTGTTTTGGAGCAAAAGATAATGCTTTTACACACAGATCAGTTTGCACTGCATGTTCCTGCTATGCCAGAAAATAAAAATGAATCTGTTGCTTAGGCAAAGATTAAAAAAAAAGTAGTATTCCATGATAATGTCTCCATGGAAATGTACACTTGGCTATAATATGGTTGGCAATTTGGCTTCCTACTTCTGCTCAGCTTAGGTTAGAGGAGGGTGGTGTAATGGAGGGATGGGAAATGAGCTGAAGTTCTTACTGTCAGCAGGAAGCCAGAGGAGGCTTAGATAGCTATTACCTGAAGATTATCTGGAAATTTCTCAATTCTCAGTGCCAGCAATGTTTACATAAACTTCAATAGTTTTTGTGTTTTGGGGTTTTCTTATTACTTTGCAGTAATAAGATCACATATTTTATGCAAGTGATATTTTGAACCACATTTTGAACATTAAGGAGGAACCACATTTTGAACTGTACCAGAAGGCTCATGAAGCACAGACTACTTGATTGAACTTTACTGTTTGTGGCAAGTAAGTGAGCTTCACTAGATGACTATTACAATAGCCTCCCCATTGGTCTATCTGCCTCTGCTCTCACCTCCCCTCTTTATTAACACAGCACTCAGGGCAATTCTGTTACAATACAATTTAGATTTAATCTGTTCAAAACTCTTCAAAAGCTTTCCATCTCATTTATACACTTTAAGTCCCTACAAAGTTCTGTGTGATTGCCACTCATCCCTTCTCTTAGACCTTATTTCTTGTTATTTTCCTCTTCATCACTTTGTTGGTACCCCACTAGAATTATCAGACCATATCCAGGTCTCTCTGGCCTCAGGGCTTTGGTATTTGTTTTTTTCTTTGCCTTCAATGTGCTCCCTCACTCTCAATCTCTCTCTCTCTCTACAAACATACACACACACACACATACACACACATACACACACATATAATGAACATATATGTTGTATATATATAATGAACAGTATGACATACATATAACATATACTTAAGTAAAATGAATAAATCTCTCACTTCTATTAGATTTTATCAAAAGTGTCTTGTGGGGAACTTCCTCAACTGATCACATGTAAAATTTCAATATCATTCCCAGTGCAGCTAATTAGTGCTTTCTAATTTTTTCCTCCCCAGCATGTATTGCCAACATATTTTATCTTTTACTTCTTTAACATTTGTCTTCCTCAATGTAAATCTTTACAGGTACAGATTCATGTCTGTTTTATTCAATGCTCTGTCCCCAACACCTAAAATAGTAAGAGTAAGCAGAAATGCCTATTTGTTGAATGAATGAATAAAAGAAGAAATGCTATAACCATTGGTGTAGTAGCCAAACCAGCAACATTGCTATCACCCAGGAACATATTAAAACTGCAAATTGTTAAAACTCACCTAGATCTACTGAATTAGAAACTCTGAGGATGGCAACCAGCAATCTGTGTTTTAATAATTCCTTCAGGTGATTTGGATGTATATTAAAATTTGAGAATCATTGCTCCACAATTTATGCATCATCCACACTTTAGTACTTAACATACACTGTCTATTTTCTATATGGAGTGAGGTTGTTGGCTTTTTTGTAGCTACATAATTTCTATCTTTTTGAAAAAAATTTTAAAAATCAGCTTGTTTAAAACCAAGTTGCTTATTTTACTTTGATTTCTAAAATGTAATTTATCCATTATTTAATGTTCAATGAACTCAATAAATGTAATATATCTATGAAGGAAATAGAACAGATTCAATAATGACTATAGGGGAAATATTTATTATTAAGAAATTTTCATTTTAGGGCTGGGATTGTGGCTCAGTGGTAGAGCGCTTGCCTCGCATGCGTGAGGCACTGGGTTCGATCCTCAGCACCACATAAAAATAAATCAATAAAGATATTGTGTCCACCTACAACTAAAAAATATTTAAAAAAAAAAAAAAGAAATTTTCATTTTAGATAAAGCATGCCCAGAAAAGATATTTTACTAATTTATTTTTTCTTAAAGAAACATCTGCTTAAAAACAAAACAAAACAAAAAATTATCATATCAATCACAGTGAAAATGGATGTGAATTATTTGAGAAAAGTTATTAAATTAAAAAAATCACATACAACCAGAGAAATAAAAAGTTGTGCTCCATCTGTGTACAATGAATCAAAATGCACATTGCTATCATGTATACCTAAGTAGAATAAATAAATAAATAAAATTAAGAAACAAACAAACAAACAAATCCAGATTTAGGTAAAGAGTTTTCCCAAAGGATATTGGTAAAGGGACAACTATTCCAACAGGAAGATCTGATCTGTTTATCAGATCTACCAGAGTCTTAAGACTTAGGCAAAAAGGGGTTTTCTGTAATAAGAAGCAATAACAAAAGCTAGAAAGAAGTGGTTGGAGAAAGTGGGATGAAGGTGATGAAAAGGTAGCAGTGGCTTGATGGGACAGTAGACCCGAGAATGCTGTATTCTGAGGTTGGCCTAGTCACCCAGGGGTCACTGAGGAGGGGTGTATGCTGGTGTAGGCTGAAGGTGGTCTTAAGTTTCAGAAACCTCTGGGAAGGAGAGAACCAAAGTTTGGTTAAAAAGCATTTTGTTCTGACTGATCAGTGGGATCAAGTCAGCCTACCTAATCAATTTTGAGGGGAAGAATGGAAATTTAGAGGTCTGTGTTCGGCCTTTTGGTAAGCAAAACGGAGTGGCATGCATGAGTCTTAACTAAGTCATGTGAGGATGGTGATTTTTTCAATAATCCATTTCCTCGAACACAAAAAATGGGGGATTTCTTAATTGTTGTTCTTCTCTAGGATCACAGAGCTTATGTAAAATTCAACATTGTCAAAGTCAATGTCCAAAAATCAATGAAGTTTGAGACAATAAAGTTTGGGAATTTTTGGTATCCTCAGCTAACAACTACATTATTACGAAGATGATGCTGGGATTTTTTCCCCATCTATGACCACATACTTGTGTAATTAATAAGTTTACACATAAAAACAGAAGCTAGAAATGAGTTACATGTGTTGGAGAAATATAGTTGAAAACAAAACAAAACAAAAATCCCCTGCCAACCCAGAAAACCTACTCACAATGGTAGAAAAGAAAGAAACATTTTATTGTTGAATGAACATTAAACCTGAATGTAATGTGCATTATAGGAAATCCACTAAGAGATGAAAAGACACAAAACAATCTCATTCTTTTGTACAGTTAAGGAAAGTATGATCTATTGTATACATGTTCTCAAGATGGAGATTAATAGTCCTCAAATAAGAAGACTTGACAGCACCATTTTTCACACATAGGTCATTCTATATTCACTTGTTTATGGGGTGGCCGTCTGTGTTTACCACGTAGATTTATCCAATGAAAAAATTAAGTTTCTCATATCTTTATGACAGGTAGTAATCTTGCAACTTGGAAATGATGTGCCTTAACAATTAGGCCACTCTCACCAAGTAGAAGCTGGAAGGTAGGTGTACCGTCTTCTGTGATGATTACGGTATATAAGAAAAACAAACTTTCCCTCTACTCTCATACTCTTCTTACTACTTTTTGATACCAGATATGGGGATCTCCATGGACACCAACTGAATATCATAATTGTGTCACTTCTGACACTATCTACCTGGAGTTAGTGCAAACCCCACAAATCTGCCATCCCCATTCAGATGCCCTTTGCAAATGAGAGGTTCTGAAGTTATCCACAACTTTTATCAGGTCTAGCTACAAATTGGAGATTTCTATGACCCCCTCCTCAGGTTTGACAATTTTCTAGAATGGCTCACAGAAATTAGGGAAATGCTTTTAATTTGATTTATTTAATAAACTGTTACATTTATTATGTGGTAATGAATAGAGATGCAGGTACATTTGTGATCATTTCAAAAAAATCTCACATTTTGAACATTGTCAAAAAACTATATAGGGAGTTTTGCTAAGACCACAAACTTAAAGTGTATTTAAAAACACATTCTTGATATCCTAAAACATTAAAATGATCCATAATTCTATGTAGTTAATAACAATGGTGATAGTGATGATGATCAAGTACCATCATTTGTGCTCATTGTGCTCATTTCACTGTGTGAAATGCTTTATGTGTATTCTTTCTGTAAGACAGGATGATTATATATAGTCTACATATGTGTACTATGAGGAAATGAGCACAGAGAGGTATAAGTCACTTGCCCATGATCAAGTGGTTACATTTAGTAGTGAGATTGAGACCAAGGCAGTCTGAACTATAAACTGTGCTGCTTCCTTTACCTTAATGGTAAAGGAGATAGTGGAAGTCACTGACTGGTTTTTGACAAAAGCACATGAGAACCTATTTTGATTGCCTAGAAATAGTAACATTAGTAAAACCTAACGCCTTGGTGCAGCTATGCCCAAAGTCTTGAGTTGAGAAACACTCTTAGGGGCTGCAACCAAGGAAAAGGAGACTCTGAAAAGTTGGAGGAACTGTTAGGTTCCCCAGTTGAGGAGCTATGAACTTCTGAATTCAAGTAACTTAATTTGTACAACTAACTTACTTTTGATAGTGCAAAATTTTATTTTAGAAGTCTAGATTAGAAAATAAAGTAGGGGGTAGAAATCTTGGGATTTACCAATAAGATAGTTGTGCTTGCCTCAAAGCCCAGGGGTAGAAGGTATATTGTTGAATTATATTAAGAATGAAATGGAGAAAGCAGAAGTAAAGCTCCTTATTGCTGGCAACCAAATGCCTGCTGACAATGACAAATACTGGAGAAGCTGCTCCTCTGGCAATATGATTAGCTCCTGGAAAAATAATACCAAAGGCAGGAGTCTACCTCCAGGGCTTCTCTGGGAGGGTATTTCATATCTTTGATTGCATTTCTTTGCTCCTTTGGTATCATCGGGTACACAGGGGTAGAGGCTGAAGAGATTCAATAGTATTTTCCCCCATGAATAGTGATGAAAGAAATAATATTTAGAAATTTCACACTCTTGCAGCTTCTTCTTTTGGAAACAAGTGGATGTGAAAGGTTATGTGAAATGAGGATAGTCTACTCTTTCAAGAAATCACGTGGCTATTATTCATAGTTTTAAAATTTAGCAAGAACTTAGTAAGCAATTCCTGTGTTTCAACTGAATTATACTTACCCTGGACAGCTATCAATCATTTTCCAGACTTAAGTGCCTCTCTTAGACTTTTGGCTGTCAAAAATCTCATGGAGAGCTGACATGTATGAAGCCCTGAGTTAAATTCCCAGGAACACACACACACACACACACACACACACAAAGTTTCATGGATTTTATTTCAAATGTGAGTTGACTTGGAGAATAGTCATTTATTTGTTCATGCCTAGAAGATAGCCAACTGTTCATTATCCCATGTGAGATGAAGAATGGTGGAGTGGATTTCTAGGCTTTGGGGTAGCAATATACCCTTACTGTAGTAGGAATATCTCTTCCTCCTAGTTTTGTTACAGGTTGATTAGTGGAACCTTGATTAGAGCACACAATACCAAATTCACCAGAACATAGCACATATATACATTTAGCACATTGCTCAGTATGAGTTCAATAGTAATTCAAGTACTTCAGCAAGATCGCTGTTATTAAAACTCTGTATGCCAATTGAAAAATTGAGGTTTATAAGATTCAGGTGTTTCAGTGTCTTGGACATTTTGTAAGTAGTACAGTTGATGCAGGAATGCAAAAACCATGGACTTCTCTGCTGTGGTCTTCCTTCTTTACTGCACCACAGTGCGTCAGACAGGGGACTGGAGCTGTTGATGTTTCTTTTCCCCATAGCTACCAACGTCTTCTAGGGCAGGGAACATAGGAAGCTTTTAAAGTCCATTTGATCAGAGCAATCCATGTGCCTAGCTGTATAGCCAAGGGGCCAAAATTGAAGCCACAGAATCTACTTCAAACAATGTTTCTTAACCTTTTCATCCATTTCTACCCTTGCCGTTTTTTAAATGGTTTATCAGGCTTGCTTTCAAATTCCTCCATTCTCCCACTGAGTTTCTATGTTTAAAATAAGCCCTTTTGGTTTTTACATAGTACCTCTTATTTATCTTTATGGGCTTCCTTCACTGGCTGTTTTAATTAGCTTCACTTTGCTGTGACCAAAATACCCATCAAGAGCAATTTAGAGGAGAAAAAGTTTATTTGGGGCTCATGATTTCAGAGTCTCAGTCCATAGATGGCTGGCTCCATTGCTCTTGGGGGCCAAGGTGACATAGCACATTATGATGAAGGGCTTGGTGGAGGAAAGCTGCTCAGCTCATGGAAAGGGCAGGAAGCAGAAGTAGGCAATGGGCAACAGAGAGGATGCACCCTTCCAGGATACACTCCTTGCCATGCCCCACTTTCCTACAATTATCATTTAGTCAATCCATTCAAACTAAGATGGACTGATTTTGTTACAGCTCTCACAATCTGATCATTTTACCTCTGAACATTCCTGCATTAACATAGGAGCTTTTAGGGGACACCTCAAATCAAAACTATAATACTCCATCCCTGATTCCCCAATCCTTATATCTATGTCACAATGCAAAAGTTATTTAGTCCATATTCAAGAGTCCCATAGTCTTAACAGTTTCAGCACTGCCCCAAAGTCAAATTCCACAAGAAAAACTTACCTGGGAGCCCCTGGAAAATTCAAAAGCAAATTACATATATCCAAGATGCAGTAGCACAGAGTAAACATTCCTATATAAGAAGGGAGAAATAGGGGCACAGAAAAGAAGAGATGGGGCTAAAATAAGACTAAAAACCAGCAAATTTCCTTACTTCATGTGTAGCATCTGAGACATGTGGCTACAAGATACACTCTCCAAAGGGCTTGGGCACTCTTGTTCCTGTGGCCTGGCCAGATGCTGTGAATGTGGACTCTTTCTCTGCAGCCAGCAACTTTTCTTGGTAGACAGTCCACATTACTGGCCTCTCAATTTCTGGGGTCTCCATTCCAGCTTTGGTTTCACATTTACAGATTTACACATGACATTCCTGAGGGCAGCCATAAGGGACTCGGACCCTAAAACACTTTGCCTGGACTTCCAGGCCTTCCTCTGAAATCTTGATGGAATTCTCCATGACTCCTTAACTTCAGTATTCTGTATTCAGTATTCTGTATTCAGCAGAACCAGCATGATATGGATGATGCCAAGATCTGCTGCAGCTCACACAGAACCTATGTACCCCAGAATCATGAACTGGAGTGGTGTCTGAGTATGCATCTCAGTGTGGTGAAACAACTTCCTAAGTCTCCTGGTGCGATCATGGTGCCCTCATAGTCTCCTCTCAAAGAAATTTCCTCTTCTGTATCCTGTAACTTGTAGTGGGCATGGTCTTTCAAGTTCCTAAGAAGCCCTTAAACCATCTTTCCTATTGTCTGTGTGCAAAGTACTTAGCATCTCTTTAGGGGCTATAATTTCTTCAACAAGCACAACTTAATTGGCCCCAGCTTTATATACACTTTTCTGGCCAAATGGCAAGTTTTAAAAATCCTTTAGCTCTGCTTTCTGCTCCTGATTTTCTAAGTAGACATGGCTAATAGCTACCAGCAATATCATGCTACTGTCTAAATGATGTACTACTTTGAAATTTCGACTACCTGATAATTAGTATATGTAAGGAGCATATGCCATAGACATGCCTGGACATGATGGGGACTCACTAAGTTGCTGTCTATAAAGAACAGCAGCCATTGACTTGCTTAGTCATGTCTGCTTGCAATCGATAAGGGGCTGTAAGGGGCACTAGCCACAGGCATGCTTAGCAATGATTGGCTACAATTGATAGGGACCATAGCTCCATGCACATGCATAAAGAAATGCCCAGTTGCAATTATACTATCTCACTGGACATAACCAATGGATATTGACTTTCACTGGGTGTAACCAGTCACCAGCTTATACCATCAACTTGGAACTGCATTTAAATTGCTTGTCCTGCCACATTGGGGGTTTTGCTCCAAGGACATCAGTGAGACTGGTTGCCTTGTTGTCTGTCCCTGGACCAACTCCACCATTCCCTGACATCCGGCCATTGGCTGAAGAGAAACACCAGAGGATGACAACATCTGCTCTTTGGCTAAGAGAAGTTGCGTGGCATCA
>CM053405.1:44521648-44587042 GCA_028644305.1 Xerus rutilus | reverse complement strand
TGATGCCACGCAACTTCTCTTAGCCAAAGAGCAGATGTTGTCATCCTCTGGTGTTTCTCTTCAGCCAATGGCCGGATGTCAGGGAATGGTGGAGTTGGTCCAGGGACAGACAACAAGGCGACCAGTCTCACTGATGTCCTTGGAGCAAAACCCCCAATGTGGCAGGACAAGCAATTTAAATGCAGTTCCAAGTTGATGGTATAAGCTGGTGACTGGTTACACCCAGTGAAAGTCAATATCCATTGGTTATGTCCAGTGAGATAGTATAATTGCAACTGGGCATTTCTTTATGCATGTGCATGGAGCTATGGTCCCTATCAATTGTAGCCAATCATTGCTAAGCATGCCTGTGGCTAGTGCCCCTTACAGCCCCTTATTGATTGCAAGCAGACATGACTAAGCAAGTCAATGGCTGCTGTTCTTTATAGATAGCAACTTAGTGAGTCCGCATCATGTCCAGGCATGTCTATGGCATATGCTCCTTACATAGACTCACTATAGAATTAAACACATTTAATAATGTATATGGAGAATCATATTTTTTATTTGTCATTCTAAGATCTGGAAGAGTGGTGACCTTTTATTATAGTGTTAGCATAATGTCATGTGCTAATATAGCTAGAGTAGAATTTAAATGTTTTCAATACAAAGAAATGGTAATATGTGAGGGGATGGATATGTTAAATAACCTGATTTAATCACTATACAATGTATACATGGATTCATAGCATCACATAGTACAGCATAAATACATAAAATTA
This sequence comes from Xerus rutilus, assembly GCA_028644305.1. Classification (NCBI taxonomy): domain Eukaryota; kingdom Metazoa; phylum Chordata; class Mammalia; order Rodentia; family Sciuridae; genus Xerus; species Xerus rutilus. The sequence continues at coordinate 44,586,281 of CM053405.1, read as the reverse complement.
TTTTCTAATTATAAATTAAAATTTTTAAAAATCTATCAGATGACAAATATAAAAAAGAAAACCTCTTAATTCTACTGAGCACCAGCAAGTGTTTTATTACCAAAAAGAAAATCTTTCTTTTATAGTTATCAAAGTGTCATTTTTACAGTTGTGATTTCAAAAACCCAAACATATAAAAATTGACACTTTTTCTTTAAATAGAATAAATTTTAATACAGAAACCCAATCCTAACTTGTGAGTGAGGATATTTGATCTCAATCTTTTTAGGTCTTCTACTCTGTCCAAGCCCAGAAGTTTATGTGATAGTCAGACAAAATGTTCTCTAGTCTTCATTTCTTCAATATTACTGTTAGTATTTTTCTCTGAACCCATCTAATCACTAATAGGCAGAGCATTCTCATGTTTGGGGGCCAGTGTATAATACATAAAGCTTTCTTGACTGAGTCTGAGTGGTCTGTTCTCTATAGAGTCATAAATCTCTCTAGAAGCAACATACAATCTTTCCTGTTAAGGTCCCGGCAGTTCCTTAAGACAACAGTATACAGGTCTCCATTTCTCTTAAGACCCTTGGAAATTTTTTATTCTTCCAAACTTGGAATAGTATCCTCTTAAAATTTTTATTTATTTATTTATTTTCGTACTGGAGATTGAACCCAGGGGTGCTTAACCACTGAGCCACATTCCTAGCCTTTTAAAAATATTTTATTTAAAGACAGAGTCTTACTAAGTTGCTTAGGGCCTTGCTAAGTTGCCAAGGTTGGCCTTGAACTTGTGATCCTTCTGCTTCAGCCTCCTAAGTCACTGGGATTACACAGGCCATGCATCACCATGCCCAGGCTCTGTATCTATTTCTGTTTTCATTTTTTTGTCCCATCAAAGCTATACTTCAGGTGCACATAGATGAGAGCTGGAAAGGGAGGTGGGCTTCATATGACTGAGAAAAGACCCATTCATTGACTTTTGAAATGTGGAGAAGAAAATATAAAACATAGCTTTTCTTTATTGTCCTCCTTCTCCAGTAATACAAAAAGATCCTTATAAATATTTCCCTCACTGACATGAGGTATGTGTAACAGACTTTGGAATGAGATTTTTCCCTGTTGACTCTGGTTAATTTGTTATTGAAGCTGTACCTGAGAAAGGTGTTAGATGTACCCATGTAGGATTTGCAGAAATGGCGCAAATTGTTCCAGGGAACATCATTTAGAGAGGCAGGTCGAGAAGAAAATTTGAGAGTCAGTCTCTGAGAACTCACAATAGTAGAGAGTATGGTGGCATTCAACTATTCAACACATTTTCCAAGCCTTACCTAGTTTCTGTTAACTGAGAAAACCTACTAGAGAGATAGCATTTGTAGAAAGGGAGACTGGACTTAGTTGTCCTGGTGGTTCCTTGATAAGCTGCAGAAAATTCTAGGCCTTGCTTGTGTTATCAGCCAAGTAAGTACTTCAAAGACCAAGACATGTATCCCTTGAATAGTGGGGGTATGCAGACAGCCAGATGGCTCTTGACTGGCAAGGTCAAAAAGAAAAGCAGCCCTTGATAGCATCGTGAGGTGAGGTTGACCATGGCTACAGACTGAACAGCTAGATGAGTTTCCTGTGAGTTGGTGGGTACTGCCAAAGAGACCCAGGCATGAGCAGAGTAATTATAAAATGTTTTTGTAAGCTTTTTATTTGTAAATCATTTAAGACTTACAATAGTTGTAGTTTAATAAGGAGAACTCCTGCATTCCCTTTACCAAGACTAAGAAATTGTTAACATTTTGCTGCATTTGCTTTATCATGTTGTTTATCAGTTTCTTTTTTTTTTTTTGGTGGGACTGTGATCCCCCTTTCCTTCTTTCTTTTTGAATATATAATTTTTTCCCAATAATTTGAGAATAATATCCCTTTTTGAGAATCATATCTCTTACCTCTTTTTGTTTCAGTATTTATTTTTATGTTCAAGGACATTGGCTTATATAATCATAAGTATCAAAATCAGGAAATTTAATATTGATAAATAGTTGGCATTGGTGGATTCTACTTAGATATTATCAGTTCTTGGTCATATAATTTATCATTGAAATCAGGACAATTTTGAAAATGAAAGGGGTGCTATTAATGATCATGCTGGGACAAAAGGTAGAAGCCAAGACAGTGCTAAGAAAATAAGGATGAATGGACGTTCTAGGATTGAATGGTCTGTTAAAGATCTCACTCAAGAGCTGCTCCATGAGGAATGAGGAATCAGAAAGGGACTTGAGGAGTTCACTGAGGGCAAGAACTGTGAGCAGGGTAGCCCAGAAGGGTCAAAAAGTTCAATGCCATATGCAGCATGGCAGTCCTTGCCTTGCAAGAGACTCAAGAATGTACTAGTGTGTTCAGTGGAAGAGAGCAGCATTCAGAAGCCTGAGGACAGAGTGAAGGCAGCCAAGGGAGGGGTAGATAGTACCAGCTAAGGAAAACTGCTTTGTCCATTTTAATCTTAGCCTTCTTATGCTGAACCTGGAAGAAACGGAGGCAGTTTAGTGGGTGGGTGGAGGAAAAGATGTGGGACAAGGTGAATAAAAGGACAGCCTAGGTTTGTTTTTTTTTTGTCACTTTTCTTTCCTATGCCAGAGATTAGATTGCAACCAAGGAGGGAGCCTTATTAGGATGGGAGAGTCAAGTCTGGAATTACATTGCAGTCAACCTTTTAGAATCGAAAACAAAAATCATTCAAATAACTAAAATTAATGGGGAAAAATGGGCTGGGGAGAAAAATTCCACAGGTCATGTTTAAAGGAATTGACAATAAAAAAATAATGTTGTTTTCTTATTGTAATTTAGCAAATCCAGCATGTTCAACAAGCTGGCTATTAGTTTTTTAAAAAACAAACAAATCCTGAAATGTTACCCTAAATGAAATAGATCAAAATTTCCTAGTTCTTTCCTCCTTCTACAACCCTCTGGAAAGCTATGCTTAAAATGCCTACGTTATTGTTCTATTCTTTCTAATGTTTTCTTTTTTAAAATATGCATTTTACACACCACATGCACAGAGTTGGCCTTTTGTATCCATGGATTTTTGCACCCATGGATTCAAGCAAATATGGATTGAAAATATTCAGGAAAAAAGAAAAAAAAAAAACCCTGTATCTGTTTAAGCATGTACAGACTTATATTCTTGTCATTATTCCCAGAACATCACACAGTGTAACAATTATTTCTACAGCATTCATATTGTAGTAGTTATTATAAACACTAGAAATAATTTAAAGCATATGGAAAGATATACATAGGTTATATGCAAATACTCTACCATTTTATATAATGGACATGAACATTCTTAGATTTTGGTATCTGCAGGTGTCTTAGAACCAATCCCTCACAGATAGTGAGGATATACATATGTATCCTATTCTAAAAGTTGCTTTGTTCACAATTTAAAAATATTCTATGTTTATCTTACATCATATAGGCTTTTCACATTACAAAATACAAGAACCTATCTCACCGTAAGGACATATCATTTTGTGGGTGTACTATGATTTACTTGACTAATTTACTCTTGATGGCAATTTCTTTTCCATTGTTAGTGATAATAAATAATTTGCTAAATGAATTATTTAGGACAAGTCTTCAGAAATGACTTTTTAAAAATATTACTTAATTTTTATTTTTTTAGCTGTAGATGGTCACAATACCTTTATTTTATTTATTTATTTATTTATTTATTTTAAATATTTATTTTTTAGTTGTAGGTGGACACAATATCTTTATTTTTATGTGGTGCTGAGGATCGAACCCAGTGCCTCCCACGTGCTAGGCAAGCGCTTTACCACTGAGCTACACCCCAGCCCTAAAAATGACTTTTATCCAAAGTGTAGACACACTTTCCTACAGGTCATATCTGAAGTCATACTTGGAGTAAACAGAGTGCCTCTTTCCCAAGACTATTATCAAAACTGTAGTGAATATTATGTGGCTATCAAGTACTTGGCCATTCACAAAGGGATCATAATCAGAAGTAAGACAGTGTCGTAATTCAGAATGAAATCATAATTTTTTTCCTATCCTTTCTTCTCCTCCTCCTCCTTCTTTGCAAAGAACCCTTCAAATTTAAAACCTGAAAAATTAATGGGATAAGGAAACAAAATAATTTAAAAGTACTGCCATTTGTTGAATATATTCAAAGCTTTCCAAAATTTGATAGCTGGATCTGAAATTGTTTTCCATATGAATATAAGAATTTTGTTTCTGGCTGATCATGTGGATCACTGCAGAACCCACCCCCGCTGTTGACTGGTTACTTTCAGGGACATCTGTGTGAGTGGGATGTTAGTACCTTCTGCAAACACTGCAGAATTATGCTCCTCGGGATTGTTAATTTTATGCTTCTTTTGATATTATTCCAATTCATTGCTTTTCTTTTTCCCCATGTTGCCTCTTTAAAGACTAAAATAATAATTAATTACAGTAAGATTGGAACAGGAAAACTGTGGTCCTTTGTGTAGCTGAGCACTTGGGAGCATCTCAACTATGAATTTGCATTCCATTTTCTTTGCTTATATGGTGAAAATTTAGATAATTTGTTTTCCTTATGATGCTGCATTGTCCACAGGTGGCATGTTCCTTACTTAATCCTGAGTGGAAATTATGCTTAAGTTCTCAAGGAGCGTGTATTTAATGGAAAAGAAACATAATTTAAGTAACTGTGTAGGATGGACAAAGACCTGACCTGCTGCTCCCATAAATAACTCCCTCATCTGTAGCTCTTAAAGAAGTCAAATACTCAGCTTTGAAGTTACTTTAACTCCTTGTGTCTAACCAAGTCCATGTAGGCCAACAAAAATAATATTTTTATTAAATAAAATCACATTCTATTAGAGGGCTTAAGTTTTGCAAAAGAGAGTAATGATTCCCCTCTAGCTATGTATCTCTGAAAACTACATTGCTGGGGCATTTTATCTGAGTCTAGGAAGATGCAATAAATATGGAAGAGTAATTTTTATAGGTCAGGGCTTTTATGACAGAAACTTTTTATGAAATACAGTGCATGAGTTCTTACCTATTTATCACTTTTGAGTGCTCTTGGCCTGAAGTGAAAAATTAGAGGTTGCAAATCAGTGGCCAGCAGGCTGACCTGGACTAGCAGTGTTTTGTTAGTCAGACACAGGGTACCATGGACTAACTATGTGCATCCTCTACAAATTTATCTGTTGTAATTCTAAACTATCAATATGATGGTTTTAGGATATGGAGTCTTAGGGAGGTAATTTAGGTGATAAGGATGGAGCCCTCATTAAAGAGATTAATTGTTATAGAAAGGAGCCCCAGAAGCTTGCTCTTGCCCTCTTTCCAACACATGAGCCACATTGAGAAGTTGGCAATCTACAACCTAGGAGAGAACCCTCACCAGACTCTGACTACACTGCTTCCAAAACAATAAAAAATAAATTTCTATTGTCTTAAGCCACTGAGAATATATGGCATTTTGTTGTAGAAACCTGAATGAACTAAGACACAGGGTTTTTCAATACATTGATCAGTTTCCAGGATTTTAAAATCTGGATTTTAAGTTTCTTTTGGCAAACTAGAAGATCTTGTACTGCTAGGTTAACACTCCTACACACTAATAATTCAGAATGGAGTTATCACTGCCCTCTCTGGATGGAATATGTGTTCACTCATTTATATCACCTCCTTAACTTTTGTAGATCCTTGGATTTACAATCCATGGTAAATTCTGGGAAGGCAGAATAAATATATCTTAATTTGAGATGATAGAAAATGAGGGAATTTTACAAAATAGCTCAATTTGTTATGTTTTTCTCAAAGTGTCACATTCCCATTGAGTAATGATTCTGTGCTCCACAAATATATGTACATACCCCGATGAAGGCACTTGTCACAATAGATTACTATTGTCTCTTCCTCCAAGTGTGCTTTCTCCCGTAGACCCTGTGGGCACAAACTATAACCTGATTGACATTATAATGTCACAGTGCCTGTCTCTGTGTGTCAGTCCATGGACAACTGCTTTCTGAATGAACAAATGCTTAAATGAATATATGAACACATGCCCCATTTGATAATTCAGGAGGACCTGAGTTTCTTAACTATGAGAAATAAAGATGACTTAGGATGGATTTTTCTCAACACCTGATAGTTTTGGGGTAGTTTGCATCATATAGAACTCCAAGTTGGTGCCATTTGAAGCCTGTACTACATATTAGAGTAATACTATTGCCATAGAACAGCTTTATTTTTCTCTGAATACTGAAAATAACAATTCATTTTTGATCATCCTATTAAAATTAACACAAAACCTAACAAAAGCTCATTATTCTTGTCAAGGTTTTAATCATTACCTGACAAAAGCAGAAGCTGAAGTCACCCAAAAATATAATTTCTGCCCTCCTTTTGGAAGAATAACATATTCAAGTTTTCTCTCAATGTAATTTCAGTTCTGGTTTTAGTTAGCACTTTAGAAAAGAATAGTAAAATCTTCTCTCTGATCTCACCTTTGTGAAGAATGTAAATACAAAATGTTCAATGTTTGGAACAGTTCTGATATATTGCTCCTTTAAATTAGGATCATAAAAGCTAGAAGATGCCATAGCCATTTAATCAAAGGGTAAATATCTTAGTGACTGCAGTGAAAAGAAAGCTATTGAACAAATGGTATCTGAAGGTGGTTATTCTAATTGGAATTGTTGCATAAGAAAAGCAAAAGCAATTCCCTGTATGGAAAAGGCAAAGCTGATTTAATTCAGTCTTATTAAGGACAGGTCTATTGTGAATGAACTTTTAATCATTTTATCACAAACTGAGTTACTTTTAGATTTGTTTCTCACACAGAGACTGTGATGCTTCCACCACTATCAGCTCATGAAGTTATCAATCACTTTGACATTGATATATTTTATAAGAGGTTAAATTTAAACTGTGGAATTACATATATTGAGTTCTATCTTGTATGTCTTATAAAATTGGAAATAGTTTCATTTCTATTTGGGGAAAATCATCAGATAATTGATTAAAGCATTTTTAATAGGTAAAAGGTTAATACAAGGTCTGATTCTGAGAAACTCTGAGATTTAATCATCTGGGAGTAGGACCCATTACAAGAGTATCAGAGTCCTGATTAAGCAAAATTGTGTCTGGAGAAGTAGCAATGCATGTCTATAACTCATTTTTAAACATTGTATATCTCTAAAAGCACATTTTTATATACTGTATTCAATAATCAAAAGACTACATATTTGGTATATTAATTATATACAACTATTTTAACTAGATATTATTTTAAAATATCATTAAAATAAAGTGAATGCATTAAAACAGAATTTATTTAGTGTTTATTGATTATGGAATACCACATTGATCTTCAACAAAGATTTGTCTCTATTCTTGACATGTGAATTTTCTTTCTGTTCAGAACAGGAGTATCTCAAATTACACTCAAAATGTTTCTTTTATGTTCTTTGTTTGATTGTTTAGTGACAAAGGAGTGCAAAGGGAATTCACCCTGCTCTCCACTGGAAATGAACTCCCCATCATTTCTTTGGTAAGTTCCTGTGGTATTAAAGCATTGCAAATGTATAGCAATTACTGAACCTGTGGAGTAGCAATTTTCCCACACAAATGTAATTTTATATTTCTTTAAAGATGATTTCAAAAATACCTAACAAAGGAAAGCCTGCCAAGGTAATCTTCTTAGGCAGATTCTTGTTTGATGTGTGATCTAGATAGGAAAATAGGACCAGCAAGGCACATAAGGCCTGCTGGGATGTTCTACCCAGCATTGGACTTCTCCTCAAAGAACCTTTGTCACAAGCTAGTTAGGACACTCTCAGGACATTAGTAAACTTAGTTCATGGCTCTCAGGAGGCACCTGGCTGTGGATAAGGAGTGTGAAACCCATCTCCAGGATCAGGCTATGACTTTTGGCTCAGGGCTGTGAGACAGAGCACAGGAAAATGCTGCATAGGGACTTCCTTCAAAGCTCTGGGTTCTCTTTTTCTCCTGCAGAGTCCAGGGAATCCCTCATTTCTAAAATTGAAAACTGAAAGTCTTCTTATTTACTCCAGATTCCACTTGCACCATTTGCTGTGGCAGTGAGAGGGATGGTGCAGCTCAGTGCTGATGGAGATTTTCTAAGGGCTGATTGTGATGAGAAAAAGGCAGTTCTTTTGCAGGCTTAGAGGCACTGGGCACTTCCTCTCCTCTCCCGTTAGTTAGCTGTACTTACCTATGAAGCAAATTCATTGAGTCTCCTTGCTTCTGGATTATGGACTTGCATTTCTTTGGCATTAATACTCTTCATTCATCAAAATCACATTTTAGCAATTTGATTATAAGACGCTGTACAAACAGTATTATAAGCTACCAAAGGGAAAGTGATGATTTATTTCCTGAGTTTTTTTCCTTTATGCTTTATATTTTTTTGATTATCACTACTTAATTTCTATCAGTTATTACCTCATTCCTAGACTATCAAACTAGTTTTTCAACTGATTCTCTTGTTTCCAGATTCATCTGTATCTCCAACACCAAACCGTTATATCCTTTTTTTTTGGTTTTTTTTGGGTACTGGAGATTGAACTCAGGGGCACTCGACCACTGAGCCACATCCTCAGCCCTATTTTGTGTTTTATGTAGAGACAGGGTCTCACTGAGTTGTTTAGCACCTCACCATTGCTAAGGGTGGCTTTGAACTCGTGATTCTCCTGTCTCAGCCTCACTAAGTGCTGGGATTACAGGCTTGCGCCACTGTGCCTGGCTAATATCCTATGTTTTGATATTAATTTTTCTAAAAAACCAGTCATACTACCTTTAGCAGTGCCCACTGTTCATCAGTGAAGTAAAAATGTATGTACTTACAGAAAGATAAAGTTTGGTTATACCATTTTCCTGTTTAGCAACCTTTCTTGGCTTCACATTGCCTTTTGCATAAAGTTTAAATGCCTTAAAAAATGGTTCATTTGTCTTATTTGGACTGGTCCATGACTACGGCTCCTTTCTCCTTACTACATCCCAACTTCTCTGCATTTTGTTACAGTACCGTATATCTTTTCCACACTTAGCCCTGGTTAATTTAGTATCCTGAGGAAACAGAAAAGACAGTGAATTAGGTCATGATTTAGGAACTTGTATCACATTCAAAGACAAGGGATTTCATTGGAAAGAACTATCTGTAACCTGACTGTGTCACTCTGTCTCTACTCCATGAAATTCATGCACCGAGACTGAAGTGCATGCACCGGGTTTCTTTTCTTTTTTTTTTTTCTTTTTGGTATAGGGCGTAGTCAGGTGTCATATAAATGTTTGGCAACTTGGAGCCAAACATATCTTGACTACATGCCTTCTATCTGTTCTACCTACATCTACCCCTAACTTACTGCTGGTTTTATTTCAGTCCTGTGCCTTTGGCATGCTTGATCCTGGCATGGAGACTGGCTAATGGCTCAGTCTCAAATGATACTTTTTCTCTTTATGCCTAGTTATATCATTCTTATTTTTTATATCTTAAGTCATTTAGATATTCCTCAAGAAATGTCTGATCTCTCAGATGACATCAAATGTCCCTCCAAAATTCTCCTAGAGCTGTATATGCATTTCCTTCCTGGTACATTTTTTACAGAAACAGTTTTGCCTTTATTATTCTGAGTATTTGGTCTTTTCCATGATACTATAAGATTCAGTAAAGCAAGAACTATCTATACCTTTTTTTTTTTAAAGCTCTATCTGTTGCATCCAGTTAAGTGCTTGGTCATAATATGTATGCTCAGTAAGTATTTTTTAGAATAAATTTTGAATGATAGATCAAAGTCATGTCTTAAGTATACTTCAAATAATTATATTTTGATCCAGATTTACAACTCCTTTTTCCTATAATATACATCAGAATAAAATATTTTATTAATGTTAATCTTCTCCACAGCTTTCTTTTTCTTCCTTCCTTCCTTCTCTCCTTCCTTCCTTCCTTCCTTCCTTCCTTCCTTCCTTCCTTCCTTCCTTCCTTCCTTCCTTCCTTCCTTTCTTCCTTTCCTTTTTTTTTGAGAAAACACTCAAGTTAGCCAGATTTTCTTATGTTTTATTATCTATCATCCTTCCTAGGGACAAGGAGGTTTATTTGATTTTTTTTTTGAGCTCCAAGTTGCCAAACGTTTGTATGACAGGACTTTCCTATCAATGTTCCTAAAAAACATTATAAGCAATGAAAATATGACCATTGTTAAACAAATATATAGAAATAAGAGGGACACATTAACAAAAGGAGAATTTTTATGCAAATATCTGGGTGTTCTATTAATTCTGACATAAATAGGTTAATGAAGAATGATGATTCAAATGATTTCTGCTTACCTGATAGTTTATTTCATTCTTCTTTAATATTGAGGCTCTATACTCCTATATGGTATTTTAGATCATAGCTCTGCTTAGGTTCTTGGTCTTTCCCAAGCAATTTCCTCATCCTGGAATGCTCTATTCTGGTCTCTCCTTATTTATCCTTTGCTACAGATCCTTCAGTCTAGGTGAACAAAGCATTTCCTAAGGATCACTTTTTCTAACAACACTACATGTATCCCTATGAACCATAATCCTTGTTCAATACACATATTTTTTTTTCCTTTTGGTCTATCAGTTCTCTGGGGTAGAATCATATCTAATTTTTTTGCTACTGCTTTCCCAAGTATGAAGTCTGATACATTAAGAATTGTTTAATTATTGTGATTGAATGGATAAATGAATGTCCTCTACCATCTGAGTCCAACTTATATCTCACACTGACTGTAAAACAAAATTTACACTTCATTTCTGTGACATTCCATTTCCCTAAAATAGTACCATATATTTGTTTTCTTTTGTTTTTGTTACAAACTTCCATCCTCCATTTATTCTGACCTATCCAACACAAATGCCATCAAATTTCATGTACTTTTGTATTTACCTAGCTAGAAATGAGCTGTCTCTCCTCTGTGCTCCCAAAGCAATTAGTTTGTCACATTTCTAAGGCAGTGACACCCTGTGCTACTGGCATTGATGAAAGGCTCACCTATTTCCAACTTGATTGTAAACTCCTAAGGCCCTTTCGTATCCTCCTATCTCCCATAATTTCCAACATAGTACCTTGCATTTAACTCACGTAGATAGTCAATATTGTTAAAATAATTAAACAGTGGCCATTCCAAATAACCAATGATTTTCCTAATGGTTTTCCTGGTTCCATGATACAGTTTTGTTTACTCTAGGCCTTTTTGTGCAGGAGATTATTTTATTATAGTCTTAATAAACAATGACAAAAATTTTTGGTCATCTGATCTTAGAAACTCCCTTTAGATATAATGAATAAATAATCTTTAAATAAACAAAAGTAGCTGAAACCCTAGTCATAAATCTCTCAAATGGTAGAATAAGAATCGAACCATTTTTCCTTATTTATAGAGATAATACTGAGTGAAAACATTATTGGAACCTACTCAAGAATTAACTAAAATTAAATTGGGCACAGCAAGTGAATTGAAAAGTCACTATATTCAATTTCCAACTAGCGTAGGGCAAGACATATTTGAGAATAACCAGTGTGATTAGGAGTTTAAGGGACTGAGAAAAACTCCCAAAGAGGCTGAGGGAGGAGAATCACGAGTTCAAAGCCAGCCTCAGCAAGGCGAGATGCTAAGCAACTCAGTGAGACCCTGTCTCTACGTAAAACACAAAATAGGGCTGGGGATGTGGCTCAGTGGTTGAGTGCCTCCTAATTCAATTCCTAGTACCAAAAACAACAACAACAAAAACAACAGAGAAACTCTTGGCTAAAATGTAAGGAATTCCAAAAGAAATAGGAAATAATTCAGAAACAAAATGTATCCATACATGTTTTTCTTCCCTCCTTTCTTCCCTCCCTCCTTTCCTTCTTCCCTTTCTTCCTTCTTTTCTTATCATGGTAGCAATAGAAAGGATTTGAAGGCTGTTCGAACCTCAAAATCACAAAATGGGTTTGGATTACAAAATGTGTATTTCCTTTTTGTTTTTCTTTCTACACTTCTGTTTAAACTAAATCAAGGAGAAAGATTCAATTTAATACTTAGTTACCATCTCCAACCTACCTCCAAGAGTTAAGTTCCCTTTCTAAAAGATATTTAAATCATTTTTTGGTGCATTATAATAGTGAAATTTATTGTGACACATAACAAACATATACACATAACAAACACAATTTGGTCAATTTCCCTCCTTTCCCCCTCTTCCATCACTCTCCTCTCCTTTCTATTTTTATGATACCTCCCACCAACTTTTTTTTTTGTCTCTGGCTTCCACATATGAGAGACAATATACAACCCTTGACTTTCTGAGTCTGACTTCTCTGCTTAACATAATACTCACAAATTCCATCCATTTTCCTGCAAATAACATCATTTCATTCATTATGACTACATGAAACTCCAACTGTGTATCTAGATATACCACATTTTCTTTAACCATTTATCTGTTGATGGAAACCTAGGCTATAACTTAGCTATAACTTCGCTATTGTGAACTGTGATCCTATAAACATGAGCATGGGGCATGTATGTATCACTGAAGAATGCTAACTTCAATTCTTTTGAATAAATTCTAAGGAGAGATATAGCTGGGTCATGGGGTGGCTTTATTCTTTGCCTTTTGAGGAGCCTTTATACTGATTTGCATAGTGGTTGTGCCAAGTTACAGTCTCACTAACAGTATACAAGTGTTCCTACCTCCACCCCCCATATTCTCTCCAGCATTTATTATTAATTGCATACTTGATGATTGCCATTCTAACTGCAGTGGAGTGGAATCTCTACTTTTTGAAGGAAGTGGGGATAAGTCATAGGTGGTAATCAGTAGCTAAAGTAGACTTGTATAACTTTGTTTTCATTGTACCTATTTTTATGTTTTTTTCCTATGGTCAATGATATTGAATGATTATTTACTGTTCTCATTTAAAATATTTACATAGAAAAGTAAACTTATTTAAAGAGAAAAATTAAGTATGGGAGGTGACCTGTGAAGATGACTAAAGAATAAGGCATTTGGGAAGTACACTACTAATCAACATTTAATTATTTCAAGTTCATGGTTTTAAAGGTGAAATAATGGCACACCAGATTTATTTACAAAAGATAATGAGTTTTACACTAAGAATAAAAAAGAAAAGAAAAACACTTCAGAGTTTTAAAATAGTATATGAGAATTTAAAGAACAAGAACATTTGAGAAGGATTGAGAAATCTTCAGGACTAGAATGACTTTGGGTCATAATGGATATGGGATGAGATAGGAAATTACAGCATCAATGTTCATGGACAAGGGCCTTGATCAAAACATAATCTTAAGGTACGATTACTTTTAGAAACTTTATATGTATTTTTTTAAAAAAGGTTACATTAAAAATGGAACTCGTATCAAGTATTGTGATAAATACTAAGACAATGAGACATTGGTGAAAATATAAGAAAATGTAGAAGTGAATGAATTTCATGGAAAGAGAAAAGATATACACCATAAATACATACATACACATATATTATGTTTTTTATGATATTTTTTTCTCAGTTCAAATTTAAATGATTGGTAGAAGAATGGACATCAAGCAGTAATGTTGATATTTGCTACATTTTAGCTGGTATAATTCACAGGTTTTCAAGGAAGTGTAATTATAATATATCAGGGTGACAACTGTTACAGCAGATGGTCAATTACTCTCACCTGTTTTACGCCTACTTCCATAAACAAGTGTCTGGAGAAAAATTTTAAAAAGTTTTCCAGGCTTTTGTCTACTAATATTCAGGCTTGTCTGGGGTGTTAAAATAGGAATATGCAGTAGCTACTACTGTTCTTCTTGTTCAGAAAGTCAAACTATCATGTTAATAACTATTCCACTATTACCTAGGTATCTTTTAAGAAGGTCTAATTTGATATTCGATACACCAAAAATGTTTACTTCAACATTAATTTTTCACTTTTTTATTGCTTTTCTATGATGAAGATAATCAACATTATTTATATAGCAGGAGGTATACAGAGAGTTTATGTAGAGCAGTGGTTACAATATTGGCCTCTCCAACAGATGAGTTTGTTTTTTGATTACCAGCTGATTTCTTGCTTAGTGACCTTAAACATGTCATGTAAGGCATCTAAATATCAATTTCATTAGCAGTAAAATGTAAATAATAATAAGTAATGTTGATTGAGTAAAAGCACTCAGTGTAAATACTGAGTGCACACTGTAAATACTTTAGCAAATATTAACCACAATAATCAAAACAGTCAAGATAAACATAGAATAAGTAGTAATGATACTTTTTGTTTCAAGAGTTTCTCTATGTGAATGTTAACCAATTGTTTATTATATCCTTTACAATCTAAATTTTACACAGAAAGTACTTCAACTTTGAAAGCGACTGCTTTCTAGTGAAAACATTGCATTCTGTAATCGATCTGAAAAAAGCATGAATGAAAAAAATAAGTATCAAAAGCCAATAGTTTAAAATATTTTAGGTGATAGTACAGTTGGCCTCCTGTCTATGAATTCAACCAACTACACAGATAGAAAACATTTCCAAAGAAGAATTACATCTGTACTGAATAGGCACAGACATTTTTCCCTTATCATTCCCTAAATGATACAGTATAACAACTATTTACATAGCATTTTTATCATATTTGGTATTTAAAATAATCAAGAGATGGTTTTATAAGTATACAGGAGGATTGCATAGGTTATATGCAAGTAACAAACTGATTTATAAAAGAGACTTGAGCATTCTTGGAATTTGGTATCTACAAGGGATCCTGGAACCAATCCTCCATGGATATCAAGGAATGACTCTATATTAAGTTGTCTGCCTCAAAAGGGTCAAATGAAAGTTTTTGCGTGTATTCCACTTTTTGTTTTCCATTGAGACTAAGTTTTTGCTAGTCAGTTTTTCCCTGCTTATAACTGCAAATGGTACAATGATAGCTGGGGACTAGAATAAGATTGAATGTTTCCCATTGACAATACTGTTTCGACGGAAAATTTTTCAGGAAGTGGAAACTACTTCAGAGATATCTTCAAAGAGATTATTTAAACATACATAAATTATTAGTTGGAAAATTAATCTTTCCTTTTTAATTTAATTTAATGTGTTTTTAGATATGCGTGATGGTAGAATGTATTTTGGCATATTATACATGGAGTATAACTTATTCTAATTAGGATCTTATTCTTGTGGTTGTACATGATGCAGAGTTACCCTGGTTGTTTATTCAAATACAAGGATAGGAAAGTTACATTTGATTAATTCTACTGTTCTTCCTATTCCCCTCCTCCTCGCTTTCATTTATTCCCCTTTGTCTAATCTAATGGACTCTATTCTTCCCCTCCCCATCCTCCTTTGTTATGGGCTAGCATCCACAAGTCAGAGAGGACATTTGGCCTTTTTTTTAGATTGGCTTATTTTACTTAGCATGATAGTCCATTTACTGGCAAATGCCATAATTTCATTCTTCTTCATGGCTGAATAATATTCCATTATGTATATATACCACATTTTATTTATCCATTCA
Source organism: Xerus rutilus (assembly GCA_028644305.1). NCBI lineage: Eukaryota > Metazoa > Chordata > Mammalia > Rodentia > Sciuridae > Xerus > Xerus rutilus. The sequence continues at coordinate 44,570,736 of CM053405.1, read as the reverse complement.
TCTGCTGAAGGACACCTAGGTTGGATTCATAGCGTGGCTATTGTGAATTGAGCTGCTACAGATATTAATGTGGTTTTGTCACTGTAGAATCCAATTTTAAGTCCTTTGAGTATGGATTGAGGATAGGATAGCTGGATCAAATGGTGGCTCCATTTCAAGTTTTCTAAGGAATCTCCATACTGCTTTTCAGAGTGATTGCACCAATTTGCTATCACACAAGCAATGCATGAGAGTACATTTATCCTTACATCCTCGTGAACATTTATTGTTACTTGTATTCTTGATAAGTGCCATTCTGACTGGAGTGAGATGGAATACAGAATGGGAGAAAATCTTTACCACCTGCACTTTAGATAAAGCATTAATCTCCAGGCTATACAAAGAACTCAAAAAATTTAACAGCAAAAAAACAAATAACCCAATCAATAAATGGGTAAAGGAACTGAACAAGCATTTCACAGAAGAAGAAATAAGAATGGTCAAAATATATATGAAAACATGTTCAACATCTCTAGCAACTAGAGAAATGCAAACTAATCTTTTCTTTACAAAAACATCTTTTAAAGAGCTTTTTGATTGAAATGTATTAATTGTACATACTGACCAGGTTCAGTGTAATATTTCAAAACATGCATAAAATGTGGACTGATCAAATTAAGATAATTAGCCTTTTCTTTCCTTATTCCTTTGTTTAAAGGTTTGTGTTCCTGTCTTCTAAATATTCATAAAATATATAACAGTTTGTTGCGAAGTACAGTCATCTTACTGTGCTGCACAACACAAGATCTTATTTCTTCTATTAAATGTGTTTTGTTACTGATTATGAAGCTTTCCTTTATCAACCTGACCCTGTGCTATGCCTTTCTATGTCTGGCTTATTTTACTTAACATGATGCCCTCTGATTCCATTCATTTTGATGCAAATGACAGGATTTCATTCTTTATGGCTGAATAACACTACATTGTATGGGATATATGTGGTTACTATGACCCTCAAGTATGACTTGAAATAAAATTTAAAAAATATTTCCCCCACATCCTTACCAACATTTATTGTTGCTTGTATTCTTGATAATTGCCATTCTGACTAGAGTGAGATGAATTTTAAGAGTAGTTTTGATTTGCATTTGTCTAATTGTGAGAGATGTTGAACATTTTTTTCATATTTTCATAAATTTGTTAGCTATATTTCTTCTTCTGTGAAGTGTCTTTACAGTTCCTTAGCCCATTTATTGATTGGATTATTTGTTTTTTGGTGGTATTTTTTCTTAAATGTTAAAGCATTCTGGATATTAATGCTTTATCTGAGGTGCATATAGTAAAGATTTTCTCCCATTTTGTAGGCTCTCTCTTCACTTTATTGATTATTTTCTTTGCTGAGAAGAAGTTTTTTAATTTGAATCCATCCCATTTATTAATTCTTGATTTTACTTCTTGTGCTTTAGAAGTCTTGTTAATGAAGTCAGATACTGAGCTGACATGGTGAAGATTTTGGGCCTACTTTTTCTTCTGTTAGGTGCAAGATCTCTGTTCTAGTGCCTAAGTCTTTGATCCACTTTGAGTTCGGTTTTGTGCAGGACGAGAGGTAGGAGTTTATTTCATTTTGTTACATGCAGATTTCCAATTTTGCCAGCACTATTTGTTGAATAGGCTATCTTTTTTCCAGTGAATGTTTTTGGTGCCTTTGTCTAGTATGATATAACTGTATTTATGTGGATTTAGCTCTGTGTCTTCTATTCTGTACCACTGGTCTATGTGTCTGTTTTGTTGCCAAAACCATGCCATTTTTGTTACTATGGCTCTGTGGTATAGGTAATTTCTGGTATTGTGATGCCTCCTGCTTTGCTCTTCTTGCTCAGGATTGCTTTGGCTATTCTGAGTCTCTTATTTTTCCAAATGAATTTCATGATTGCTTTCTCTAGTTCTACAAAGAATGTCATTTGGATTTTAATAGGAATTGCATTAAATCTGTATAACCCTTTTGGTAATATGATCAATTTGACAATATTGATTCTTCTATTCTATGAACATAGGAGATCTTTCCATCTTCTAAGATCTTCTTCAATTTCTTTCTCTATTGTTCTGTAGTTTTCATTGTAGAGGTCTTTCACTTCTTTTATTAGATTAATTCTGAAGTATTTTACTTTATTTTGTTGAGGATATTGTGAATGGGGGTGTTTTCCTAAATTCTCTTTCAGAAGATTTATCACTGATGTATAGGAAAACGTTTGATTTATGGGTGTTGATTTTATATCCTGTTATTGGTAGAACTGCAAATTGGTGCTATCATTAAGGAAAGTAGTATGGAGATTCCTCAGAAAACTTGGAATGGAACCACCATTTGACCCAGCTATCCTGCTCCTCAGTTTATATCCAAAGGACTTAAAATCAACATACTACAGTGATATAGCCACATCGATGTTTATAACAGCTCAACTCATAATAGCTAAACTATGGAAACAACCTAGGTGTCCTTCAACAGAAGAATTGATAAAGAAAATGTGGTACATATATACACAATAGAATATTACTCAGCCTTAAATAAGAATGAAATTATAGCATTTGCTGGTAAATAGATGGAACTGGAGAATATCATGTGAAGTGAAATTCCCCCAAACCAAAGGCTGCACGTTTTCTCTGATATGTGGATGCTAATTCACAATAAAGGGGGCGTAGCTAGGAAAGAATAGAGTTACTTTGGATTAGGTAGAGGGAGTGAAGGGAGGGGAGGGGTGTGGGAGTAAGAATGATAGTGGAATGAATTTGACATTATTACCCTATGTACATATATAACTACATTACCAGTGGGATTCTATATCACGTACAACCAAAAGAATAAGAAATTAATACTTCATTTATGTTTGATGTGTCAAAGTGCATTCTACTCTCATGTATAACTAATTATAATAAAAAATAATAAGACGAAAAAAATTATAAAAAATATTGAGAAACATTTCTGGAATAACAGACAAAGGACTTCCCAAAATGAACTCCTTCATAAAAGAAATGAAATTATAATAAAAATTTCATTTATCAAAATCTATCTTTTCAGGACTGTGTAAATTAATCAAATGTTTGCAACAATTTGAGGACTCTTTAAGAAAAATGTATCTCAGAAAGAACTGTGAGCTTTGAGGCATTTTAACTTGCCCCCCCCCATTTGTATTCTCTATCTCTTTTGTGGCCTTAAAAACCTCAGAATCAGAGCCAAGGAGAAATGAAAATCAGCAGTGAGTAGCCACTTTAGGGACTAGAAAGGGAGTGGGTCTTTAAAACAAAACAAAACAATATGTGTGTGTGTATATATATCTGAGAATTATTTGACCTGTCTGGAAGCTTGTGGAAAAGCCACATGAAGAGGCCCAGTCTTTCTTTGAACTGATTCAGAACTCCCTGAATAAGTAAAGTCCTATCCCAAAGTCAGTAGCAATTGTTTAACAGTGCAGCAACCTGTGTTGGCAATATCAGTAGAGGCGAACAAAAAGCTACCCAAAAAGTTCGAAAGAAAAAATTTTGAATGGTGTGTCAATAGAGGTATCTGAAAAGCTCCTACACAATCCTAGGGAACTAGGAGGTCATTTGCACAGATGTAGGGTAGGGACTCAAGACATTTCAGAAAACGAATACACATTTCTCCAAAGAAGATATACAAATGTCCAACAATCACGTGAAAATGCTTTACAACAAAATCTCGTCAAAACCCCAAATGAGGCAACACTTGTTGCTGGACTTGGATTGCTGAAATTTTAAAAAGATAATGTATCTTAAAAGAATTAATGCACAATTTTATTGTAATTGTTTTTTTCTTTTTCTAATTTGTTTTTTTTAGATATATATGACAGCAGAATGTATTTTGACATATTACATGTATATGGAGTATAACTTATTCTAATTAGGATCCCACTCTAATGGTTGTACATGCTGTGGAGTTACAGTGGTTGTGTATTTATATATGAACATAGGAAAGTTGTATCTGATTCATTCCACTGTCTTTTCCTGTACCCATCCCCCTCCCTTCACTTCATCCCCCCCTTGGCTAATCCAATGAACTTCTCTTCTCTCTCCCCTTATTGTATGTTTGCATCTGCATATCAGAGACAACATTTTTATTTACAACTCAAGTTATTTAACCAGATCTTATTCTCTATTACATTCTTTCCAAATTTATCCCGAGTTGTCAAGCTAGCTAGCAATTATGTAGTTTGGAAACATTCTCTACCCAGGCTTCTGGCCCCAAGCCCAGAACTGGTCTCTTAACATTGGCTGAGATCATGCACCCTGTAGGTATATTAAGGATATTGACCTTATTTTCTGACCAAGAGGCTATGTGTGTCTCTGTCTTTTCACAAGTCTAGCTCCCCAGCTTCTTAGAAAGCTCAGTGTAGGCAGGGACTAGCAGCAGTTTTCTCATCTTCACTTGGAAGAGGGCAGATTTCCTTCCTTCAGCTGCTGACTTTAAGCAGTGAGCCCAGCCCTGGCCCCTCATCTCATTTAGAATTCTTTTATCCCAGTTATCTTCCTTTTTTGTTCTCTCTCTCTCTTTGTTTTTCTGTAGCAATGGACTCTTGGCCACCACTTGCTGCTTCCAGGTGCCAGAGACCTGTGGCTTTGACTTTTCAACTTTATATTCTGGTTCTGGTTCACATATTTATTTATTTTGCTTTGGAGTTGTGCTACATTTTCAGATATTTCATGTGATTTTTTTTGTCTACCACTGTTAAATATTTGAAGCAAAAGGAATACTTAGTAAAAACCTATAAAAACATTTTGAGCAGAGTCTTCTTTCTCCAATTGTTCTCCCCATTTAGTTGTCTTCATTGTTACATTGGTATTCTAAGCCATTTATAGGAGTTGCACTGTGTCTGCCTGGAAGAGATGTTAGAATATTAATTTTAATATCATTTTGTTTATTAAAATATTAGAGTTCTTTGGTTTGCCACATTGTATAAAGGATAAAAAAATATTACGTAAAATGGCTCAATGAGCACTAAGGAATTTGCATTCTATAATAGTTCACAAAGTGACACAGAGACATCATGAAATGTAATAATATGTAATATATGTTTTTTGTTTTTGTCTTTTGTTTTTCACACTAGAGACTGAACCCAGGGGCATTTAACCACTGAGCCACATCTCCAGGGCTTTTTACATTTTATTTAGAGACAGGGTCTCACTGAGTTGCTTAGGGCCTCGCTAAATTGCTAAGGCTGGCTTTGAACTCACAATCTTCTGGCCTCAACCTCCTGAGCTGCTAGGATTACAGGCATGAGCCACCACACCAGCTATAATATGGGTTTTTTGTTGTTGTTGTTTAATATTTTTAGTTGTAGATGAACACAATAACTTTATATATATATATATTTTTTTTTGTGGTGTTGAGGATCAAACCCAGTGCCTCATATGTGAGAGGCAAGCATTCTATCCCTGAGCTACAATCCCAGCCCCTGTAATATGGTTTTGATGTTCAATTTTCAAATAGTTTCTATTAAAGAACTGGAAATTCTGTCAGGCATGGTGGTGCAAGCCTTTAATCCCAACAGCTTGGTAGGCTGAGGCAGAAGGATTACGAATTCAGTCAGCTTCAGCAACTTAATGAGGCCCTAAGCAACTTAGTGAATAAAATAGAAAAAGGACTGGGGATGTGGCTCACTGGTTGAGTGACTCTGGGTTCAAACCCTGCTACAAATAAATAAATAAAATAAAATAAAAAGAAGAATATGAAGAACTGGAAGTTCTTAGTGAGGGACAGTTCATAGTTTAATTTTTCCAGTCTTCTTTAGAACCTTTTCTTCTACCACATCTTGGCTCTGGCATACAGTGAGTTTCTTTTCTAATCTACTCTGCTATGCATAAAAATGATTGTTTCTTTGTTTTAAAGTCACAATCTTGTGATTCTGTTTATCCTCTTTCATATTACTGTATCTCCCAAGGATGCAGGTGCCCTAATCTGAGAAAAAAACCATTTTTAATAAAGATTGGGGGAGGGAAACACTAGTTATTTAAATATCTTAATAAATATTGATGTATAACTGGCTTATCTAATAACGATGATTCTGTTGCAAACAAGATAAACATAACTTTATTATTATTGCTGTTATTGTTATTAGAACTGTTTTCTTGATTTTTAAAATCTACAATGTAAAATTATTCTTCCTGGTTGCTGAATAAAAACTTGGGCAGATCCAGTTGATTCTGTCTTGAATTTCAGATATTAAAAAGTCCAGTCAAGTCTTCCTTTTTTTTTTTTTTGGTGCCAAAAACTTCAATATTTTTGAAATGAAAGATTATTTAGCTCTGCCTTAACTTGGGCTTCAAAACCCAAGTGTAAGATGGGGAAAGGAGAAGATGAAATTCAGAGTAACACTCAGGTATTTCACTGTGTATGGCACACATCCAAATGCAGGCTTGTTTCCTGTGGGACATTCCCGTGGTCTCATCAGGTATTCTCCCCCATCCTCACTATTAGTGGCTCTTCTACTTGCAGTCCCCTGCCATAGACAATATATCCTTCAGCTGGTTGTTTCTTGATTCTCCTTTGTTCCCAGTCATGAGCCTCGCTGCTTGAGGATCCATCCCATGCTCTTCCATGGGATACTTTTTTTACGACTCAGACTTGGCTACTTTTTTGGTTTCCCTTTGTTGATGGAAAATAAGCAGTTCTTGGCTTTCTAAACTTGAAAAGCACAGTCCTTTCCTGATATACCTACCATATATTATGGTTACTGCACATTACCATAGCTACTTTCTTACATTTTGCCTTTTTCTGGTATGGTTAGATGTCATCATCTGTTTATTTGTTGCTGTAACAAAATAGCTGAGATCAAGTAATTGGTAAAGAGCAGAATCTTATTTGGCTCACAGTTCTGGAGACTGGAAATCTAAGAACATGGCACTGGCATCTGCATGGCATCTGGGGAGACCTTCTTTCTGCATCATAGTATGTTAGAAGCCATCACATGGTGAGGCAGATATGAACTTGCTAGTTTGGGTCTCTGTTCCTCTTTTTATAAAGCTATTAATGCCACCAAGCAGGGATCCACCTTCGTGGCCTTATCTAATCCTATTCCCTGCCCAGGTCTCATCATGAATTACCATGATCAATCAATTTGAGGATTTAGTTTCCAACATATGAAATCTGGGGGACACATCCAAACCACAGCAGTCAGTTACTGTCCTAAACTTCAAGGACTACATAACAAACTTCTGAATGGTACTTTTGAAGCCCTGATCACTCAGGAAGGAAGGTGAAATGAAAGACTGTTCAACAATTTTCCTACTACCCAGTCCTCCTGGTCTTTCTATTTCTTCTTACCTGCTACCTTTTGTGGCAGGTAATAAACTAAGAATTTCAAAGCCATTTTCAATAATTAATATAATTTTAAATGCTTTCATTAGTTCATTATAATAGTTAGGTTCACTTTGACATAATCCTTCATGCATGGAATATAATTTGCTCCATTTTCAGTCCTCAGTGCTTCCTCTTTTCCTTCCCTTCTCCCTCATCTCCCTATCTCTCTACTGTTCTTCCATTTATTGATTGTTTTTTAAATTGGTGCTTTATAGATATATATACTAGTGAAATTCACTATGGTATATCCATAGCATAATTTGGTCAATTTCATTGCACAGTTCTTTCCTATTCCCATCTCTCTTCCCTCTTCCTCTATCCCTATCCCCTACTCCACTGATTTTCCTTCTGTTTTCATGGGGCACCTCCTTTTTACATCTTATTTTTTTTCTAGCTTCCACATGTGAGAGAAAACATTTGACTCTTGACTTTCTGAATCTGACTTATTTTACTTAGCATGATGTTCTCCAGTTGTGTCTGTTTACCAGCATATGGCATAATTTCATTCTTCTTTATGGCCAAGTTAAACTCCACTGTGTGTATATACTATATTTTATTTATCCATTTGTCTGTTGATGAGCATCTGGGATGATTCCATAACTTGGTTATTGTGAATTGTGTTACTATAAACATTGATGTGCCTGTATCAATACATATGCTGATTTTAGTTCTTTTGAATAAATAATGAAGAGTGGGATAACTGGGTCATATGGTGGTTCCATTCCTAGACTTTTGGGGAATCTCCGTACTGCTTTTTAAAGTGGTTGGATTAATTTGCAGTTCCCCAACAATGTGTAAGTGTATCTTTTACTTACACCCTTGTGAGCATTTATTATTTATATTCTTGATGATTGCTGTTCTAAATCATTCTAAATGCTGTTCTAAATCATGATTGCTGTTGGATGAGATGAAATCTCAATGTAGTTTTGATTTGCAATTCCCTGATTACTGGAATGTTCAACATTTTTTCATTATTTGTTGGCCATTGTGTTTCTTTTGAGAAATGTCTTCTTAATTTATTTACCCATTTATTTATTGGATTATTTGGTTTTTGATGTTAAGTTTTTTGAGTTCCTTACATATTCTGGACTTTAATCCCTTGTTGGAGGAGTAGCTGACAATCATTTTCTCCTATTTTGTAGGCTTTTTCTTCATGCTTCTGTTTCCTTTGCTATGCAGGAGCTTTTTAATTTGATGCTGTCCCATTTATTGATTCTTGGGTTTATTTCCTGAGCTTTATGGATGTTGTTAAAGAAGTCTGTTCCTGAACCAATGTTTTGGATTGTTGAGCCTATGTTTTCTTCTAGCAAATTTTCTGGTCTAATTCCTGGGTCTTTGATCTACTTTGAGTTGACTTCTGTGTAGGGTGAAAGATAGGGATCTAGTTTCTTCTATACATGGTATCCAGTTTTCCCAGCACCATTTGTTAAAAAGGTTATATTTTCTCCAACATGTATTTTGATACCTTTGCAAGTATCAGATGACTGTGTACATGTAGGCTTGTCTCTGTGTCTTCTATTGTGTTTCACTGATCTTCATGTTTGTTTTGAGGTCAACACCATGCAGTTTTTGTTACTATAGCTCTGTAGTAACATAATTTTTTAAAATATTGCTTTAATATATAAAAACATTTTTAATTTTTAGGAAGCATTTCTTTGAAGACAGCATTTGGATTAAAATTCTTTTATAAGCCTATCAATATAATAAAACAAAGTTAGAGTCAATCAGTAATTTATCAAAAATTCTTTAATTTCAATTATTTTATAATCAAAAATATGCTAATTTAGATAAAAATATGTTCACTCCATTTAAAGAATGTGCAGTTATACAAATCAAGTTGAATAATAACTCATTTGATTATTATTTTTTAAAATTGGCTAGTCTGTCTTTTTTTTCTGATTGAATAATCAATTAACAATATTCCAAACCCATTTGACATGGGTCTATGTTGTGCTTCATTTTTCTTAGTCCTCTAGTAATTTTGTGATATTTATATTTCTAAACTTGGGTTGCTTTGTCTGAGAATATCATAGCATTCTTCCCTGAATAGCTTGGGCCACAGCATAGTCCTTCAATTGTTTAAATTCTACAGTGTACGTGGTGTCCCAGGTAGCATGATGAATATAACCTGTCTGTTTGCTCAGATAATTTGTAATAAGCAAACTTGTTTGTATGCCATGAATGTATATATAGATTGATTTCTTAGATTGTTAAAAATTTATTTTGTTATTCTGCTTGTCCATATATTTCATTTTATACATATTTAATAGAGACATTTCAGAGAATACTTCAGAGTTATAATTAAATCTGAATATTTGAAATTGGCAATTCTGAGAGAAGTAACTCGTTTTAAAATGTTTCAAACTATGGGATTTACACAAATGATAGATATGGGATAATTTTATTTTTTTAAGTTTACCAAAGACTTTTTTCTAAAAGGATCTCTTTAAATATTAGAGAACCCTCCTGAGGCATTACAAAAATAAAATTTATAAATTTGACAGTCATCTTTGAAAATATTTATTGAATAAAGATGATATATACTTGTAATTATCAAGAAGAATTATATAAATGGTGTTAAGAAATATAAAAATGAGGGCTGGGGTTATGGCTCAATGGTAGAGCACTTGCCTAGCACATGTGAGGCCCTGGGTTCAATTCTCAGCACCAGATATAAATAAATACATTAAATAAAGGTCCATCAACAACTAAGAAACTATTAAAAAATGAAATATAAAAATGATTTTTGACTAATTCAAAAACTGTCTAGCAAATAAATTTTGGTGCTTTGAGTACCAAATTGAAATGATTTAAATGAAATGATTTATTTTCCTCTGTTTTAATAAGAGTTGGACATTTTCTCAAGGAAAAAAATTAGTTTTAGATGGGATATTGAATTTCTATCTTACATTCTCATATTTTGTTCCAGTCCAGTCAATTTTAAATACTAAGTAGCTAAATGGAGCATTTCTTTTTTCTTTTCATACCCCTCACTATAAAACTTCCTTTGTTTTGAGAATAAGTGTTCTGTGAAATTATGTTTTCCATGATGGATGTATTTTGATGAGGTTTTGTTATTGTTTCAAAGACCAGTTCAAAGAAGATTAATCTGCTTATACTTTTAGTATATGTAATGATGGTAAGAAATTATTAATTGGTAGACAAGTGAATATTTTTCTTTTTTATCTCTATTTCTTAATAGTAAATCTGTACACATATCTGTACAGATATGTTGTAGAATTATTCTTATTTCTTGTGTATTTTTAGTTTTCAAGCCCAGCTGTCATAGGTTTAGCAAAAAGTCTCTGTGCTGATTATTTCATCTACTCTAGCCTGAAACTACTCAAAATATAGTAACCACGGAGATAGGCACACTCTGTACATCCTCCCTTCTTTTATTTTTGTTATTTATTTTTTGATTAATTGCAGCTAAGAATGTGTTCATTTGAATTTTGCTGCTGAGAATACCAGAATCTCATACATTATTATATATTTCAATTTATCTTCTAGAATGGTAAGATGGTGATTTACTTTCCTCTTTTTTTATCATAATTGGAATAAGGTCAACACTAATGGAGATTCAATTGAATATAATTGTTTGGCCCACAAAATATGCTTAGGTCTTTTCTAAGGGCGAGAGTTTGTAATTTCAGAATGGAAGGAAGCAGGGCTAAGTGATATCTGGAAAACATGATGAGGCAAGCTAGAGAGGAGTGTGCACCGCAGGAGTGAGGGAAGAGGAGGGCACCTCTTGCTGTGGCCAACAACTTGCAGGTCTGGCCTACTTCAAATGGCAGTGCTGGCCCACTGCCTAGCCCTGGAATTGGCCAAGTTATCCACTGTGAGACAGGTGGGGACTCTGCAGGTATCTTCAGATCTTGTCATCTGCAAGATTTACTCTGCCTTCCTCTACAATGAAACTGTCCATAAGGATAATCCATTTCCATACTCCATTTAGAAACATTCTGGGACTTTGAGGCAATAAGATCCTCATAAAATAATTTGGATTCTACATTTCTCTCAAAAACTCCAAGTCAGAATGTTTGAAAATCTAGTGCTTATTTTGACCTATACTTATTTTTAATTAAATATTTATTAAGCTCAGTCTGTGTGTATCATAGCGACATAAAGTATATGCTATGTGCCTGAAACTATGCTAGTGCTTTACAGACTAAATGCTCACAGGATTCATTACATAAATATTGTTATCAGCATTAATTTGGATGAGGAAATTGAAATTTCAAAAGTATCAGTAATGTTCTCAGGGCAACATGGTTAGTAAGTAAAGGTGCAGCATTTGGAATTCAGATCTGTAACTCATGGGCAATTGATGGACACTATGTACTGGGTGTATCGGGTTAAGTAAAATAATCCACTGGCAGATTAGTTCTTTTTACCTCAACCCTTTATGAAGTAATGGAATCACAAAGTGAACACATTTTGTTTCTTGTAGTGGCTCAGCATCTCTTGACTTCCAAGGCATTTAGTTCTTATGACTCTCTTCTTTATTCACAACCTCTCTAACCTTATCTATCTTTTCTTATATGATGCGAACCTGCTCTTTTCTTACCTCCATCAAACCATGTTCTTCAGATCCGGAAATCCTCTCTGGATATCATGTCTGTCTCTTCCAGGCAGTATATCTTCTTGTTTGTAATTTTCATGGTGTTCTTTTAAGCTCTAGAATCCATTACTACCTTGAACTTGTACAACTCTTGCCTCACCCTCCTCAATCCAAGATGCCTCTAACAGGTTATTTTCCTTGCTTTCATGACAATTCAATCAGTTAAAAATTCTGAATAGAACTCCAGCTGAATCCCCCAACTGGTTGTCCATTCATCTGCTAGTCCCTTCCTATCACATTCCACAGTTACTTTTTATGTTTTTCACCCATAGTATACACTTACCTACAGAACTGAGCTCAAGTGATGTGAAGTTTCCTCATTCTCCTGGCTCCTTGGGGGTTAGCTTACTATTTTATCTTCTTTGAAGCAGATACCACTTGTTGAAAGAAATAACAGAAGATAAAAGATGTCATGATATCCTGTGCTGAGCCTCATGGCTGTCACTCTAACATTATTGGTGGTCATTGTATTCAGTCAAACACAGAAGGGTTTTGTGGTAGAAACCATTAATATTAAGGTACTTTTTATCACAACAAAATAAGTCATGCAGAAAATGTCTTGGGTGACTTTATGTTTAGAAATTTGAAACTCACTAAAAACAACCTTGTGGTTTTGTCTGTTTTGGTGTAATTGACATCATTTTGGCATTCTTCCATAATGAGATGGCAGCCCTTTACATAATATAGTGGTGGTTGATTTTTGTGGTCACATTATAATATGTCTATTAAACTAAGTAGACTTTTACTGGGTGTATGCTGTGTTTAGTTGTTATTTTAGAAGAGAAATGTACATCAGACATACATAATGTATAAAAATTACATAATGTTTATTGCATGCCTTCCAGGAGCTTTCTTATAGCATCCATCACTGTGCCTAATTCACAAAAAACGTTTTTATCTGAACATTCATCTTTGTGTGGACCTACTGATAGCATTGGTAGAAACAAATAGCTCAGACTTTGAAAAGCAATTTTATTACTTCTGTTTAAAAATGTATGGATAGGTAACAATTATGATGGCATATTTTCTATATTACTAGTATAGCTCCATTTCTAAAGGATAATTTGATGAGTTTTTTTATCCTTAGAAAGTAGGCTAATCTGCTTCTATAATTAGGACTTTTAACAAATCAGAAATCAGAGACTAAACAATTTGAACACAGAATGATTAATATAGAGAATTGTTAGTATTTTCTCTTAATTAAAAGGAAAAATGAAAAGAATTGTACTTACAACTAGATAATTGGTATGTTATCCTCTATGTACAATGAATCAAATTGCATTCTGTTATCATGTAAGCCTAAATAGAACAAATAAATAAATTAAATATGAAAAAAAATGACTAACCACCATAAAAATTAATTAAATAAAAAAGAAAAGAGTTGTAAAGAATACACTGAGTCTGAGAGATCGTACCTAAAGAAAAAACTAACTTAGAAAGTCTATTAGTTAGTTTCACATTACTGCAATAAAATACCTGAGGCAACTAAATTATAAAAAGAAAAGGCTTATTTAGCTCACAGTTTTGGACGTTCAAAGGCAATGGCATTTACACTGGCAGTTCTGGTGAGGGTGGCGGATCATGCCACACTATGACCTAAGAACTTCCCATTATTCTTCACCTCTTTCTTAAAAGTCCACAGTGTATCCCACTATTGCCACTCTGAGGATCATGTCTTTAAATATGGTCCTTTGCTACTATACTATACCCATTCCTCTTTCCTGCCCCCCACCTCCCCCATGTAAAGATGGTTGATAAAAATATATATAAATATATATATATATATATATATATATATATACTGTTCATTGAAAGTGCATATAAAGATGTTTAATATGAAGAATGTAATCTGCTTATAATTTTGTGCAAAGTTAGAAAAATTATGATTGTAACAATTTTTTGCTATTTGCCTCAACAAATGTTTTCAGTGAATAGTGTGTACAGCTTCTGATAATTTGTTTTTTTCTGTTATGTTTGCCAACATGTATTAAAATGCAACTTTTGGGAAAAAAAATAAAATAATAAAAAATAAATAAATAAATAAATAAATATGGTCCTTTGGATGACACTAACCATGTTGAATCCATAGTAGATGGGGAGGGATCCACTTCCAGGCTGGGATGCAGACTTTGGAGAGGATGTGTTTATAGCCTATTGGACAGGGAAGAAATTCCCTGAGTTGTTGGGTTGTTGGGACTAGAACTGATCCAAAGTTGGCCAGCCATTTTGAAGTTTATTCAAGGAATGAGGCTTGGAGAATTTAGAGATTCCACTGAGTGGTTGAGGTTTTGATAGGAGGATAGTGTCATAGTCTTTAAATCAGGAGTTACATATATCCCTTTGTTTTCAGAGAAATTCAAGTTAGTAAGATAAAGTTTTTCTTTTATTTCTTCCCTGCTCCTCATACTTCTTCTTTTGCCCAATTCTCAACTCCATATGTTAAAAAGAATTGAGTAGATTTTTCTAAAAATATAAGAACCACATCAAAGTATTGGTCCACACACTGAAGTTTAATTTTGCATATAACAGTGAAAGGAATCACCATTTAAAGCCAGTCTTTATTTCTGTTAACCATCTCTATTTTCCCTTTACATCTGCTCTCTCTTCATTGTTATTTGGTAATGCTGCCTTCCCCTCATTTGGGTTTATAAAATATTAAAAAATGTTATTGCCATTTAGTCTCACTGATATTGTCTTTCAGCCTAGGCCAAACATTTCTCATAATTACTTGATTTTATTTTAATTCCATAAAATGTGTATTTGTGTTCATTATGTATATATTGCTATGAGAAAATTTATGTTAAATATTAAAAAACTCTAATAATCTCTAAGAATACAGAATCTCTATTTTTTTACCTATTAAAAATGGAAGGTACATTAGGGTTTTTTGAATATTGATTCTCACTTTGGTGGTTTTGCTTTGTCAACCATCCAATTTTAATCCAGACCAATATTCCCATTTTACAGATGAGAATGTATGAAGTGGTTTGCACAGGTCATACACATGGTTGAAATGATGTTTTGATCATCCTCTGCTAGAGTTATTTTGCTGTTAATTCCCCAGACCAATGAATGAACCACTTCAAAATAGAATATTTGGAATTATCTGATAACTACTTTAATAAATTTTAACTAATTTTCAGTCTATATGTTATTTATTCACCCTTTTTTTAGTTCTATGATTTAGATGTCAAATATTGGAATCGAGTGCTGAAAATGAAGTATAAAATAATTGCATACATGTTTTTGCATATGTTAGGCATATAATGAGGTAGGATTTCATTCCTTTCTTTTCAGTCAGGCCTTTTTACAATTCTGACTTTAAAAAGACTGGGTCTATGTCTGAATAATTACATTCCTATTTTCCTATACTCAAAGGCACTGTCATAGGCATTCAGATGAATTCTTGACTGACAAGTGATGAAAGCCATCTGCACCCAGCCCCGCCTCTCCCATTAGGTACAGTTCAATAGCCATTTATTAACTCTCATTGCTCATTTTAAAGGTGAAACTTCAGATTAGCAAACAAAAGCCAAATAAATTTGATTTCAGAATGCATAATAGTGTCTGGACGAATTTCTCCGTGTTTATTGATGTGCCAAAAAGAGAAATAAAGAAAAAAAAAATCAGCAAATACTGGCTGAGCTGCCTTGGTGTCTGGGGTGGGGAAGAAATCCATGTCCTAGAATATTTGCTTCATTGCTTTCATTTTTAAAGGTTTTATGTGATTTTTTTTTTTTTTTTGCTGGTTGCCAATGCAAGTTTATAATTTTTTGTCGGATGCTTGAATCATTCAATTAAAAAATGTTAGCCTGAACAAGGCAGCTAAGACTATAGAAGATAATAAACCATATAACAGAGATTGTATTTTTACTGGAACATGAGCATAAATGTAAATATATTCTGGAGGCAGTTGGCCAGTGAAGTGCTAAAACTGGAGAATTTCTAGTCAAACTCCTTTATCCTTTTGTATACCATAGCAAAGAGCATCAGCTTCTATCTGCACTTGGTTTGCAAGTTTTAACAATTCTTTTGGGTCTATTTTAGTTCAGATATAGATTTTATCTTGACCATCACTATCTCCTCTGGGATTCTTATTAAAAAGTCAGTTTTTCCTATTGTAGCCCCTTTTAAATGAAGGGTGAGTCAAATGTAGGTGGTTTGAGAATCACTAAAATTATAATTATAAAAACAAAACAATGCCAAAGACAGTATCCTTCTTTAGCAACAAATCCAAATTCAGATGGTCCCAATACTACATATCTGCTTGTAGTCTCTTTGAAAATTCAGGTAAGAGTTGTCGTTGGTTGTGACTTTTATCTGGTAACTTCCCTAGATCATGATTCTAGTGTGAGTTCTCTTATGAATAATCAGTGAAATTCTGAAATGTAGGTTCTTTTGGTGAAGAACTGTTTATGGAAACCAGAATGAGGGGATCCTGTGAGCATGGTCAGAAACCATGAGGGAGATGTGGAGCCAATAATCTTTGTGTTCAGTTGTTTATTTTGTCTAAAAGAGACAAAGAAAAGGAGGCAGGAAAAAGAAAACATAAATACATAAACAAGAAAATGAGTGGTGGGATTTGCTAGTGAGGGCAGATGTATTTAATAGCATTTAACAGTTACACTTTCTCTAGTTTTTATTTTTTTTAACTTATGACATTAATCACTAGTCTCTTGACTGAAATGTCCACTCATTTTACTTTGACTCAGTTGAGCAACACTGTGATACAGTCTGATATTTGTGTTGGTAAATTAAGCATATTAAACAAGAATTTTCAGGATATATATATAATTTACAAAACAAATATAAAAGAGGAAAGCATGTATTGTCTCTTCATAGATTTTATATTTTCTCAATTGTAAAATGCAACGTGTTTCTCCCTAATTTTTAGTATTTCCTTATAATGTGGTGATGAGGTGATTTAGGTGATTTATGTGTTTTGGAGTATGTTGGATAACTAGCCTGCCCTTCCAAGAAGATACATATGGGCATATGAGTTTTCATTAGCCAAGTGAGGATATTTTAAGAAGCTAGAAGCTAATTTGTCCTTAGATAGAGTTGAGAATCAATCTTATTTGAAAAATTTCCTGATTATTAATACATAAACTTAAACTTGATTTTTAAAAACTGAGATCTATCTATGAATCTTTAAAGTGAAGTTTTCTTAAGGAGCTTGACTATTTGAGTATACACTCATCTGCAGATTTTGTGTGGAAGATTTGCCAGTTTAGACTGAACTTGACTGCAGGCTAAGCTCTCTATCTTGGTACCACCAAACTAACTAGCTATCTTCTTGGTGGTGTTAGAGGCACAAGCCTCTTTATTACTTTTTTATGAAACTCCATTAGCCAAAGCAATTGCTATGGCCATGACTAACATTAAGGGTTCGAGCAATACATTTTGTTCTTGTTGTTTCTTTGTTTCTCAATGTTCAGAGTTTCATGGAAATAAAAGGCATACTTTAAAAGAGAAAAGATTTGGGCTAGAGAATCAATAACTATAAGGTCTCTTGTAGTAGTTCCAACAAGAGATTTGGGTTCAGGCCAGGTATACAGTTGTAGTAGTGATAAACTGAAGGATTCTGGATATATTTTGAAGGTAGAGCCATGAAGAGAAGTTAAAGATGATTCCAAGGTTTCTGAAATGAGCAACTTGAAAAACAGGCTTGACTTAACTGAGATGTAAAACGTTGTAGGTGGAGCAGTTTGGAGAGGAAAGATAAAAATTTCAGTTTTAAAACTGTGAGTTTCAGATGTTAAAATACATCCAATTGGAGATAATAGGTATGAGCCAAAGCAAGAGAATTTCTGGTCAAACACTTTATTTTCCTGTTATGTACCACAGCAGGTATCAGCTTCTATCTATGCTTAATTTGCAAATTATAACAATTCTTTAGAATTTATTTTGGTTCAGATACAGATCTTATCTTAGATATACTGTTTTCTCTAGGGCTCCTTACTTAACAGTCATTTTATATATGTCTGGATTTATAGAAGAATGTTGTGGGCTACAGATATATAAATATAGCAATTGCTGCAATATACATGTCATATTTAAAGCCACAAGTGTAGATGAGATCGATAATTGAGAGCTCATGTAAAGAAAAGAAAAAGAAGAATGACATTTTACCAATAAAGAGGTTGTAACAAATATGATAAATTGACAAAAGGGACTGGGACATGACATTCTTAGGGGTCTGTTATTTATTTTTTTTAATGCTGGCTCAGTTAACACTAACTTGTGTTTCTGTGTGCTTACAGGTTTTAAATTGGGATGTCATATTTGGTGTGGTCTACTCTCAATAATTCTGTGTAGGTTAATTTGAAATTCGTCCCTTTATCAAGGTTTTTGGTGTGATTCTGACAGTCCCTCAGAGATTATACAGATTCTGTTAGCACTCTGCCAGTATTCTCATAGGACTTACCATTCCTGTGCATGCAAGATTAACTTTCATTTGCCAGCATTGATATTATCTTTTTGCCTGAAAGTTTCTCTGGCTAACCACTCTTCCAGGCACACAGAAGGCCCACAGTGCAAGCTAGTTAATGATCCCTACCTCAACAAATTACAGGAAGGAGTTGGTGTATAAATACCTCAGCTCTTGTGCTTCTTGGATAAAAGAGTTATGAGGAATGTCTTCTAGAAGCATCTAGAATTTCTCAATGGGAATGTACTTCCCCTCAAGTTTAACTCACTTGAGAATGTACCCTGTGTGGACTGCCTTTACTTTCCAGCCTCACTTACTCTCCTACTCACTCAGATAATTATCTTGGAATCTGTTTCATTTGTATCCAAACTGAAACAATGGTATTATAAGCCTAGAGCTACCTTTTTTAAAAATAGCTAATTTTCAGAATGACTTTGTAATGTTAAGTATCATTTTGGGGTTATTTGACATTGGAAGATGGTGAGAAAATTGAGTCCTGAACTATATATTACTCTATACTCCTGTATAGAGTAATATTCTGGTTTGGAGTCTTTAGGAAAGATTTTTTCCCCATACCTAGTTGCCAGGTTAAGACAGGGAAGCTATCTTGATATCGCCTTATGCTAGTGGAAACATTTTTTCTAGTGTATATTTACAGCTTTTTGCATGAAGCTAGTGTATCATTCAGCATTATGTACCTTGTTGTGGGTGCAAATTGAAACTTCTCAGCCTATGATATATTCTTGGGAATGGAATTATGCTCCAGTTATTTGGGAAGGGTTATTACCAGGACCATAATGAAAACATGTGCCTTCTTAAAGTAGTAAACTGGCAATTTTAATCAGAATGATATTGATAGTTAATATGAGGGGGCTGGGGTTGTGGCTTAGTGGTAGTGCCTGCCTAGCATGTGTGAAGCCCTGGGTTTATTAAAATAAGTAAAGGTTTTGTGTTCATCTATAACTAAAATATATTAAAAATAGTTAATATAAGAATTAGACTTACTGATAGGGTCCAATACAAAAAAGAGCTTATGTTTATTTTCTTTTGATTAATACCCATGAGCCTCAAAGTTTGCTTGAGAAATTTTTCTCCCATTTTCCCACTTAAAAATTTCTAGGATATCAAGAAAATAACCAAGTAATGCTCTTATTTAATTATTGATCTGTCCATTTGCTGTTGTTTGAATTTATGAGAAGAAGGGTAAATGTCTATTGACTGTCTATTTCTATTTTTTATTAGGTGGATATACTGGGTGCTGGTTCCCACGAACATTACTTCTGTATTGGTCACCTTCTATCAAACAGAACCTACCAGGCTGATAAAATGAGAACTTTTCAAGTTAATCCTAGATGTGACTCTAAGTCACACCTGTCCTTTCTCCTTTACCTAATTTTGACATTTCACATTTTAGCCAAAACTTGCCTTCAAATGTAAAACACATTAGCTGTGTTGAGTCTGATTGAGAAGTAACTTGAGTGAGCTGGGTTCTGTCTGTATCTTGAAATATTTTCCATTTCTGCATATGTCGTCTGTAATAAGAGCAGGAAAATGTACTTTCAAAGGCGAGCAAATATCCCAGGGTTTAAGTGACAGATATTATTGGAAAAACAGAAGCTCTCAGGCTTACTGGAATCTGGGTTATGTGTTAACAGCAGCCTAGAAGTGGAGAAAGAGCATTGTTTGATAAGATTAAAACATCTGCAATAAAGCAAGCAATGTAATTAAAACCATAAATTTGGTTATCAGTTAGAAATCTTCTTTCCAACTTCTCTTAAATGCTAGAATTATGTATGTGTTTTGGCTCAGCTTAATCATTCCCCTGTTGAGTCGAACCCATTCCATTGTAGGATAACTCCAATTGTTAGAAAGTTCTTCTTTATATTGATGCAATCTGACTTCTCCTAATTTCTTAGTGCTTATTGATCCTAGTTCTTCCTACAAAAAGAGCACTGGCTGTAGAACTTTCTACAATAATGGAAATCTTCTAACTATGCACCATCTCATATGGTAGTGACTAGCCAAATGGGACTATGTAGCAGCTGAAATGTGGCAAGCATGACCGAGAACTAAATTTTTAATGCTATTCAAATTTAAGCTTTTAAAATTTAAATTATATTTAAAATTTCTTCTAGATGACAGTTATTAAAGTATCTTGAGGTACTGATTTATCTCTTCCAATCTTTTGTTTCTAAGGACAACTTGTTTCAGCACTTCCTGGCTTCCATTATCCTTACCCTTCTCATTATCCTTCTCTAGATTATTTTGCTTATTAATTATCTGCTTAAGACCCGATGCCTGTGTCTGGTTGCAGTAGCTCAGGATGGTCTGAACAGTCCAAAATATATTAGAATCATTGGCTTTCTTGTAGAGAGCACTAAAAGTTACTGCTGGGATTTATGGAAGTTCATAAATTATTATGCACTTCATGTTTGGTTATTGGTAAATCACCACCTTTAGGTAAATCACTGGATTTTAGAATTAAAGGTGTCTTTAAGACCATCTATACACTTGTTTTCACAGTTTAATTTAGTCAATGGACCTATCATTACATGAAACTCTCACAATAGTAAACTGTTAATTCTGGAACTACTTTGATTGGCACAGGAATGGGGTTGCCTGGCCTGTACTGTCTACCTACATACAGCCCTCCTGTATGCCCCCTCCTGCAGACTCTGAAAGTTTCTGACAATCCAACGTACAGTTCACATCCTAATAGAGTGCTGATGTGGGTTCAAACCAATACAGCCTGGAATCAAATCACTTTAGTAAGTAATGAACTCTCCCATTTGCTTTATTTAAGGACTGTTGGTGGCTGCCTGAAAAAAAGACAAGCTCAAGTTGAACAAACAAGAGATGCTTAGTTACTCATTTCACTCAGAGCATTTAGGACCAAACTTCCTAATGATAATTTGTGCCCTGATTTTATCAAGAGTATTAGATCATTCATAATTATTTTAAAACATTAGATATATGTTCTTTTTAGTGTATGTGATGATGGTTGAAAGTTTGGATATTTACCTATTGAGCAACTTTTAACACCTTTTCCCATTGTTTTCCAATGTGTGGGTAAGGGCTGTTGTGGTTTGGATCTTGACTGATCCCAAAAGCTCATGTGTTAGAAGCATGGTCTCTAATGCAGCAAGGTTCAGAGGTGGGGCTTTTAGGCAATGACTAAGATTCTGACTTCATTAGTAGATCAATCCATTTGGTGAATTAATTCATTGATATCTGAATGGAGTACTGGGTGGTTACCCTGGGCAGACAGGGTGAAGCTGGAGAATGTAAATCAATGGTGGTGTGGACTTGAATTATATCTGTCCCTGGATCCTCCCCCCTCTGTGTTGTCTGGCATTTATGAGCTGAGCAGCTTTCCTCTACCATACCCTTTCTTTTTTTTTTTTTAAATATGTTTTAGTTGTTGATAGATCTTTATTTTATTCATTTATTATTTATATGTGGTGCCGAGGATTGAAAACCCAGTGCTTCACACATGCTAGGCAAGCGCTCTACCACTAGGGTACAGCCCCAGCCCCCTCCACCATACCCTTTCACCATGATGTTCTGCCTTATCTCAGTCCCAGGGCAATGGAGTCAGCTGACCATGGACTGAGACCTCTGAAACCACGAGCCCAGATGAATGATTTTTCCTCTAAGTTGTTCTCGTTATTTATTTTGGTCACAGTGATTAAAAGCTGACTAACACAAGGACTTTGTGAGTTTCCAATTCTTCAAATCCTTTTAATAGAACTTCTCAAATTTTGATTTGCATAGGTATCACCTGGAGATCTTGGTATCCATTCCTCGATGTGATTTGGTGGATCTGGGGACACATCTAAGAACTCTATTTCTAACAGTTCCCCTCCAAAATTTTGATAGCAATAGTTCATATACACACTGACCTATATCTTGGCTGTTAACAAGGAATGTGAAATTTATGGCTTTATGAGCTGACTTGATACTTAAGAGTAGTATGTAACTTTCTAAAAAAATCAAGACTTTAAAAATATTGTTTTTTTGCCTACAATCTTTTGTACCCATGCTTTTTTGAAATCTTATACAACATGTTTGTCATTAATGGGTATTCTAGTCCTGTAGCCCTTCTGTCAGAAGCACAATTTCTCATTTTGCATCTGACCTTTTACATATCATTATGCAGCCTTTCAACCTCACTCAATGCGACCTGTCATCATCTTGAGAGAGGCTGTCAGTGCTGCTACAGTCCCGATCTATGATTGTGATGGCTCCCACATTATTTTTCCCTTAGCTTTTGTTCTTCCTCATTTCTAGACTTGTCCACATATTTCATTGAGACGTAACAAAGAAAAATAACTGTTGAGATAATGAGGCTGAAAATTATTAATCTCCTTTAATAAGCTTTCTTTCTTCTTGGTGCCCTTTAATGAATATATCTAGGATGTGGGGAGAGGAACCACTAAAAAGGCTATAAAGGGCTTTCTCTTTACTTAAATTCTGGATGGAAATCATTTCCAATAACTATTGAAAGTACACTATAATTCATGCTTTTATTAACCAATAAAATATCTGTAATGAATTTATAAAGACTTTTTCTTTTTTTCATCTACACAGAAGGTAAATGCAGCGCTATGATCCAACACATTGGTTTGTTGATCTTTACCATTTAGATCCTATAGTATTCGGGGGAGAGTTACTCTCATATGAAGGTGAGAAAAATTACTTGGAAATAGCAAGAAGTTTGTAATGGCTTAAAACCTGGACTAATTTGGCTAAAGTTCCATCTATTAGATTAGTAGTATGGTAGCCACCAGCCACACATTGTTATTTAAATTTAAACATTTTTTAAATTAAATAAACTAGTATCTCAGTCACATTGGCCACACTTTAAGAACTCAATAGCTATAGGTAACTAGGAGCACCAAGCAAATATAGTACATTTTTATCAGAAAGTTCTATCGGACAATACTACTTTAGATTCTTAGTCTACTGACCCTACTTGAGCAGGGCAAAAAGATAAGTACCCTCTATGTAAAATGTCGATGTTATTTGCTTCAGGTGACCTCTTGGGTTAAGACAGTTTTGAGAAAAACTGTATTCTAGAAACTTCTACTTAAGACTATGTGCTGAGTGCCCATAGGCCTGTGGTATGATGTGCTTCTGAAGCATGAATGTTTTTAACCTCCAATTGAGTTGAAAGGCTTTTTTCCCCATACGAGTCTGTTGACTTATAGGTAGTGGTTTTATATTTGATGATTTAATACCTTGCAGATTTGCCTTATTCTTTTTTCATTGAAGTATAAGAGAGTTAATTTAAACTATATTTATAATTGGCTATATATATTTGAAAACTTTTGAAAAACATGTATGGAATGATTTTCTACTTTGCAAAAATAATCATTTTTTGTGTTAAGCAAATGAATTTATTTTTATTTCTTTGAATTATGAAAAAAATTCCTAAAATGGAAAGACTTTTTAATGCAATTAAAATTCAATTTAGCCATTTGAATTTTTTGTGCTCTTAAGTTTCCATCTAAGAATATTAAATTTATCACCATATGATTTCCAAAGCATATGGATCCATCCTCCACTATTGAAAGCTCAAATAATTGCTTTCCATATCCTTACCAGAGACTTCATTAAACTTTCTATATATTTGAACTTTTATAAAAATGCCTGACTGTGAAAAAATAATTTTGGGAGACCTAAGTTCAAACCTCTTCTCGCTGGGTAAGGATGGTAATGCAGGTAGGGGCTCAATTGGTATGGGCATTAGGGTTCCAATGGCCATCTCAGGTAGGATCACAGTCTTAGTTTTTATCCAAGCAGTCCTGAAGTCAAAGAAGTATATAAGGAAGCTAGAGCTAGAGGGTCAAACAGATTGAAAGACAATATTGAGTGACTTGCTGGGATACAATTTTTAAGCATTGAGAGCTTTAACAACTCATAGCCAGAGAACCATTTGGTTTAAAAGGTCAAGAATTGCCTATATTCCTCCTGGATGACCAAATTCTGGCCTGGGATCAAGCCTTGCTAAGAGAATGCTATATGTGCTTGGAACATATTGTTGTTCACCACTGAAAGATTTTTTCTACTGCGATGATTTTAATGAAGAGTACTATAAAATGGGTTACTGTATTTGCTACACAAGAGGTATTGAGGACATTGCTTTGTTTTTTTTTTTTTTTTTCATACCCCACCTAAAGTGTTCTGGGTGAGAAATTTCTTTTTAGTGAAGGTCTACAAAACTTTGCTATTCCACAAATATTGCTTTTGCTCCTTCCTTTTTTATAATGAAAATAATAATAACAATAACAAAACCCAGTTGGGGAACTGATGATATCTCCTTTTCATTTGGCTTCTAGAAAATATACAATCAAATTCTTTCCACTAGTGGCTAGAAAGATTGAATGTGAGGGCTAGTTGTTAGATTTGGGAATATATAATCTACCAAATTACTGTACCTGTCGAATCTACCAATTACTAATACACTCATAATCCACAAAAGACCACTGCTCTACCACCGACTAGAAAAATAGTAAAATGTAGTTTTTGGGATCATCACTGGATAATCATCAAGTACTCAGCAAATATTCATGGAGATGCTCTATGTTTCATGTGCTGCTCTGTATATTCAGTACATAAAACAGTCAAAGATGCTAGCATTAATGTATCTGGGACTTTGAATATATTAGAACAATATTAAGGTCTTCAAGTTCATAGTCCTAAATTTAATGTGATATCAGGTTGAAGGTGAGTACTTTTCTCGAACCATTTCATTTGCATGGGTATGAGCATGAATTGCATGCAAAGCTGGATCTAAGCAAGTCCGTGGTTTTGCCCTGAGTCTTGGATATCTTTTATGTTTGTTCTCATATTTCCTTAACCTCTGCATTAACAAGTAGTTCCTTGTGAGCTTTGATTCAGTTTTTGATGAAACTTCTTCCAATTGTGTCATCTGTGTTTTGTTAAATTTATTTTATCTTTAACATTAGGAAGTTACTGAGATCTGGCTTGGCATGAACTTATTTATAGCACCCAAATTTAGGGGAGTTTAGTGTCCTTAACAACCTTTAGAAATAAAGGAATGGGCCCTTTGGATAGAATCTTTTCCCTGTCAGTCTTTGGGAGACAGTTCTAGAAGGATTTTTATAGATAATTCAGAAGGTTCTGGTAGGACCAAGTCCTGGTGGACACCAACACAATAGCACACCCTCCTATTTTTTTCCTAATCATATTTTAATAGAACAAATTTGCTATATTCATGAACATGAATAGGCACTTGGCAGTGCAGGTGATTTTAATGTACCTATCACTTTAAGCTAAACTTTCTATATCTGTTCTGCTCTCTAATTACCAATGAATAAAGTACATAATTCACAAATGCATCATAAAAATAAGATCTACATTATAATGACTCATGTCAGAGCTTTTTGATCTGCACTATTTGGCACCTGTTACAATATTAATATCTGTTTCCTTCCAACAAACATACCACTTTCTTAATTAGCAAAATCTTTTTTATTTTATTATTTTTTTATAGTTTCAAAAGGATTGTGTACCTGATCGATCTTAGCCCATGCAGGAGCTGGACAAGACAAGAGAAAATGGCTCTCATGGTTTATTTAAGGGGGTACATCAAAGGCAAGGATAATATTTCAAGGGTGGAGGCTTGCTTTGTGATATCTTGCAGTCAGCAGGTTGATTGGCATCTTTGTTTTTCTATTTGTTCTAATCAGTTGTACATGAAAGCAGAATGCTCACTGATTCACTGATTCATTGTACACAAATGAGGAACAGTTTTTCACACCTCTGGTTATACACAAACTAGGGTCACATGATTTATACAATCATAAATGTATAAAATCTCATTCCATCATCTTTCCTCTCCCCAGGACCCCTCCTTTGCCTTCCCTCCCCTTTGGTGAATCCAAAGTTCCTCTACTCTTCCTATGGTCTCCCCCGCCCCTTTATGGATTAGCATACACATATCAGAGAAAACATTCAGCCTTTGGTTTTTTGAGATTGGCTCACGGGGCTGGGATTTTGGCTCAGCGGTGGATCGCTTGGCTCGCATGCGTGAGGCCCTGGGTTTGATCCTCAGCACCATATACAAAGCAATAAAATAAGGACATTGTGTCCATCTACAGCTAAAAAAAAAAAATTAAAAAAAAAAAGAGAGATTGGCTCACTTTGCTTATCATATTCTCTAACTCCATCCATTTACCTGCAAATGCCATAATTTTATTCTCTTTTAATGCTAAGTAATATTCAGTTCTATATATATACCACAGTTTCTTTATCCATTCATCTATTGAAGAGCATCTAGGTTGCTTCCACAGTTTAGCAATTGTGAATTGTGGTGCTATAAACATTGAAGTGGCTGCGTCACTGTAGTATGCTCTTTTTAAGTCCTTTGGGTATAGACCGAAGAGTGAGATAGCTGGGTCAAAAAACTTGGTTCCATTCCAAGTTTTCTAAGGAATCTCCATACTGCTTTCCAGATTGGTTGTACCAATTTGCAGTCCCACCAGCAATGTTTGAATATGCCTTTTCCCCCACATCCTCGCCAATACTTATTGTTGCTTGTATTCTTGATAACTGCCTTTCTGACTGGAGTGAGATGAAATCTTAGAGTGGTTTTGATTTGCATTTCTCTAATTATTAGAGATGTTGAAAATTTTTTCATATATTTGGTGATTGATTGTATTTCTTCTTCTGAGAAGTGTCTGTTCAGCTCCTTAGCCCATTTATTGATAGGGTTGTTTGTTTTTTTTTAGTGTAAAGTTTTTTGAGTTCTTTATATATCCTGGAGATCAGTAATCTATCTGATGTGTGTGTGGCAAAAATTTGCTCCCAAAATGTAGGTTCTTTCTTCACCTCATTGATTGTTTCTTTTGCTGAGAAGAAGCTTTTTAGTTTGAATCCATCCCATTTATTGATTCTTGATTTTATTTCTTATGCTATAGGATTCTCGTTAAGGAAGCTGGGGCCTAATCCGATATGATGAAGATTTGGGCCTACTTTTTCTTCTATTAGGTATAGGGTCTCTGGTCTAATTCCTAGGTCCTTGACCACTTTGAGTTGATTTTTGTACATGGTGAGAGAAAGGGATTTAGTTTCATTTTGCTGAATATGGATTTCCAGTTTTCCAAGCACCACTTGTTGAAGAGGCTATCTTTTCTCCAATGTATGTTTTTGGCACCATTATCTAGTATGAGATAACTGCACTTATGTGGATTTGACTCTGTGTCTTCTATTCTGTACCATTGGTCTACATGTCTATTTTGGTGCCAATACTATGCTGTTTTTGTTACTATAGCTTTGTAGTATAGTTTAAGTTATGGTATAGTGATGCCTCCTGCTTCAGTCTTCTTGCTAAGGATTGCTTTGGCTATTATGGGTCTCTTATTTTTCCAAATAAGTTTCATGATTGCTGTTTCTTTTTCTATAAGGAATGATGTGGAGATTTTAATTGGAATCATATTAAATCTGTATAGAGCTTTGGATATATAGAGTATAGCCATTTTGACGATATTGATTCTGCCTGTACAAGAGCATGGGAGATCTTTTCATCTTCTAAGATCTTCAATTACTTACTTTAGTGTCCTCTAGTTTTAATTGTAGAGGTCTTTAACCTCTTTCTTGAAATTTATTCCCAAGTATTTTATTTTATTTTTTTGAAGGTATTGTGAATGGGGTAGTATTCCTAATTTCTCTTTCAGAGGTTATCACTGATGTATAGAAATGCAATTGACTTGCTTTGTGACACAACATATGGGCTATTTTGTAGAAGGATTCATCTCTGCAGAGAAAAAAGTGTATTTGCACATGATGGGTGGAATATTCCATATGTCTGTTAAGTCTAAATTATTGATTGTTTTATTGAGTACTATAGTTTCTTTGTTTAGTTTTTGTTTAGATGATCTCTCTATTGGTGAGAAAGGTGTGTTAAAGTCACCCAGTATTATTGTGTTATGGTCTATTTGATTTTTGAAGTTGAGAACGGTTTATTTGATATACCTAGATGCTTCACTGTTTGGAGCATAGATATTTATGATTGTTATGTCTTGCTGATATATGGTTCCCATGAGTAGTATGAAATGTCCTTTTTTGTCCCTTTTCACTAACTTTGGTTTGAAGTCCACTTTATCTGATATGAGGATGGAAATCCCTGCTTGTTTTTGCAGTCCATGTGAGCGATACGTTTTTTCCCATCCTTTCTTTAGTCTACGGATGCCTTTCCCTGTGAGATAAGTCTCTTGAAAGCATATTTTTGGGTCTTTTAAAAAAAATCCTATGTCTTTTTTTTTAAATATTTATTTTTTAGTTGTAGGTGGACACAATATCTTTATTTTATTTTTATGTGGTGCTGAGGATCGAACCCAGTGCCTCCCGCGTGCTAGGCGAGCACGCTACCACTGCTCCATAACCCCAGGCCCAATCCTATGTCTTTTAATTGATGAGTTTAGGCTATGCCAAATTCAGGGTTATTATTAAAATATGATTTGTATTTCCAGTCATTTTGGTGTATTTTTGGTTTTTAACTTGACATGGTTTCTCCTTGGATTGGCCTTACCTTTAGTGTAGTTTCTCTCTTTGCAAGTTTTCATTGTTTTTATTCATTTCCTCCTCATGGAATATTTAGCTGAGAATGCTCTGTAGTGGAGGCTTTCTCACTGTAAATTCTTTTAACTTTATTTATCATTGAAGGTTTTTATTTTGTCATCAAATCTGAAGCTTAATTTTGCTGGGTATAAGATTATTGATTGGCATCCATTTTCCTTCAGAGCTTGGTATATGGTGTTCCAGGATTTCCTGGCTTTGAGGGTCTGGATTGAAAAATCTGCTGAGATTTGATTTCATCTCTCCCTATATGTAATCTAATTCCTCTCTCTTGTAGCCTTTAAAATTATGTTCTTATTCTGTATGCTAGGCATTTTTATTATAATCTACCTTGGTGTAAACATGTTGTAATTTTGTATATTTGGTGTCCTGTAAGCCTCCTATACTTGGATTTCCAATTTATTCTTCATGTTTGGGAAATTTTCTGATATTATTTCATTGAAGATATTTTGAATTCCTTTGGTTTGAAACTCTGTGCCTTCCTCTATCCCAATAAATCTTAGATTTGGTCTTCTGATCTTATATCATAATTCTTGGATGTTCTGTTGATGGTTTCTTACCATCTTCACTGTGTGGTCAACTTTATTTTCGAGATTGTATATGTATGTGTCTTCCTCTCTTGCAGTGCGGATTTGAAGTATTACAGCTTTTACCTTAAAATCTTGAAGTGTGCCTACAAGTTACCAATACCTCATCTTCAAGGGGTAGGTCAATGTTTACAGCACCAATACAACCAATATGGAGCCATAAATCAATTAACTCCTATTTAGATATTTACAGTTTTGTGCCTATAAACAGAAATGATGAGTTTGTTTATCTTCTATCATATATTCAGTAGCTTTGCAAAGGGCTTTATAGCTTATAATGACAGACAGAAATAGAGTGCTCGGGGGTGGTTAGGATATGATTTTATGATGTAGGGTGTAAGAATATCAAGGTGTTAGATTATAGGACTAGTGAAAGGGGAGTAGAAAGACGTTAGCTGTTAGTGGGACAAAAAAAGAAAAGAGAGAAAATGAAAGAAAGAAAAGAGAGGCGACCCCATGCAAAGCTCCCTATTATTTCGGCAACAGGATGGTGTCTGTTAGCACACTTAGTAGGGATGCCTCTGGTGCTTCTGGTTCTGCACAGTCTTTGGTGCTGGTCTTCTAGGTCTTGTTTGTTGTCCCTTGATTGAAGCAGCCATGTCCCTAGTTGGTGTCTGCAGTAGTGTTGAGCCTCTAGGTACCTCACTGGGCTTCTGGGCTCCAGTTGGTGTCCTTAAATAGAAATTGCCCCAGCTAAAGATAGTGAAGGTGACAGCGGAGGTAACTTCAGATGGTGGTGGATGTGCTTCAGGCTGGAGGCAACTGCTTTCAGAGGTGGGGCTGGAAGGATGGGCTGTGCGCTGGCATTGGTTGGATTGCTGGGTGGTGGCACACAGTGTTGCAACAGGCAGCTGTTCCTGTCCATTTTCTACTGTGCAGATTACCATGTGTGAAGGGCTGTGTCCATGCCTGCTGTGTCCCAAGATGGAAGTGGTTTGGGAGGGGCCTCATTTTGGTGGATAGGGAGCTACAGCGTGGTGTTCCTCTTTGCACAGGGTTGGGTGTTCCTCTCCATGGCAGAACCTACAGGAGTTCCTGGTCCAGGCCTTTCTGATGGCTGGGAAGAGCAAGAGTAGCACACTCTCTTATTGACTTTTTCACTTCTGTTTTATCTGCTATATCCTTCAATCTAATCCCTGAGATTATCTCACTAATAAATTATTCACATATTAGTCTTTTCTTTCAGATTCTCTTTGTGAGGCAGGCCAGACTAACCTATCAAGTAAGTGCAGAATACATGTGAAACTAGGACATATGTAAATGTGTAATTGTGTTTAAGTTAAATAAGAAGAGAAGTAAAGACATTATCTTAATCTGTTGCGCTGCTATGACAGAATGCCAGAGACTGCGTAATTTGTAAATAACAGAGATTTATTTCTTATAGTTCTGGAAACTTTGAAGTTCAAGGTCAAGGAACAAAATCTGATGATTTTCTTGCTGTGTTATCCTGTGGTGGAAGGAAGAAGGGTGAAAGACAGCAGAATCAAGAGAGAACAAGAAGGAACTCAACCTGCTCTTATAACCATCCCACTCCTTTGATAGTGATATTGACCCATCTGTGAGAGCAGCACCCTCATGACTTAAACACCTTCTTTTAGGCCCAACCTTCCAACATTCTTGCATGAGGCAATAATTTTCATTACATAAACTTTAGTTTGAATACGTTCAACCACAGCAGACATCAAGGGAATGAAGGTGACAGGATTGAGAATCATAATGAGATAATAATAGAGGAACTAATTGGGATGGATGGAAATTGATGCCAATCAATTTGGTCATAACTATGTCTTGGATATGACCTTGGAGATACATGACTAAGGTATGTTGGAAAATTAGAACTTTGAAAGATGGGAGATAAAGAAACTAGAAAGCCAGAATATTGAAAGGTCTACAATTTTTTATTTAATCTCCTGTCTTAGTATTTTTCTGAGATATTGATTTGAGGTGATTTTTAATTTTGATTTATAATTTGCCATTATTTATTACATATGATAAAATGTAGGGTAAAATATTTACATACATACATATATAATCAATTCTCATTTTTCATAGTAATATTTTATAAAGTCACAACACTGAAGACTTTCTCCTAGGGAAAAGACAAGGTTAAGGTCCCTAAAGGCTTTGTTCAGAATATTTTTATCAATTCAGAAAATATGAAATTGCTTTTCAAGGTTTTCTGTTTAAAGATGGAAACATATTATTGATTTATTGCCATTAAACTCACAGTCATCTACTAGAACTCATGTCTGGACAAAATTATCTAGCATATATATTTTGTTCATAAGGTATATCATCACATCCTTCTTGTGACTGAGAACACAAGATAGCACTTTAGCACTGTGTTTGGGGGTAATTTCAAACAGAGCAACCACCACAGATAAAACATTAAAAAAATGGCATTAAATATGCCATGAAATGGACCATGTTTGCATATGAGAACCGAAACAAGAAGGCAGAGCATCATTTTACTGTATTTCAGCTGGGAATGGGTGCCTCAGGCAGCCCAAAGTTTTCATCATCCTGTGCATTCACATGTCTGTAAATGATTGTGAAAGTACCAAAACTACTGAGTTTTGGAGTTACAAATAAGTTTTACCAAATATATGAACTCACAAATGCAGACTCTGCAAAATGGACTGTGTATGTATGCACATACATACATATGTGGGTGTGTGTATAAGTAACAGAAAATTTCTGAAAATTGGTGAAGGGCTGCTATGATAACCCCAATGGAAGATAAGGGAGTCTGGTTGCCAATACATTCAAAGGATATCATAGAGATATCCTTTACATTTTGCACTCATATGGGTGGAAAAATGGACTCAGGAGGAGAGCAAAAACCTAGAGGGCTACATTAGCCTCATATAGTGGTAATCACAAGATTGCAACTTTCCCATGTTATTATCAATTAATATGGGTTGTATTATGTTGGGATTCCATATTTTTCATAACTTTATGGATAAATTAACATTGTTATATAATCACTCAATGAAAGTCTATTACATGCAGACTTTCCTGAGTAACCATGGAGTGCTGAGGTTTTAGAAAAAGAAGCAGATAGACATTATAAACTAAATCTGAACTAGACCTTTTCTCAGTTTCTAAATCCAACCATAGCTCCCTGTGACCTCCTTTGTTCATTTATAGTTTCCTTTATTTTTTTTCTCTACATATAGGAAAAGGAAATTTGAGATTTGTTCTCATCCTGTACCCTTACTCTATTCTTCAGTATTTGGTAATTTTTGGGTGTTGAAATATTTGTATCTGTAACTGCATCCAATTCACAGAGAAACTGACAATTTGTGGTATATTCATATTGAATGAAGACAAAGAAAAACAAAAAAATATTTTATCCTGTGTGAATCAGCAGAGAATCAATTATCCAGACACATCTGAGGGTTTAATTTATGCATGCAGTAGGCTAGTTATTGGATTTAAAAGAGAGTTGTAAGTGGCAAGATCCACATCTCAGCCATCCTTCCCCCTCCTGTAGCACATAATAGAGCCTCAGTTAACACTAGTTGATAATAACAACAGAGGTAACTACTATATAACTAATGTTTTAATGGGCCAGGTGTAATGAAAACTATGTTACAAATGTTATCTCTGTCAATCCTCACAAGAGGCCATTTAAACAAGGAAATTGAGATTCAGAGAGTTTAAGTATTTTGGTCAAGGGTCAGATAGCTGGAAAGAAATCTTCATATGTTCTAACTTAGTGTCCACTTGGGATACACAAGTTAATTATTGGTTTGCAACAAACCAATCCTCTTTGAAATAAAGAGAAAAAATGGAAAGGAGAAATTTTGACCACAGAGAAACGTATCTGCCAAACCAACTTCTTGTTTTACACATTTCACATCTGTTGCTAACAAATCAAAATAGTTAATTCACAAATGTAATGCATCACAATATAGCATTATGTGGTGCTTAGTGCTAATGTATTCCTGCCTTGTGAATTGACATCAATGTATAATAGAAACATTATATATAATTCTCTCTTCCTCCTCAAAGTTAATTAGGTGGTGATAACAACAGTTCCTGTTTACTAAAATCTATTTCACATATTGTGTCAAGACCTTTGGAAGCATGTCCCTTTCATACTTACAATAATCTTAGGGAGAAAGTGTTACTCTTATGCACATTTTGAGATTTAAAAATTAAGCTTAGAATGCCTGAAAAATTTGTCCAATAGAACTCAGTTAGGGCAAGTGAGGAAACTGAAAGTGTTAATTGCATTTGTCTTTCTTAACCCTTTTCATAAGTACACTATTAACTATTCTGCTTCCACATTGGTAGTTACGTGATTAGTATGTGTATTGAGTATTTACTAGGTACTATGGATATGGCTGCTCACTAATGTGTAAATAACTGTCATGTACATTGGGGAACTCTGTCCATATGTCTCAGTTATGTAAAGTATCTATGTACCTATGCTAAAGACTTGGTATTATATACAGTTAACAGCAAGAAGTTTTTCTTGATTTTTGAGTGGAGAAGTGGTATATTATCACTAACAGCAAAATGATCATTTGGAGTGAGAAGATTTGGGTTTTAGCCTCAGATTGGTCATTAATTAACTACATATATTGATTAACCGCATCAACACTACATAAAATGAGGACATTGGCATCTTCTGCTTGGTTCAGGGAGTTGTACAAGTATAAGATAGCAATGAAATGCCTTTAAAAACTATACAGAATGTTACTTATAGATATTAGATAATAGTTGATTACAGGAGGCATATGTGGGAGTTGGGCTTTGGAGAGGTTATATGTTAGCAAGTTAACGTCTGACAAGCAGTAATCTAGGTTAGAATAGTATGAAAGCTTTAGGAACAGAAAGGAGAAGGAGAATCTGGGAGTCATTCCGAAGAAAAAAACACAAATCATGGAGTTTGATGACGGTTTTTAGATAATGAGTGATTTTGTTCATCACTTACTAATCCAGTAGTTATTTGTTAAGTATCTACTCATCCCAGAAATTGAATCTACTAACTGCGAGTCACACATACTCCATACATTCAAATGGAGTAGTATAGGCATTTAACGAATCACTAAACCTTGGAGGGCAATGAATATAAGCAGTCTTATGAGAGCATGAAACAGACAGAACTGAAGGCTTGAAGAATGTTCCTTGAGGTAATGATGTTTAGGTTGAGAGGTGAAGCAGAAATGGGATTAAGATGAATGAGATCAAATCATTCTAGGTAGAAAATATCATGAAAGAACTCCTCAAGTCAGATGAGAACACAACACATTCTACGAAATTAGACAAGTCTAGTGTAGACTCTCTTGTTCTCACCTAACTCTTTCAGGTAGGCTCAGTCTTGCTTAGTAGCAGCGAAGGCCAAGGAAGACAGAAAAGGTAGCTGTCATAATTTACAACAACCCAAATAATTCCCAAAGTCACCAGAGTAGGAAAGTATGTGTAATTCTTACCTAGTGTTGAAGTTTCTTTCTTTGCAGCAATTGCAATTAAGAAGAACAGGTGAAATAGCACAGATATAGGAATTTTATTAATACCAAATTCTGGGATCAGTAGTAGCTATAGCTTTGCAGCATTTAGAATGTCTTTCTTGTGCCCACAACTTCTATCCAACTTTTTTTACTTACAATTCTACTTTTCATACTTTACCACATAACTAATTCTAAACAATTTCCCTAATATTCTTTAAAGATGGAGCTAGATCGACTTTATATTGTTTTGCCACTATTTAATATTAATTTCACTTGGTTTTTCTCCCTTACAGTGTGGTTTGAATATGAGGTATCCTCTGAAAGATTACGTGTGAGACAATGCAGGCATGTTCGGAGGTGAAATGACTAGCTTATGAGAGCTGTAACCTAATCAGTGGATTAATCCATTTGATGGATTTGAATTTGAAAGGACTACTATCCTAGGTGGTAACTTTATGCAGGTAGGATGTAGCTAAAGGAAGTAGGTCGCTGAGGATGTGCTTTTGGGTTTATACTTTGTCTCTAGAGCTTTGCTTTTTCTCTCTGCTTCCTACCATGAGCTGAGCAGCTTTCCCTGGCCTCTCCCTTTTGCAATGATACTATGCCTCACCTGGGACACCCAGAACAATGAAGTCAACTGACCACAGACCTCGAAACTATGAGCCCAAATAAACTTTTCTTCCTCTTAGTTGTTTTTGTCAGGTATTTTGGTCACAGTGATGAAAAACTAATACCCTTACACATTATATTAATCCTAAACAAGTGTTGTAACCAAAATGAGAAATGGAACAGTGTATGTTTGTTTTAAATCATTTTAAAATTGTTTATGGTTAATCAGTACTGTACTTGAGTAAATCCAAAATCTGTCCTCAATTCTACATGCTTGTGGTCATCAGACGGTAAATAATCAGAACTTCTTGCTTCTTATCTCAGGTTCACAACCAATGTTATGCCTTCTTCTTGTCTTGCTGACCAGGGAAACTTCATTGTAGCATTTCAAATCTTCCCAGTACTTGTGTATATCCAATCCTATCCTCAATTTTCAAGGCTTAGTACTACAAGTAATTTTGAGAGATTTAGCAAGGCAAGGATTAAAAGACATGCTGTTGGATTTCTTAGAGACTTTAGGTTGAATACATGAAAGGGATGATTAGGGATAAAATAAAGGAAGAATGCAACTGTTTTGAAAAAATGAAGTAAACTGGGCAGAAAGAACCAAGAAAGGTTTTATTTGTTTGCTTTTTCAAACTGTATACTGGGATAATACTAAAAATTTCCCCATGAAATCAAGCATATTTGCTCTGACAAAATTTAAAAAAATTTTTTTACAGATATGTTTTCAGTTTTGGAAAGTAATTTAATGTCAAATAATTACAAACAATTTGAAGTGATAATGTGTGTGTTGACAGGAATTAAATTTTTGAGTATAATGACTTTAATTGGCTGTAAGAGAGTGTTTATTTTGAGAATGCAGTGGTTGCCAGGGTGAGTTAGCTGTTGAAGTGTGCACTGCAAGGACTGGATGCAGAGGGCTTGAGTTGTGTTGACTGTAAAATGGGGCATCAGTAATGTGTAAGAGAAAGGGATAAGGAAAACAGATTTGAAAATCATTAAAACAATATAAAGAACAGAAAAAAATCAGCCAGGTAAAAAGTTAGTTCCTTGTGAATCTAATAATACTGAAAAAAAAAACCTAAGAAAATTGTACATGAAGTAAAAAAGGGAAGGAACCAAAAAGTGAACATTTGGAATGGGAGCAGATCTGTAATTGCTGATGTAGTAGACAACACAATAGATATTGTGACCAATATTATGTCAGTATATTTGAAAAGTAGGCAAAATTCAAAAATTCATAGAAAATATATATTATTAAACCTACAATCAATGGATTAAGGAAAAAATCAAAGGGAAATCCACTCTCCTTCCATTACTGGAAATTAAATACAGGTGGGCTTTAACACTAAGTTACATCTCCAGCTTTTGTTTGTTTGTTTGTTTTAAAGTTTGAGACAGGGTCTTGCTGAGTTGCCTAGGCTGACCTCAAGCTTATGATCCTCATGCCTCAGCCTCCAGAGCAGCTGGGATTATAGGCATGTATCACCAAGTTGGCTGAAGAAGGACATTTTAAAATTTCTCAGTGCAAAGGAAAATGGGGACAAAGTATACTAAAACCAGTGGAACTCTGGTTCTAAAGCAGTACTAAGAAGGAAGTTTATACACTCAATATCTACACCAAAATACAGATTTCAAATAAACAACCTATCATTGCATTTACAAGAACTAGAAAAATATCAAAACAAACTGTAAATTGGTAGAAGGAAAGACATAAAGGCTAGAGCAGAGTAAATTAAATAGACTAAAATACCAATACATTTCAATAAATGCAGAAAAGTTATTTGATAAAATTTAACCTCCCTTCATGATTACAAATGTTGAATATATTAGGTATAGAAGGAATGTACCATAAGACCATTTATAACAAGCCACCATCAAACATTATGTCAAATAGGGAAAAGCTGAAAGCTTTCTTTCAAAGATCTGGAGTAATATATATTATGTATACATATATATTATTGGAAGTTCAGACCATAGCATTAGAACAAGAGAAGGAATTAAGGACATCCAAATTGGAAAAGAAATTGAATTGCCACTATTTGCAGATGATATAATTTTATGAATAGAAAATCCCAAATGCTTCACACACACACACAAATACACACACATACACACAAAATTAGATCCAATAAATAAATCCAACAAAATTGCAAGATACAAAATCAGTATACAAAAATTATAGGGTGGCTATATACCAATAGTGACTTATTTGAAATAGAAGTCAAAGAAACAATCTCATTTAAAATAGCTACAAAAAACAAATGAAATACCTAAGGATAAATTTAATCAAAGAGGTAAAAGATTTCTACTATGAAAACTATAAAACATTGATTAAAAAATTAAAGATAAGGGGCTGGGGCTATGGCTCAGCGGTTGAGCGCTTGCCTCGCATACGTGAGGCACTGGGTTCAATCCTCAGCACCACATAAAATAAATAAAGATATTGTGTTCATCTACAACTAAACAAAATATTTAAAAAAAAAATTAAAGATAATACACACAAAGATGAGAAGACATTGTGAGTTCATGGATTGGAAGAATCAGTATTTTTTCCTATTTTTTTATTGGTGCAATATAGTTGTATAGAATGATGGGATTTGTTATATATTTTTACATGCACACAACAATATTATCTGGCCAATATCACTCCCCAGCACTACCACACCCCTCCCCTTTTCTGCCCCTTGTCCCTTTCCTCCACTGATCTCCCTTTAATTTGCATGAGGTTCCACCATCACCTTTCTTTTTATTTTTCCTCTCTAGTTTCTGCATATAAGAGAAAATATAGGCTCCTTGACCTTCTGAGTGTGACTTCGGTCTCTAGTTCCTAGGGAAAAATCAATATTGTTAAAATGTTCATACTATCCAATGTGATATACAAAGATGGAATTGCTACCAAAATATAATCATATTCTTCACATAAGTAGAAAAACTATTTAAAAATTTATATGGAAACCCACACTCACACACTCATACATGCTCAAATAGCCAAAGACATTGCACAAAAAGAGCAAAGCAGGAGCCATTACACTACCTGACTTTGAAATATTCTACTATGTGTGGTAATCAAAACAACATGGTATTGGCATAAAAAAAAAGACATATAGACCAATGGCAAAGACCACAGAGCCTAAGAGTCAATCCATATGTCTACAACCAATTTTTCAACAAATGTATCAAGAATACATGATGGAGGATGGACAGTGTTTTCAATAAATGGTGCTGGGACAACTGGGTATCCACGTGCAGAAAAATGAAACTAGATCCTTATCTCTCAGTGGTTTCAAAAGTTAATTCAAGCTGGATTAAAGATTTAAATATAAGACCTGAAACCATGAAACTACTAGGAGAAAACTAAGAAAATACTTCATGACATTCGAATGGACAAGGATTTTTTTTTTTTGTACAAGACTCTCAAAGCACAGAAAACAAAAGCCAAATATATAGAAACAGGATTATATCAATGTAAAAGCTTCTAAATAGCAAAGCAAATAATTAACAGAAAGATAAAGCATTGAGAATGTGAGAAAGCAAACTATACTTCTGACAAGGGGTTAGTATCCAGAATTTATAAGGAACAAGAAAGACTCAATATAATAAAAACAATTAAAACTGGTCAATAGGTTACTAATAGATATTTTTCAAAGAAGATAGGTATATGAAAAATTTCTCAGCATTATTACAGAAATGCAAATCAATATTATGATGATATGTTACCTTGTTGCTGTCAGAATGGTTACTCCAAAAAAGACCAAGCATTACACAGGCTGGCAAGGAGGTGAAGAACATTGCAGGCTGTGGTGAGAATGTAAACTAGTACAGTCACCATGGAAAACACCATGAAGGTTTCTTAAAAAACAAAAACTAGAACTACTGTATGATTCAGCAGTCCCTTTACTAGGCATATATTCAAAGAAAACAATATTAATACATTAAAGAGACCTCTGCATTCTCATGGTTATTGCAGCAATATTCACAAAAGCCAAGGAATGAAAACAACCTAAGTGTCCATGAACTGATAATAAAGAAAATGTAGTGCAGACTCAAAAATCTAGAAAGTAAATAAATTAATTAGAAAATGAACTCAAGAAGAAACAGAAACCAAGAATGATCCAAAATTGGAATTAATGAATTTAATTCACAGTTTAAAATATTCCCAAAGACAATAGCCTCAGAAAAGATAAATTCTATACAAATGACTTTCAGCATAATTAAAGAGAAGTAATTATTGTCATTTTAATTTATGAAGCTAGTATAACCCTGATAGCATAACCATATCAGGAAAAGCAAAATATACTCCAGTTTATCTCATAAGCATTATGGTGCAAATGCTAACAAAATCAGTAAAGTGAATTTAACACTGTTTCAAATTATTTATGGTTTGACCAACTTTTTTTAAAATTTAAGGACTATAAGATTGATTTTGTATGAAATAATCTATATAGTCTCCCACATGAACAGATTAAACGAGAAAAGCTATATGGTCACCTCAATGAAAACAGAAAAAGCTTTTGAGAACATTTAATTATGCTTAATGATAAAATTGCTTTCCAGCAAACAAAGAAAAATATCTGACTAAATTGAATAAGAGTAATAAAAAAACCATAAGGCAAATATTTTATTCAATTGTGAAATGTTAAAAGCATTTTGTTTCATTTCAGAATAAAGGCGAGCCTTTACTTTATAACCATTTCATTCAATGTTGTACTCACTCTAGCTTTGCAAAATGGCAAAGAAAATGAGTGACATAAGAGTACAAAGGAGATATTAGTATTATTATTATTTTTAGATGATATTCACAAAGAAAACACAAAAGATCTCTAGAACAATTATTAAAGCAAGAAAGTTTAGCAGAATTGTATGTGAGATCAATTTGTAGAAATCAATTGCCCTACTTTATAGACAACAGTCATAAAATACAATAATAAATTTTATTAGTGTTCTTGTTATAGTCAAAGAAGATCATAACCTCTGAATTAATCTACAAAACATGTTGGAGGAGATTTATAATGAAAACTCTAAAATATTGAAATAACTATTAATAGAGAAGCAAATCAATTTTAGGGATAAGAAGATTTGATATCTTAAAGAGGTCAATGTTGCCCAAGTCTATTGCTTCAATGTAGTCTTAGTCAATATCTCCCCAAAAGTTTTCTATCTACAAAACATAACAAACAGGTTCTAAATTTTATATTTAAAGCAAAAAGTCCATCAATAGCCAAGGTAATTTTGAAGTAGTGCAAGGTAGTCGTGGGATTATGGTGAATTGTCCTACTGGGTTTTAATATTATGCTATTGAAATGATATGTACTGGCAAAGCAAGTGGGAAAACTGACTGACTGAACAAAACAAACAGACCTGAAACAGACTGAAGCATACAAATAAATCTCACATGTGACAGAGATGTCATTGAAAATCAGTGAGAAAGGATAAACTATTTGATTAATGGTCCTGGAACAATTGGTTATTCATACAGAAAATTCAATATTCATACTGCCTCATAACTCCCAATCAGTTTGGAATAATGACTTAAATATAAAATACAAAATGTTAGTCTTTTATAGGAAAATATATGAAGGTATCTTAATGATCTTAAAGTATGAATGATTTTTTTCAATATATCATGGAGAACATAAACCATAAAGGAACAAATTAGTATCTTTAAATTAAAATTAAGTAAAAGTCACAAAGTAAATAACTATACATTGAGATTAAGACTTTTTTAAAATTTTTATTTATTTATTTATTTTATTTGTTCTAATCCATTATACATGGCAGCAGAATGCTTTTTGATTCATTGCACACAAATAGAGCACAATTTTTCACATCTCTGTTTGTACACAAAGTAGGGTCACACCATTCATGCAATCATACATGTACCTAGGGTAGTGAATAAAAAGAGAAGACTAAAACTGAGAGATGATCTGAGCAAGATGCATAGCTGAAGAAATTATAATACAGAATATAAAGTGAAATCTCATGAATAGAAAAAATACAAACTAAAATTGAAAAATGGGCAGGGAAATATGAACATATATTTCAAGAGAGGAAAACATAAATAACCAATATACATAGAAAAAGTTACTCCATGTTATTAGGTACAGAGTAATTGGAAACTACAATCATAATGTGATGCCATGTCACAAATACTAGATTAGAATAATTTAAAAATTTGATGTGGCATGAAGTGCTGGTGGAAGTATACAGTGATACCACAATTTTAGAATTTGACATTGTATAGATCAGTTGAAGTTATATGTACTCTATAAACTAGCAATTCCACTTTTATGTACATCTCCAAGATAAATTTTTTCATATGTACAATAGGTGGCAATTATAAGAATATGTTAGAGTCACAGTTGTCATCAGCCAAAAATCCAAAATGATTTTAAAAATATATTTTCTATCCATATTAAAAATATATAAACATTATATTGTGGTATACCAGTTGTTTAGAATTGTAGAAACAGTGGAATGAATGAACTATAGATAGTTACACTTATAAATGAATACTCAACATGAATATTATACATGTACTGTGAATACTCAATAACAAAACACTGAACTATATATATACTACCAATTTATAAAATTTTAAAATAGGTAAAACTAAATAGTATATACATATGTGATAAAACTCTCAAGAAAAACATGAATGCAATTATGCAAAACTGCAGGATAGGGATTCCCTCTGGAGAAGAGGAAAGTAGAAAATCGTGGAAAGACAAGATCACCTCCAAGGTATCAGGATGTTCTAATTCTTAAGATGGCTCATGGGAATACAAGAACCATGGAATATGGGTATTCATTTTTTTATTCTTTAAAATGACTATATATTTATGAACCCACTTTTGGCATATATTTTAAAGTTACATACATTCATATATTAGCTCTTCTGCAGATGATGTCACTAACTCATAGAAAGCATCAAT
The DNA here is from genome assembly GCA_028644305.1 of Xerus rutilus. Taxonomy (NCBI): domain Eukaryota; kingdom Metazoa; phylum Chordata; class Mammalia; order Rodentia; family Sciuridae; genus Xerus; species Xerus rutilus. The sequence continues at coordinate 44,528,136 of CM053405.1, read as the reverse complement.
TAATGTCATAAAGTTCTAGTATGACAGTCCTCTTTGCTATGATCAAAATGAGTCCGTCACTTTGATGGGTGCTTTAGTCAGCTTTCCATTGCTGTGACTGAACTGATTGACAAAGAACAACTTAGAGGTGGAAAGGTTTATTCTAGACTCAGTGTTTCAGTGTTTTTTTTTTTTTTTTTATCACGAATTGAACTCAGGGGCACTTAACCAGGTCTCACGAATTGCTTGGGGCTTCACTAAGTTGCTGAGGCTGACTTTGAAATTGTGATCCTCCTGCCTCAGCCTCCTGAGCTGTTGGGATTATAGGCATTGGCTAGGGTTTCAGATTTTCAGTCCATGGTCAGCAGGCTCTATTGCCCTGGGCCTGAGGTGAGTAAGACAGAACTTCATGAAGAGGGTATGTCAGAGGAGAATTTCTCAGCTCCTGGCAGCCAGGAATCTGAGAGACTGAATGAGAGGAGCCAGAGACAAGATATTTAATTGCCAACAACACATATCCAGTGACCTACTTCCTCCAGCCACACTCCACTTACCTTCAGTTACCACACAATAATCGATTCAAATTATTAACCCATTAAATGGATTAATTCACTGATTAGGTCATAGCTCTCATAATAATTTCACCACTGAACAATCCTGCATAATCACAACCTTTTTTTTGTTTGTTTGTTTTTGAGAGGATATCTCATATCCAAACCATGAAAACAAGGCTTTGAATTTAGGTCATCATGGACAATCTCTGAATAATCTTAGCCCAAGGGACCATCTTTTCTCATCTCAAAATCAAAAGCCCAACCTTTGGGGAATAACTGGTTCTCAAATACTAATTCCTCCAATCTTTTGCAGGCATCAATATGCTAAATGTTTGTATTGAAAGTTGGATTGAAACCATCCATACTCCTTGAAGATCTGAGACATAAGGATGTTTATGCCAGTAATAAAACATGCCTAAGCCTACGTGTTCATGTTCCTTATATGTGTCATTACCACACAGTTCCTGGCATGAATGAATAACATCTTAGATATTAATACCGAGAAAACCAGTATCTAAAACTTTCCCTTTGGAAGGAGCCTCAAAATACCAAGAGACTTACCTCTGTTTGAGATGGCAAGGAACCAGACAAGGTGGAGAGGCAGAAGATACAGACAAGACAAGGAATATTTGGTGGCCTGTTGTGCCTGAGAATTTGAGAAGAAATGGACTCCATAATCTTAGATGTGGGTAAGTAAGTTTCCTATTTCAATAGGTGGAAAGAAGAAAATGAAGCAACAGATGCAGGTCATCAGGAGAAGACAGATGTTTGAGGATAGAGATATTGTGAAAAAGTAAGCAAGAAGGACAGAAGTCAGTAGTAATGGTAAAGATCTTACCTCAGGAAGGATGTCTTTCAGCAGAACTCAGGGAAGTGTTGTGATTGCTGCATTTATCCAGGTGAGTTTTGGTGAGGCAATTCTGACAAGGGAAAGGGACAACAGAATGAAAAGATGGTTCATGGAATCTAAGCTGAGAGGAAAGGAGAGAAAACCAGAAATGAGAGTATGCTTAAGAACAATTTCAAGAAGTTGTTGGGTAGGAGGTCCTGATGATACAAAAGAAGTAATCAAACAAGCTGTAAGACTAGAATGTTCCTTCTCTGATCCCGTGTTTCTTGTTCTACCATCCTACCTTTCTAAAGTTGTTCACCAGATCCCTTTGAATCTTATTATCTTAATACAGTCACCCTGGGCAATTCCATCAATGTTCTCTGTTGCTACAACTCCCAAATATTTATGCCCCACAATGGCCTTCCAACTCTTATATAGGTTGAGCATATCTTATCTGAAAATCCACAATCTGAAATGCTCTAATATCCAAATTTTTAACAGTACAAACCTGACACCACAAGTGAAAAATTCCACACCAACCTTATGTGATGGGTTGCAGTCCAAACACAGGTGTACTAAAACTGTTACATAAGATTACCTTCAGGCTATGTATGTAAGGTATATATGAAACATACATGAATTTTTTTTGTTTAGACTTGGGTTCCATTCCCATGATATTTCATTATGTACTTGCAAATATTCCAAAATTAACAAAAGCGAAACAAATATAAAAAACTTCTGATATGAAGCATTTGGATAAGGAATATTCATCCCATTTAACTGCTTATCAGGCTTTTTCTATAGCATCTTAGGAACCTCAAATGTAGCTCATCTCAAATTGAATTTTTCTTCAAACCTCTTCTTTCTTTATCTCTTATTGTCATTAGTGACAATGCCATCAACTCAAATCAGGATTCTAAAAGTCATTTCAGATTCATCCTTGTGCCTCAGCTACCTTCTGGTGCAGTCACCCATGTCATCTTTATTTGTTTAACATCTCTTTTTTCTAACTCCCTGTTATCCCTTTTTATTGCTACTGGATTATCTCAAGCCCTTAATCTTTTTTCTGTACTGCTATAATCTCCTGAGTATTATTATCCTCTTGTCTCACCTTCCTGCAAACCACCTATATGCTTAAAACTATTTCATAATCCCACATTTTCTATATTAGAAAATATAAACTCCATAGTGCAGCATCCAACACCCTGCTCTTTAGCCTGAACTACTACCAAACACTCCAATCACATCCGTTTTCTCACTTTGCCCTTTCTTAGATGTTATCAGATTAGAAAATTCTTCCATTTCATATCATCTGATAAGTTCCATTCCTACATCAAAATTCACCTCAAATATTTTTCTTTGAAATATTTCTTGATTCTTTAAAGCAGAATGTGTCACAATGCTTTTCACCACATATTTTAGCCTTGCATTTTCCGAATCATGTTGTGCTATGTCATTCATTTTCATGTTGCCTACTAGAATGAGCTACCTTAAAAAGGGGACCAAAATTCTTGGAGAAAGTAATATGTTTATTTACCTTTGTATTAGTAGCTACTGATACTAATACAAAATACTATAAACTCAGCAACAATTTGTGGAATTTATGAGATCAGACTTCCACATGTAACCTTTAAGAATTATGCAAAATCATAAATTAAGAAGTAATTCTCAAAAGAAGACAGGCAAATGGTCAATAGGTTTATGAAAAATGCTCAATATCATTAATCAGAGAATTATAAGTTAAAGCCCCAGTAAAATATCACCACCATACAGTATTGGTGGGAATGTAAATCAGTACTATTATTATGGAGTTACCTCAAAAACTTAAAAATTATGCAGGGTTAGTTTGTGTTCTCTCCCTATAGATTCTCTTGTCTCCAGTGTATGTTCTAACAGTTTTATTTAACAAATAACATTTGCGTATGTTTTGAACAGGTATATAACATGATGTTATAGAATACATATAGATATCATAAAAGTAAATATAGAGAAGCAAATTAACATCTCTACATCATTTCTCAGGGTTACCTGGAGGAATAAGCTTTGACTTTTAAGTGCTTTTGTCTGTCCCTTTAAACATAGTTCACTGGCCATAGAAATCATGTGAACATTGACAAAACCTACAGGTCTTGCTTTGGCAAGGACCTAGGGGTTTGTAAAATTCTTCCATATGTTCAAGAAGAGGAGAAGAACTACAGATATTCTTAAGTATCACCTACCCCAACATGTAAATTACATTATGAAAGATCATAACGGGGTGACTGTAGTCAATCAGTAGGAGGTCAAGAAAGGCTTTCGTGAAAATAGCTATTGAGCGGAGGTAATATGCAATCATCTACAAGGTGAAAATGGAATGAAAAAGCATTCTCTGTAGTGGGAAAATAAGGTGCACAGAAGCAGGGCATATGGAAATGACTATAAGTAGTGCTCTGTCAGAGGAGCAGAGAAAGGGAGTGAGGGGAAGTGTGGCTTAAAGTGGGGTTTCCAAAGCAAGACCTATAGGTTTTGTCAATGGTAATTATCCTGATAACAGTGGGAATTCTCTCAAGCATGTGAAGTTGGATTCTGGCATGATTAGTATTTAGACACAATTATGTGTGCTACAGAGTAGGAAACAGGTGATGGTGATAAATCTGAGACGAGGCAAAAGTGGGTGTAGGAAGATTCTTCAGTAGTTAGGATAAAAGAACAAAGGGGCTCATATGGGGGTTGTATTGAAAAGTCAAAGTAATTCACGTGGTACTGATGTATAATTAGGATGTTTTCAATTTTCTGCTATTATGATAGTTGCTTACAAAAATCACCAACATATGTGCTTATTTATGGTGACATTTTTCAGTATGATAAGGTCATGGGAAATACTTATTGGGCCTAAGAATGTTCATAATTTTAATCAGTACTGACACCATTTTGTTCCCCAAATGGATGTAACAATAAGAGCTTCGCCAACAATCCATAATACATCTCTTTACTACACCTTCATAAAAAGTAAAGTGCTATCATTAAAAAATGTTAAGTGCCACTATCCATCAGTGTCTGAATTCTCCCTGTTGGGGCAGGCCAAAAATGACTATAGTTACACTCCCTTGCTGAGACTTCTGGAGGGCTGTTATGTTTTTAGTGTGTAGCCAGGGCTGGGAACTGACTATACTATGGTTAGCCCTATGGTTAGTGGAGGTCAGAAACACTGTGATTCAGCATATAGACTCAAGGTCATAAACATTAACTTGTGAGCATGCGCTCCCACTCCCCATTATGTAACCTGTTGGCATATGGAAAGAGCCTATGGGAATGGGCTGGGAGGAGGAGCTAAAATGGAATTGGCTGCAGGCTGAAGCTGAAGCTGGAGGCTGGCTAATGGCTATGGCCACCACTGAATAAAGCATGTCTTCTATGCTAATTTTGTTTTTCATCTTCTTCCACCTGCTGAACCCTGAATCTATTTCCTGGGTCAGAGCCTCCACATGACACTCCCCATAATAACTTGTAATATTTTTTACCTAAATTCAACTATTTGAATCAATTACCTGTTCTAAAATGTAGAAACTATGGCTTGTGTTAGCAAAATTCAGGGCAAAAGTACATAAAATATATTGCAGCTGTGTCTTAGCTACTTAAAAAACAAACTCTCCTATAAGTCAATAATATTAATAAAAAAACCATCTAAAATTGTATTTTGGTAAGAGCCATTTTCCTTTCTTACATATCTTTAGTATATTACTTATCATTTAATTACATTTTGTATAGATTTGTTGCAATGAGAAAGAGCATTTCATAATATCTTTCAATACTGCTTACAAATAGTACACATGCTGAGTTAAAAAGAGGTAATTAAGTAATAATAGGTAAATAATTAATAATGAATAAATTAATAGTTAAAATTAATTTTCATATTATGTAGACAGCTTTGAAATTAATTACATAATGTTTAAGAGTGATTTAGTGATATTGAAGATGTTTACTGGAGTGTTTACTGGAGATTCTATATGGATTCAGAATACATCATCATTTTTTTCTTTGTTAGAATAATGAAATGTGGTCTCTTGCTGTGTGAAAGTGTATGACTACCCTCATTTTCCAAGAATGATCTTGATTTGGATAGTGAAGTTTACCTCATATACATTTTGGCAATATAATGAGTGAAAATAGATTTGGCTTTAATATGTACTTTTTCATATTACATATGAGATTAAAACATATATATATGTATATATTACCATTTAGCCTTTTCTGTTATATATGCTCCTTAAGTGTTTGCTTTACCACTTTCACACTGTGTTAACTGTCTTAAAAAAATCAGTCCATGCTCGACAAATCTGTTTCATCCTGAGATTTCTGAGGGTCACCTTTCTCAGTCCTGGTGGTAGAGAAGTGTATCATTTTCTAGGCAGCCGAGTCCTTGCTGCTTTCCTTCTTCACTTGGTAACAACAGATTCTGAATGTCATATGTTTTCCCTTATGATATTTTCAGAGTCTTTTTGAGAAAGATCCAGGTATTTCTGTTCATTCCAGGAAAGAAACTAAAGATGTGTGTGTATGTATGTCTATATATATAAAAATATCACTTCAGAATAGGAAACAACACATATTGTGGAGATCTTAATATATTTTAGCAGAGGGACCACCCAGAAAGTACAGCACCTCCACCACTGTCTCACTCTTTCTACCTCATCTACCTATTTCCACTTTCATTTTCCTGAATTTGTACTATTCTTTTCTGCCAGTCTTTATGCACTTTTTTCCTCTGCATGAAATTCCATTCTCCTCTTTTTCATTCTGTTAGTTCCAACTCAATAATTATTTCTAGCTCAAATGTCATTTCCTCAGGAAAGTTTTATTGGATATTCCTGTTTTATTTCTATTATCACTTAACTACCACTAATAGCTTTTTATCACATCGTGATTTTAAAATTCCATAATTATTTGATTCACACCTCCATCCTCTGTTATATTGCAAATGCTCTAAGGTCAGAGATGATGGTTGTTTTTACATACCATTTCATTCCCAGAACTAAGTATAGTCCCTAGCGTGAAGCTGACCCTTAAGCCTTGCAATTGGCTTTGCTTTTTTTTTTTTTTTTTTTTTTTTTTTTTTTTTTTTTTTTTTTTTTTTTTTTTTTTTT
>CM053405.1:44484090-44521148 GCA_028644305.1 Xerus rutilus | reverse complement strand
ATACAAACCATGTCTCCATAATAACATTGAATGTCAATGGCCTAAACTCAGCAATTAAAAGACACAGATTGGCAGATTGGATTAAAAAAAACGACCCAACAATATGCTGCCTCCAAGAGACTCATCTTATATTGGCTTTGCTTTAATAACAGTTGGGCCTGTTTCCATTGGTCCTATCTATGCATAGTACTAAGCTTATTTGTGAGCTACTCTGAAGCTTTTTCTGTTTATTCATCTAACCTGTCATCGTAGTTTATTGATTTTAGTGGGATTATACTCATTTTACCTCTAATTTTAGTATTATAAAACTGTCCATTTCTAATAATTGGTTTATAGTAGTTCCTTGTAGATTTGCTATGGACACCACTAAGATCTATGAACTGAATTATTTTTGAGTACCTTCAGAACACTGAACAGGAAGCTTTGTCCAGGATTCAGGACTTGTGATGATTTCTTCTTGTGTATCTCTAAGATCTATCACAAGAATCTCTAGATGGAGCTATTTAACCTCTTCTCTTATTAACTAAAGCCATGAGAAATGAAATCAAAGGAACATGTCCATGTTATTTGTTTATGGGATTTTAGGCCACAACTTCTGGAGCTTTTTTAGCTGGGTATTCCTGATCATGTGAACTGAGTTATTTCCTCTTTATCTTTTTCCTTATCTTGAAAGCCAGCTATATCAGTAAGTGCCATATATATAAGCAAAAATATTTCTTCCTTTGGTTTGAGTTGACTGACACAATTAACAATAACATTTCAACGTTAAACTGTTATTTTCCCCAGAGAATTCAGGGTGTTTTCCTTGACTAAAGTAGCAAGCTTTGTTTTGTGGAATAGCAGATTTAAAGAAATTTGTACTAATAAATTAGCAAAAACAAAAACAGTAAATATGTATTAAGCAGTTAAAAATTTGGGAGTTTATTTTTAATTTTAATAATCAGCAAGCTAGGTGTCAGTGACAGAAAAATATTTGTTAATAATGATTAGTCAATCTTTGTAGATATGTATATAGTATCTTATATATGTAGACATATCTATGTATATCTATAGATAAATCTATACTTCTATCTATATATCTTAATTCTTACTGTTTCCTAAATTCTTTATACATATTGTCATTTAATCCTCAGTACAAGTCTGCTTTAATGTAGGTACATATAAGTTGAACAAAAAATGTCCTCAGCAGTACTATTTATGTTGTCACATACTACTTAGTATGAATTTTAGTTGACATACTGAATACTCGCTATAGGTTAAGTTCCATATTTTATCCCACATGCCAGTTCAAATTCTTCTTCTGTGAAGTATTGCAGTGACTTTTAAGCTCATCCTTCTGGACAGTGAGATCCTGGAAACTGTGTCCTGGTCATAGCACATCTCTACCTAGAACAGTTTAGTCCAATATGGTAGCCACTAGCCACATGTGGCTAATTAAATTTCAGTTTAAATCAATTAAAATGGGATAAACGTTAAAATTCAGTTACTCAGTCACACTAGGCACATTTCAATACTCAATAGTTACCACATGTGGTTTGTAGTTAGCTTATTGTATGAACATTGACTATTTCTGTCATTACAGAAAGTTGTATTGACAGTAATATCCAGAATGGTAATTTGTCCATGAATTAATTTGTTACTCAAACTGAAATATTTATTGATATGCCTATATTTTAAGAAATAGACATTATCTAGGCATAGAAGATAGAAATTCAGCAAGCCAGAATTAATGGGTACTTGATAACAATAGACAGTTTCACGTTCAAGTAGAAGGTTAATTTTAGAATTATCTTAGTAGAGCGTATTGTTTCTCAGAAGCATATCATAGTGGAAGTATTTAACCTGCTTTTTGGTCCTGTGGCATAGAATAGGTATATTTATAAGCAATATTAGTATCAGAGGTATAGAAATCTGTTGCCTTCTTTCAGAATCTATTAAAGGGATAAGAACCATAGATTTTAAAACTTTAAAAAATTTATACCATTTTCGGGCTGAAATATGTAGTGATCTAAACCACATTTCCCACAAGAAGTGGGAGAAAAGAGAAAACATTTAACACAGCAGGAGGACCATTAGGATCCTGCAGTAGAAATGAACATAAGCAAAATTTTGTGCTGGTTTCCTGTGCCCATAATCTTGGGTTTTTAAAAATTTCATTTGCTTATATTATTTCCCTATTGCTTTCCAGCAAATCAGTTTACTATGTGTTCTGATATCACAATCAAACAGGGAATAATATAGAAGCATCATAAAGATTTCTAGACCATTATGTTATGATAATGTGCTAATTACCTGAGAAGCAGCCACAGTTCTTTGGTAAATATAGAGGACTCACTTCTGCTATGGGCAAGTAGTAACACTTCTGATATCTTCAATGGATTGTACTGTGTGCAGGTCTTGTAAACAGCAGTCTGAAATTTTTCTCATACCATCTTTTAGCAACTAAACATGAAACTTACAAAAAGCAAGAAACCAAGAACTCAGAATATCTTACAATAAAAATATTTTGTCCTCTTTTGATACTAAATTTTCAACTATTTTCAATATATATTTATATGTTCTTTTGGCCTTCATGAACAACATCAAAAAGTATGTCAATTTAAGATTTACTTAAATCATAAATTATATTCTTTTCAAAGAGTAAATGTAAAAAATGAGTATATGTCATATTATTCAAATATATTAAATGAATTGTTAGTTCAATCTTTAATGATTTATTGATCTAAGAATTCTTAAAATTTTTATTGCAGCACAACCTGATGAAATTATTTTAGAAATTCCTTGTGAGGTGAATTTTCTGTATCAAAATTATTATGAATGAGTTTGTGAGTCAAACAATGTTGGAAGACAATTTAAATAATTGTAAACACTTTTGTCACAAGCATTAGATAATGGATTTTAAATTATTTCTCCTTCCTCTTTTCTGTTTTTAAAAAGACATTATTTCGTCTTCCAGTATTTAGTCTTGGGACAGAAGTCTCAAGTCTTTAGGAAGCTGGATTTGGCATTCAACATGTTTTGAGAACATTGTAGTCTAATTGCTAGAATCCAAAAGTCCCTGCCATGTGGCTTCCAAACTGTTTGGGGGCATTCCTGGCTCCTAGTGAATCTGTGCCTTGAAGTACATCTCACATCAAGAAATACAATTATTTTAATTATAATGTTTATTTTTTGGACAAAGAATGATGGGATGTAAATCTAGAGCTTGCTGTCCTCCATGATCAGCTTCCAGGCACCCACATTCTTTTCTATTTGAGAGAATTTCCTAATTGTGGTGAAGAAAATGATCTATGCTTTATCAGTTGGATATTTCTTCTCAGGACTTAAAAAGGGTACAGAAATAACAGGGTGACTTGGAATTTATTCACAATTGCACGCAGGGCAGTGAAGTAATTCATTGGCAGGGTGGTAGTGACGTTCTGGTTCATCCTTATCCAAGAGTCCTGGGGTGCCACTGAAGCTCCCTGCCCTCCTTTGATTAAGATGGGATTTTTGAGCCTTGGTCTTGAAGATTCTCCATAGGTTATGTCAACTGAACCATAGTGTTCTAATAGTTATTTTTTTTTTCCTGTTCAAGATAATCAGCATCAGTGTCTATTGCTTATACTGGAGAATCCTGCTTTTTGTAATTCTTAAGAACTCAGAAGTAGTTATACTATCAATTCTTTTTTTTGGAGAACAAAATATGATGTTGATATCTCATAGAGATTCTACTTCATAGGAAACTTTCACTCTGATAAATATGGCATCTTAAGTGGTTGTTTGCTCAGTGGCTCTTGAAGGAAAGTTATTGGATTCTGAAGAGTCAAGTGGAGGGATATGGCCTGATTCATGATTTCTTATCCACTGTCCTATCAATCATAGACTCTCTGATGGTCTGCCATCCTCCATCCTTGTAGAATAAAAGTGTCTAATAGCAAATGATGAAGAGCTGCTTCCTAGTCTTTCAAAGCCCTTATGCCATAGGAAAAAGGGAGAAAAAGTCACTGAAAACTAGAGGAGAGTCATATGTCTATGGATTGCAATGCCACAGTAAAACAACATCAATGTCTTAGCATTTATTTTTTGTTAATATCAAAGTAGAAATATAAAAATTGACATTTTATTTTAATAGTGTCTAGAATTAATACTTTAAAATCAGTGATATAACATTCGATATATTTCAAATGTAAGGATCAATTAATTAAAATGTTAAGTGAAAAATAATATAAGAAATATGAAATTTAGATATTTATTAGTAGATGGGTTATGAACATTATAGCAGATGAAAATCTGAAAATTTAAATCATTCCAAAAATAGTTAGACACTACCAAAAATGAAAAAAAATTTAACCATAAATATTGGAATATATTTATAGAGTGATTCCTTTATATTGGAATATATTATTTGATAGATATATGTAGAATATCTATTCTAATATATAATAGAATATATTCCTTGAATTTTTATAAAAACGTGATTTTGAACAACAAAGTGAATAAGTAGTATCATTACTTACTTAAGAATGTATTTTATTATGTTTTTCCAGCTGCATAAGCATCCCTTTCTCTCTGAAATAGGGAAAGGTTGAGGAGAATTATAAACTTATGTCAGAAATGACATTTTTATCTTCCTATAATTCCATCTTTTTGATGATTTTTTTTTTATACCGGAAATTGAACTCAGGGGTACTCGACCACTGAGCCACATCCTCAGCCCTATTTTGTGTTTTATGTAGACAGTATCTCACTGAGTTGCTTAGTGCCTCACTGTTGCTGAGGCTGGCTTTGAACTCAATGATTCCCCTGTCTCAGCCTCCAAAGTGCTGGGACTACAGGCATGCACCACCATGCCTGGCTCTCTTTGATGATTTTGAGAACTTTTTAGATGACTTTTTTGGGAGCTAAAAACTTTTTTTGTTTGTTTTATTTATTATGATTAGGTATACATGACAGCAGAATGCATTTTGATTTTTTGTACACAAAGTGGTAGTTTTTTTCCCCCAAAGAATTATTTCCAATATGTATTCAACCTCATTGTTGTTTTGTTTTATCATGTACAGATAGATTCTTGTGCAGTTACCCATAACATTTTTAATATAGTCATGTTCATACTCTGCTTGTTGAGAAATCTTTGAAGTAGAGTAAGAATTATTCTTGCAATAGAAGCTGTGCTCTGTGGATTGCTTTCAACTCTTTCCATTAAAGATTAAGGAGGTTATGGAAGAATACTTTTAAAAATGTAACTTTGTTCAGTTTGAATCTTAGTGAAGCATATAACTTTCTGGGTACATCTGAGAATATAAATGGTTGCAATTTCAGATCTTTAAAAGGCTGAAATAATGGCATCACACCAAGAGACGTATGATATTTCAGGGGATAAAAATGATATGGGATGCTAGGATAACAAAAATGTGTATTATGATCACTAAGCACCACTGACTGGGCATCTCACTGGGCTATGGATAGAAGAGTTAATATCAGGGCCAGATCATGTCTCCAGGAGGGACGTCAAGACCTACTCATATTCCTAGGGAACTTGTCCTAACCCATAAAGGGAATCAAACCAGCTGGATAATGCCTTAATTAAATGGGAATAGGAAAGTGTTAGAAGATAGAAAAAACATGGTAAAGGTTTGCATTTCATATTCACCAAGGGGAGCATAAAAATAATTACCATACCACTCAGTGGAGTAGAATTGATGCATAGGATACAGCACAGAGCCTATGAATCAGCCAGCATTTTCAGAAGCTTTTTGTCCAAGTTGCACACAATTGTTTTAACATGGTATAACAATACCTAGAAGGATTGCTTTTTTTTTTCATTTATGAAAGAATTTTTTGAGATGCCCTTGAATCTTATACTATGGGATTAGAATCACACTCCTATTGCTGTGTGGTTGTTGGGAAGGTAAGGATGAAATGTACCTTGTAAATTGATACGCTATCTCAATTAGTGATATGTAGAGTTTTTTTTTTTGCCATAGTTCTTATATAAATGCCTTCCCAGAATCCTCTCATATCTCCATTCTTTTCAAATATTTTGAAATATTGATAGGTTTTCAGTTATAATTTATTCCAGTTTTGTTCATATGATGGTAATTGCCAGCTTCCAAGACTGCAATGATGTTTATGCTTCCCTTCATCATGTCAGATAACTCATCAGTTCACAATTGTCTGCTGATTGCTATCCTTCCCTTGACTATTGCTTGGATGTGACTGGAGCTACTGATAAACTTGGATTTTAATATCCAGGATGAAATTGCATTTTGGAACTTTTACAGTTTCACATTCATGTTTACATTTTCTTGTATTTTATTATCCACTTATTTTGCTTGTGTTTTGTCACCCAAGTATTTATTAGAAAACAAAATAATGGCAGAACTTGAGACCACTGTAGTGTATGAAAATGCCTCAGCTGAGGAAAGCATAGGTGATGCTTTAAGAGCAGAGAGCACTGGCTAATATTTGCTTCACTGTGCTATTTCACTGGCCATGCAAACAATGAGAACATGAGCTGTACTGTTCAATCTTGTAATGGATTTGCATACGTAAATATAAAAATATTTGAGACAAATCACGTTCTATTAAAATTAGCACGGTATAGGCGCATGACTGATCTATGACAACCAGTAGGGTGCTCAAAGTAATGTCTAATTTCTCCTCAAAGGAATTTCTGAAATCTAAGATTCTGTGGTGAAGGAGCATTATCTCTGTTCTGATTCTAGCCTAGGTTTACCTTTATCTGCCCTGATGAATGTCTAACAGCAATTTATTTTGTCCCAGGCTATTTGTGGTAGCAATGGACCATCTCAGCAAATACTCTCTGATCACATGTTCTGTGTGAAGCTTTGAATACAATGACTTCTGAAAGAAGGAATAATTCCCAGATTTGGTCCACACTGTGAACAGAGCCCTCTGTTCAGGTGGGACCTGGAAACTCTTATACTTCCTGATAAGGCTAAGGATTTTACTGGTTAGCTTATTAATACCTAGCCCACTGTCCTCTGAAAAAGGACAAATTAATAGTGCCAATTCATGGATCATGGGGAAATGATTTTTAAAAAGATGTTGTATTCTCACTTGGAATAGAGCAAACTGAACCCACATAGCTTTAAAATGTCCCCCAGAATGCCTAAAATCTGACAAACAAAAGAGCACTTATTCCTTAGCCGTCTGTTAAGACATTAAAAAAAGGCTTGCCAAATGAAAAGCAGCATATGCACACATGACACATCAAAATCTTGTGGAACCTGTGCTTGGCTTGATGGGATGCAGCGCCAGCCGGGGCTCAATGCCTGTGTTGTTTGGTTCGTGGTTTCTCAAAGTGTCACAACAGAAGGGAAATCTTCAAATAGCAGGACCTTGTTAAGAACATTTTCAGCTTTTCCAGGTCATAGTGTAACATAATGCTTGAAATGACACCTTTTTTATTTTAAAAAAATGTGAATTTTTTAAGTCTTATAACAATCCTTTGTATCTTATAAAGAACACTATGCTTATAGTATTAGTATGATATCAAATGGAAATTAAGTTTCAAAGACAAGACTTAGCAGAGCCTGGTTGCTCACACCTGTAATCCCAGCATCTCAGGAGACTGAGGCAAGAGGATTATGAATTCAAAGCCAGCCTCAGAGACTTAGTGAGGCACTTTGCAACTCAGTGAGACCCTGTCTCAAAATTAAAAAATGTAAAAGAGGGCTGGGGATGTGGCTCTGTCATTAAGCACCCCTGGGTTCAATCCTCAGTACCAAAAAAAAAAAGACAAGAATGATAAGGTATGGTATTTACATTTGTTACATGCCATATCCCAAATGGCTCTTTTTAGCTTGTTTTATTTGAATTTACCTGTGAGTATACCTAAATTGTGGGGATGAGATATCAAAGAGAAATGTGACCTAAAATAATGTGATAGGGGCTGGGGTTGTAGCTCAGTGGTAGAATGCTTGGCTAGCATGTGTGAGGCACTGGGTTCAATCCTCAGCAACACATTAAAATATATATGTGTGTGTGTGTGTGTGTGTGTATACACACACACACAAACTCATATGTGTATATATATATATATATTTATATATATAAAATAATCTGATAAAAATGTATCTGTATATGGGTGATGATTTCAGGGATACTGCATGTGTTCATTTAGATTTGTATTTTTTCCAGTTTTAACATATTCTTTACTCTGAGATATTCAGTAATGAATATTATGCTCTAATTGCTTCCTTCACAAGATAATAGTTGCAGATTGTATTACAAATGCTATTTACTCAGTGTCTCTTTATTCAATTGGTGAATTATCTGTACCTTGTACCTTTTTGGTAATTTCACTGCTCATTAACACCTCTATCAGAGAGGAAGCGGGGGAAGTGCAAAAGGATGAGATAAAATTCTCTTGCTTTTCTTTTTTGTTGATAGCTTTGGCAAGAGATTTGGAAAAGACTGCAATTAGCCTCTGACCACCATCTTGTCCACAGGAATGGAAGAGAGACGCTCTTCGAGAATGGGGCCAAGGCAGAAGAAAGAGCTCAGAGAGGGAAAGCAGCAGGGAGCAGATGTCTGTCATTAGTACCCAGCTTAACAGTGGGTATGTAGTTTGATGCTTGTGCAGTGCTCTTCTGGAGGTACCCCTCACCATCTCTTTCTACACAGAAAATTCTCTGCCTACTGACTGATGCTTTAAAAAAATTGAAGAATTTTATTTCATAACCCAAAATAAGGCTTAAATATAAGTCTATGTTGGAAATTGTAACAATGACATGAACACAGACCAAAGTGTAAATTGTAATTCCAAGATTCCTTCCTTAGGGGAGAGATTTAAAAGATGGGTCTTTAGAACACAAGATGAAAAACAAACAAACAAAATGCAGTATATTAAGGAATGAGGAAGTAATTTCCTGCCAATCTGGAAGACCGAGGGACAGATAGGAAAGAGCATCCAGGCCCAAAGAAGTATATTCACAATCTGCTCAGGTCCAGTCATCCTCATCAGCTTTAAGTAATCTAGAAACAAAAGCACTTTCCCACAGTTCTGATTGTCAAAATGCTTGCAATATATTTCCAGCATAAATTTCAGATGTGTTGACTTTTTCTTAAGTCTGTTCATTTACCTTCCTAGTTTGAAAATAAACTCATAAAATGCCAACTTTTAAAAAGTCTTATTATCAAGCAGAAGCGCTCATTTCCCCATCGTTGTCTCATGAGAACATTGTTTGCATGTATCTCCCTTAATATTATAGAGTTGGAGGCAGAATTGTACTATGGGCAAGAATATAAACTTCAGAAATAGACAGTTTTGATTACTGACTTTGCCATCTCTCAGTTGTGTGACTTTGAGCATGTTACTTCTTTCTCCCTCAGTTTTCTTGTCTATAACCTGGTGATAGCAATCCCGCAACCTTAATTGAAGAGGATTAAATGAGACTATATCCATAAAGGGCTTGGCACCAAATCTGTCATATTTTAAACACTTAAAAGTGACAGAATGAATGGTAGCCTACTAGATTGATAGTGATAATGCTGATAATGATGAGATATAAAGTTTTTTTTAACCCGCCAAGTATAAGATCCTCAGATTAAGGAACTACGCATTGTTTATTTTTTATGTTGTTGGAATATAGCATCAAATTGCACATAGTACACAAGTGTGCATTTAATTAATTTAGTAGAAAACATTAGAGTATTGAATTAATTGAGGATAGCTCTTTTAAGTTGGTAAAAAATGACAGTCATGGAATATTAGCAAATACCATGTGGCTGGATTCTTTGAAATATAAGATAATTTGAGTTGCTAATAAAGTATTACCAAATGTAAGTCTTTTGAATATCTGATTTTTTGATGAGATAACAAAGATTGCCAGACTAAGTGACATGACACAGCATTTCTGAAGTGATTGAAAAGAAATGGTTCATCTGGTAGTTTTAGTTTCTTTGCATATTTCCTTTTTATATGCTGTTTGTGTCAAAACCTTTATTTTTCTTTTATAACAGAAAGGGATTTGGTAAACTTATTTAATAGGAGCAGAAAAGATCTGGAAATGATTGTCTAAAATAATAGAAGATTATGGGGAGGAAGTAGTATCATTCTTAAAATAAATGTATAATGTTGTTTTAGTATTATAATGTGTATTTTAGTCAGAATTGTTTTGACTACCAGTGACAGCAGATGCTGCAACTCAAGAAAATTTAAGAGAAAAAAGAATGCATAAATTTATATAACTGAAAAAAGCAGAAAGTAGCTCTGCCTTCATACTTGCTCCATATTTGAAGACCCAGATACTCTTTCTGTTCTTCCTTTGTATATGTTGGCCCCATTTCCTGATAGCCTCTTGCTTTCCATCAGCAAGATGGTAGCCGGAGGATCTCGACCCACTAGTGTGCGGAAACAGTGAGTGTTTTTATCAGTTCAAAAATTCATAGCAAAAGTTCTGACCTGATTTGAGTTTTGTGCTCTTTTCTGAATGGATAACCATGCTCCTCTAAGTCCTATAAATCCATGTTTGAATCTTAGGCCCACCCTGGGAGATAGTGGCAATCAATAAAACTAGATCCAAATGTACTGCAATTTCTTTATGGATAGTTATCCATGAAAATACCCAAGTGCTATGTTCTGAGAAAAAGAAAAATAATGGATAACTAGTATAACTTGGAAGATGGAACCCATGGTTTCCATATTACTTTATGGGGCAGAACTGGAATCATTTTGGAAGAAATTGTTGTAAGTCAGATTACAGTTTAGCAAAAAGAAGAATCTGGCATTCAGAACTCACAAATAACTAGCCCACCTCAAAAGTTAGAGCATCACCTTTAAAATATCTTCATGCTCAGACTTGGTGATCAATTGTGATAGATGGGAGTCTATGATTTTTAAGACCTGTTTTTAGTCTGTACATTGTCCCTCAACCTCTTCAAGTTTGGATGAGATTGTATGCTAAATGCTTTTGAGGTTAGGTACATAAAACATTATTACCTAGGGACTTGCTTAATGAAAGCCCAGGAAGTCCCAGGGGAAGAACCTTGCTTGGAAGGCTATCCACTTTGTTAAGAATTCAGATAAAGACAATCTTGATGTTTGTCTAATGCTTCTTGTTAGTTATGTGCCAAAATGTTTTTCTTTGTTTTGGTCGCTTTTTGAAAAATTCCCAATTAAAGATAAAAGTATTATCTCTCTAGTCTTATAACTTCTATATAATTGAGACCATGTGATTATATAACTTACAAACTCTCTAGTCTTTTAATTTTTTTGTGGTTTGAATGCCAATTAAAAAATGCAGTTCTTTCCACAAAAGTGGGGAGAGAGGGACTCAAGAGTGCTTTGATGGCAAAAAATGCACTGCTTTTTTGGTCTCTAAGTGTTTTCTGTTCACAGTATATTTAAACAGGAAATGAGAAAAAGGAAGTAAAAATTATTGAGCATCAATAATTTCCTCATTTAATTCTCCTAGTGTCTTTAGATATAGATATAATTAGATCCATTAGCATATGAAAGACTCAAATTTGATAAAAGTTTTTGTACCTTGGTCTGAGTTAAATTACTTCCCCAAATCCATGACCTTGCCCAAGGTCATACTTACCAGCTGGAAGAGCCTACTTTCAAATTTGGATCTAGATTTTCAAACCTACTCTTTTTTAAAAAAATCATACTATATTGCCTGTCTAAGGAAAGCAATGAAAAAATATGAACTTGTTTTCTGATCCCAGACAGTAGTAGGAAGTTTGTTGTTTCCTATTTAGTTGATATTTCTGTTTATCTTCAAATGCAGTTGCATATATGCTACGGATGGCACTGCAGGGAAATAAGTACAGTAAGTAGTAATAAGGCAAGAGTAGAAACCAGAATTGAATCTATAATTCAGTAAGAGATACAGAAAAAACTTGTATGCATTACACAGTTTGGGGAGATAATAATAGTTTCTATAAGAATTAGCATTTGCAATTATTATCTGATATCATCCCTACTTTTTATTGAGTTGGCATGGTCATATTCCCTTTTCCCATGAACCCTTAAGAGTAAGCCCTTTTAAAATGGCATATGGATTTTAAAAAATAACTATAAGTAAATGGCAGAAAGATCAATAGAGTAGAGAGAAGGGAACGGGGGAGAGAGGAGAGGAAGGGGAAGTACTCGGGGCTGAATTAGAATAAAATATATTCCATGCTTTTATAATTATGTCAAAATTAATTCTGTTTGTATTTAAAACAAAAAGAACTAATAAAAATAAATTTGAAAAAAGGAAGGAAGAAGTAGCTTGTTCTTACTGTGAATTTGTCATGTCAATTTCTAGCCAAAGATATTGTAGCACTTCAAAAGGAAAGTGCATTGTTTACTACTGAATATATTAGAGTTAATTGTAATATTATTTCTCTAGAAGGTTAATTGACTTTCTTTCCCACAAACCAGAAGTGTGAAGATAAAAAGGCAAAAGACTATTAGCACCCAACTATAGGCTGCATAGACTTCAGTTTCAAAAATAAGAACTGACATACCTGAAGTTGCAATTTCATGAAAATAACTTATTTTCTCATGTATGAAAACTTTGGTATATAGCTATGTTAAATAGAGGGTTGGATTCTAACTAATATAATATTCCACGTTTATATAATTACATCAAAATGGATTCTGCTGTCATATGCAGCTTAAAAGAACCAATAAAAAACAAATAAATAAAGGCCTTGGAGAATTTTAAGGACAATAGGCTGGAAAAGGAAACACCCAGGCACAAAGCTCTTAGAGTGTCTTCCACATGTCATATGTATTCTTCAGAGCCTGATAGAAAGCTCTATATTTCATATTACATCTGATCCTTAGCAAATGGATTGTTGCTGCATTAGAAATCTTACAGAATGTTTTAAAGAATTTACAGACCAGGTGTGGTAGTGTGCTCCATACCTGTAATTCCAGCAACACAGGAGGCAGAGGCAGGAGGATTGCAAATTCAAGGTCAGTCTGGGCAACTCAGTGAAATCTTGTATCGAAAAATAAAAAGGGCTAGGCATGTAGCTCAGTGGTAGAATACCCTGGATTCAATCACCAAACACTGTAACAACAACAACAACAACAAAAACCTAACAACTTTACAATTTGTTATGGAATGTTAAAAATTCTTATGATACCTAGAATCTTAAGAACAACCTGCAGTTCTTACCTGGTCTTAGGTTTGATTATGGGTAATAGAAGGAGTAATATGTTCCTGGTTTGTTTAGTAGTATCAACTGTTTAAAAACAGAAGGAGCTACACATCTTCTAAGTAATCACTAGGTAAGGATGAACAATGGTAAAGGGTCTAAGTGATACAGCATAGTGTAGTGTCAAGAGAATGGGATTTGTATGTAGTTTGTTCTGCTCTGCAACTTTAAGACTATCTGACTTCAGGCAACTTCCTTATCTGTAAAATGGAGAAAAAAGTAACTATATTGTAAAAATCAAAAGATATAATATGTATATGCAATAGATAGAGTAAAATTTATTGACTCCGTCCTAACTTGATTATAATAGAGAATTAGAAAGACTCAGGGAATTCGTGAAGTTGACCAGAAACGTTTCTAGTAACAATAGCTATTAATTAATCAGCTATGTGGGTCTGTTAACCATCTCTGTAAAAGTAGGGTATTAAACTAGATTTAAGATTCCTTCCAGACATTATTTTTAATTATTTTTAATGATCCTTTAAAATGAATTTACTCACGTATAGAATTTGTACTCATTTTATTTACATTTATTAAAAAAGCATTTTATGAGCACCTAACTTTTCACAAGGTACTACCCTAGTCAGAGGGCACTTAGAGGTACTTAGGGCACTTAGAGGGCAATCTTTGCCCTCAAGAATCTCCTGGGCAGGCAGATGCTGGGCCCTTAGAGTCAATTATTACATTATGGAATTTCAGAAAAGTCAGTTCATTCACATAGGAGGAAAAGAGGAACATCTATATGTTTATTATTTTTTCATTTTATGCATTAGTTTGAGTTTCTATTGAATGTCAGGTATCTTAATGCTGAGATATTTATGGATTTTATAAGCAGTTTGTCAGAAGAAATTGGATTCACTTGCTAAAGAGAGTGATCTGGGCTGAAGACAAAAGCTTTGGATGTGAAGCTGTGTATAAATGAGGTTTGGGGGAATTCCAATATTTAAGAAGCAGGCAGAAGAAAATATGTTCCTAAAGAATTCTGGAAAAGATCTTCTGGAAGCCAGGTGCAGTGGCACATGCCTGTAATTCCAGCACTTAGGGAGGCTGAGACAGGAGAATCATGAGTTCAAAGCCAGCCTCAGCAAGAGCGAGGCACTAAGCAACTCAGTGAGACCCTGTCTCTACAGAAAACACAAAATAGGGCTGGAGATGTGGCTCAGTGGTCAAGTACCCCTGAGTTCAACCCCCAGTACCAATCAAAAAAAAAAAAAAAGATCTTCTGGAAGGGTTGGGGAAATTCAGGAGATATTTGGGTCATGAATGCCATGATAAGAAAGTTTTTTGGAAGGGGAAATGGGAAAATGGTGAAAAAAATAAGGTAAGATGAGCATTTAAAAATCCAGAGTATTTTAATAGCCATAGGAATAGTCTTTATGGATGGGTCAGGATTGAAAATGCTAAAGCACTTGAAGAAGGAACAGCTTATAAATAAACTTTAAAATCCATCCAGAATGGATAATTGCTTTAAAAACTTTTGTTGAGAAGGCAGGAAAAAAATTGTGCAATGTTCTAATGGGAAGCGTTAGATAAGATATAAAGAGAACACAGACATGGAGATTAGATTCCAGGCTTTTAGAGTTTGTCTCTCCTCCTAGATATTATATCCCTTTAAGATGAGATTATCCCAACTCTTATCTTATTTAAGTGTTGTAGTTAGTGCTATTCCATCTACTCAACTAACATTTATGAGGTACCATCCTAAGGGCTTAGTCTAATGCTCTGAAGTCCTGTTGCACTTCACAATGACATAGTGAGAGTCATGGCCATGCAGTGATGTTAGTGCATGCTAAAATGTATGATTGAATAAGGTCATGTGTCTTGGTACAATTGACTCTAGGCAAATGTTCTTTTTTAAATAAAAAGAGTAATGAAGCAGATTCCCTTTATGGGATTTGATGGGTTCATTTAAAGCTATTATAGTATATCCCAAGAACATGGAAGACTTTCTATAGAGGACTCTAACCTAGTTCACGTATATTTTTTAATATACTGGGAGCTTTTTTGATATTGTCTTATGGAATGAATTGCACAAGTGTAAGAACTGGAGGAACATTTCCCTGGGAATTCAGCTTGAATCTAATGTGTTGATCTCTAGCTCAAAAGAGCCAGTGATTTTGTAGCAATGCAGTTCTAATAGTTTTTTTTTTTTAAATAGGGTTTAAAACACCTTGAGGAGAGTCTGTGGCCTTCTGATCTAAGAGGCTAAACGATCAAGAAGATATATCATCTGTGTCTGCAGGTTCTACATTCATGGATTCAAACAAGTACAGATAAAAAATATTTGGAAAAAAAAGGACCCATACAGAGCATTTCATTGTATTAGGCAATAAGTAATACAGAGGTGATTTAATGTTCATGAGAGGATGTGTGTTGGTTATACACAAATACTATACCATTTTATCTAAGGCACTTGAACATCTACACATGTTGGGATCTGCAGGGGTTCCTGGAGCCAATCTGCCAGGACACAGGGACCACTGTACAAACACCAGACTGAAACTCCAACTTACTTGACTTGCCAGGAGTTTTCTTTTTCTTTCTTTATTTTCTATTTTTGGTACCAGGGATTAAACTTAGGGGTATTTGACCACTGAGCCACATCCCCAGCCCTATTTTGTGTTTTATGTAGAGATAGGGTCTCACTGAGTTGCTTAGTGCCTCACCATTGCTGAGGCTGGCTTTGAATGCTCGATTCTCCTGTCTCAGCCTCCCAAAGTGCTGGGATTACAGGCGTGTGCCATTGTGCCTCTGCTTGCCAGGAGTTTTCTTCAGTTTGTTTCAAGGGACAACATTGTGTCTGCCTCTGGTTTGTGGGTTTTTTTTTTTCCTTGAACACACTTTTAATATTTTTCTCCCCATTTTAATGATCTTTAAGAAAAATCATCTGGTGAAAGTATCACTTCTCTTGACTGGGCCCAGCTCTTATCTCCCAGTAGTAGAAATTATAAGGGCAACATTTGCCTTAGATCCATTTGTCTTTCAGGAATTTCACATCTCTCAGTTCAAATCCATCCCAGTATATCTGCCAGTTCTCATGCCATGAAGCAGCTTATTTACTCTCTGAGTATTGAGGTGTCTGGATAAGAAAGCAACTCTTGTTAACAGATGCCTTTTTAAAGAGAGAAACTATTCATTTTGGAATTTCACAATAATAATCCTTATCTTTATAAGAAAGAAACTTAAATATAAAATAACTATTTTATATTGTTTATCCCAGTCATCAAATTGTTGAATATGATTCAAGAGGTAGAAGTTACAGGGCTCTGTAAAGGCTAGGAAATGAAAATGTGCATCTAGTTAAATGTTGTGTCTTTTAGAAAAATTTGAAGGATAACTCAGCAAACACAGGTTTGAAGACATTCAGAGTATGCATTTGTAACCAAATCCCATAAGATTAGAAAAAATGATAGATTTGCTTGGCTCTGACCAACTAGATTTTGTCAGTGAATGTATTTTCACTGTTATTACTATACATGAAATACTATGGAGTACTACAAAATGATGATGAAAGTATTGGTTTCTATTGTTAAGAAAAAATATTTTTTAAAAAATCTTTTATGTAATACTGAAGGAGTCTCCAATATGCAGACAATGAAAAATTATGAGGAAGGAAAAGTAATCATATTGTTGAGAAGTAGGTGAGCATAGATGGAGTTTAGTGTCAGCCAAGTTGAGATAAAACCCTAGGTATTCTCAGAAACTTCTGGTTCATGTGGTCTGGAGGGCCCTCAGGTAGGAACTGGGTGCCACAGTGAGAGGAAGTAATGTATATTTCCATCCTACTTTTTAAAAATGATGTTGCTAGTTATTATACTTTTGGGTGTTGGTTGAAGATAGCAAGACAGCCTGAAAGATTAAGGTGAAATGTGGGTTTATTTCATCATTATCTATTACTTCCTTATTATTTGCTCAATTTTAGTTAGGGTTATAACGGTTACCTTGGGAGCTTGTGACTGTTCACTTTGAAAAATTAGTTCAGCTTGCAAGATGGATTTGTTATGAAATTTTAGGATTAAAAATGATTTATTCTAATCTCTGATTTTATTGAGGTCCAAAGAGACTAAGAGAAGAGACTGCTCCAGAGACTGCTCCAGAGACTGCTCCAGAGACTGCTCCAGAGACACATAAAATCTATTGGCAGAGGAAGCAACAAATTGGTGTTAGGACTTTTCATCTGGTACTGTTTCCACTGTTTCACAGGATTGCACTCCCTGAATGATCACGTGTGTATGTTGGGCCACAAAATTGGCCATGTGTATGCCCCATGACACTTGCAGAAGATTTTTACTACAAAATAGTGTCAGCTTAAAGTGTTAACATAAGTATTATTTTGGGCTATAAACTAACATAAAACTATACTTGAAAATGAGGGGACTACTTTACTGCATATACATTTTCCACTAGACAGAAATACAGATTTGTTTTAAGAAAAAAACAAGTGTGCCTTTTAGCCCTTATATCTACAGTTCTCCCCTCCCATTCCCTTCCTTTAATTCTGCCCCCACTCCTTCCTTCCTTCCTTCCTCCCTTCCTTCCTCTCTCCCTCCTTCCCTCCTCCCTTCCTTCCTCCCTCCCTCCGTCCTTCCTCCCCCCCCCATCTCTGCCCACTCTGTCTCATTTTAGAAACAGGAGGATTTGTCAGAAGGACAATGTATTGTTTACTTGTTTATCTAAATGTCATAGAATGGGAGATTTTTCTACTGAAACTGTTTTTAGTTCAGTAGAAAATATGATAAAAAGTCCATGATCAAATAGTTCGTTGGACTTCAGTCGTATTGCATTTTGTAGCAATACATCTCAAATAAGAGTTAAAAAGTTTTAAAATGTGCAAACAATTCATGCTTTTTGTAAACTATTTGTGAATTACAGAATGTGGAATGAAAACTATGATCCTATATTTACCATCCAGGGTAGTTCTCTCCTACTCTGTCCTTCTCTAGGTATACTTTTATATTGTCAAAATCCAATTTTAAAATAAAATTTAGTATCTTGGCTTTTCCATTTTGTAGGGCAACATAAATAGTTCCCTCATATGAATATATTTGTCTTAAATTGTATCTTTCAATGAGAGTGTATTATTGTATCATACGTAACACAATTATCCAGTCATTCTCTTATTACTGGGAAATAAAAATATTGCTAATATATTTCTAGGATGAATAATTTAGTCATATTTTTATGCATAATTTTTATTTTCCTGTTTCAAATTTTATCCTCAGACTAGAATTGTAGAATTGGGGCATGTAGGGGGAGGAGGAATGTGGCAAGGCTGGTCACTAGGTGCCAAGTTGCAGTTGTGAGAAGGCAGTTCTGTGTCTTGCACAGTAGGATGACTATAAGTAACAATAGTGCACTCTGTATTTTTATAAGATAGAAGAAAAGATTTGAAATGTTTTCACCATAAAAATAATGAATTTTTGAAGATATAGATATGTTTAACCTGATTTAAACATTGTACAATGTATATATCAAAACACCACATGGTATCTCATTAATATGAACAGTTTTAAGTTTTAAATAATCAATTAAAATAAATTTGATTTAAATTAAAAGAAAATTATCCTCAGACTAGAGTTGCAGGAGTGGTATTGTTAGATCAATAGGCAAGATTTTGCCAAGTTGCTTTTTAGATAGGATATGTCAATTTACAGTTCTAGTTAAAGTGCACGAAAGTGTTCAGTTGCTACAGTCTTACTAGAACCTTGATTAAAACCTGCTATTCTGTTGGGCAGAAAAAGTTTCATTAAATTAATTGTCTCTTTAGATTTTTCACACTAACCTCTATGTGAAACTTAAAAAAAAAAAAGTAATTCTCACCCACTTATTTTGTAGAGAACAATAGCCTTCACTTAAGATGAAATCATAGAGTAGCTGCAGAAAAATGGCATTGCTTGTGTATTCTAACTGAGCCAGAAAACAAGTCAACATATTTCGTTAAGAAACTGAATGTGCAGGAAAAAAAATCATGCCAACTTGTGCATTAGTAACCTACTAATGAGGACAAATTAAGAAAAAAGCAGTCAGTGTACAAAGACCTCAGAATACAACAAATAGACTGAGAATTAAATAATTCAAGTCTGGAGAGTTATTTTCTTGAATGTATATTTAATTTTTTGTTTCTACTTCTTGTCTCTTAATTAGCATTATCAGTATTAATTAGCATTATTCTGCATCATTAGAATAAAGAGGCCAGTTTGCTAGCTTTGCAGATCTGGGTTTATTCTTGGATTATCAGTTGAGGCATTTTTTCAGTTTTGCTTTGTCTTGGCAGAACATAGCATAACACTGTGTTTATCTTAGAGATGTTAGATTACCTATTAGCAGTATGGACTCTGGAGAAGCTATGAGAGAAAAGTCATGTGTGTCCTTATCTAACCCCTCAAAGCCTCAGTTTTGTTATCTAGCAAGTTGAGATGGCAATAGGACCTGCATCTTATTGTTGAGAGAGAACCAAGGGAGATATCATAAACAATGACAGTGCCTAGTAAAAGATCAGCAAATTACAGTTTTATTTTATTATCCTTATCTTATTATCCTCCTCCTCACCACCCTCTTGCTCCTCTTTCTTATCATCATCATAATCCTCCTGCTTCTCCTCATCACCATCCACTTCCTCCTTATCACCTTCCTCCTGCAGCTCCTCCTCCTTACCATCCTCCTGCCTCTCTTCCTCCTCATCATCATTATAATCTCTGACTCTCTGATGCTGTTTGTACTAGCAATTACTTCTCAACTATAATACTGGAAAACTCTAGCCCTCAATTTCTTGACTTTCTGATGTTCATGCATTCATCACTCTTCATCTAGAAAAAAATAGATAAAGTCTGGACATAAGAAGTTTAGCAGCAAAATTCACAATTGCTAAACTATGGAAGCAATCTAGATGCCCTACAATAGATGAAGGGATAAAGATACTGTGGTATATATACACAATGGAATATTACTCAGCAATAAGACAGAATAAAATTATGGCATTTGCAGGTAAATGGATGGAATTGGAGAACATCATGCTATGTCAATCCCCAAAAACCAAAGGCCAAATATTCTCTCTGATTAGTGGAAGCTGATACATAATGGGGGTGGGAGTGGGGACCATGGGAGAAATGGAGGAACTTTGGATGGGACAAGGGGGAGATGAGGGAGGGGAGGGGAAATGGGAGTAACAAAAATGGTGGAATACGATGGACATCACTACCCTAGGTACAGGTGTGAAGATATGAATGGTGTGACTATCTTGTTTGCAACCAGAGAGATGGAAAATTGAACTCCACATATGTACTATGACTTGAAATGCATTCTTCTGTTTTAAAAATGAAAGTGTGAACAGAGAGCCAACATTCTGGGAACAAATCTTTGCCAAATGCACATCTGATAGAGCACTAATCTCCAGGATATATAAAGAACTCAAAAAATTAACACCAGAAAAACAAACAACCCAATCAAAAAATGGGCCAAGGACCTGAACAGAAACTTCACAGAAGAAGATATACAACCCATCAACAGATATATGAAAAAACGTTCAACATCTCCAGTAATTAGAGAGATGCAAATCAAAACTACCCTAAGATTTCATCTCATGCCAGTCAGAATGGCAATTATCAAGAATACAAACAACAATAGGTGTTGACGAGGTTATAGGGGGAATGGCATGCTCATACATTGCTGATGGACTGCAAATTGGTACAACCAATCTGGAAAGCAGTATGGAGATTCCTTAGAAAACTTGGAATGGAACCACCATTTGACCCAGCTATCCCACTCCTTGGTCTATACCCAGAAGACTTAAAAATAGCATACTACACTGACACAGCCACTTCAATGTTTATAGCAGCTCAATTCACAATAGCTAAACTGTGGAACCAACCTAGATGTCCTTCAATAGATGAATGGATAAATAAACTGTGGTATATATACACAATGGAATATTAATCAGCAATAAAAGAGAATAAAATTATGGCATTTGCAGGTAAATGGATGGAGTTGGAGAATATCATGCTAAGTGAAGTAAGCCAATCTCAAAAAACCAAATGATGAATGTTCTCTTTGATAAGTGGATGCTGATCCGTAATGTGGGGGCAGGACATGGGAAGAATGGAGGAACTTTGATCACAGGGGTGGGAGGGGGGAGGAGACAGGGGGTCAGTAAAGATGGTGGAATATGATGGACATCATAGCCCTAGCTTTATGTATGACTGCATATTTGTTGCGATTCTACATCACATGCAACCACAGAAATGAAAAGTTGTGCTCCATCTGTGTACAATGAATCAAAGTGCATGTTGCTATCATGTATACCTAAGTAGAATAAATAAGTGAATAAAATTATAAAAAATAAATAAAATATCTAATAAATAAATAAATAAATAATTTGATTAATTTTAAAAAAGAGCAGAAAGGCTAACAACTTCTGAAAATTCTTATGACTCTTATTAAAGTAGTAATAATTTTGTGTTTGAACAAAGTATTCTCCTACTCTTCCTGATAAATGGGAAAGTATAATTACTATCCTAAATGTAAATGCTAATGGATTTATCATACATTTTCTATGTAACTTCAGATTAAAAGCTGTTTTAATTTATATTGTTAAGGGACAGTTTGGACCTGGAAAGTTAAGAGTAGTTGAGCTTGAGTTATAAAATACCAACTTGTTTCATATGTGTCTATTATGTTTAGAAAGTCATACTTACTGAGGACTTCTTGTTTGCCATGAGATAAAAATTAAAACTAAAAAAAAAGAAGTTTATATGTTTAGTGATGACTGATAATTAAGAAATCAGGAAACTAACCTTTAGAATGTCAGGGGGTTCCTCATTATTTAATGGTTCCTCATTATTATGGAGGAAAACCAGGGCAAGGGAACCAGGGAGGCCAGAGGTGGGAATGGGGGTACTTGGCTGGAAGGTAAGCTATTATTTATGAAAAGTAGTAAAAGTTTCTGAAAAATGATATTTGAGCTGTCTGGAAGAGAATGAGAGTGAAGAAAGTAACATTTTCAGTGGAGGAAACATGCTTGGCAAGTTGAAGGATCAGAAGGTGAAGCTGTGTGGCAGGAATGGGGTAATTAAAGGGAAGGGTCAAAGATGATGAAGTCAGAAAGTAGGGCAGGGAAGTAGACACTTAGAGAGGGCCCTCCAGCCACTGTTAGGACTTTGATTTATCTCCCGGGTGAGATGGGAAGCCAGTGGACAATAGTGAACAGAGGAACAGTCTGGTAAAGGTAGCAATGAGGACCTAATTGGAAAGGCTACCTTAATAGCCAGATGGGAGAAGGTGGTTGCTGGGACTGGCAGTAGTGGCAGAGAACTGGTTTGGTTTAGATATATACATTTATGACTGTCAACATCGTGTTAGTTCATTGACCTTAAAAGTAAGTTTAAAACCAACCAGTGATCCATTCTTTTTGTTTTCAGTAGCTAGGCTTATTCTTGTATTCTTTTAGAATGCCCCCTTCAGTTATTTGTTGAAAATACTTTTTTGTTGTTAATTATTATTAAGCATTTTAATATCCTCTCATTGTCCTTCTTCCTTCTTCATCATCCTTGAATATCCTGCTTCCTATTCCTTTAAGTCTCCGGATTGTCCTTCAAGTTTGTCCCAGACTTGAAAACTTGAGCACCTGAAGATTCTGGGGGACAGACTTCTTTAACTTTTCCAGTTTAACTGCAAGTTGTCCTATCTGCTCAGTGACTGCCTCTTGGTTTCCAGAATGATTTTACTAAGGCAAGTCACCATGTTAAATAGAGAAGTGCTTTACTATTTTGATAGTCCTTAGACTTAAAATATGCACATGGGAATGAATTTAAATTTGCTTAGATGTTTAAAGCACATAAATTGTATTATAGGCCTTGTGATGAGGCCTTTATATTGGCAGGATAGTCAATGCCTTCTCCATTTGCCTATTATTTTGCCTTTGCAGACTTGACTCATCTGTTGTCTGCAGAATCCAAGTTTCTCATGTGGCCACCACTCTCGAACCTTTCACTATTATTTGTGCATTTGTACTTGTGCATTTACTTGTATATTTGTCTATTACTGGAATGTAAGCTCCAGGAGGCCTTAGTTGTTACCCCATGGTATACCCAGAACCTAGACCTATGCCTGACTTAGAATAGTGCTCAAGAATAGTATTGAATAATTAGCAGAAATAATGAGTGAGGCGTATCTCCTGCTTTCAAAAGACTTAATAACAAGGAACAAAATATTCAAAAATTATAATGTAATAACAGCAATTCCAGAAGCAGCTAGAAAAGAGTTTTCATATATAGAAAGGGGACCATCTCATTATTTGGAAGGAAGCAGAGGAGATTGAAGCTTGAAGAATGAGTTAGGATATCTGCCCTTTTCCAGATTGTATGTACATTGTCTGTGTAGTATCCAAAGCTGCAGATAACAGTCTCTGTGTGTGCTGCTCACTGACCTTCCTCTGGCATTGTTCTGAGTGCTGTTTGGTAAAAGGAAAATTAGTGTTTTATAGATTATTATAATATAGATTATTATAATTTATTGCAGGGAGTATGAATAGTAATATCCCAACCTAATTGAAAAAAGCCAAGCCTTAAAACAAAAACATTTGAAGATTGCTCCCTCAGAATGGATCTTAGACCCTTAGACTTTGATAACAAAGTAGTCTTTATGGCTTCAGGTGCACTCACTTTGGGTTTATGACTACAAGCATGTGCATCCACTGGGGTCAATGCCTCCTTTTGGGCTCCACAGAGTGGCTGGAGAAGAGATTGGGTGTGCTGTCTGCTGCTTTCATGGTTGTTAGGGGAAGATAAGTGTTTCTCAGGCTGTAAGAAAGCCAAAATCTTTGATTGGGTGTGAGTATAAATATTTCTTTTGAATCTGTTTCTCCAGCTATTGCTAGTCTCTGGGAATGCTTGAAGAGTAGCACTCCATGTCAGAGATCAACTTGTTCTTTGTGACAGAAAATGCTTCTGCCACTCTGCAGACATTGGCAGGAATCCAGATTCTAGCTGGCTGGTGTTGAAAATGAACTGTTATCTTCTCTTTAACATCAATTGTCATGCATGAATTTTGTTACCTTTCTATAACTGGATAAGTAAAAAAATTTAAGATTATCCTTTCAATATTCTATGCAACAAATCATTTGAAGGCGAAGAGTCAGAAAACACTTATACTAATCCCGGCTCTACCAATAACGTTTTATGTCCATAAAATCTTTCCACTGAAACTTCTAGGTACTTCAAAATTAGTACACTACACCACAGACTTTAGAATCAAAAAGCTTTTTAAAAATTAGAGAAATGAATTGTGTTGGTCAGCTTTGCATTGCTGTACCAAAATACCTGAGTAAAACAATTTAAAGGAGGAAAGACTTATTTTGGATCAGTTTCAGAGGCTTCAGCCCGTTGTCTTCTCGCTCCAGTGTTTAGACAACTTGTAGTGTAATTTGTACCTTCCTCTGGGAACGTTCTAAGAGACCAGGGCTATTTCCTAGGTTGTCTCTCCTAAGGGGCATTCCTTCTATCTACCAGGCCTGGTTGTGGGTAGATCTTTTGCACTGAGTCCTGTTCCTGGTAAGACTATTGCCTGACCTTTACTTAATATTTTCTGATGCTGCACAATTTGAGGATTTCATTTTAGCTAAGTTTGCAAACCTATTTAGAATGCTATCTCATACTGATAGCAAACCACCTGAGGATTCTGAATGTTCTATCTGATGAAATTCTCTTGGGATTTTTGTGCACACATATATCTATCTGCCCCTCAGCAGAGTTAGTGTGTGTTGATGTATATAAAACATTCTACCCTAAATTTTATTCTGTAGACACTATGAATTTTCTCACTAAACTAGTCAATGTTTTGGCAGGAAACAAATGGCACATTTAAATCAGGCAATTGAAGACTATTTAATAGATACACTATTTTCAAAGATGTGAATAAATAAGGAGACAACTAATGGCTGATGCAGTATTGTGGGGCTAGCAACGGTGGAGAAGCATTACTACTGTGAAGGCAGAGAAGGTAAGGGGAAGGAGTTACCCTGAGAGAGTAGCTTTATGGAGAATGCTGCCTAACAGGAACTTGGGCCTTCAGTACAGGGCCACAGTCAATATCTCAATGGGCAATAAGAGGGTGAGGTGAATATGAATCCCAACCTATGCCGTCTGAATCGCCTGCCAATAAATGAACAGGCTCAGATAATAAAAAATGCTCCAGTCATTTGGCTTTTACAGGTGGTTTCAGCTCAGGAATTAATTTGTCCAATCCAGTATATTCATCAATTGAGTTTCATGCTCCAAGTTTCTCCTCTTTCCAAGCCTAAACTTGTTCAGGCTCTGAGCCTGAAATGAAGAATGTCATCATTTAGCTCCTCTTCCCACCACACCATTTTACCTCATCTCTTTGGTTATTCTCTATATCCCCACTAGGGGGCAAGTGGACTCACAGAATAACAATTTTATCCAAAGGAAATCCCCACTTTTAGGGTATCTTCAATTTCAGCTTCTTAATAACCTTCAGGTAGGTGTGCGAGGGACTAAGAATGGCAAAACCAATTTTTGGTCACCTCTCCTGCACATCTTGCAAGGAGGCCTAGTACTTTACTTTGGGATACATGGGAAGGTAGGGGGAAAGGTGGTGACACCGTCTGCATGAGGCCTCAACCAGGACCAAGGCAAAGAATCCTATGGCACACACTGCTAGGCAAGTTTCCAGTGGCCTCACCAATCCTGGTCAGCCTCTTTAGTTTAAATGTTTCATGTCCCAGGATGTCCCTTGTCCTACAGAAGGTCTGGGACAAACCATGCATTTTTATTATGTTGCATATTTTCTAAGAGAAGTAGATTAGCAACTTGTGTAAACTCAGAAGGCAAGCAGTAGCAAATAAGTGTTAATGGCAGATAGTAGTCTACCATGCTGTGGAGGAAAAGACATTAGAAATTGACTGAGAAACCTGTACTTGAATCATGGTTTCACCATTACTTAACTATAACTTTAAACAAACTGCCTAATTTTCCTAATCTTCAAGTTCTTTATCTAATAATACTTATTTTCTGTGTAAATATAAGTAGTTCAGAAAACTTTGGAGGAAAATAATCTATTCAAAGTTTCTTTTTCTCTTTGCTTACATATGGTTTGGTATGGGGCAGTTCCCTTTATGTTAAGTGAATATTGTTGTCTTGATATAGTGCTTAGAAATTTCCCTGGGCACAAGGTTCTCTAAGAATCTATTAAGAAGAGATAGATAGTGGGTCTGAGTATGTAGCTCAGTGGTAGAGTGCTTGACTAGCAAGCATAAGGCCCTGGGTTCAATCCCTAGTACCGCAAACAAAAAGAAAAAGAAAAAAAAAAAACAAAAAGATAGTGGCTAGCACTTAAAATGAGAGCTCTTCCTAGGGAAAACTATGTCAGTAGCAAGTTGTCATTTTAGCGACTACCAACCCTCTCCCCCCACCTTGTGACTTCCTCTTCTTCCTCAGGAACTCTACCCTCCACTCCTGAGCGCAGATGCCTCACTGCCCAATATGCGTAGCCACCCCCCAAGAAGGAAAACAAGGGAGAAATAGAAAAAAAATTTGGGATACCTTATGTTTCTATTCATTACATACAGTAAATCAGAGGTTCCTGTTTTATGGACCAGTAGAAACCTGGAACAGGAAAAAGAGATATTTTCTTCTGCTTTTCTATATCAGAAGAATGAGATTGAAAGGAAATTGGGGCATTTTTTAATGGGCAGATGTAGGACAATACATGCTTTCCTGGTGCCATTTAATCATATCTCCTAATGTAGTAACTTGCTATGTTTCTGTGATGATTTGTTGTTTTAAGCAGCTTCTGTTTTCTTACTCCTTTTTTTTAATCTGATTACTCACATTTCCTTTTTTCTTTTGTTGTTTCTTCACATAATGAAAAGGGCTAATAGAATGGCAGATCATACATCTAAATGATTAGAATATTTTAGGCTCACTCCTGGTTAGAACTAACATTTATAATAGAATATAAGTCTTTTAAATTCTGAAATGGTATTCTCCTTTACCTTATGGAAAATATCTACTAGGCCACTTAGCACATAGTGCAAAGTGGACTCTCAAAAAATGAGTGCATTGACCTCATGATACTCCTTCTCTCTCTTCTTAAGGGCATTTTAATTCTTTGAGCTTGTTTCTTCTCAACTCTTGTGATCCCATAGGACCCATGATCTCTTTTCCCTCGTTCATCTTTTTTTCTCCTAGGCAAATCTTGGCTTATATACTGCTTTTGTTTTTCTTTCTTTCCTTCTCTCTTATTTTTCACTAAGTTTTATTCACCCTTCCCTTTCTTTCCCCCTGGCTCTGTAACTATCTCACTAATGCCCCCTCCTTTTTTTTTGCCTAACTAGATAACTAGAATAACATCTTATGTTATGAAATACAGAA
The DNA here is from genome assembly GCA_028644305.1 of Xerus rutilus. Classification (NCBI taxonomy): domain Eukaryota; kingdom Metazoa; phylum Chordata; class Mammalia; order Rodentia; family Sciuridae; genus Xerus; species Xerus rutilus. The sequence continues at coordinate 44,493,600 of CM053405.1, read as the reverse complement.
GTTGATCAATTACCTCTTGTTTATAGGCAGAAGAGCCAGAAATATGTTTTGGTCTAATCTGAGATAAAGGCATGCTGATATCTGTCTCAGTTTCATGAACTTCTCCAAGGACCGCCAGTTTTCTTTGAGTTTTTACTCTAATCTAAAACCTACTTCTGAAAAGCTGATCCAAATTTTACTAGCATGAATATTTGTAAAGTGATTCATATGAAAATTAGTATTCATACTACCTTTATGTTGATCTAAATATCAAAAATTTTAAAATCAAGTGAAAGGGACAACACCATTTCACTGTAAATATTTACAACAATAGCTTGTGGAATGCTATTTTAAAACAAGTAGTCCAAATTACTACTATGATATCCTACCTCAGTTGACAATATTTTGAACTTTCAGTGGATCTGAAAAAATATGTAATTCTTACTGTCTTTCCTGGTAATTCTTCCAACCATAAAACTACTGAATTTTATTATAATCTAACCAAAAAAAAAAAAAACACACACAAAATAATGTGGAACAAACCATAACTACCTGGAGAGAGTTAACTTTCTCTTGAGAATTGTGTGCTAGAAAATTAAAAGGAGACTTTAATATTAGCAGATATAAATTTAAGAAAAACAGCAAACTAATAAACCTATGCATATTCAGTAAGGGAAATTAGTTAAGAGTTGTTGATTTTGAGGCCTGTAAGAAAGGAATATAGGAGAAGGAGAAAGAGAAACTAACTTTCAAATTTGGCTAAGCTACATAGATCTTTCTCACCATTATTGAATAAATGTCACCACAGTTGTATTCTGGTTCTCTAAGGTCACATTTCCACTAGTTAATAATCTTAAACAATTCTGTCTCCTTCAGAAAACAACATTGTTTAGCATTCTGGGAATCAGAGGATACCATGGAAAATAGCTCTATTTTCTCCTTTCTTTCCCATCCCACATTCTCTTTACTCTTCCAACCCCCCTTACACCAGTAGCCCCTAGAAGATATATGTGTGCTGAAGGATTGCATGTCTATGCAGATCTATATAGTCATATGTTTTCTGTATTGATACCTGTCTAGTGGATAGTGAACCATAACCTATAATACAACTACCTTGAAATCCTGAAATCGTGAAAGGAAATTGCTAGGCATTGGGATCCTTCAAATATAGCATATTGTCATTTGCAACTTACACACATCTTAGCCACAGTGGGACAGTTTTATATTCTAACCTAGTAGTTTCCTTTCATCTGATAGTGATTGAACCTCGGTTGTTTCACTATTTTTTTCAAGACTGTTTTTCACTTAAGCTATACAGTCTTATTTATTTATTGCATTGTTGTAGAAGTCTTCAGTATGATATTTTACCCTTTCTCAATCATCTCTTTTGTTTTATCATGTGTTACAATGGACTGAATTTTGTCCCTCCACAAATTCATGTTAAAGCACTAACCTCCAATGTGACTGCATTTGGAGATAGGACCTTTGAGGACGTGATACAGATTAAATGAGGTCATAAAAGTGGGGCTCTAATCTAATGAGGCTGGCACTCTTATGGAAAGAGGGAGACACCAGGGTTTACCGTCTCTTTTATGACAACATAGTAATAAGGTGCCTATCTGCATCCCAAGGGCAGAGCTCTCATCAGACCCTGACTATGATGGCTTCTGTATCTTGCACTTGTAGTCTCCAAAACTGTGAGAAAATAAATTTCTATTGTTTAAGCCACCCATTAAGTGGTATTTTGTAATGGAAACCTAAGTAGTCTAAAACAGAGGCTTCCATCTCTGCCTATTTCCTCCCCCACAACTTTGCCTGTGGAGCCTGCCTCCTACTTCCCAGAGAATAGACAAAATATTTCAAGTGTATGGCAGGTTTCTCGTTATGTATAGCCATGAGACAGGCAGCAGTGGTCACCAGCTGACTAGGACGAATGTTTCAGATGTCAGCAAACAGCTTTATTGGTAAACAAGAAATTAAAAATTAACATTCTCAATATAAAGAAATTAGTTAAAATGCCATCAAAGCCCCACATGAAGTCTGATTTATTATATTACTTTGAGCGGATGTTGTAGATGGGAATATACGGGCCATATACTCTTCCTCAAAACTGCAGGAATTAGCTATGTTTTACATTTCAATATAAATTGAAAATAAAATTAAGATCAATAGAGTATTTCACAAGCTAAATCAATCCTGGTAAGAAAAAAACACCCTAGCCTTTAAAATTTTTATTTATAGTTTTGTTTTTCCATGATGAAGATGACACGTTCTTTCTTTAATTATATGACAATGATAGCTGTTACTTTAAAAATTCCTTACTATTAGACAAGAGAGTTTTCAAACAAAGGCATATGAATAAACCCAGGGTAAAAATGAGCCAGTCCTCCTGAAAAGAAATTAGGACAGAGACCAAGAATTTTAGAAGAAAGAATACCAACATTTAAGTGTAGGCACAATTTTATAGAGAAAGCATCTGAGCTAAGTCAAATAGATAAAATATTTATCTTAAAGTATCAAGAATAATTCAATTACTCTGTGTGTGTGTGTGTGTGTGTGTGTGTGTGTGTGTGTGTATGCATGCACCTAGTTATCTGTTGCACAATAGGGTAAATAATAAAAGCTTAGCCAGCACCAAGAATTAGTGTGAGCTAGAAAGAGTTGCCTGCTTAATATAGATTCTTACTAGATATAAAACACAGCCTCCTCAGTTTCCCCTGCCAACATGTCATTGTAAGAGAAAGATGTGTTATCATGGACCCCAAAAAGGGTAGCTGGGAAGTCTGGTAGGTATGATGTAATATGATGGGAAATAAGAACATGAAGCATATCTGCAAGTAGCAGGTCCATAGTCTCAAGAAATACAGGCAGACATCAGAGATGATCATTTTCCTCCCTTTTATTGTCTTTTCTTATGGAATTTCCACTTATGGAATATACTAACCACATGACAGGCACTACTTTCATTCTTACACACACATACACACATGCATATATATGTACACATATACAACCATCTATATGTATGCATATATACATACGCATATACTAATAGCACTTCTACCTCCACTGCATCTTATTTAATTGACATTTTTCTATGTTCAATTTCCATATCATTGCCAGTTCTGCTAGCATGATCACTTAGCCAACTACAATTCATTGGGCCTTTGCTATATGGACCAAGCATCTTTAATCCTTACAACATGTATTGGTTTGATATTACTCTCCATGTTTTCAAACAAAGATAGATGAACTTTAAACTTCCTAATGTATTCATCTGACAGATATATTATGTGTCTCCTCTTTACCATGCAAGGTAATAGATGGGTGATACAATGGCAAATACGACACATTCTCTATTTTCAAGGCCTTCGCATGAGGGGAGAGACACATGAACCAGTAATGATAGAACACTCTTAAGGGGAACAGCTGAGCATTAACAGGCTATGTGGAAGGAGAGAGAGCACTATTCCACTCTGAGGAGCTCTAGAAAGGTGCTGAAGGAGGAGGCTTCTGGACTTTGAGCCAAGCATGAAAGGTGCATAGATTTATGGGGACAGTTCTGGGAAAGGAGGAAAGAAGAACATAATCCAAGCCTGTGTCTTCTTGTATTTGATGTCACTGTTTTTGTTCTGCTTTCTAGGAGAGTCACTCAACTTCATCTTCTAATCATTTGACATTTTCAAGTATCAGCTGCTCCCTTTCAATAAAAATACTTATTCATTTCTAAATTTGTACCTTTTTATTACATCCAGTTTTTGTCTATTCTGAGTATATTCTATTTATACTGTGTACTTTTGTTTATATTAACCTCTTCTGCTAAAACTTGTAGGCCAATAATTTTATTTCTCATGACTAGCTAGAAATGTGTTTTACGCTTTAATTTTTAAATGAGTATTTTTAAGAGCTACCTTTCACATTTTGGAAAATTTGGAGAAAATAACTGTATTAGGGATCTCCAGAGAAAGAGAAACAATAAGAGATGTCTGAATCTACTCTTCTATCTATCAATCAATATCTATCTATATCTATCTATCTATCTATCTATCCATCCATCCATCCATCCATCCATCTATCCATCCATCCTAGAGTTATCATGGCCAGTTGAATTGACTGAAGAACTTTAAAGGAAAGACCTTTATGCCACTAGGTATTTCTACCACATGTCTAGCCACAACATATACAGTACATGGAAACCTTAAGCTGCATGAGTGACAGATTCTGAGCTATATTTACACACACATACACATACACAAGCACAAACTTTCTCACAATAAATATATTCTGAATGTAAAACAAATGAGAATAATAATAAAATCACATCAGAATTATAAGACTTGCTGCACATTTGTCTCTATTTTTGTGGACTCTAAAAATTACAGTCTAAACAGTATAATAACTACTTTTCTCAAAAGAATTTTAATATTAAAGAGTGCCAAAAAACTTTTAAAAATCAATTTTAAATAAAATCTATTGTTTTTTCCCCAATATTAAAATTAATAATTAATTTGTGGTAATTTAAAAATTGAAATGTACAGATGGCAGAAATAATCATCCTTAATCTTATCACTCAGTGATACTGCTACCAGTACAATCATCCGCACTCTAAATCACCTGCCATGCTCTTGAATTAGCACTCCCCCTCCTCTAGATTAGTGCAAAGGGACTTGGTTTTAGCCCCATTGCCCTTCACAGTCACCTGTATGGTCTTAGGCTAGCTTTGGGATATCATTGATCAAGAGAGAAATTGCACTAGAGATGATATTAATGACTTCTTTCAGCCCTCATGCTCTGAAAGCTTTTATATTACAGATAACTTTTGCTAGACTGATTAATGTCTATTGAAAGAAAAGTGACCATCATTAGTTCAAGGGATTAACACTGGAGATAAAGCTAAATGTGGGTGTTTTCTGTTCTCTAATTTTCTTCTCCCCAAGTGTTTTATTTCTTAGAGTGTTTCAGGAAAGACATACTTATGAACTGTGTGTGTGTGTGTCTTTTAATGTAGGCTAAACATTATCCAGATTTTGACATCAAGGGACTAAGCTCACACTGCTAATCACTGTGTCTTTCACTTTAAACAAGCTATGGCTGAAATCATTAATGAGCCATATCTTATAACCAGCCTTACTTTGAGTTGAGCAATGTGACTTCTCTAGGTGGTTGCTCTCTGGATTGGTCAAATTTGGGATTTGTGCTGACATCATTCTGAGGCAAACTCCATTCACATAAAAACTTACTTCAAAAGGTCAACTTTATGATACCCTTAATTTAGGGAATTTAATACAAATATCAAGTGTTGTACAATTTACAGTGTTTCTCTAATAAGAACTTAGACCTTCATGTTTTAATGCTAAAATGTCAACAAATACAATCAAAGAAATAACATTCTTCTTAATTTTAAGAATCCAACATGGCATTTTAAAGCACAGTGTGCAGCTTTCATGGAATTTAATAAGACAAGGTTGAGCAGATGGAGCAGAAAATGACAAGCTGTTTTCTAGTTTATTTTCAAAGCAGTACTATTTTCTTGAGAACCAATCATTGAATTGGACTTTAGAAAACATCAGCAAATCAGAAATGTAAGAGAAGGTGTCAGTAAATTAAACCTTATTGCAAAACACGACAAGTAAAGTGACTCATTTGAAACCAAGAGGCCTCTCAAGGAACTACTAATTTAGTTAATCAAGGTGATATGGCTTTAGAGAGTAAATTACACTTAAATGAGGTTCTTATGTGGCTCTAATCTTTTAAATGCCTCCCAGAGCATGACTACATTGATGATAGAATTACATTAGTAATTTTTCTTGGATATTGTGTGATCCGAGAGTATGGTGTCAGAAAGGGAGAGATAAAAATTCTCAAGTTAAGTAACCTGTATTGGATAATGTATCAAGGAAAGTAGCTCAAAGCCTTTCCATGCAATTCTGAAGTCAGGTATCATACACACAATCCCCTTTCCTACCAACTTCAGTGGGAATAAGGAATTTCCCTTTTCTCTCTAGTTTACATCACAAGGCCCGGGCAGTTTCTCCTGGGTGTTAAATATGTGAGGTCTATCTGTGGAAGTATGGTGGGGAAAATAAGAAGAGACTGGAGAGGAGAGATTAAGAGTATTAAGTTTGGGAGGATATAAGGACATGCAGAGAACAAATTATCCTGCTGGAAGGTATTCTTCATGAGCCCCATTTCTTCCTTCACCAAGAACTAATAAAGATCTCAGAGAATTTTCTTTGTTGCTTGCACTTTTATTCTTGGCTATCATTTCTGCAAAAGAGCTGGGCCCAAAGTAAGTGCTGTTCAAAACATTTTAGTCAAAATGTATGATGAAAAGACTTCTGGGTAAAGCACAGGGACCGTTCACCTCCCTCCCTTAAACAACTAACACAAATGAACGAAACAACTGTGTTTAGACATTGGTCCATAGGCAGCATAGAAGAGTGATCCCAGGAGAAGCAAAACAAATAGGTGACCTTACAGTTATTCCATTCCACTACCGGCAGAAAGTATCTGGCCTGTGGTGAAAGGAGCAGGAACTGGAAAAGAGCAGGAAAGTATGGGAAAGCAGGGAGAGGGAGAAGAGAAAGGAGAGGAAAAGGGAGAGCCAGGGAGTAGGAACAAACTGAAAAGATACAGTAGCATAACTGCAAGTGCAGCAGCCCCACCCTCATCCTAGAAGGAAGAAATATAGAATGGAAAATGGAGTACTCAGTTGAAGAGAAAATATAATTAAAAGAAAAAAAAGAAAATTCCATGTTAATATCTTGCATTGTAGAAGAAAGAAGTTGACAAAAGGACAGATTGAATCAATCAAGAGGTTAGTCCAGGAAATGAAACCCCACAATAAGATGCAAAAACAATTTATAGAGTTCAGGGAATAACCAGGGATCCAAAATTCACCTTTACAAAGTTAAAAAGATGAATTCAAAATAGCAAGCAACAAAGCAAACTGTATGAAAATTGAGTTGAATTATTTCAAGGAAGAAAAGATTAATACAATCAATGAAGGCATAAGAAACAAAGATCCAAGTAGTTGCAGAGAAAATATATGTATTGGACAAAGAACATATACATAAGAAAAATTTTGTCAGTAATTATAACAGCTTAAAATAATTTAAAAAATTAAACAAAGTCAGAAAAAAAAATCCCCGAATTAATGGCAACTGAATTTGGAGGTTGAAAAGCACATTTAAAGAAAAATTGTTTGACAATAATCAAGAACAAGGCATGCTTTATTTAAATTATTGTTGTTTAGAGAAAAATACACCATTCTTTAGGCATTGCAGTAGAAAGTGCTATCACCTATAATGGAAAAGAAAAATATCAAGGCAGCTTAACATTTTTCTCACAAATGGTTAACCATTTTCCGGGAAAGAGAAAGCTAAAAATATTTTAGCTGGCCAAGTTGTTTTTCATTTGTAACTGAGCTGGAATTCTCAAATAAGCAGTTTCAGAGGCCATCATGTCAGCATCTTATATTATTGAAAACTAGACAAGACTGTAAATGGGGACTGATATGCTATATGTCAAAATTTAAAAGATCATATTGGAGTTTTTTGTGTGTAAGATATATGTATCAAGCTAACAACTATGAAATATTCTCCCATCCTACCTTGACAGGTATACTTTCTCAACAATCTGGAACACCAGGATTAAATTTATAACTTTTCAACTATTTGGAAGTTCCAAAGCAGATCTTGGTTGAGAGGCAAGAGCCAGCTTGGCCCCAGGACACTTATCAATGTTTGATACCATGAGAGGCCTCATTCACACACGTATGGAAATATTAGTCCACATAGGTAAGCTCTATCTGTATCTTTGCAAATATTGGTCCCTTGGACATTTCTGGGATGTAAGTATGGAGACTTGTAATACCCTCAGGTGGTTGGAGCTGGGGAAGGTGCCTGTGGAGGTTCAAGTTTGAGTGGAGAATGTTGGGACTTCAAGTAACAAAAGTGTGGTCTAGAACAGATGTTCTAGACATGATGTTCCTTGACCTGGAACGCCTATGCTCCATGGGGAAGATGTGAGTTGGGTAAGCTAGTTTAAGGTCCTTCAAAGTACAGGGATTGAGCTCTTCCTGACCAGCTCTAAGTGTGTAGTGGTGGCCACAGCACCCAGGAGTCCTCCTTGAAGAAAATAAATGAAATCTTGCCAACCAAGAGATGAATGGAGACTATACCAAAAAAATCAAACCAACAGTCAACTCCAGAAGATGATGGAAGACTAATTATGAAGTTCAATAGTCAAAAAGAGACTAATCCAATAACTTTGTACTAGATCATTATTTTCTCTAGTGCAAAAGGCAACAGACTGGCATTCTCAAGCACATAAGAATTCATAAAATAGGGGCTGGGGTTGTGGCTCAGTGATAGAGCACTTGCCTCGCATGCATGAGGCACTGAGTTTGATTCTCATCACCACATACAAATAAATGAATAAAATAAAGGTCCATCAACATCTAAAAAAATTCATAAAATACAGAAACTGAGTCTTTCTTAAAAAAGAAAAGAAGTTTAATGTTTAATTCCAGTTGACTGAGACATGACAGCAGAAAAGTATGGTTAAGCAGAATGGCGGTTATCATTGTGTCTATTTAAATATAGAACACAGAGTGAATGAGGGAATTATGGTTATAGAGCATAAAATAAATGCTATAATTTATACCCTGTAGTACAAATAATTACATAAACAATATTAGGGGGTGGGAAGTGAAGACTGAAGTATATGTAAAGGTGATAATTTTCTCATATTTAAAAGCAGGAGTCAATTACTCTGCCCCAAATTGAATCATGTTCTTTAAAAGAAATCATACCTGTACACTTTTAATATTGTTCCTAGTCTATGCTTCTTACCTATAGAGGATAAAGGAAATTATATATTGAAATCAAGAAGTGTATATTTAAAGTTGAGCAATTTCTTCAGCTTCCCTTAGATTTCTTCCTTTATTAAATGTAGAAAATTAAATCTAATATTTTATTTTAGCAAGTAGCATGTATAGGATAATCAACTTTTATAAAATTACTTTCATCTTTCGATTATTTTCCTACATCCATACTGATCTAATCCCTGTTCAAAGATCTGTGCACCAGTTTCTTTATCTACTTCTTGATCTGTACATTTTTATTAGGAGATTTCTAGAATAATAACCCCTTAATATAACCTTGTATGCTTCCTGGATCTTTTTGGCTAATTTCGTCTTCATATTTATGTCTATTTCTTGCTTTTGTTCCATTCTAATGAAAATGTATAAATTTTACAGTAACAGTAAAATCATTATTTGAGCCAGATAAGTTTGCAGATTATTGATGCAGAATATTTTGGGTAAGTAAACTCCTAGTGGAAGTTGTTGGCAGAGGAGGAAGACAAAGGAAGAGAAAGAATAATAATGAGGAAAGGAGAATGGAATTATTGACATAATTGTCAAGCACTGCTATCACACTGTTGGGCTTGGTTCTTGGTACTCACTGACAGATCAATCTAATTGACCATCCTTGCTTAGAATTTCAAATGAGCCTCAAAGATTAAGGT
>CM053405.1:44436889-44483590 GCA_028644305.1 Xerus rutilus | reverse complement strand
AATTCTGCATTCCCATGCCAGACCCATCATTAACTTTGTGTCTCAACCTCTAAATCTTATTAGTATCTATAAAAATGGGCATGAGGAGGGTGATTTATCTCAAATTTCTAATTCCAGTTTAATATTGTCTTCAACTGCCAGTGGGGATCAAATACCATTTCATAGGGGAAAAGGGAAAAGAAAGGTGGGGATGGATCTTATGAAAATCTAAAAGGGAGATCAGTAGAAGAGACCAAGAGGTAAGATGGGAGGGATGAGAGAAGGGCTGGGAAAATGATATTGGCCAAACTATTGTTATATTGTGTGCATGTACAAATAACAAATCCCATCATTATATACAATTACAATGTGCCAATAAAAATGTGGAAAAATACCATTTTGTATTTCACATTGCCATGTCATACTTTGGCATGATTTAACTGCTTAGACAGTACTTTTTCATGTACTGCCTTGATAAATCAACACATTTTTTTTAATCTGACATCTATTGCTGATTGAACCGTTATAGCAGTAAACTCAAAACATTTCCTTAGGTAAGGATGAAATTACTGGTGACATTTCTATCCCAAATTTCCAATTTTACTTTCAACATCTTTTTCCTAGCATGATGGACATATATTGACTTCAAAACATGTGGCATTCAAAGATGCTGTGGCACAGGCATGTGCTTCTTTGACTTATGAAACTTGTTACAACAGTTTGTCTGTTCCTCCCATGGTATTAAAGGGTGTCAACTAATAAATGTTTTATATGTGGCCTCAGTCCTACATTGTCCTGTTTGCCACAATTAATCTAGGACTCCTTGAGTTTATTACATTTCATTTTTTTGTCTCCTCCACGTGAAATGACAGTCACCTTAAACATATCAACCTTTTATTAAAGGTGGAGGCAGTTCATCATTATAGCTCATGATAAATTATTTTAATTTTGGATTTCGTTATTTCCATGTCTCAGAAGGAAATAAAAAATAACTCTAAATATTTGAATTACTGGGACTCATGGACTTTTATAGAATTCTACACTTCTGGGCCACTTCTATCACTAACTTTGATCTCAACCTGAATCTTATTTACATCTGAAAACATGAGTGAGGGTGATTTACAACATTATGATCTAGAAAAATCTAACTTCAGTTTAATATTGCATCTCAAACACCCAATCTAGTTATACCCCTTCACAACTGCACACAAGAATTTACAAAACATAAATCCCAACATTATGTACAACTATAATGCACTGAAAATATGAAATACAAATATTAGTCCTTAAAACTGTATCATAAACAGTCAAGGTATATATTTAATCTACAAATGAGAAAACAGACGTATAGTATACATAGATCCTAAGTTGAATAGAGGACACTTTTTGAAATGGAGGAAACTATTTAGTTCAAGGGTGCAGAATCTGAGGCTGATTGTTCACTCAGATCTTCCCTTGAACATGATCAGTGACCCATATCTTCTAAATAATGAAGAAAATCTAAGTCATCCTAACGCCCCATGACAATCTGACACTTGTTTGGCCAGATGATTTGCACTTTCCTGTTCATGATAGGAAGCAGGGCCTGGTGTGATACCGAGGGATGTTTCTCTGGAAACGTTGCTTCCCTCAGATTCAGTGACTTGGGAAGAGGCATGCTTTCTTAGATTGTCTCATATCCCCACAAATACTCTTGTTTATGATGTCACATGTTCTGAACTTTTCATTGAATTTTTATTGTCACAGTAGACATTGTGGTTTGCTTAAAGGTTTGCTTAGCCACAAGCTGAAATAATATAAATTGCTAGTGAAGATAAATGGAGTTTCCACAAGATTATAGATGTGTGTTGGGTGTCTAGAAATAGAACACTTTAAACATGACAATCTTGAAGCAAGAGGGTGGGATTCTGGTGCCAGACTCCACACTATACTTGCTACTTACTGGCCTTATGAACCATGGGTACTTAGCCTCTATACACTTGAGTTTTGTCAGTAAAATGGGGATAAGAATGTTATCAACCTCAAAGCCATTGTACAGATAAGTGTGTAAGCTGCTGACATCAGTGCCTATTACATAGGGGATAGTGGATAATTGTCTGCTGTTATCGACATACTAAGAGCTACTGCTTGTTGAGTATTTCGCTAAACATTGAGTTGACTTTTTTAATGGATTATTTCACTTAATTTAACAATGGTCCCTTGATGATGACCATCATTATTCCAATTTTATAGGGGAGAAAACTATAGTGAAATTAAGTACTCCCAAAGTCATGTTACCAACTTGTGGCAGCCCCTCTTAGAATAAAGTGCTCAATATTTGAGCTAGAAATGGTTGCATTATGATTAAAAATAATCACAGGGAATGTAAAAATAAGCCCTATTTCAGGACAATGTTGGTAGTTAGGTTGACAAAAGAATTACCTTCTATGATATAAGCTTATTCTTGACAATAAATGGTTGATATTTGTCTGCAGGATACCATTAATTTCAGAACATTAACTTCCAGTTGACAATGTTTTTTGAAAAGTTGTGAATTTGATTTAATTATAACTGCACAGAATCAAAAAAATGTTTAGCACTGATCTGTGTCTCTTTTTTAAACAGTTACCAAAAGAAAACATGTGGTCTTTAGTGCAGATGCCTGGAATAAATTTGGACTGCAATGGGATAGAATGATTCAGCTACTTGTATTCTTTTCTACTGTGCATTACTAAATATTAAAGTGGTTTACAATCACTGATTATTTTCTTATCACATCTCCATAAGCTTAATATTCCCAACACCTTTTTAACTATGAAGTTGGCTTATTGAGAATACAGATTTTTTCAGTTGAAGGGAAATATGTTTTAGGGAAAACAAGCTTAGAAAACAGATCGTTTCTAATGGTATATCCTTGAGAAAGCTACTTAAACTCTGAATCCCTTTCCTTAATTATAAATGAGAGGCTGTTTTAACTTCATTGAGAAAACTGTCAATTAAAAACACTTCATCAGGAACTTTATTGTGCTCCAGTAAAAGTTGTTACAAAAAGTCTAACACACACAAAAAAATTGGTATAATCTCATGAGTATTAGTCATGATTCTCCAGAGAGACACGAACAAATGGAATATTTATAAATGTGCCTACATACCTACCTATGAGGTTTCAAGGAATTGATACATGCAACTGTGGGAACTAGCAAGGGTGAAATTTGCAGGGCTGGCTGGAAAGTCAGGAAGAGGTGATGTTGGTAATAAGTCTGAAATCTGCAGGTAGATCAGCAGGCTGAGAACACAGGCAGTGTTAAGTTGTCAGCATGAGATGGAATTGCTTTTTTTTTTTTTTTTTTTTTGCAAAATCTTTCCTCTTAAGGCCTTGAACTGATTAGGTGAGGCCCGCTCACACTGAGGAAGGTAACAATGCTTCACTTAAAGTCAGCTAATTATAAATGCTAATCACATTCACAACTACCTCACAGTAACATAACTAGCATTTGACCAAACAATTGGGCATTGTAGCTAGGCAAGGTGACACATAACATTACCTATTACATAATAGAACTAGTTTGTAGTATCAGGGCCACCATTATACCAAGTGTTCTAACTATTTTCAAGGATATCTTAATCAACTGAAATGGGACAATCATTAAGAGAAGATAAATTATAGGTGAAGGCAAATATTCAGTGCTGTAACTTGATTTCAGTCAGTGTTATATAAGTGGATAGCAAGGATGGCAGATTCTGGGATGACAGTGCAGATGCAAAAGTTTTTTTTCAGAAGTGTTTCTGGGTCTTAACCTTAGCTCAAGTAATTCCCTTTAGGGATCAGAATATTCTTTCCATGAATGTCATTATTACTGTCAGATCAAAGAATGTCTCCAAATTAGCTCTCAGAACTCGACTGGGATGTTAGAACAATGGAGCCACTTCTGCCTTAGCAGCTGCTGTGGCTGCCTCATTTCCCAGGAAACGCTGGTTGCTGTGCTGGTGACAGACCATCAGTTGCTTATTAAAGCCACATCTGAAATATAGCTGTTGCTTTGGAGGGAAATGTGGGAGCGCTTCACTCTCTACTTATGCAACAACTTAAGATATCCCTCCAAAGAAAATAATTCAAATACTGCATTTTGAAATGAAAGCCTAATGGAGCACCATATGTTAACTAAGTATTCAGCCCACACACTCAGTGGGCTCCATGCCATTTCTTTGAGTGTATTTTTTGAAAGAACAATATTTACTGGCTACCTAAGCCCTATAAATTCTTAGATGAATAGCTGGCTTTTAGCACTTCAGGTGCTTTACTGGGAAAGGAGCTAATCTGCCCTTTTTATAGGCTCATTTTGCACAATGGTAGACTATCACTATTTTCTTTCAGTAAGTTTTCTACAAGCAAGTTATCTAGGAAACCAGAGGCCTGAGTGTAGTTTTTAAAACTTTTCCAAAATAAAAACCTATATCTGCAAGTTAAGAAATAGAACTCAGTCATAGGCATCTGAACATTGCTTTGCCCATGTGGCCTGCCAGCCAAAACTGGTCAGAAAATGATGCCATCCATAATTCAGTGAGAATATTTCCATTGAAGCACTTCATCTTCAAATTCATCCTTCCCATTCTATCAAGAACTGACAGATGGCTGCACTGGAGAATAGTATGGATTGGCTGCTTATTGACACTTTTATAGAGGGTCTACAATAAATATTCTCCTGGCAGAGGTTCAACTGGGGCCTTCTTAGTGATAATGGGTGATTGATAGCATGCCAAGGTCTTGATCTTTGACTAATCTTGGAGACCTGTGTTGCTGAGGCTTGATCACAAAGGCTTCTGTAGTCCACCTGCTCTGCAAGGCTGGTACAGTGATAATGGCTTTAGAGGCTGCTTTGAGCAGTGTATTTTGTGAACAATCCTGAGACTATGACATGGTAATGGTATTACAAATAATGCAGGAGAGTAAGTTTCTGAGAAGATGGGTTCAAGTTTAGAAGTGTTGAGAATGAAATAAAAGCTTTGCTCCCAGCTGTATTGTCTGCACAAATATCTAAGTTTTAGCCATGACTTGAATTTTGCTGGATTTGTTTTTGTCTCATTCTTAAGGGACTTAGAATTCTAAGAACTGCTTCAGCTGGCTTGAGAAAAAAGGAGATCTGACTACGTGGTAGGCAGCTAGGATTTGTGTACTTATTTCTGTCCCCAGCTTTTCTCCCCTGGAAAACTGGCTTTTGGACAATGGTGACTATATCATTTTTTTTAATGACCATCAATGTCAACTTTTTGGAAGACAAAGAAGGTAAACAAAACAATTTTATTGCTGGATCTTCTATCTTTGAGAAGCTAGAAAACATGCTTCCCTTTACCTACTTGTTCTTCTTAGTGCAGTAATTCATTCTGACATTGTCAGATTAATCAAAGAATCCAATCTTTTCGTCACAAGAGAAAACAAATATTAACTCCACCCTCTAAAAAAAGGCAACTTGATACAAGAATACCACACCTTTTCTCAGAGGTCAAAGCTTTCATTTAGTTTAATCCATCCCTAATACACACATCTGCACACTAATAAGCTATAAGTAAAACTTAAAAGGGAATACTTTGGTTCTTGGAAGACTTCCATCTGGTGATCTGGTACCTCCCTTAATTTTTTTAAATGCCTTCCTAGGGGTGCAGCTATGTGAGATGGGTATTTTTAAGTCCCCCATGCTATGGAACTTTGATAATGTTTCCATATTTTTACTTGTTCCCCTGTAGCATATTATCTTTCATCTATATTCAAATATTTGTCCCTGAAAATTTTCTCTTGTCTTGATAATGTCCTTAATGTTCCCTCTAGATGTCTGATTACCATGAGTTAACATTTTAATAAATGTCCTTTTTGTGTTTTGCCAATTTTACCCCTCCTTTGAGAGTCTTTCATCTTGTCAAGATAATTAGACAATACAATTAGAAAGTCTTCCCCAGTAGCACCTGGAAACAATACATGGCAGTTGGGACATCTGTGGAGTGAGCAGTGGATGTGAGGAGGTCAGACATTGTTTGGAACATTATACCCTGATGCATAAGTTCTCATCCTAAAATTCAAAGAAAAATCAAAATCTTCCACTCTGGGAGCCAAGGACAATAATGCTTTCACCATGTTGGAGAGGTCAGTGATGCACAATAAATGCTATAAACTGAGTTACCTGAGTGCTTGTGCTGCTGTGCTACTTGCCTTTGTAAGTTTTAATCTGTTATCAAGTCTAAAAACTACATTACTTTTGAACACGAGTTATGTATGCCATTTTTATTCATCTAAATCTTAATATTTGGCCAAAATTGTGTACCAGCTCCCCAATATTAGTTATAGAAAGTTAAGTTTTAGCTCAAAAGCTTCCTGTATTTTTATTTTCAGGCAAATATTCTGAATACTTACTATCTGTATTGCTTTGAATTAACCTGTGCCTTTCATCTGAGGGTCATAGTGTCCTCAGTATATTTTCACATTTAGAAATGACACTGCCTTAGGAGATGGAAGTAGAGTGGCAGAAATGCTTTTAGATAGACTTGAAATATGGAGAATTTGGAACATGCTAGGGGAGATGGTAACAGAATTTAGTATTTCTGCACAAAGCTGAGTAATGGACTGGAATATTTTTCTATGCACCAGGCAAAGAGGCTTTTCTTGGTTCTGGCAAGCACTGGGGATCTCTTGGGCTATCCCTTCAGGTGAATAGGTAGATTGTCAATCATTCATCAGTGTTCAGTTTGGAATGCCTGAGCATAGACTGCCTGCTACAGCAGGTAGATCGCTGTCATTATATTTTCAATACCCTAAGAACATCTTTTTCTTTTGACACCAAAATCAGTCATCTATGCCGGAATTACTTTTGGAGGGTAAGGACTAATCAAATCCATCTATGTCTCTCAATTCAGTGGTGATCGACCACCTCCAGAAATCAGTTGTTACTTTCATTTTTATACTATTCAATGATTCCTACAGAGTTTGTCCTTGGACTGCTGAACTTCCATGGCAATAATGATGCCCTCTAGAAACCCTGATCAATTATTGATTAATTTTCTGCATCTTTAACATCACATCACTCAGTGGTGTGCTGGTAAATATTTAACAACCGGCTCTGTGAAAGTCTATATACAAGTTTTCAAAAAATACATTTTACTGATACGAAGAATGTGTAGCATACAGAATATAATGAAACTCTTTATTGTAAGTATAATTGTACAATAAGGCCAAATGAATTTCACAATTCAGAACAATTTCACTGGTTTTTAAAATTTTTTTAGTTGTAGATGGACACAATATCTTTTTTATGTGGCGCTGAGGATTGAACCCAGTGCCTCATGCATGCAAGGCAAGTGCTCTGCCACTGAGCCACATGCCCAGCCCTCATTGGTTTTTGATGAACTCTCATATTAACCAATGGTTGCAAATGAATATAGTTCCAATATGAATTCTAACCAAAATGAACTCTGGTTGTTTTCGTATAGATTAATGGATAAGATGAAATAGTGAGGGAATGCTTCAGAATCACTTTTTTTATTGGTGTGCTTTTATTACAAGTTTCAAATACCAGAAGAGTACTTTTTTTGCCATTATTTCCTTAAGTCTAGGCCAGGAGTTGGCAAACCTTTCACTTTCGGGGCTGGATAGTGAACAGCCTTAGGCTTAGCAACCATTGTTGTGGTAACAACTCAACCCTGCCATTAAATTGAAGCTGTAGAGAATGAGTACTTGCTATATTCCTATAAAATTGTTTATTAAAAGGTAGCAAATGGGCAATAGTTTATCTAGACAATTGATGAAAAAATAAGTCAGACCCAAATCTGTAGTACCTACCAATTTCTGTGGTGTAAAAACATCCCACCACAGCTGATTTCAAGTTACCACTGTGATATTACTGAGTATGGAATTGGAAGAGTAGTATCACTGTTATATTTCCACTGTACAGTCACTACATATGGAAATAATCTTGCATGCATAACATAAAATGGAGTTAAATTATCAAAAAATGATTGCATTTTTCTCCCAGTCAGCCTGTTCCTGTTTTAATTTAACTATTACCCATTGTGGGCCCACTGGTCTTTTTTTTTTTTTTTTTCTTTTTTTTGGTACCAGGGATTGATTTCGGCACTCGACCACTGAGCCACATCCTCAGCCCTATTTT
Organism: Xerus rutilus; assembly: GCA_028644305.1. Classification (NCBI taxonomy): domain Eukaryota; kingdom Metazoa; phylum Chordata; class Mammalia; order Rodentia; family Sciuridae; genus Xerus; species Xerus rutilus. Next base: position 44,475,479 of record CM053405.1, on the reverse strand, counting down.
AGAGACAGGGTCTCACTGAGTTGCTTAGCACCTTGATATTGCTGAGGCTGGCTTTGAATTTGGGAGGCTGAGGCAGGAGGATCACAAAGTGCTGGGATTACAGGCAGGTGCCACTGTGCCCGGCTCCACCAGCATTTTTAATTTAACACTTTTTGGTCTATTGTCATGCTTTATAAATCAATCTTGTGCTTATGTATCTTTTTACCCTCACACATCTGTTATTGATCATAGACGGTGGAAAATATAAAATGTGCTTTTCCTTTTTAATCTCCACTAGTTTCTCACCTAAAGATTTACTACAAATCACTATTTCCCACTACATATAGCCCATTCTTCAAAACTGTTTCTCAAGCAAAAGTTTTCACCCCAGTCTGATTCTTAGCCAGCAAGCTTGCCACCACAGCTCAAGACCTGCTAAACTGAATTAGGAGTACCTAAGTTCAAAATGGTTCCTTGGAGCAATTCTCTTAATCACACTACTCCTGAGATGAGCTGATTGCTGAATCCCAGTCAAAGTAGGCCTAAGAGGGTACACTGAGAGACGCGGTGATAAATAGGCCAAGATCCAGCTCTTCCCTGGGGTTTGTCCTTGGCTCGATCATCTTTCACTCTACTCATTTTTCATCCTGAGCAGTCACAGATCAAGACTTTAACTACAACCTAAAGGCTGACACAGTAATCTTTACTTTCAGTTCATAGCCCTCTTTGGGCTCCAGAACTTTGGCAACCTCTTTATTTGAAATATTCCAAAAGCAAAATAAAACTAATGCATGTTTCCAAAAATTATCTGTAACTTCTCAGCCTGTCCTGAAGCTGTATGTTCTCTTAGTGACTGACAAGGGAGATACCTGGGAATCCCCTCACCTCCTCTATTTGCCCCTGTGCACTTGATTCCCCAAAACTGCAATTTTTTTTTGGTACCAGGGATTGAACTCGGGGGTACTCAACCACCGAGCCTCATTCCCAGCCCTATTTTGTGTGTTATGTAGAGACAAGGTCTCACTGAGTTGCTTAGCGCCTCGCCGTTGCTGAGGCTGGCTTTGAACTTGTGATTCTGTCTCAGCCTCCTGTAAGTGCTGGGATTACAGACTTGCGCCACCGCATCTGGCTCCAAAACTGCAATTTGTCTCAACCTTTCCAACATATTTCTTGTCTTTTAGTTCATCTTCCTTCCCATTTCAATAGTCCAACTTGGTGACTGACAAGTTCTTGTCTACTAATATTTTTTACCAGTATGACATCCCCAAATGCAAATCCCAAATATCCTTGTAATAACTTTTTAACAACTTTCTTATTCAAACCAAGAGGTCTTTTCTTGCCTTACCACCTTCAATTCTATCTTTTTTGTTTTTACTATTAGTTTCTAAAGAACCCTAGGATCAATTATTTTTATGATTTTACACATTTTCATATTGTATCATACTCAGTGGAAAAGCAAAACATAACTGGAAAGCATTTGGAATGAGTAGTCCCTTAAGACCTAGTTCCAGAGCTCATGTTCTTAATCACTACCACTGTTTGAAATTTATTGCTTGTAGACTTAACTCTTGGTTCTGATTCCATGTTTACACAGAAGTTTTATTTAATATTACCTCATATTTAAACATGCTCATTGAGAGAGAATACACTTGTCAGGGCAAACAATCTTGTTGGATCCTATGGTGGTTGTGCCTCTGCCTTTAAAATACATGTCTCCTTAGACTTATTTAATGTGAATTTTTTCTCAACTAAAGGCTTAGCCTTCACAATACCATAAGCCCTGGCTTCCTGAGCCTGGAAAGCATAGGGCTGGATTCTGAATGTGGAAAGTCATCCAGTAATGAAGACTCCTGGGAAGTATCCAGAGAGCTACTCCTGATGGTCTGACCACAAGGAGTAGGTCTGACTCCTATCCAGTCCTTAGAAACATCACCAGTGATAGCCTCTAAGGGTAGCCAGGCCATCAGCCATCATGCTAGCTAGCTGTAATTCCAAGACCAGAGATGAGCAAAAGTTCAAGGTAGATCAGCTGAGAGAATGAGATTTTCCAAAGACTTAAAAAATGGATCACAGATCTAAATATACAAAACTATAAATCTCCTAGAAGATAACACAGGAGGAAATCTAGATAACCTTGAATATGGTAATGACTTTTTACATATATCACAGGCATAATCCATGAGAAAATTAAACTATACCCCATTAGAACTAAGTGTTTACATTGCAAAAGAACTGTCAAAAGGATGAAAACAGACTAGGAGAAAAACACACAAGACAGTTGAAAACACATTCAAAATATACAAAACTCTTAAAACTCAAAACAACCCAATTTAAAAATGGCCCCAGGACTTTATATTAGTCTGTTTTCTGTAACTACAAGGAAATACCTAAAGCAAAGTAATTTTATTGAAAGTTTTATTCAGCTTAGTTTTTAGAGGTTGAGTGTCCAAGCAGCATGGTGCAGGCTTTAGCAAGGACCCCTGCAGGAGGAAAAAGATAAAATCTCCAAATTGGAAGCCAGAGAGAGGCCAGGGTTTCACAACCCTTTCCCAGGGTATTTTGCCAACTGACCTGAGGACTACCCATCAGAACTCGCCTCTTAAAAGTACTGCTAGCTCTCACATCAGCAACCTGGGGACCAAGATCCCAACACATGAACCTCTGGGGGACAAACAACCCTCAAATCATAGGAGACCTTAACAGATGCCTCATTGAAAATGAGCGTAAATGGCAAGTAGGAATATAAAAAGATGTTCCACTTTGCATATAATCAGAAACACAAATCAAAACAACAATGCCATCATATACCTATTAGAATGGCCAAAGTCCAGAACACTGACAACACTAAATGCTGGTCAGGTTGTGTAGCAATAGGAACTCTGATTCATTGCTGGTGGGAGAGCAAAATGGTGCAGCAACTTTGGAAGACAGCTTGACAGTTTCTTACAAAATAAACACCATATGATTCAGCAGTCACACTCCTTGTTATCTACATGAAGGCACTGAAAATATGTCCACATAAAAATCTATAAATGGATGTTTATAGCAGCTTTACTCATAATTGCTGAAACCTGAGAACAACCAAGATGACTTTCAGTAGGTGAATATATAAATTCAGACAATGGAATTGTATTAATTTAAAAAATTATCTGTAAAACTAGAAAAGTCATGGATGAAAAATTCATATTAAATGAAAGCAGCTGATCTGAAAAGGTTGTATGCTATATAATTTCAACAATGACATTGCAGAAAACAAAAAATTGAGTCAATTAAAAGTTCAGTAAAAATATCGGGATGAATAGGCAGAAGGTAGAGGATTTTTAAAGCAGTAAAGATAATCTTAATTACATGTTGCCATCATTTTTATACATTAGTTCAAACTTATAAGAATGTTCAACTCCAAAAGTGAATATGTAAACAGTGGACTTAGTAATGATGAGCTATCTCTGTAGGTTCACCAATTTTAACAAAAGGACCATCACAGTGGTGGGTGTATATATTGAGGACGACACATGTGTGAAGACAGGGTATATGACAAATCTCATACCTTTTTACTGTGAAATGTAAAATTTCTCTAAAAAGTCTTTAAAAATATTAGTTTTCCTAATGGAATTTGACTGATCTGGTCATTAGATAATTAGGAATTGATTCTAGGAAGTCTTAGTTTATAATACTTTCAAAGGTAGGTGTTAAAAATGATCAACCTTTAACAATACTTGTGATGATGGGGTCCTGGGTGCAATTCCCGGTAGCACCCAAAACAACAGCAGCGGCAACAAAACCTAGTTCCACTAGCAGATGACTGGAGTTCTGAATTCAGATATGAATTTGGATGTGCACAAACTGACCTGAAGCAGGGGCCACTGTAGCATACAGCATATTCTGTTGTACAGACTTGAATTTTATCCTAAATGACTCAATTTCTTCCCTTTTTGATTCAGGCTGGACAACATACAAGCCTCAAGGAGCGTCTTTCATCCCTTAGCTTAACATCTGTCAATCACTGGAAACATAAAGAGCCCTCTGTCCTTCCTCCTTCCTTGTTGTCCTCTGAACTTAGCATTTAACTTCAGGGTAAAAGTGAAAGTAATAAAAGAAGTGTTTTTTCTTTTTCCATACCATTTATAAGCCTTTAAAATTGCCTTTCAAGGGCTCCCACAGACATAGATTTCCTTGAATTTTATTAATTTCTGTTGCCGTGTAACAAATTATTACAGCTTAGTGCTTAAAATGGCAACCATTTATTAGCTCAAAGTTCTGTAGATTAAAGATTTGGGCACTGTACTACTGTGTAATTGGCTTAAAGACTCAGAGGATAAAATCAAGGTGGTGATTAGGTTGATTTGTCTAGGAGCTCAGGAAAAATTTCCACTTCCAAGCTCATTCTTGTTGTGGGCAGAACTCATCTCCTTATGCTTCTAGGACTGAAGTTCCCATTATCTTGCTGGGTTGTCAAACAGGGGCTGCCTGCATTACTTGCTAGGTGTTTTCATCAATCTTCAAGCCAGTTATCACTTGCCAAATCCTTCTCATGCTTTAGATCTCTACCTTCCTTTCCTAAGATGAGTCAGAAAAATGATTTCATCAGGCCCATCTAGATAAACTTCCTTTCTTAAATTCAACTTTTTTATGACATGATCTGTTCATATATTCCTGTGATCTAAGCATAGGAGTAAAATCTATCCATAGTATCAGGGCTTACATGGGATGTGTACACCAGTAGGTGGAAAATCTCAAGAAACCAAGTTAAAATTTTACCTATCACAGGAATGAAAGGGGGTCATTTCAAGGGCTTGGGGTCTTAGGTTAATATCTCCATATAAATTTGTCAATTTAGAAAGGATCTTAGACAGCAACATCTGTGATAACATGACCTAAATTGTGTAGTCCTTTTTTTTCCCAAATAGGCCTAATTTGTTTCATAAAATCCTTTCATGAAATGATGATTAAATGTCATAGTAAATTTTAACACCATGGAAAAATGAATGTAATAGGGTGTAACCTATTGGGCTAGGGTATTGCTACAATTTTGACATTTTGGGCCTCTTTCTAACTTGCAATGAGTCTGAATTTCTGAAAAAATTCAGATCCAAATTCAGAATTCTATCCTTATCTAGCCTGAATGTGCTGTCTCTTTATATTGTGCTATGATTCTAATTCTTAATATCTGTTGTTTTTGCTCTATCAAGCAATAGTCATTGAATTTAGCTCATTCTTCTGACAGTGACTTACACATCTAAATGTTCATCTTAGAAAACGTGTGTAATAGGTTTTGCATAGATTTAGACATGCTCAACTGGCAAAACTGCCGATCATATATACTTTAGATTTTAGTATTTTTCTCTAGGGAGTGAGAATGGAGAAGACAGTGAAGATTATTAGTCTACTGCATAGTGTCAGTTGCCTGGTGATTAGATAATCTACTGTGCTATGAGTGTGCCACCTATTGAGTCCCCATTCTATAAGGGAACTGGTTGATGCTTGTCATAAATCCCTAGACTTCTACAGTGGGATATTTAAATGCTATGAATGTCCTATCAAGGCCTGTGAACATGGTCATAACTAATCCTAAAGACTGTATGTGTAGTGCAAGTGGGTGTGGCAGGAATCAGGAGAAGAGCCAGAGTTATACTTGGCTGCCCATCCTCTGTATTTCTGTAGACATCCTCTTGGAAAGAGTTTGGTATTTGAAGTAAACAGTTCAATAATTTTCAGTATCAATACGCTTTTGTGTTTGTTTGGAGTTTTATCACATAAAATAATTGTGCAGAAGTAAAACAAATATTGAATAATGATCAACAAAGTAAACTGTCAAGTGATTTAGGAAAAATATACACAGTACTAGAAGACCTGCATGGCTAGTTCTAAGGTCTTTTTTCACTGTGGTGGGGGACTTATGTGCAGTTCTATAGCACTTCATATCATAATTGTAATCTTATACTTTGTGCAAACACTTTGTTGACAGCTGTTTCTCATGATAGAATGACTCCAGGAGATGTCTCATGATTACAATATTCACAACACCAGCCAACGTCTAGTACATAACAGGTGTTCAGTAAATGTATGGTTAAAAGCTAATTGAAGAAAAATAAGTATCTGAAAGATAACATAGGAAATATCAAACTTCATTTATAGTACACAAATTAAAGGGAAATACTTTGTCACATTGGTAAGATAAAAACGAAACATCAAATGTGCATCAAAGTTGTAGGGCAAAAAGGTATTTTCATCACTCAATTTGAACAAAAATTTTGAGCATAGTTTGTGATGGGAACTTATTGAACAAGACTGAGAGAAGATACATATACTGCAAAATTCTAATGAACAGCAGCAATTTGGCAATTTTATCAATAGCATAAAATATGCTTGATTTAGTAATTATAATTTCAGTGATTTGCATCATAATGTTCACTGTAATAATAGAAGCTCAAAATTGGAAACAACTATAAAATTTAAAGTGAATATTTCATCACATGTGTATGTAAACATGTATATCCATTAAAGTACATATTTGAAGAATATTTACAAATACTGTAAATTATAGTTAGCAAGAAACTAAGTGGATTGCAAACTATAATATGCCATTCTAGCTTCCTTTTCTGAAGATCATGTATTAATCTTTTAGAACTGTTCTAGATTTATAAACATGACAAAATGGTAGTTACCATCTACGCCACACCTAGTTTCCCCTCTTATTGACATTAGTATGGTACATTTGTTATAAATACTGAATACTGAAACATTAACACTTATGTTTTAGATTTCCTTAGTTTTTAATGCAACATATGGGTGATGTTTAATTATGATTTGTACTTTTTGATTTCTAAAACGTTTCCAATAACAGAAAGGTTTGTAGCAGACTAATACTCCCATTGACAACAACTTCTTAAATACTTGAAGGAAAACTTTGACGGCAGATTCTTCAGCTTTGCAAGCGTAGGTCACGAATTTAAGGAACACAGAAGTACTAAGCAGAGTTAGCAGCAGCTGCCTGGTGCTTAAAGATGAAGTTGATGTTTAAGTCCCATGTAGAGGAATTTGGAAAACACATGCTTCCTTTGAAATACCAGAGGAACTTATCTTTGGGGTGAGGGTCATATCTTTGTACCACTGTAGTGGCTACAACTCACGAATAAGGACAAACAAATAGATCTGCCATTATAAAACCTGAAACTACCCTCTAGGAGATAAAAGAAATCTACCAGTGATTTAACTGCATGTTTAGAAAAGAACTCAATATTTTCCAGGAGAAGATAATAGAGATCAAACTGTCATTTGTCATCCATGATATCTAATATGACATAAAATTTACTGGACAAATCTAAGATTCTAGTTGGAGATTTAAATTTCCTCCCCTTTTAATTTCTTTTCCCAAGTATGCATGGACCTTTCATACAAAAAGACCCTGTGCTGAACCATAAAAATATTAATATACTTACAGGATATTTGTCAAAATAGAATTACATTAGAAAGCAATAAAAATATTTAAATTCCTAAATATTAGGAAACTGAACAGCACACTAATGGATCAAAGAAACTACAGAGCAATTAGAAAATATTAAATGATAATGAAAATGCAATTTCCCAAATCTGAGATCTATATCAAGCAATTACAAGCTAAATTCAGTTTTAAGTGTATATATGAAAAAGGTTAAATTTATTGATCTAAGTATCACAAGATTTTAAAGAGAAACAATTTCAAACCAAATTAAACCATATTGAAAAGGAAGAAAGATCAACATAGAAATGATTAAAATGAAATGCAAAAAAATCAACAGAAGATTCAATACAGCCAAACACTTGATTCATTGAACATTAATAAGTGATCCCTAGCCAAAAATGAGCAAAAAAGAAAAGACATCAGAGATGAAAAGAACTCACCATTCTACAGATACTGAAATAAGAGTCCTTTAAGAAACTTTCTACTGATAAATTTTAAAACTTAGGTCAATTCTGAAAAAATCTGAAACAATATGAGAAGCAACAAAATCAAAAAAGCCTATTAAAGAAGTTGGACTTGTGGAAAGGGTTTTAATTACAAAAAACAAAATCCCCTATAGGAATAAATGACTTTACTGGTAAATTCCATCAAGTATATTAAAGTATAAAACAAATCATACAAATTATTCATAAAAATAACACTCCCAGTTTATTAACCACAGTACCAAAACGTAAGGACATTATACAACAATAAAGTTGCATTTTCTATATTCTTCTTAGTTATATACAACAAATGCCAGTATATACCCTGACATTATCACCAAAGCATGGAAAACAACCTGCTTTTAGTCAGCTTTTTTGCTTCTGTAACAAAATCTTATCACAACAATTTTTGAGGAAGTTTATTTGGGAGCTCAGTTTCAAAGGTCTCAATTCATAGGCAGCTGGCTCCATTCCTTGGGGCTTTAGGTGAGGCAGAGGAGCGTGGCAGAGGGAAGCAGCTCACATGATCAGAGAGATTCTACTTGCCATATACAAAATCAAAATATCTGCCTCATAACCCAGACCCTACCTGCCTTCAATTACCACTTGGTTAATCTTATCAGGGGATTAATTTACTGATTGGGTTATGGGAGTCTTAACCCAATCACTTCTCTAAATCTCCTTGCATTATCTCACACATGAACTTTTGGGGGGACACCTCACATTCAAACCATAACATTCTGCCCTGGCTCCCCAAAGCTCATGACTATCTCACAGTGTAAAACATGCTTGGTCAATTTCCAAGAGTCTCCATAATTTCCACAGTTCCAAGACTGCCTAAAAGTTCAAAGCCAATCTCCTGAGAATTGAGGCAAACTCGCATCCTGAGGTCCTGTAAAAATCAAAAACAATTTATAAGTGTCCAATATATAAAGGTAAAGAGTAAACATTTCCATTTAGAAAAATGGGGGCATAGAAAGAAGGTATGGGACCAAAACAAGACTGAAATCTAGCTGGGCAAACAAGTCCTCTAGTTCTGTCTGGCATCTGGAGCACATGGCATCATGATGCTCTCTGAAGGACTTGTGTAGATCCACCCTGTGGCCTTGTTAGATACAGCTCAAGTGGCCTTTCTGTTGGCTTGTCTCTGCTCAATTCCTGCAGCTTTCCTGGGACGATGTCCACATTACAGGCATTTTCGTTTTTAATTCTTAGGTATGTAATGACAGCAGAAAGTACTTTAACATATTGTACACATGGAATGTAAGTTCCCATTTTTGTGGTTGTACTTTATGTGGAGTTACACTGGTCATGTATTCATATATGAATATAGGAAAGTTATGTCTGATTCATTCTGTCTTTCCCATGCCCATCTCCACTCCCTTTCCCCTCTACCCTGTTCAATCCAGTGAACCTCCACTTCTCCCTCACCTCTACCTAATGAGTCTAGTCAGCATCCACATATCAGAAGATTTGGCTTTTGGTTTTTTTGGGATTGGCTTATTCTACTTAGCATGATAGTCTCCATTTCTATTCATTTATTGGCAAATGCCATAATTTCATTCTTTATGGCTGAGTAATATTCCATTATGTATATGTACTACATTTTCTTTATCCATTCATCTGTCATATGCCATTCATCTGTTGAATGGCACCTAGGTTGGTTCCATAGCTTAGCTATTGTGAATTGAGCTGTTATAAACATCGATGTGGCCACACTCCTGGGTGAAATTCCCCAGTTTGAGAAAGTCCAGATCATGCTGGCACCCTGCCTTAACTCTCAGCCTTAGGATCAAACACAGCTGCCCAGAGATGGGAGTAACCTGTCAAAACAACCCGTTTACTGCAAGATCCCTTCCACACTGAAACCTTTGTACTTTCCCTTAAATAAAGAACTGGCCTTTTTCAGTTCAGTTCCAGTTCTTGTCAGGAGCTATCAGGACCCTGTAGAAGACCTATCAGGAGCCCCCCGCCCCCATTTAAATCTAATTTCTGGATTTGTCTTTATTTCTTGATTATTTTAGACTTTTTATTTTCCCATGTGGTTCACACCTCTGATCAGGAATCCTTTCTACTTGGGTACTAGTTATCCTAGCACTCCATGACTCCCTAGCTCCACTACCCTGCATTCGTGCAGAACCAACACCACATGCTTGACACCAAGGTCTCTGCCTCCAGAGACCCTGGATGCAGCAGACTGAGTGCCTGAGTAGCTGAGCAGTTTGAAAAACTTCCTAGGCCCATGTGTGCAAGAAGGGTACACCATTGGTCTCTTAAGAGAATTATTTTACTTCCTTGAGTCTGAGATGGATGTGATCTTGCCAGCTCCTGAGATGCCATCAAGCCATCCTTTTTACTGTTTCTGGGAAAAGTCTTTAGTATTTCCTTAGTGGCAGAAATGTTTAACAACTTCAACTTCCTTAGCCCCAGTTTTACTCTTGCCTTTCAAAGCAAAGTTTTTAAAATATTTCTCCTTCTGAATATCATGATAAACTTGGCTAAAAGCTACCAGCTATACCACTTTCTGAATGCTGTGGTGCCTAGAAAATTCCTTCCACCAAATTAGGAAGTTCATCACTTTTAAAATCATCCTCACAGTCTCCAGACACAGGCAAAATGCAGACAACTTCCGTCGGAACATGATACAAGTAGCCTCTAGTACAAATACCAGTGGTGTCCTTCTTGTCCTATAAACCCTCCTGAGCCCTGTCTTCACTGTTCATGGTCCTGTTGCCATTCTGGTTTTCCGAGATGCCACCAGAATCGTCCATTAAGCTCCACTTACAACAATCAAAGCATTTCCTGCTTGCACAGCTATACAAAATTCCTCCCACCAATTCCAGAAAGCTCCAAAACTCCTGAACTACATACTTGGGTTAGTCACACAACAAACCCTCTCCTGGTCATAATTTTATTCAGCTTTTTCACTGCTGTGACTAAAAGATCTGACCAGAACAATTTTAGAGAAGTTTACTTGGGTCTCAGTTTCAGAGGTCTCAGTTTATAGGCAGCTGACTCCATTCCTTGGGGCTCAAGATGAGGCAGAATATCATGGCAGAGCAAAGCAGCTCACATGATCAGAAAACACTCTACTTGCCATATGCAAAATCAATACACCCAAAGCCATGCCCCCAATGACCCACCTCTTCCAACCACACTACCTGCCTTCAATTACCATGCAGTTAATCCCATCGGGATTAATTCATGGATTGTGTTAAGACTCATAACCCCATTTCTTCTCTAAACTTTCCTGTATTGTTTCACATGATTTTTCTGAGGACACCTCACCTCCAAACCATAACACTCCAATTTAGTCCTTGCACTGCCGCACCACTTCCCCCCTCCACTCTACCCATCCCTCTTCAATCCATTTACAGCTTTATTTAAAAAAAAAAATAGAGTTCTGTGGAGGCACCTGATACCAAGACCAGTGCGCCACATTCATGTGTGCACGTAGGAAAGTTCAGTCATTAATTCCACTGATATTCCCTTTTCCCATTTCTTCTTCCTCATCCTCAATCCCATTTCTCTACTCATCTTTCCTGTTTTGATGAAATTCCCTCTCCCGTTATTTTTTTCCTTTTTAATTCCCCCCCGCAATCCCCTTCCTCTAGTCCACTGATCTTGTATTTTGATGGAATCCCTAACCTTTTTTCTCCTTCTCTCCTTTTCTTTAGACTAGCTTCCAGATGTCAGAAAATATTTAAACGTTTACTATTTGGGTCTGGCTTATTTTACTTCCTCTTTTCTGTTTGGGAGAAAGTGAAGACTCCTTGGATTCTTCAACAATGCTGTGTGAAGTCACACAAGAACTACAGTACAATGCAGGGAGGATGAAGAGAAAGTTCTGGAAGTGACTTGACAAAGTTGATCAGTGGAATAGAGGAAGGGGGTTGAGGGGGCAAGAGGAGGGATAGGAAAAGGGAAGAACAGTGGAATGGATCTGACCTGACTTTCCCATGCACATGTATGAATATACCATAGTGAATCTCACCATCATACATATTCACAAGACAATAACTTAAAACGCCACTAGGTAAATAGAAGGAAGATCAGTAGACTAGAGGGAAGGGAATGGGGAGGGCGGAGGAAGGGGAAAAGGGAAATACTGGGGACTAAACTAGAGCAAATTATACTCCATGCTTTTATAATCATGTAAAAATGATTCCTAATACCATATATAATTTAAAAGAACCAATATAAATAAAAATGCCTACTGTTAGCTATCAACCTCTTCATCACAGAAGCTCCATTGCAGAACTCTGCAGCATTGCAGGTAAGCAGTCAACAAGGTTAAATAGATATGCATCTGATGTAAGTTCCAAATTTTCTTGATCAAAGATGAGGAACACAAGCTGGGCGCGGTGGCTCACGCTTGTAATCCCAGCACTTAGGGAGGCTGAGACAGGAGAATCGCGAGTTCAAAGCCAGCCACAGCAATGGCGAGGCACTATGCAACACAGTGAGACCCTGTCCCTACATAAAAAACACAAAATAGGGCTGGGGATGTGGCTCAGTGGTCAAGTGCCCCTGAGTTCAATCCTTAGTACCAAAAAAAAAAAAAAGATGAGGAACACAACAGACGAAAAACAGTAATACCAAGAAGCATGTGGAGCATGCACAGAAGAATTTCTCATGATTTCCCTTATAGGGAACACAGCTGTTAGGAAGAATCCTTCCCAAAACAGACTTATGTCACCATTCAGGGGAAAAACTCATATTGAAAACAAAACAAACAAGGGATTGTCTCTAGTTAAGGAAATGTTTTTGCGCATGGGTCTCTAATTTCTGAACCATATTCAAAATCAATATAAACCATACTCATTCAAGGGTGGGAAGCAAACTTGATGCCTAGGGGTTTTCTGAACAATATTTTTAGCTTTTCTGTGTCTCGGAAAGCATAACTCTTTGCAAGTTTAAATCAAGGGTAAATTCAGCATATCTAGAGAAATGAGTTCTTGGTGGGGGGGAGGGGAGGTACATCTGTTAAAAATTAGTAACTATAAACCTTCCCTAAGTAGACAAGCCCCTTCTTATGGTTAGTTATTTCCTGAACCCCTATTTCATGCTATATCCTAAAATATGGTTACCTTTTCTCCCATCTCCCTTTCTAGTTTTTTTTACATAGCCTCTGTGCTTTTCACTTTGAAATTGTTCTTTAGAATTTTTGCTTCTTTCCTTTAGTTCTTATTAATTTTGTAATCTTTTGAGAAACCTTAGCCTACCAATAAGAGTCAAGATAGTGCACTTTGTGAACTGTAGTCTTCTTGTAATTTCCTTACTTGAGATTCAACAATGAGCCTTTGCGTCATTTTCAAATGTGTTCTTAAAATTTAATTTCCTTTACTTTTGATCGTAGCATAAAACCAAGATGCCCCTGTTAAATAAGGTCATTTTATTAGTACACTTTATAGATCTTCCAGCTAGTGAGGTACTTTGCAGGGCATTGAAATGTGCTTAACTTGAGTGCAGCCCAAGAGGAAAAGTAGTGTTTTTTCTAGTGTTGTGGAGAGGTGCAGTCTTGGACTGAACCTGATTTTTATGATGGGATTAACATTTTCCTTTCTGCAAGACAAAAGCTCAATGCAACCATGGTAGAGATAGATTCTAGTTAAAGACTCCAAAATATCTTGACAGAGAAATATGTCAATGTTACTTTCACCCTCACATGATCAGTAAATTTTGTTTACTTTGTGCTGCAGAATAAGAGCATTATTCTATATATATACATGTCATCCTGATTTTTGAAACTCAAAAAATTTTCCCAAAACATTCTGAAAGTCATGATATTCATCCTCAAATATCTAATAGCCTTAATAGATTTCTTGACTCATAAGTTTTTCTGAGGGGAAAATATTTTAAGAATGAGGTCAAGGTAGAGTCAGACATTTGCTCTTGCAATCTCCAAGACTCTTCTCTTTTTTTGATATTTGTTGGAACAGGGAATCAGATCCTCAAATGTTATATGTAAGAAAAATTAACATAATACAACCTGTCTTACTCTTTAATTCCTTGAAACAATGACTATTTGGAACCAAACCTAAATCCATCTTTCTTTACCAGATAATAAATTGATTTTTCTTCATTTTTAAAATCATCTTCAGATTGTGATTTTTTTTTCCCAATTACGTTGAAGTTCAATAATCTCTGTAAATCAGAAAAATGCCCTTGAACTGTAAGCAAACCACTACCCCTGCCTTAAACTTTGTCACATACTCTGTATGTAACCAGATAGAAAATATAATTTCCTGTTACAGGGCCCAATACTATATGCCTGAAATTTAGCAGACCAGTATCGCCTGATGTTGATTCCAAGGATTATAGCAGGATTCTTTTTCCACTCAAGTCCAGGGAGGAAATCTTAGCATTTAACTTTCCGTAATCAATATCTGAAGGCAATCTTATGAAAGATGGTATGTCTACTAGACGAAATTCAGGTTAGCAGACAATCCGGAGTTCAGCTGTATGTGGGTTCTGTAAGAATTGAATGCATTTAACCTTGATCCATATCTTTCAAGTGAACAGATTGCCAACTGAGAAAAGGATTAGATTCATTTAACTTCAGAGAGTAGAACCCGCCTCAATTATGGCATGTTACTAGATGCTGAGTTCAGCTTGATTATAAATACATTTTTTAAAAATTTGAGATAGCTGCTGTCTGAATAAGCAATGAACTTCTGTTATTGAATACTTTGGAGTCAGAATCTGTCAGGGATGCTCAAGACAGAACTTCTGCTCTTTCAGGGAATTTGGATTTGATAACATTTTAAGCTTCAAAATAATCCTAAGCTTCTTAATGTTTCTGTTGCATTAGTTTTTCCAGGGATAATTGTCAACACCATCTCATTCTTTTTCTGACCTCTCACTTCCCATTTGTTCAGACAGTAACACATAGAAGAGAAACCTAAGTCCATGCATTAGCCACCAGTGGATGGACTTATGCATAAGCTCTCATGTACAATCCTTAGCAGCTTCTAGGACCATCTTATAACTCCCAAGTTCTCTCACCCAACTTTCTTTTGGCTATTCCTTCTGATCTGAGGTCATGTGTTTGCTCCCTCTATCCTCCCTTTGATCTCACTTCTTGTAGCAAATGGTCATCTGAGGTGCTAAGCAAGAATTTTATCAGGAGCCTTATAACAAGCTTCTGTTTCTATTGAAATAATTTTCTTCACTGATAAGCAAATTTTATGACTAACAATCAGTCTCATCAATACCCTCAAATGCAGGGCAAGAAATTGAGCGGCATATTTGGTCTATTTAAGGCCCATTGTCAAATGGGCCAAAGAAAAGTGATCACAAAGTTGCCTTTTAAATCTATCCCTAGTACAGCAATTCTCAAAATTTCCAATTTTTGGAAATCTTAATGCTACTAAACATTTGTTAAATTTCCCAAGTGTATGGATGAATCAGTTCAGTTTTATGTATCATTTAATTCTCATGATTTCACTGAGGCAAAAGCCATTGCCCTATCTCATAGATAAGGGTTTGAGGCATAGAAAAGTCATGGAATTTGCCCCTCCCTGCCTGGATTATAGCAGTGCTAAGACATTCAGTCAGGTACATACAACCCTATGTCTTCACTAAAAACTTCTCAGAGACCTAACTACATATTTGTAGTTTATGAAGCCTCAAAAGACAAATATTCTATAACCCTTATTACAAAAGTACTTGCTTATGAGTCTTTGGTACATAATAGGAAGTTTTATTTTCCTTTGACAAGCTCCACTTTAAATTATCCTTTAGCTACTTCATTAATAATCTGTCTTTTTGACTAGGAATATTTTTTTTAATGTTTATGTTTTAGTTGTAGGTGACAGAATATCTTTATTTTATTATGTGGTGCTGAGGATCGAACCCAGTGCCTCATGCGTGCTAGGTGAGCACGCTACCACTGCGCCATAATCCCAGCCCCAGGAATATTTTTGATAGGGGAAAATTTCTAATTAGTGGAACTACTACTGTGGCTTTTAACAATGTTGTGAAATACCATTTGAGATCATTTCTTCCCACTGAATGTTGCCAAATAGGGCAGACACTATAATGGTAACAGCAACATGTTCAGACTGAAGTTGTAAATGAGGGACATTGAATGACTATCATTTAGGGATTATCCCTAAACTATCATTGAGTTTAGGGATGGTTTGTTATATAGCAAGAGCAAACCGGTGTAGAGAGAATTACATGTAAGGTTTGCAGGAGACTAAGAAATGACAGATAAAATCCTACTCTGCTATCTGAGCCATAGTGCTTACTGGCCTTCTCCAAAATCTGGATTGAGGGAAGGAGTTCTAGTGAGAGATGGCCTGGTGACGTAGCCATGTAATGAGGGTTCAAGGACTACCTCGGCTGTTCCTGTGTTGCTGAGATGATAGATTGATTCTGCCTATTTTTCTTAGTTGGGGCTCTAAAAATAAGTGTAATACTGGATTCTGCAGCAATGTGAATGAAAATAATTGCTTCTGAGGATTGCGACATTATACCCGAGGCTGGAATATCCCTGGAGATGAAGTTGGACCAAATGGATTTCAGAGACACTGGCATTTAGTGACCCTATAGATATTATCAACTCTTACTAAACTCGTTAAGAAGAAAACTCACCACTGTACATATATGATGCTTATGTAAGGACACATTATGACTACAACAAAGTACAGGCAACATCACCCAGGGCTATACCTCCAGGCCTATTATGACACCGGAAAAGAAAGCCTAAGAAACCACTGCAGTCTCCTGCTCTCAGGAGGGGCTACTACCTGAAGATGACACATAAGAGTCAATTTTAGAAGTGGAATTTGCTTGATTTCATCTCTGAAGCACAAAAGAGCTCTTTGTGTCAATAGTCAATAAGACTTTCATGTTGGCAAATTACTTGAATTTGATAAAATTATTTATCCCTGAGTACAAACTGGATGACCCTTATAGAATAATACTTGTAACATCCTTTGAGCTCAGTTGCTTCTATAAAACAGGGTTTCTCCATATTCACAAACTTAAATATCTGATGTTTACCTTTACTTCAGCCTAGGTATCATGAGCAAGAGTAGTTATGAAGGAAGGATAAAGAGAGCTTTTTATCCCATATGAAGTTAAAATGTTACCTGTACTAATCTGCTTTAGTAACTGAATGTACCCCTAAAGTGATGGCAGAGTTATAAATTACTGAAAATGAACCTTGATACTCCAATAAAAGCAACAACAAAACCAGCTCCCAGAACAATATTGGTAGCAGTTACTGAAAAAACATAATGTTTTAAGTTTATATTTCAATAAATTGAGACATTAAAATTGAATACCTTCTGGTGAAATCTCTCTAGTTAACCTAAACAAATCTATACACAAACGTGTTTTAGCACACTTTTGGAGTTTTGAGAGAATGTGATTCCTTTTTATTTAAAGAACTTGTTGATTCTTCAAATTGTTTTTCATTCATTTCAATTTGATTTCAGTTCTGATTTTAATATTTTCTGCCTTCTGCTTTTTGTGTTTTGCTCTTTTTTATATGGCTTTGAAAAATAATGTTAGGTTATTTAGCAATTTTCTATTGTAATGAATGAGCTCAATGTAACAAACTTTCCTCTTAAAACTGCTTTCATAGTGTCCCAGAGATTTTGATATGTTGTCACTATTCTCATTTACCTCTAAGTATTTTTATTCCTGATTTCTTCTATCCATTGGTCATTAAATAATGTGTTATTTAGTCTCCAGGTGTTAGAGTAGCTTCGATTTTTTTTTAATCATTGATTTCTAATTTTATTCCATCATGATCTGATGCAAAGTATTCTCTATTTGCTAAGAGTTGCTTTGTTGCCTAAGATATGGTCTATTTTGGAAAAGGATCCATATGTTGCCGAGCAGAAAGTGTATTCAATCATTGGATGAAATACTGTCAAGTCTAAATTATTAATTGTAGTATCCTGTAGTTTCCTTTTTCTATAGGAATGAGAGAACTCAATTCATGATGAAAAAGGAAATGTCATGACAGACACTACTGAAATGCAATAAACTATTTTAAAAATTTATACTTGAATAAAATAGAAAACTTTGAAGATATTGACAAATTTCTAGACATGACTACACAAACTGTATTAGGGCATAGGCAATTTAAACATACCTGTTTGAAGCAATGAAATGGAAGATGCCATCAAAAACATACCAACTAAGAAAAGCTCAGGACCAGATGGATTCTCAGCTGAGTTCTACAAGACCTTCAAAGGAGAATTAATACCAATACTCCTCAAATTATTACATGAAATAGGAAGTAGGAACCCTTCTGAACTCATTCTATGAAGCTGGTATCCCTGATACCCAAACCAGACATGGAAAGAAAACTTCAGACCAATATCCCTGTTGAACATAGATGCAAAAGTTCTTAAAAAAATTCTGGCAAATTGTATACAAAAACGTTAAAAAGATAGTGCACCACAATCAAGTGGGGTTCATCACAAGGATGCAAGCTTGTTTAAATATACAGAAATCAATAAACATAATTCACCATATCAATAGACTTAGTCAAGAATCATGATTATCTCAATAGATGCAGAAAAGGCATTTGACAAAATACAGCACACATTCATATTTAAAACACTAGAAAAACTAGGGATATAAGGAACATACCTCAACATCATAAAAGCTCAACATCATAAAAGCTATCTGTGCTAAACCCAAGGGCAACATCATTCTAAATGGAGAAAAATTGAAAGCATTCCCTCTTAAAAACTGGAACAAGACAGGGATGCCCTTTTTCATCACTTCTATTCAACATCCATCCTAGAAACTCTGCCAGAGCAATTAGAAGGAAGAAATTAAAGGGATACAAATAGGAAAAGAACTCAAACTATCCCTATTTTCTAATGACATTCTATATTTAGAAGACCCAAAAAACTCCACGATAAAGCTCATAAATTCAGCAAAGTAGCAGGATATGAAATTAACACTCATAAATCAATTGAGTTCCTATATATCAATGATGAATCAACTGGAAAAAAAATAGAACTACCCCATTCACAATAGTCTAAAACAAAATACTCGGGACTCATCTAACAAGAAGTGAAAGACCTCTACAATGCAAACTACAGAACACTAAAAAATTGAAGACCTTAAAAGATGGAAAGCTCTCCCGTGTTCATGTATAGGAAGAATTAATATTGTCAAAATTGTCATACTACCAAAAGCAATATAGAGTTAATGCAATTCCTCTTAAAACTTAAATGATAATTTTCATAGAAATAGAAAAAGCCATCATGAAATTTATTTGGAAAAATAAGAGACCCAGAATAGCCAAAGCAATCCTCAGCAAGAAAAGTGAAGCAAGAGGCATCACAATACCAGACCTCAAATTGTACTACAGAGTTATAGTAACAAACAGCACGGTATTGGCATCGAAACAGACACATAGACCAATGGTATAGAAGACAGACATACCCACAAAAATAGTTCTCATACTAGACAAAGATGCCAAAAACATACAGTGGAGAAAAGACAGCCTCTTCAACAAATGGTGCTGGGAAAACTGGAAATCTATATGCAGCAAAATGAAATCAAAACCTTCTCACCTCACACACAACTCAGTGGATCAGGGACCCAGGCATTAGACCACAGACCCTGCACCTAATAGAAGAAAAAGTAGGCCCAAATCTACACTTTAGCAATCTTAGTTGGCTTAGTAAACTGAATTTCTTAACAAGACTCCTAAAACACAAGAAATAAAATCAAGAAACAAATGGGATGGAATCAAACTAAAAAGATTCACAGCAAGGAAACAATCAAGAATAAGAAGATAGTGCCTACAGAGTGGGAGAATATCTTTGCCATCTGCACCTCAGATCATTAATCTCCAGGATAAAGAACTCAAACACCACAAAAACAACCCAATTAATAAATGGGCAAAGGAACTGAACAGACATTTCACAGAAAAACACAAATGGTCAACAAAGATGACAATGTTCATCTCTAGCAGAGAAATGACAATTAGAACTATACTGAGATTTCATCTCACTTCAGTTGGAAGGGCAATTATCAAGAATGTTACAATAGATATTGGTGAGGATGTGGGCAACAAGGTATGCTTATACATTGCTAATGGGACTGCAAATTGGTGCAACCACTCTGGAAAGCAGTATGAATTTTCTTTAAAGATCTAGAGTGGAACCACCATTTGAGCCAGCCATCCCACTCCTCAGCATATGCCCAAAGGTCTTAAAATCAGCATACTATAGTGACACAGCCACATCCATGTTTACAGTAGCTCAATTTTCAGTAGCTAAGCTATGGAACCAACCTAGGTGTCCTTCAACAGATGAATGGGTAAGGAAAATGTGGAATATACACACAATCGATTATTACTCAGCAATAGAGAGAAACGAAAATATGGCATTTGCTGGTAAATGGATGGAGCTCGAGCTCCATCAGTCTAGGTGAAACAAGCCAATCCCCTTACGCTCCCCCCCCCAAAAAAAGGCTGAATGTTCTTTGATTTGCAAATGCTAACTTTCACAAAATGGAGGTGAGGTAGGAAAAAAGAACTTTGGATTAGACAAAGTAGAATGAAGTGAAGGAGGGGGATTAGGAGTAAGAAAGTAGAATGAATCCAGCATTACTGTATGATCTTATGTTTATAGATGAATACCTGACCAATGTAATTCCATATCATGTACAACTAGAAGAATGGGAAGTTGTATTCTATATATTTTATAACATGTCACAATACATTGTCAAATATATTTAAAAAAATCAGCCTGCAAAAAGATTAATTGGTGACACACACAACAACTGAGTGACCTAACTAGAGATAGTTAGGCACAAAGTGTTCTAATTTTTTACAAAGAAGGCTAGTTGGTTGTAATCAAAGGCCAAACTAAGATGGCAAGTTGTTTCAGAGGAGCCTTAGCTCCTGGAATAATGAAATGAATTTCTGTGGGCAAAAATAAATCTGACTATGTGAATATAGCAGAATTATTACTCTCAAAAGTGCCAAACTGGAACTGTCAAACAGTTGACCTACTAAACAATGCAAAGCACATAGCAATTATATGGGTCAAATGTGAAAAGGCCTGGGGCAACCTGTAGGAACATGTGTGACCAAGTAACACAAACTTAGCACCTATTTGGAATTATTATGAAAGTCATGCTTGTTATGAGGCACAGTACCTATTGTTAAAAATAATTTTCTTAAATATCATTAGCATCATGGAGTCAAACAGCAACGTGACAACAGATATTGGTGGCAGAAAGATGAAAGCCAATCTTGGAAAGAGAATGGGGTCATTATATTTTGAAAGCCCAAGGCACTAACCATCATGGAAGAAACCCAATTATGAACCTCGGAAGCTCTTGCTGACTTCAAAGTCATTTCCAAGAGGCTTTCTGATTTGGGAAACATTCTTATAGGCAAGTTTCAAATAAAGAAGATGACTTAAATTTGTAACATAGTTTACAGGAAAAGGACAAATACTAGCCTCACATTCAGGAACATATAGTCTAGAAAATATTTATTTGGCCACAAACTTTCACAACAGATCTTTGCAATTATTTTCTTTGTCCTTGAATTATTCTTAATCAAGAGACTTTGGGTCTCTTATTACAAAGTCACATTTTAGGTAGGAGCTTATGAAATGAGCCATATGTAATTCCCCAAACTTCACCTTTATTCTAACATTGATCCTTAGTAAATCTGATTACAGAATTACAGGAACCCACAGATTTTGGCTAAAGTGCACAGCAACTGACAGTTCGCCGTATGTAGTGAACTAAATTGATTGGGTTGAACAAAAATATAAAACATTACTGCAAGTTAAGCCTAGGATTGGTGAATATAACTACATATTGTACACATCAGTTTTTCCCCCTAAATGAAAGTGATCTTTTAACTGAAAACTGTATTTTTCACTATAATTAAAAAGTCTTTTTGCACTCTTAAAGCCATTCTGCTGTGTGGCTATCTCCCTAGGAATTCTTAGTTGAGAAGTAGAATTTTTGAACTTGAGAATTGTTATGAAGATTTGTAGATATGTTAAATGATGAAACGCCTCCTAGCAAAAAGAGCAAATAAATAAGTTCATTCTATGCCTGAGAAAATTACCATTTTTAAATCCTTATACTTTTTTTTTTTTGGAAGCTGATACTCATATATATTCATTGTTAATTTTGTGAGATCAATTTGACTTTATAAAGTTTAAAGAAATTTTTTTTTTTTTTGGTCCTGGGAATTGAACTCAGGGGTGCTCGACCACTGAGCCACATCCCCAGCCCTTTTTTTGTGTTTTATGTAGAGACAGGGTCTCACTGAGTTGCTTAGTGCCTCGCCGTTGCTGAGGCTGGCTTGAACTCGCGATTCTCCTGTCTCAGCCTCCCTAAGTGCTGGGATTACTGGCATGTGCCACTGCACCCGGCTTCAGAGAAATTATAAACCTATATTGTGCAAACATTTAAAGAAATGGCATAGTATGAACAAAATGAACAGTGCCACTAATTTTTATAATCTTGCATAAGTTAATCAACCATTCTAAATTGTGTATTAGAATGTTCTGAGTGTCAAATGAGAGAACAGGAATATGCTTGTGGGGTATTACTACTAAGAGCCTCTGCTTTTGAACGCTCTGCTTCTTTCAAAATCAAATTCACCTGCTTTCTCTACTAAACCAAAATCTGAGTATCTGGTCTGTCTCTACCAATTTGTGGATATTCTGTGGACTGCCACCTAGTTCATGAAGTCAGAGCTTAGACTGACAGAGATGGGGCTTGGAAATAGAGAAAGGAAGACACCAGGAATTATGGGATTGTAGCCAATTTTACACAGAGCATGAAACAGTGTGACAAGGGACATCCTGGTGAATTACAATGTTCAAAGAACCTTCACAGAAAGATAGGCCTTGGGTTAGAGAGTGGAAGATGTCTATAAGCAAAGAGGAAAAGGAGTTATAGTGAGACTATAAAGGGGCAGAGATGAGTGAGAAACGTGTCAAAGAAGCAATGATTTGACTCAGCTTGCAGAGGTCTTTTGTATTAGTCTGCTGGGACTGAAAAAAACCATGGACTAGATGGTTTACACTACAAAAATTTTCTCATAATTCTGGAGGCTAGAAATCAAAGCTCAAAGTGTCAGAGGGTTGGTTGTGGTGTGGCCTCTTGCCTTGGTGTGGACTTTTCTATCCTCTCATGGCTTTTCCTGTGTGCACATTCTTGTATCTCCTCCTCCTTTTGAGCCTTATTGGGTGAAGACTGTACCCTGATGACCTCACTTAAGCTCAATTAATTCCTTAAAGGCTCTTTATCTCATTAGGATTAGGCCTCCAATCTATGACTTTTGAGGGAGCAAATATCAGTTCATCACAATTGTAAAGATAATGATTAAAAGGTGAATTAGGACAAGATTGTTAAAGAAATTGCTGGGCAATATTTTCCTGACTAAACATCTATAGCCAATGAAATCTATCTGTCATTCTTAATACTAGAAAATTCATGACAGATGAGCTGATGCTCTTCTGTGTCTCCTTTTCCTCTCTGCTTTTTACTTCCAAAAACATGCAAGAGTGTGATCTTATAGAGATAACTTTGATTTTGTGTGGAGTGACTTCAGAGTAACTCATTTTTGACAGGGACAAAAGTATGGAAGCATTAATAGTTATGACTTCCTGGCTTTGTAAGGAAGATTTATTACAAAGAAAAATATTCTTGTGGCTTTTGATTCTGGACCTTAATGGTGCTAAGAATTTAGGAGATAATATGAAGATACTCAAGACTACAGTGGATATCTGTTGATCATCTCTTATGATTAACTGCTCACTGCAATCTCAGTACATATCTGGACTGTATTTCCCACTCCTCCACATAGCCAGCTGTGTCCACATGACAATGGCCAATGGAATTCAGGCAAAAGTAACAAACACTGCAATACGCCTGGCCATAAAATCTTATGCCCACAGACCTAGAGTGCATGAAGAGGCAAAACAAATCTGTAGTGTTAGGAGTCGCTAGTGCAGTTTCCTTTGGGATAGAGGGAAGGGTTATGATTGGAAGGAGCCATAAGGAGGCTTTTTGTTGAGTGCTTTATTCCTTGACCTGAATGGTAGAAGGAATTCTTGCCTGATATCTTTTCATTTTCCCAGATTAAAATGTTATAAAGCTCAGCTTTTCCAATTAAGAGAACAGTTATTTTGCTCTAACATTTTTACTTTTACTCTAAAGTTCCCTGAAGGAAGGAAAGACAACCATGCAGTCAGAGCTGGATTATGGTCAACACTGTCACTAATTTGTAGTATCAGATATCTTTACCAGGTCTGTTTTTTCTGTTGCAGAAGCCAAACAATCCATAGGTACCTTTTCAGGACTAACAATCCACAGATAAAGATTAGTGGGGGTTTGTATTAAGATTGTATTAAGATTTCATCCTGCTAATGAAAGTGGACGTGCTGTCTTCATCTATGGGGCATAGGCTGGATATAACCCAGACTTGGTGAGTATGTGGAAGGGATTTTGTGATTTCTGTTGCCTGTTGTAGCATTGTGAAAGAAGGCATACATTTCTCAGCACAAGCAACTACTGGGGAATAAGGGAATTGAAATTATTCAGAAGACCTAGCTTCATGTCATCATCTTGCTGCTTATAAGTTTTGTGAATTTGGGCATTATATGCTATCTAGGAGTAACTCGCTTCTATCCCAATCAAAACCATTCCTTATATAAAAATAGTTCTTTAATGATAAAATATAAACAGGATAGTACTTAACTGTGTAACCATAGAGTATTGAACCTTGGAGCCTTTGGTTTTGAGTTTTGGTATATAAAAACAGAAGGCATAAGAGGATCATGTGGTTTTTTTTTTAAATATTTTTTAGTTGTAGGTGGACACAATATCTTTATTGATTTATTTTTGTGGTGCTGAGGATCGAACCCAGTGCCTCACGCATGCAAGGCAAGCGCTCTACCACTGAGCCACAATCCCAGCCCCTGAGGATCATGTGTTTTTATAACCCAGCAAATATTCCTGTTCATAATACTTCCCTGTCATCCCTTACTGGAATATCGCTGGAGTCGTCAAGTGCCCAGTACTTCCTTTCCTTGAAGCCCCAGGATTAGCACATCATGTCAGATTCTTGAATTCATGTTGAATGTTTTCTTTTAATAAAAGAAACAAATCTCTTTAATGTCCCATCTATAACCACCATTGCTGGAAAATCCTTTAAAATCTGTTCAGCCTGTGAATCTAATTTCATCCCCTAAAGCATTTTTAATTTCTATTGGCAACCTGTAGTTTTCTTGAACCTAAAGGAAAGACTAAGGACTATTATTTTCAAATGATATTTTTGAGCATATTTTGGACATACACAACTATGTAAGTACTCCTGTTGCTTCTGTACACAAAAGAAAGCACTCTGGTAAATTATTTGAATTGCTCTTATGCTAATTTGAGCACAGACATACTGTAATGAGTTTATCAGCCCCTGAGCACCTATAGGGAGTTACCACAGGCCATGTAAATGAGATGTTGCATGTTTCAAAATGAAGAGAAAATCTATTTCAGTAATTTCTTCTCTCAAATGCATTGCATTTGGTAACTAAATTTGCTAATGCCTTAATATGAAAATCGCCATATGTAATTACACACACAAAAAAACCTGTTTGCTTTGTTCAGCCTGTTTTTGTGAGAAACAAACATTAAAAATGTAATTGGTGTAATTTAACTCAAATTTGGGAGATGTTCTGGGGATAAAAATAACTTTTGGCTAATAGGGATATCTAGTAAAAACTTATTTAAACAATAATTGTTGCATTAAATAGTTCATGTGATGTTGGTTTGATGTTTAAAAGATTCAGAACCATTTTAAAAAGCAAGATGTTTACCCAGCTACCAGCAAAACCTGGTAAATTTAATTGAAAGCAGCAATAATTCCAGGCCTCAGTTTTAGCGTCAATAAGAAAAGAGCTGTTGGTATACTTTTTTTTCTCCTCCCTAGATAGAAACTTGATTTCAAGAAAGGAAATTGCTTCAAAGAAAGAACCAAAAGTAACTTTTTCTAAAGACTATCAGGGGGTTGGACTACCAACTCTGATAAGCAAGCAAGCTACAGTCCTGGTTAACTTCAGATATTGTGCCTTTTAATAACAAAATTACATAATTTTTGAGACATCAGAACATTAATTTTTTAAGCACCCAGACCAAAATGAAAAGGACCAGAAGCACCTTTTTTTTATCAAGTTCAATTGTATATCAAATATTTGAGTAGCTTGTACTTGCTAGCATGGATACAAATAAAAAGAAAATACTTAGGCTTCAGGAATCTAATGATGGAAAAGAAAACCACAGTGTAATAGAAGTATGGGATGGCCAGCATGCACCTCAGTGATAGAGACCTACCTAGTTTGCATGAGGCCCTGGGTTCTATCCCCAGCACCATACACATACACATAAAATAATAAAGAAAATACCTGGATACTTAAAATAGAGCCATTTATTAAAACTACTGAGAAAATAAATGATGTTCAGCCACTCAAAGATTATGCCCAAATGAGATATACCTTGTGCTCAAATCTGAGGTGATCCTATATTAACAGAATATAGCAGAAATGTTGCATGATATTTGAAGCTAAATAAAAATAAATCATGCAGCTTCTGCTATGGTTTCTTGGAACAGTCATTCTGGGTAGAGTCAACAGCTATGTCATATGTACAACTACCTCCAAATATCACTATGTGAGGAAATGGGAAGAGAGCCATGATGAACATCTCCAATCTGTTACAACTGTCCCAATACAGCTTCTAGGCACTGGCATGCAGAAACCATCTAGGACATTCTAATCCCAGTAGACACAAATGGGGAAGAACCAAAGCCTAAAATATGTGGTCATTAATCTTCAAAAATTTCTGGCTATTTGAGCCACCCCAGCTGAGGCAGCTAGTATCTTAAGAATAAACAATTGTTTCTGTGCAAAAATTTTAGAACCACAGAATGGTGTATTAAATGATTATTCTACCATACAGAGTTGAATAGTAGTTTATGTAGAAATAAGCAGGACAGAAATTAAGTTCAAGGCAGAATTGATTCATTTTCAAATCAGCAAGGACTAAAAATTTATTTTCCAAATACATACTTCCTTGGGAAACTCCTTGAATATAGACTAGCAAAATAAGAGCACAAAACATGATGGTGAGCCAGTTGGGAAAAGTGAAGATGTAATAGTCATAATGGTTCAAGCAAAGAACAGTTGTGTATTGAAGTAAGCTTACAAA
Organism: Xerus rutilus; assembly: GCA_028644305.1. NCBI lineage: Eukaryota > Metazoa > Chordata > Mammalia > Rodentia > Sciuridae > Xerus > Xerus rutilus. Next base: position 44,448,350 of record CM053405.1, on the reverse strand, counting down.
GAGGCAGCTGGGTGCATGGCGCATGCCTGTAATCTCAGAACTCTGGGAGGCTGAGACAGGAGAATCGTGAGTTCAAAGCCAGCCTCAGCAATGGCGAGGCACTAAGCAACTCGGTGAGACTGTCTCCTAAATCACACAATAGGGCTGAGGATGTGGTTCAGTGGTTGAGTACCCCTGAGTTCAATCCCTGGTACCAAAAAAAAAAAAGGCATATCAAGAAAGAGGACTTCAGAATTGAATGATATTGTTTCCATGTAGCTTCAAGTTTTCTCAATCAGTATAGGAAGAAAATGAAGACAATTCCAAGTTGCAAAACCAACAACAATCTGTATGAAGAAATATGTTATTTGGCAATGCAGTGGAGTATCTATGATCACAATGATAAAGCTATTGTAGATTGATTTTTCAATTGTTAGGACCAACTGTTAGGTAAATTATGAGAACACAGTTGCAAAATGTATATTTGGTTTCAGCTAACAAATCTCTGTAATAAAAGCATGAAAGTGAGAAAACAACCAGAATGGAGTCAAGGGAAGATCTGTTGGGCAAATAACCTCATTTCACAACAGCTCTGTGGTTAAAGGATTTTATCTAAAATTGAAATGAGGAAAAAACCATGTGCATAAACCTTCAAAGATAAACAGAACTTAAAATGTGAAATTAAACTTGGTGGACTTAAAGTATGTGTGTATATGACAAGTGTCAAATGAATATCAACAGGTAATCACTAAGTATGTCAATTAACTGTGAAAGCATATTTAGCAATCTGGAGGATCCAGCTAAAGAAATTGAAAGTGACTTTTTTCTTCCAGAACACAACCAAGGGTTGGAAGAGATGGAACAGATACAATTTTAAAATTTTTTGTATATCCTAAATAATTTAAATCATAAATTTATTGCTTTTAAATTTTTCAACATAAAATAAAATTTTTAAGCACTCAGGAACACAATGAATTACTTGTATGAATAACAAAAAACTTTAATATTTTGTACTTGCTGTAGATATTTAAAACAATAAAGAATTAATACACTTGAAACCACTTAGTCCTCTTGCAAATCCTGTTTACTTGCATCTTTTCTTCACCTGCAGTGGTGAGCACTACTAGGATTTGAGGTTCTTTTTTTATATTTTAGATTATCACTAACTTCATATGTATCAAAAGTACCTATAACATTTGCATATTTGAACTTTTTAAAAATGTAAATACTATTCATCTTTTTATAACAAACATTTGTGAAATTTATCAACATAACAATTTTAGATCATTTGATACGCTTTATAAATATATACTAAAATATCTTTTCCTGTTAGATAACATTTGCATTTAGAAATTTTTCATTACCATTATAAATGCAAATTAGTGTGTTTCTGTGGAGAGTAGAAATACTGGGTCATAAGATGTGAATACTTCTCATTTTTCCAACTACTGTTATCCAGATTTTTTCAGTGGTTAATTTTGCCTATTAACATATATACTAATTTTAAAGTTATGCATTCTTGGAAAAATATGCAGGTCATGTGTTTTGAGTAAATCTCAGCTTATCTACTTATCAGTTCTGGCATATTTGGTTGCACAATTTGCTTCTGTTCATGGAACTCCTTTATTTTAACCAATGCTGCAGATTGAATGAAAGGCCTTGTGAATGCTAGATATCACTCTACCACAGGAACTACATCTCCAGCCCAAAATGCCTTTGTCCATTTAAAAAAATCTTGTTTAGTCCTCATTAATATAGCAATGCAATAATTATCCTATCTGGATATTCTAATTTGAAACAATGCAGTAATTTTGGCAACCTGTTTATAATTATCTAATTCATTTTCAATACCAACGTGCTTTTTTTTGAGGATTGCAAATATTTTCATTAGCTTGCCTTGCAAATTTGTTGTATTGCCCTTTGTCATTAAATTTATACTAACTTCATACAAGTTATAAGTATATAACTGGTATAAATATTGATGTGAATGTGCCACTATACTATGTTGATTTTATGTCCATTGGGTGTAAATGTGAGACATCTTTTTCTCTTCTGAAAGAAAACATGTATTGAATTGGAATTACTTCTTCTACAAATGTTTAATAAAGACCACTAAAGTTTTCATAATTAGTTTTTATTTGGAGGTTGATTTTATTTTTATTTTTATTTTTTTACAGATTCAATTTTCATAATGTTATGGGGGTAGTTTTAAACTTTCTCTATGTAGGGGGAAGTTCTAAAGTTTCATTTTGTATTTTTCTAGAGCTTGCCTTTTACCTACATGTTTAAATACACCAATATAAATTGCAAAAATTTTATGACTTTAATCCCTGTTAAATTTATATTTATGACCCCTTTACAACTATATAACTCCATTATTTTGGGGATTTTTTTTATCTTAAGACTTAGTCAATTTTAATTATTTCGAAGAGCCATGTTTAGCTTTGTTAAACTCCTATTAGTTTTCTGCTTGATTTATATTTGTTTATACTTTAAATCCAAAGAAAATGGAAAGAGGGAATAATTCATATTTTACTCTTATTTCCAAGGCTGGAGAATTAGCACATTCTTTTTTTGTATTTGTTCTAATTAGTTATATATGATAGTAGAATGCATTTAGACACATGATACATAAATTCTTATTCTGGTTGTACATGATGCAGAATCACACCAGTCTTATAATATGTGTACATAGGGTAATATCCGATTCACCTATTTTTATCCCACATCCCCTTCCCTCCCTTCACTCTCCTCTGCACAATCCAAATTATTTTTCCATACTCCCCCACCCCTTATTGTGAATTAACATCCACATATCAGAGACAATATTTAGCCTTTAGTTTTTTGGTATTGACTTATTTTGCTTAGCATGATATTCTCCAGCTCCATCTACTTACCTGCAAATGCCATAATTTCATTCTTTAAGGCTGAGTATTATGCCATTGTGTATAGATACCACATTTTCTTTCTTCATCTGTTCAGGGGAATTTAGGTTGGTTCCATAACTTAGCTATTGTGAATTGAGCTGGTATAAACATTGATGTGAATGAGCCACTACACTATGCTGATTTTAAGTCCTTTGCATATAAACCAAGAAGTGGGATAACTGGGTCAAGTGATAATTCCATTCCAAGTTTTCTGAGGAATCTCCATACTGCTTTCTATCATGGTTGCACCAATTTGCATTCCCACCAGGAATTTGAGAGTACCTTTTCCCCCACATTCTCACTGATATTTATTGCCTGTATTCTTAAATTGCCATTCTGACTGGAGTGAGATGAAATCTTAGTTTTCATTTGCATTTCTCTAATTGCCAGAGATGTTGAACACTTTTTCATATATTTGTTGATTGTATTTCTTCTGTGAAGTGTCTATTCAATTCCTTAGCCCATGTATTAGTTGGGTTATAATCAATAGCATGAAGAGAGCGCCTACAGAATGGGAGAAAATCTTTACCACATGCACCTCAGAACATTAATCTCCAGGATATATACAGAACTCAAAACTCGACACCAAAAGAACATGTTAATTCTTAATCACAAGAAGTCTGGGGATATTTTTCAGGTGAGAGGCCAGGCAGAATGTGTTGCTAGGCCAAGCTAGGTATTGTGAAACTATTATACCAGCAAAGGGAATTCAGTCAAAATTTTATACATAGGGATGATATGTATAGATTTAATGAATGACTGAATTAAAAAAAAGTTTGGAGGAATCAGAAGCATATTTAGGAAAACTTGTTAGTGGACTATTTCAGAATCCTTACATAAGCCATAATGGGGACTTGATATAAAAGGTGGTGCTAGTGAATATGGGAAAGTATGGATGGATTCAAGAAATATTTGAGATGAAATTGGGTGAAATTCTGAGTGGAATCAGTTATTGGCTCTTCTGCCACTTCTCAGATGTAGCATGCCCAGTAAGACAACAGTAATGTGCTTCCATAATTGTTAGCTTCACATTTGTAGAGTAAGTGACTGGAAGGTGGCCAAGGGTGCAATGCTCAGTTGTCTTCTCCCCCTATCTGCTCCACTTAATGAAGAGTGAAAAACTACCCAAGAGTAATACTAGATGATTTAGTGCATTCCCCTATAATTGGTTGTTCCTCAATGTTCCAAACATCTTGCTCAGTTTGATTCTACTATCATATTTCAGAAGATTTGAATCTGCTAGTTATTAGAAATGAAGTTGAACTTCAGGGTTAGGGTCTATTTCATGGCATCTCTCCACTGGGCCCCAGGATTTTATTCTACAATGAAATAAGATGCAAACCTGACATCAAAATATTTAGAATTATCTGGAGGAAACAGGAAATCTTGAATAAATACTTTAAGAGCTAAAGTTCCAGTTATACACTCTGCATACAAAACAGACCATATGTCTTAGAAAGAACTTAGATCAGAGTTGGGGAAACAAGTGGGGAAGCTGTTAGAGCTGGAGGATTCTGAAAATATTTTGCTTATGGAGAATAATGGTTTTAATAAACCTCATTTTTTAAAGTAAATTTTAATCATCCTTAGATATCTGAAGGCATAATATGGTTATTGGAGAAAAACTTGTTTCAGAGTTTTTCAATTTTTAGGGACTGTTTATTTAGCAAATCCATGTAGTTACATTAAACCTGTAGGTTGCTTTTATGTTTGCTGCCACAGGTGAAGCCAGTGAAAGCATTTTTAAATTTTGATCTTCCTATTTATTACAGTTGCCATTATAAGATCTGAGTTAGAAAATAATTCATTTATTTTCATTTTTTGGTAGGAAGATACCAGAAAAGATTTTTTCATAATATTTATTAGAAAATAGTAAATTATCTTCCACTTTATTTTTAGAAAGTTAGGAAGATTATGTCCTGAAAGGTGCTAGGCCAGGGGGCAGGTGTTCTTTCCTGTATACAGAAGTGTGGGGAACAAAAGTGGTACAAATATTTAATAGTACCCTCTTCCCCCAGATCTTGTCTTCCTGGAGGAGTGAGGTTGTCCCCATGGATAAATCCAGTTTAATAAAATGAAATAATGGGTTAAATTTTGTTCCATTTCAGTTTTTGATATCTTGAATTTTATTGCCTTTACAGGATGAGATGTATAAAAAATTCCTGGAATCCTGATACAAATATCAAAGTTCTTCTTATAAATGCTCACAAATAGAGACACGTAAATCACCAAAATACGTCTTTCCCAAGGTCGCCATGAGTAAGTGTTCTGGAATATTCAAGATTTCATAAAGTATTTCTTTATCCTGAAATTCTTTTTTTTTTTTTTATTTTATTTTTATGTGGTGCTGAGGATCGAACCCAGTGCCTCACGCATGCTAGGCGAGCACGCTACCACTGCGCCATAACCCCAGCCCCTTATCCTGAAATTCTTGAAGGACTGCTTCAACAGTGTCTTCATCCTTCTCCAGCAACTTACTAATTCCCCTGTATATCAACCTGTCTCAGACAAAATAACATCGACTAAAAGATCTTTACTTTCTCCCCTTTTATGCTGATATATATCAAGTGTTTTTGTGTTTTTTAAATCTGGGGGCAAACTTTAATGTTACAAACTCTTAACATTAGTAGAGATCTTTTGGTTTCCAAGTTCAAGACATTCATTGTCGATCTAGTGGTTTATATCTTATTGGAAAATGTGTTCTATTTTTTTAACTATGAAATTATTTTAAACTATTAACATTAAATAGTATTACCTTGTCAATTTTCTTTAAGCATTGTGCTATATTTACATTGGTAAAAATGGTGAAGTAAATCTTACCAGCCAGGATAATTGAAAGCACTAAAAACAAAGCACACATGAACTTGGACTACTCAATGTTTTTCTAGAGCATATATTTATCAAAACAGTGAACAAATATTTGGATATTAATTTCAATGAATGCCAAATAGGTATAAGCTTTAACTCATGCAACCATACCAACTTCATTTTTAAATACATTACTCATAGGTCTGATTCAAATATGAAAAATTTAGAATGCAATCTACATGCCACTTTTCCATCAGCTTGCTGTTTATACTTTTCTGCTGTTGCCAGTATTACCCTGCCATTATTGAAGCAGGCTTATTTGTGTTGAGATATACATATCTGGAGATTAAATTTAGTATTTTAGTGAAGAATTCATAAACACAAAAATGAGAAACCCTCAATTCTCATCTCCCAAAATATTGACATTCTTCTATCACATATCAATCATTGCCTACTTTTGTAACTAATAACAATTCTGGACTAGATTTCAATCACTATCCCAGGAGTAAAATTCAAAGCAGATATGAAAATGTACATACATGGCCAGCTTTTGCTCAAGAGTTATCTAATTTTCTTATACTGAAACTACTATTTATATGTATAAAAGTGGGAATTTATAAGAGGTGAATATGGCAAAGATAGATTCAAATTGCAATAACCTATTAGCATAATGAAGAGACTGAAATAGAAGCTACCAAAAGGAAGAAAAATTATGGGCCAAAGGAGAATAGCTGGGGAACTTAGTTTCCATTCCTGCTCTTTGTGAACTGCTTTAGTCTTCAAATTAAACTTTTTCTATTTGTATTGTTTCTGAAATGAAGGATGACAAAGTTACTGAAATAATGTCATTAAGACATACCAAAAGAAAAAATAGTTTTGTGCTCTACAGTAGCTGACAAACATAGGTCAGTATGTGGATATTTCCATAATACAATAACCTGCTGTTCCTAGAGTTTTGTCTATCACCCTAAATTTTCAGAGATCCTTATACAGCATTTCATCCAAATGACAACTAGACATTTTTTGTTCTGGGGATTGAACTCAGGGGTGCTTAATCACTGAGTCACATTCCCAGCCTTTTATTTTTGTGAGATAGGATCTCACTATGTTGCTGAGGCTGGCTTTGAACTTGAATTCCTCCTAACTCAGCCTCTCAGGTGACTGGGATTACAGGCATGCACCACTGTGCCCAGCAGGAATCATGTTTAAAAAAAGTTCATAGCAGCACTTTACTGGTTTGATCTCCTCATCCCTATCCCAAGAGAATGCCTATGACTTGCCAGAAAGAAAATGCACTTTCCTTAGATTCATATTATCTAGCCTCTCCTATAAAATACTACAGGCAGGTAAAATAACTTTAGTAAAGTATATATTGCACATGACATTTTGTGGCATTCCTTTAAAACAATATACTATGTCATTTCTCTTTAGAGTTCAGATTATTTCATTTTATTACATTTCAATTACATTTCAATGGGGGCAAATGAACCTTTTCTATTAAAATCTTGAATCTCAAAAGCAATTATTTCCTTTGACATTTTATGATCAAAGAATTGAATAACAATATTGGAAACAATATTTAGTGCTTATGTACTAGGCCCTGTGTGACTTGCTTATTTTTTAAATTATAAATTTATTTTCACTGACAAAACAATTGTACACATTTATAGGCTATCATGTGATGCTAAAATACATGCATACATTGTTCAATGTTTAAATCTGGTTAAACTTGTCTACCTCAAACATTTATCATTTCTTAAGGTGGGATGTTATTTTAGTTTTCTGACATATAACAGTGTAATTGCTATCTAATCACTTTACTATGCAGTAGTACACCAGAGTTTCTCACTCCTGTCCAACTGTAACTTGGTACCCATTGATCAACCTCCCCTCTGCCATTCTGTGGTAACCACTGTTCTGACTTCTACAAGATCAATTTTCTGAGTTCCCACGAGAGTAAGGTCATATATTTACATTTCTGTGCTTGGCTTATTTCATTTAGCAAAATATCTCCAGTTCCATTCATGTTATGGTAAAAAACAGGATTTCATTATTGTTATGGCTCTGCCTATACCTAGGTCATTTCAATTACTGGCCTTATAAAATAGAGTTACTCTTTTTAAGAATCACAGGACTTTAGTTTCTCATTAAAAAATAAATGCTGGAATCAATGTACATGTACAAAAATGTATACATCAATAGATTGTTTGAGTGTTCTCAAAGTGATGTCTTCATTTGCAAAAGTTGTCATATAGATTTAAATAATCCTTAAATTCTCTTCTGTTTATGGTTCTATAAAATATAACAGATTGATTTAGTTTTCCTTTTGTTAATGGTAACTTTTTAAAAATGTTTTTATTGAAATATAAAATACAATTAATTTAATTGTCCAAGTACAGCTTGCTCTGTTATCCTAAAGTTAACATGATATAAAATTGCCATAAAAGGATGTTAGTGAATATTGCAGAATCCTCCTGTTTCTCTTCCAAGTTGTTACTCGGCCTCCTTCTCAAATATATCTACTATCCTGACTTCATATCCCCAAAATTTATTCTTGAATCTTAAAATAATTACAATATTTGAATAACATCCTATTGGATGAATATACTACTATTCAATGGTCTATTCTTCTGATCACTGTCTGAATCAATCCTCATTTTTTAACTGTTATGTGTAATGCTCTGAAAGACAATCTTTCATAAGCCCTCTGATGCAAAGATGCTCTTATTGGTGTTAACAGCATACCTAGGAGTAGAATACTGTCATGTGATTGACATGATAGTAAAATTCATACTGAGTTTTTTCAACAATCATTCCAATTTACTCTGCTTTCAATGAATGTTCTCTGTTGCTCTAGTCTTGCCAACATATAATTTGGTCTGTAAAACTTTATCCATTCTGTCTGAATTTTCTTACTAGGTTTGGCTAACAAATATTATGTGTAGATGTCTTTCCATTTACATGTATATGAAAGATTGATATATAATTTTCTTTGGTCCTCATTAAATTTTGGGGATAAGGCCTCACAAACAATGGTAAAGAGTTGCTTTTTCTATTCTATGTAAGAGGAGAAAAATATTTTGAAGAAAGCAATCTGTGCCAAAAGTTTTCTTTGTGGGAGATTTTAATGATATGTATTCAATGATACTGGACTTCTAAGTTTTTTTCATTAGTTTTGATAAGTTGGTCTTTAAGAATTCAGCCTCTTCATCTAATTTTTAAAGAGTATTAAAATCATTTTATTACATTTTGAATACCTGACATGTTGTCCCTTTTTATTTTCAGATGTTGGTAAATTTGCCTTCTCCTTTTGGTCTCTCCAATATGCTATTTCTTGATCACATAGATGTCCTCCATTGTATATTTGATTTCATTGTCTGATTTTACTTCTATTTAATCTATTTTATGTTAAATTTATGGTGTTCTTGAAGTCATTACTTACACTGACTTGCAGGACTTTCTGCTTTTCTATATGTAATGACTTTAAATTTTTATCTATTAAACATACACAATGGTTTAAATCTCTTGAATCATAGCTTTAGATGCACCCTACATGTTCTAACATATTTTCACTGTCATTCAGGAAAATATTTGGAGTTTTATTGTGATATTCTTTGCCCATAAACTGTTTAGAAATATGCTGCTACATTTTCAAGCACTTAGAAATTGGTTCCCGAAATTTGCTATTTTTAAACTTATTTCTAAATAAGATAACTTGATTTCCCCATTGTATATGATTTAAGTTCTTTTTTCCAATTGGTTCTCTTAGTTATACATATTAGGATTCACTTAAACATAAATTATAAAAGCATGGAATTTAACTTGTTCTAATTCTGTCCCCAGTACTTCCTCTCTCTAATCCTTCCCCCTGTTCCCTTCCCTCTGTGGATTTCTCTGCTATTCACTTATATTTTTTTGAATTAGTGTCTTTTGGATGTAAATGATAAGATTCACTGTGGTATTATATTCTTATATGTACATAGGAAAGTTAGGTCAAACATTCCATTGTCTTTCCTTATGCCATCCCTCTTTCCTCACTTCATTTCCTTTCAACCATTCCATTGATCTTCTATTCTTTTTACTCCTCACCCTGCTTATTTTTGATTAGCTTCTGCATACCAGAAAACATTCAACCTTTGATTTTTGCGGACTGCCTTATTTCACTTCGCATGATCGTATCCAGTTCCATTCATTTACTGGCAAATGCATAATGCTGTTCTTCATGGCAACCATAAGTCCTTTGAAATGGAAGCCTGACTGTATGGCCGAGTATTGATTCCATTTTGATCTTTCATGTACATTTGCAATTAACATGTATTCTGAGATAGCTGGATCCAGGAAGTATGTTTTCTAATTTGCTTTTTTAAATTTTTTTAGTTGTAGATGGACATAATATCTTTATTTTTATGTGGTGCTGAGGATCAAACCCAGTGCCTCACACATGCAAGGCAAGCGCTCTACCACTGAGCTACAATTCCAGCCCTAATTTGCTTATTCTAATCTACATTCTTATTTTTGTCTGCTAGTCTTATCAGAAACTGAGAGAATTGCAGATTATTTTATTTTTAATTAAAATATCTATTCCTCCTTGTTCTGTTCTTATGGGTTTTAAACTTGGAGGCTATATAAAAACTGGTGGAAAAACAAATTTATCCTTTTTAAAACTTTTTGAATTTCTGGTAATGTATCTGCATAAACATCTATATTGCCTGATAATGATATAGCTATGGTGATGCTTTAGCGTTTCAATGGTTTGTGTTTTTTAAATCACTCCTTTTTATCCCATGTTTGTATTTAAGGTACATCTCTGAAGAGCATAAATTTTTCTTTAATTATAATGAAAACCTTGCCTTAATTGCAATATTTTATCTGTTCAGACTGAATATAATTATTGTCAATTTTGTGTCAAATTCTACATCTTACTCATTGGTAGAGAAAGCTATATTCCTTCATGCTCCTTTCCTGATTTCTATTGAATTTATATAAGCTTAGTTTTGAATCTTGGTACAATGGAGACTGCAATATAATTTCAATTTTCAGTGTTTACCCTCACTTCTATGCTTTAGAACACATAATTCCAATTCTCAGTTTTTTATTCAGATGAAATGTGTTTTCAAATTTGCCCACATTTCTTTTTTTCTCCCTTTTTAAATACAGGCTGGTATGTTTTCTCTGCTCCTCCCTTTTTCCTTTTTTTTCCCTCCCTCCTTCCCTTCTAATAACTTGTTAGTATTTTCTCTTGTGGGCTTCTTCTGTTTTCAAATTCTTTAACTTTTTATAAAATTATTTTCCCATTCTTTATGAATACTATTTTTGTTTCATGTCAAATTCTAAGTTGCCAGTTATTGTCCTCGACCACTTCATAAAATCATTCCTCTATTCATTAGTGTTCATTGTTCTCAGAAGATATCTGTGATTCTCAATTTGACTTTGGAAGAAAATGTATTAGTTGTGTCTGGCAACTTTGAAGATTTTTCTTTGCTTTTGGTTTTCAGGAGCTTTATTATGGTGAAAGACCCCGAACCAGAGTCCTTCGTCCTGAGGGGAGGCCCCCGCACAGTGACCAGTCCGGAACCACAGGATGCAAAAGCACAAGGCAGCTTTATTGTTCACACAGGCGCCTGCGGACGCTTCAGCCCTCCGTAGACTGAGCATGCCGGGCAGGGGAAAGCATTCTTTTTTATAGGGTCAGGGTGGCAGAAGCAGGGTTACAGAAGCAGATGTATAGTTACAGGGATTCTATTGGT
>CM053405.1:44418411-44436389 GCA_028644305.1 Xerus rutilus | reverse complement strand
GGGGGGGCATTTCTAGATCCAAATCATAACAAACTGTAACTTTCTCAGTTAAGTTTATAGTAATATTGTTTAATTTCAATTAAAACCTATAGGCATTTATTTGAAGTATACCATTTAGTGATTTTGAGAGTTGTATACTTATTAAAGGCATGATCACAAGATATTTCAAGATATTTCAATCACCCCCCAAAATCTCCTTGTATCCACTATTTTTTTGCTCCAGCAACTGTCAATCTGCATTGTCACATTAGTCTGTATATTCTATAATTTGATGTAAAACAGTACAGTATTTACCCTTTTGACTGGTATCTTTTTACTTAGTATAAAGAATGAGATTCATCCAACTGCTTGTTAGTATGAGTCATTCACTAGCTTCTATTGCTGAGTATCAAAATATATTTTTATCCAATTGCCTGTTAATGAACATTTGGGTTATTTTTGGTTGAGTCAAACTGCTATGAAAACTCATGTGTAAGTCTTAGCGTAGACATGTTTTTATTTTCTCTCGAGGAACTTATAGATGTGTGCCTTAGGCAAATGCTAAATCTATGGTTAAATTTTTACAAAAATGCCCAATAGCTTTCTAGGAGGGTTGAACAATATTTTTAATTTATAGTGGTATATGAATGTTCAATTTCTTGCATCTTATCTGTATGCAAATAAGTGTTAGTGTTTTGTCTAGTGAGCATTATAGTTTTAGTACATCTCTTTGATTAATATTGTGTATTTTTAATGTGCTTCTTTGCTATCTATATATATCTTTTGTGAAAATGTATTCAAATCTTTTGTCTGGTTTTTTGAGGGGTGTTCTGTCATCTTAGTAAGTATTAAGAGTTCTTATATTCTGGATTGGAAGCCTATTATCAGATACATCATAAATATTTCTTCCCAGGTGGCTTGCATATTTATGTTCTTAATCAAATATTTCAAAGATTAAATGCTTTTCAATTTGAAAAAGTCAAAATTATATATGTATTTTTTGGTTTCAGTTTATGCTTTTATTGCCCTGAAAAATCTTACTAAGCCAAGGTCTGTAAGTAGCTTACTTCTGTTTAACTTTTCAGAGTCTACTTGTTGTTGCTTTTAAATTTTGTCTGAAATTTTAACTTGTAATTGTTAATAGAGATTGGAGAATTGGCCTTTATCCATCTTGCTTGTGTATCTTCTAATAGTATTTTTGAGATGCCAAAGACAACTGAGAAAGAAATGTGCTTGGGGGAAGAAAATCTGTCCTTAATTGAGGTCATCCTGTTAGAGAATGGAACTTACAGATGTTCTAGAAGTGTCTGGGAATAAGTTAAATATATGGGAAGCAACTCATAAAGGTACAGATTTGGATTTAATTTAATAAGGCCTCACTTTTTCTTGTTGCCTGAATTATTACCTAGTAATATTTGACATCTAAAGGAGCTCATTAATTTACTTTGGTCATTCACAATAGTAATATTAAATTTGTAATTAAGTCTACTTTGCATGCCCTGTTTCTTAAAGTATTTTTTTTGCCCAGTACTGGATCCATAACGTTTTTTTTCCTTTTGTAACAGGTATTGAACCCAGGAGTGCTTAACTATTGAGCCACAACCTCAGCCTTTTTTTATATTTTTGATTTAGAGACAGAGCCTCATTAAATTGCTGAGGCTATCTTTGAACTCATGATCCTCCTGCCTGTTTCCTGAGCTGCTGGGACACAAGTATGTGCCACTGCATGCAGCTGAAACTATAACCTCTTATAACAAATGCTCACGGGGCAAATAAAGACAAGTGGTTTTCTCTCATTTAAGATAGTATTTCAGCACCAGGGATTGTCCCATATTCTAAACCAGTTTGAAATGGAAGAAGAGGCCATAGCTCATCTTTGCTATGAGAAATTGGTGTTCTTTGGATGTAAATTTGGGAATTTGTGGCCACAAATCTACTTTACTTCCAAGATACTTTAGAGACTATTACTATTTCTAAGGTAGGCAGGATTCCATGTGGATGGGTACCAGTCCTAAGAGGCTATTGCATATTCTAAGAACATCAATTCATAAAGAATGGTTTTTGATTATCATTTTTAAGTTTTCTTTCCTTGATGTGTCTCTCTGCCTTAGGTGTCAGGGTGATACTAGCCTCATAGAATAGGTTTGGAAGGGTTTCCTCTTTTTCTATTTTATGGAATAATTTGAGGAATATCAGTGTTAATTCTTCTCTGAGGTCTTGTAGAACTCAGCTGAGAAGCCATCTGGTCCCAGGCTTTTCTTCATTGGTAGGATTTTGATGGTGTCTATTTTCTTGCTTGAAATTGATGTTTAAATTGTGTATGTTCTCCTGATTCAGTTTGGGAAGACTGTATGTCTCCAGAAATTTGTTAGTGTCATTGATATTTTCTATTTAATTGGAATATAAATTTTCATAAGTTTCTAATCTTCTGTATTTCAATAGTATCTGTTGTGATATTTCCTTTTATCATGATGAATTTTAGTAATTTGAGTTTGCTCTCTTTGAGTTAGAGTAGCTAGTGGTTTGTCAGTTCAACAGCATATTTAGTATTTGATTATCATTTTTGAGGTGAAAGCTATGGATTACATAAGAATGTGTTTCTAAGAATGTAAATATTTGGAGTCTTCAATTTCTCTTTCACATGTGCACACGCACACACAGTTTTGCCACAGTAGTGTAGGAGTATAATAAGAACAATGATACTCTGATCAGTTTTCTGTTTTCTGCCCAGTACACAATATTCACAAGTTTTATTATTTTGAGATTTGAAGAAATATACCATAGATGCCACTTCTAAGTCATTTTAAGCCAATGGGAATTCTATGTGCTAATAACATAATTTTCAAATGATGGCATTTGATTAAGTTATTTTTTGGACGATTTCAGTAACTGGAAAAATAAATGAAATATAGACCTTCTATAATACTTTGTTTGACAATGAAAAATGCTTTGACTACTCCTTGATGGTGCTTCTCCAGCGTATAAACTCTTTTCTTCCTTGAAGATCAATATAAAAACTTTAGCAGTCATGAATTTCATGATCTGTTTTTGACTTTTATTTTCACAAGTAAAAAGAGACAGGTTGTTTTCCAGATGGAAGAGTTTAACAAATGCCTCCTTGTAGCTGAGTTTAGAAAAAAAACAAAACTCAAAGCAAATATATAATGGATTCTTTTTTGGCCGTGCCCAATGTTATTCCAACAGAAACGGGTATCTGTAAATGGCAGGAAATTCTGATCCAATGATATTTACTTTAGGGATTCTAAACTACATACTTTGTACTAACTTTTTTAAAGTGGCCAAGTTTCTTAATGCCTTATTATCTCCTTTGCTGGCTAAAGGGAGTAATACTCCCCCAAATTGCATCCTCTTTATATGTTGTATCAGTGTTGTCACACTTTCTCTTACCAGCCACATGGTAAGGGAAAGAAAATATCCTGGGATGATCTTGGAATGATCCTGCCCTTCCTCTTCTACACTCATGCAGAGAAGACAGGATCCAGACCTAGAGGGCTTTACTAGTGAGCTACACATAAAATTAAATAAATCATTTCAATATGCACAAACTTGGATAGAGAGTAGGAAAAGGCACAATAGCAAAAACCAAAAAGAATGGCACAAGAAATATAAACTATTATTATGTGTGAATATAGAGGCAAAAAATCCTCAACAAAATAACAACCTGGTGAAATATGAATTATATCATAACCAATTTGGCTTCACTTCAGGAAAACAAAGTTTGTATGTTTTATACTAGAAAATTGTGATTCACTACATTAGATTAAAGGACAAACAGAATATTAACATATGAGGAAAAACATTTGACTAAATTCAACATCATTCATTAAAAAAAAACTCATAGAAACTAGTATAAAAGGAAACCTTAATCATGATGAAATTACCCCTCCTTTGTGCTTGGAAAATTACCACTGTTAGCTTCTAGAATGACAATTTCTGATCATAGAAGTTGGCCTCTTATAATTACAATAGGGAACAGAATGTAGATGTGAAATATTGAACAAACTGAACTCTGGGCCTGTTCCTACAACTTCTACTTACATTAAGGATGAGAAGTGATTGATATAAGCTTATATGGGTGTTCTCAAACTTTAGCATATGTTGGAATTACTTCTTTGGTGGTCAAACACTGCTTTCTTTCACACTGTGTCCCTGGTTTTGTAGATCTGGGAGTGAATCCTAAGAAGTTTCATTTCTAGCAAGTTCCAAGTTGATATGGATGATGATCATTGGCATACCCAATTTTAAGAACCAATGGCCTTAGAAGAACAAGTGTGATATTTAATTTGGAGAGGCAAGATAATGATTATAGTAACTGTTTTGTTGCCACTATATGAAAACTACTCAGTTTTAAAAATTTAGTCTTTGTGAAACTTCAGTTCACTCCTATCGTCTTTAGCTCAGACTCCTAGAAAACAGCTTGAGATAAAAGATTATTTGTGTATATCATCAGGGATCATAATCCTAGTGAAGGAATAGAAGGGTGATACAGGGCAGGATAGGAACAAACACAAGGTGGTGTATTAGTAAGTGTGATGTCCAGTGCAATGATTGCTAAAGCACATGGAGCTGTTTTCAGTCTGTTTCAGGGTTGTCCCTTAAGGGGATGAATAGGGAAACATGCATCTGGCAACTGAATGAAATCCCTTACATTCATTAACTTGCATGCACGAGTGACAAGTATGTTCTGCAATTCCTACTCAATGGGAAACACACAGAAGTTGGGGTAAAACAAAGTCCCGGTATCAGATGAGAACAGAAGCTGACGTTAGCATAAGAAGTATGCATTTTGCATCACACATGGCAGCAAAGAGAACTACTTTATACCTGGCTTCCCATAATAACTGGCACCCAGAACACATTATTTTTTTGAGAGTCTTACTATGTTGCCCAGGCTGGGCTTAAACTCCTGAGCTCAAATCCTCTTGGTTCAGCCTTCCAATTAGCTGGGACTATATGTGTGCATCACTACACCCAACTGGTTAATGTAGTTTTCTTAAAAGTTTAATGATGACCTGCATCCTCTCAAAACATGCTCTCACTTTTCATCTAAAGTAGGAGCTATGATTTCTTTAAGATGATGGATAGGTGCAATCTTCAGAAAGTTAATAGATTATTTAGTGAAGTCCTTGCTGGTTCTGAGTGCACAGATGATATTCACATTCCCTTTCCCAATTGAAGTCCCTGCTAGCCTTGGCTACAAAGATATGATATTCACATTCCCTTTCCCATTTGCAGATTTCTGTTAGCATGTTGGTTGCTTTGGAATAGGAGATTTGCCTTCTTCAATGAGTCACAGTGAACCCTGTAGGTTATTGCCACTATTAGTTAGTAGCAAACTTGGAGCATGATGATAATCGGCACCAGTATATCTGTAAACCAGTCCTGCAGTTCTTTTTTTGTTTTCATTGACTCTAGCTGATAGGCTTCAGAAGAGATTTTAGAGACATAAATGTAGGGCGATATGGAATGCTGGGCAGTCTATTCATGTAATTGTCTCATACCTTTTAGAGTTGCTTAAATGTGTTGCTGACTGAAGGAAATTGATTGCTACCTGACCTGGTATGGGAGATCTAGTACACTGAGCTCATGATGGGCACCTCTGATAACAATGTCACTTGATGTCCTCAGTCAGGTGCTGATTCTAGTACTCACTAGCACAACCAAAGCTTTTTTTTGATTTTAGATGTCACACTCTGGTTAGCTGCAGCCATAGGCTTCCCTTCCTCTAAGCCTCATTTGACATTGGCAGCCTTCTGGGTCACCAGACAGATGAAGAGTTTGATATTTCTCTATAAAACTAGCTTTGTTATGTGATTATATAAATTTTTTGTCCAGTTTTGTGATAAATTGAAAACAGGTATAGCACTTTTAAGATTTATCCATTAATACATGCCTTCTACTTCTATTCTCTTTAGTATAGACTAATACTGTTATTTACTTTGCTCAGTAGAATGTGGGAGGAGTACTACTTAAGGTTTTCAAACTGGCTTCCTTAAAGCCTCTGGTCCCACCCAAGACACCTTCTGGGTAGTGGCAAGTATAAGACTTATTATCTAGGCAATGAATAGAATAAGGAAATACAATACTTAAGTCACTAAATTCTGATATGTTTTGTTATGCGGTAATATACAACATATACAATGTATTTGGTTTTGATTGTTATATTAAAATCTTTTTACTAGTATGTTTCTGTATTTCTACTGTAGTTTTATACAGAGGTTGCTATGTTAATTGCATAGATACTCATAATTTACATTCATTGTGAATATTGCCTTTAACAATAAAGTGAAGTTTGTCACATTTAATGCTTTTTTGTATGAATTCTACTTTGGAATTTTTTATACAGCGTAGATTTAAGTGTGTGGACTAAACTTAGAATCTTTGTTACCCCATTCATATTTTTGAAAAGTCTAAAGATTTGTTATATTTTATTTTTTAAATATCTTTTATTTTTTAAATTTCTTTTGATTTAGAAGATTTTCAATTTTAATACCCTTAGCCCACTCTTTCCTTATTCCTCTTACCAGTTTTAGTGATATCTTCCTACCTTATTCCCATATAGCAAACAATGGACTATTTTCTAATTTCTTTACCCTTCTCTTGTGTTAAGATACCTTTTTTTGTTTACCTTAGCAGAACTCTCTTGGGTACCTTCTTAATCACAAACCATTCTTCCACCCACTCATATGCTCAGCTTTTTTCATCTTAGATCCATTATTATAGATGAATAATGCTCCTTCAAAGTCTTTTGCCACTATGACTCCACTGATTTCTTGGTTGGATGAAGCATATTCTTTCCTAAATATATCCAGAAAGGCTCATGAGAGCAGAAGTTCTTGAATTCTTGCTCCTTTCAGTCTTTTTATATACTTTAAGATCAACTGAGATGGATATAAAATATTCAATTCACGATGTATTTTAATTTTCAGATAACAATGTTTCTCTGCTTTGCTTTTTATATTGCTCTTAGAAGTCTGGTGTCCACCTAATTATCTCACCTTTTTAAGTTTTTGGCATATACCTGCTGAAAGTATGAGGTTTTTCTCCAAAATTAAATTAGAAAAAATGAATATGGCACAAATATCTCTAGGACATATCTTGAAGTTGACCATTCCTGGTCAAACTTTGAAGATACCATAATAGGTGCTTTATAATATGTAGAAGAATTAGTACTTAAATTGTATAAAGTTCTCTTAAATTGTAGCTTAAACATTAAATTTTTTATTAAAAATTATTATACTTAATACAACATAATACATAATACAACAATTATACATAAGTTTGTCTTTTGGCTAATCCTCATTTTTATCACATTCTCTTTGATTACTTTACTATTATACTTTTTATTCCATTTTCTGCTCTGTTCAATACCATTGTACAATATTTATTGGACAATTTTATTCAGTTTTTATTTTCATTTTTATATAATTTCTATTTTACAAGTTCAATCAAGTTGTTTTATTTACTCCTTTTTGATTCTTTTGTTTTTTGAGCTTCTGATTCAAGTGTTTTTCTCACATGTTCCTAAATTCTAGGAATATGCATACATTTATTCATATTAAAATTGTATAGGAGATTTTGTGCTTATAAAACAAATTAGAAAATAATATTATATACATAATTTATATATGAATTTTGCCCTTTCTTTGAATTGAGGTTTTATGTTGATGTATCATTTTTAAATATAATGTAGGATTGCTTTCATACATACCTACTTTATCATACTAAGATCAGTGTGACATATCTATGCACAAAAATGGAAGTAGCTAAATTATATCCTCTATTACATTGTTGATATAATACCAACAGCTCTGGAATGTCAATTATATTTTTAAAAATATTTTGAAGTTTTATTATGGGATTTTTTAAAATCACTCTGAAAATTTGAATGATTGAGTAAACATCCCTATTCCTGCTAACTATTTTGGTTCTAAAAGTTTTACTAAGCATGCTTAATCATGCATCTATTCATGTATTCACCCATCTTTCACCCAGCTAACAGTGATTTGATACATTAAATGACATTTAATTTTCTTTTCCCTTTTTGTTCAGAGTTGAGTACTTTGAAGGTATTAACTGTTTAATTTATAGTTTTTATCCCCAAGATCTTCCTGTAAACTTTTGAATTAGAATTACCTAGGATGATAGCTTGAATATTCTTTTTGAATAAATATAAATTCTTTAAACATAGGTAACATGACCTAGTAAAAGGCATAGGAGTTACCATAAGAGGGCCATTATTTTAATCCTTCATGACTGGCCAAGTGTTTGAACTTAGAATTCCTCATGTGAAATTCTTAGAATAGCTTCTCCTATACAGTAGAAAGCAAGTAAATGACATGAGCTGTTCACCTGACAGAATTCAATTTTAGCTTTGATAAGTTTAGCTTTATTGGACTCATTAAAATAAGGAGACAGTGAAGGTGGTAGGATTTCAGTGTTTCATTTGAATAGAATATTACAGATTACCAAGCAAAAGTAATTGAGATAAAAATTCTGAAATCACACACAAATTCTGAGATGTCTATTTATAAATCCATTTTTGTTCTTCTCAGTACTTTGTTTCCTTTGCCTGGTGATGTATGAATCTGTGCTGTGGAATGATCAGTGCTCCTATAAATAAGATTCACCACTCATTCACTACTTGGGAACTACTTAGGCTATTAAAATTGTCTCTTAGATGTACTCTTAGCTTCTTTCTGGCAACCCACCAACAGTTAGTTACTTTTTCTTTTTTTCCATATAAATAGTTTGTTCTGGATTCTACCTGTTAATGCTTGGCTTGATGATTCTAGAAAATGTCACTGGCTTACAAATTTTAAAGATACAAGATATAAAAAATTAAGTAGTATTAGCATCACCTAGTTTCTCAAACTGGAATTTTTCTTTGGAAAAAAAAAAGGAACAATATATGCAGAAGTGTTTTAACTAAGTTTTTCATATTGGTGGTATATGAACAGACAACACAAAATTGGTATTAAAAATTGAAAGACAATACAATGTATAACAAGAACCCCAGTATATTTAATTCAATTCTTAATCTATTTCACTTAAATTAACTGGCCTATTTGATGTGAATGAGGGTATTGGTAGCAATGCAATTTTCAAGGCATGAGAGGAATAACATTCAATCTGACAGCTCTCCAAAGGACCCTAAAACTAATGGACTGCCTCTTAACACCTAAATCTTGGCAATCTTTTCCCAGAGAGCATTTAAAGATTCAATGAGTAGATAAATTGGGAAAGTAAGATAAACAGTAAACATTGAATCAACACTCTTTCAAGGGGTATAAAACATTTCAAATGTAGCGGTCCACCATGTTGATAATGAGGAAATTGTGTAGAACAGAAGATGGTGATGGTGAATGCCATAATAGAAACATATCATATCTGTTAAGAGCTCAAAGAATAGTTAAAATGTTTTAGCAACACAAATATAATTTTAAACTACCTTTTGATAATTTTGATTTAATGGAGTTTTCTGAAGGAAAATTTATAAAATATTTGTCGCCAAGGATAGAAAATAAAACTACATTGAGTCTCAAATGTCCTTTGAATATCTCATAATATATCTTATACTTAAGTGGTTTAGTTTGCCTTATTCTTTTGGTGTCACTTCTAGCACCCAGCAGGAGATATTAAATGAATATACAAATGAATGTGTGAATCGAGGAATTAAAAAACATTTGGGCTGTAGTTGTGGCTCAGTGGTAGTGCTTGCCTTGCATGCATGGCACACTGGGTTCAATCCTCAGCACCACATAAGTAATATAAATAAAATAAAGGTATTATGTCCATCTACAACTAAAAAACAATTAAAAATATTTTTCTTCACATCCCTAGCTTTTTTCAATTTCTGTAGCTATGTTAAGTCTTTTTCTTCCTACTTTCTTCATTCTATATTTACATTTTACAAAACCTATAAATCCAGTAACTATTGTTTCACTCATTCAGAGCATCTTAAAACCTTGCATGATATTTCAGTCTCTATTTGGGAATTATTTCTTTGGATAGTAGAAGAAATCAAAATTTACTTTTTGCACAATTTTTCTTATTAGAACATGAGTCCAAAAAAATCTCTTAAAACTTTAATTTTCTTTTATTTGAACTATTGGCAACCCTAACATTACTAGACTACAAATGAAAAAAATTCCCACCAATAAAAAAAAAAAAATCAGCTTAAGTAAATTAATGTGGAAGCAGGGCGTTATCTCTCTTCAGGAAAATTGTGTATTTTTTTGTCACTTGGGAAAATTTTAAGTAGCATATGAAATGGAACAGTTTAATGGTGTACAATTGAGTGCTTTGGAAATTGAACAAAAAATAAAGGGATGCGTACTCATTCAGTTCTTCCCAAATGCTATTGACCTGAATCTGGGATTTATTTGAAGATAAGGAAGGAACCGATTTGATCTTTCATTTCCTTTATTAGGTGAAGTTTCTTAGGACAAAATTGTTACTACTGTTTCTGATGACCAATCTAAGAATAGTTTTCTGCTTAGTACAAAGCAGGGCTCTGATTCAGGGGCAGATAACAAGGAAAGGAAAATGTGCCCCCAATCATCACTTCCCCACTTAAGGAGTGAAAGCTCTTTCAGTTTCTTTAAATTTAGTTACTTTTTTCTCAGGATTCTGAGAGCAGGTTTTCTGGTGTTAACTTTCAGCCTGTTAAAGGTGTCGTAATATTTTTGTGTATGTGTTTTTAGGTTTGGGAAGTTGGGAATTGCTGACATCGTTGTTGACTGTTATTTTTATCTCCAGAACCACATTCAGGAACACTGTAAGTACAGAAGTACGGTGGAGATATATAAGCGAGATCCTGAGGCTGTAAGAGAAGCAGTTAAGAGGCTTTCTATAGTAAGAGGAAAAAGATGTTTGACCTAAAAACATATTAGTAAGATTGAAAAATACGCTGTAAAACTATTCAGATTGAACAGTTTTTTCAAACTATTGGAGATGAAAATGTGAGTTGAAGATGGCCCCTGGTTATCTTAGACAGCTGTGAGAACAGCTGACACCACTAATTGGAAAGGGGAAGGTAGGCAAAGGAAGAAATGGTTTAAATTTTCTAGAATATAAGAAGAGTTTGGTTTGGGGAAAGTCAGGGTTGATTTTACTTGAGTCCTCTTAGAGGAAGATAACTTTGGGACATTAAAAATAGGAAGTAAAGCTCAGAAGAGCTGTTAGCTAGTGATACAGATCCTAACATTATAACAATGAATATATAGAGTGGGAAGAAGAAAACATGTTCTAATTGTTTTACATGTATTACTCCATTTGGCCTTCACTGCTATCTTCTGTGGAAGATAGCACAGATTGGGTAGTTTTCTTAACACTCATTTTACCTGGTGGTTGTATTAGTCACCATTGGCTGCTATAATGTAGACTGGGTGGCTTAAATAACAGAACTTTATTCTATCACAGTTCTGGAGGCTGGAATTCTGAGATTAGGCTGCCAGCACAGTCAGATTCTGTGAGGTACTTCTTGTGGCTTGTAGATGGGTACCCTCTCATTCTGCTCATGTATCCTTTTCTGTATATGTACACACATACCTCCTTTTCTTCCTCTTCTAAGGTCACTGACTCTATTGGATTAGAACCCAATATTATGATCTCATTTAACCCAAATTACCTCCTAAAATATTATCCCCAAATATAATTACAGTCAGGTGTAAGGATCCAACCTATGAATTGTGGGGTATACCATTCATTCCTTAGTAGTGAGCTTGGGGTTTAATAGAATGCAGAAGCCATGCCCTTTACTGCCAAACCTGTGATGCCAACTAGTAACTAGCTTTGGTTTGAGTCATTGGGCAACATACATTGTAAATGTGGGGAAAGCAGATAGGTGACAGAAAACGGCACAGGTGAAGGGTGGTGGTCCTAAAATTAGGAATACAAATCAATGCAATACAGAGTTTTGTCTTTAAAAATATTACAAAGATATGGACTGGATTTGTGGCTCAGTGGTAGAGCACATGTGAGCACTGGGTTCAATCCTCAGCACCACATAAAAATAAATAAGGGTTAAAATGCATTAAAAATGCATATGCACACAGGCATACTTTATATTACAAAAATGGATACATTTTCAGTATCAAAGCTATGGAATACTCAGGTACAAACCACTATCAATGATATCTTAATGCCTAGATCCTTGAGTTTTGAGTTTTCAGTCATGTTTTTATTCTTCATGAGGAGTAGAATATGTCAGAGATTGGAGTCTGTTTTCTCTTGTGTAAAAGAGAAGGCATATCTGTTAATGTCTATGTAAATCAAAGAGCTCAAATACTTTTTAAAACCATGATACTTATACAAAAGAATTGCAAAAACATGTGTGTACTTTCACAGGTATTTTTTAAAAAGTGCTTTTTAAATTGCTTCAGACTGCTTTTAGTACTACATTAGTATCTAGCATATAACTACAAGGTAATAATGAGAAACAAATGTATTCTAGAAATAGCATCTAAACATTTTACTAGAGGTCAAGGAGAATTTTTTATGGAAAAACACTTGAGTCCTAAGGAGGTTAAAAATTGATTTCACAATGTTTAGTCCCCAGTGATTTCTTTTTTTCTTTTCTTTGTTATTTTGGTTTGGTTTGTTTTTCTTATCAGTGTATAATCAATGTCATGCTTGTGGATTAAACAATTCATTTATATTTGCCCCAAATCACTCTGTGTGACCTCACACTTAGATTTCAGAAAAACAACCATTAGACTAGTATAAGCTTTAGCATAGTTTTGTAGATAGGTTTCAAAAATCATTAGTCTGTCAAAAATCCTGAAACATTTCATGTCTGAAGTATTTTGACCTTGTTTACAGCTATCCGTGTCACCCCATCTATCTACTGCTTCCTTGGCCCTGTAATTTCTAACGACCCCTACATCATTAGGATGAAAGGGTATATGTAAACTTTCATTAGTTGCAGTATAAAACCAAGAACATCAGGAATACAACAAAGAATGAGTAAACAAATGGCTAATATTGAACAATTGATACTTTGCATTCATCTTAATGTGACTTTTCACTTGTCTCATCACCTGGTGACTTTGAAACTCTTGTACCTCAGTTAGCATAGTAGTTAAAGGCACTGACTTTTCAAACATAAGATTTGAATCCTAATTTTGTTATTTAATTGCTATGTAGCCCTGGAAAGCCTTTTTTTTCTCCTTTAACATTCCAATGACTCATTTTCATCTTATATGAAACTGGAGGTGAAAATATCTACCCCGAAAAGATTGTGGCTAGAATAAAATGAATACGTCAGTAGTTGGCAATTTTTCTAATAAAATATAATTGTATTAGTTAGCTTTGTGTTGCTGTGACCAAAATACTGGACAAGAACAACTTAGAGGGCAAGTTTAGTTTGCTTCATGGTTCCAGAGGTTTAGTCTATGCTCAACCAAGTCCATTGCTCTGGGCTGAAGGTAAGGCAGTGATGGATGGGTGTGGAGAGGGAAGCTGCTCAGGACACGGCAGCCAGGAAGGAGAGAGAGACAGACAGGAGGGATGAGGAGGAAAGGGCCCCAGCAAAGAGAGAACCCTTCTAGAACACAGTAACCTACCACCTCCAGCCATACCCCACCTGCTTATAGTTACCACTCTGCCTATTCAAGTTAAGATGGACTGATTAGGTTACAGCTCTTAATATCCAATAATTTCCTGCCTTAATACGGGAACTTGGGGGGGATACCTCCTATCCAAACTGTACCAATAACCAAATGATGGTGATGGTGTTTATTAGGAATGTTGTGACCTATCCAAAATCACCCAATAGGTACGAATTAAAGTGAAGATTCAGAGTGAGGTTTGCTAAGACTTCAGTGCTTTTCCCCATAAGATACTTGTCTCTGAATATATTTCAAAACTGCTCTCTCCTGTTCATTAGGTCCAAGCTGATTTTGAGGTGAACTGGCAGGTCAGAGCGTACTTTTATGGATTCCTGGGTATTGATGTAAGGTTAAATGCAAGAGACTGATGTAAAATACAGTGCAAGTAATTGAAACAGTCATATATTTAGGTTATAAATGGAAATACTACCTTTCCTATGACAAGTGCCAGGAGGCATAGACATCTCTGGCCCAGGGAATCACAACCACCTAGAAAACTTCATCTATACTTTATTTTTTTTTATTTTTTTATCTGTTTGTCTCTACAGAGGGGATTTTCCTGCATCTGCAGACATTCTGCCCACCAATTTCTACCTGAGCAGGGAGTGAATAGGTTTCCATCCTTTGAATAATTGTACAGTTTATCTAGGTGTATAAATGTTAGTCTTATGGAAACACAGCTAGAAAGAATGTTAACAATGAATACCAAATTTGAGTAATGTAAATATATTGAAAAATAACATTTCCTTGATTAAAATATGAATATATGTATGTGCTTCTACATACAAAATAGCAAAATGGAAATAGATAGCAATAGAAAGTTTATAATATTTATACTTCTGGTGTGGTGGCACATGCTTGTAATTCCAGCAACTCTGGAGGCTGAGGCAGGAGGATTACAAGTTTGAGGCCAGCTTCAGCAATTTAGCAAGATCCTAAGCAATTTGTGAGATTCTGACTCCAAATAAAAAGGTCTACAACTTAGCTCAGTGGTTAAGTGCCGCTGGGTTCAATCCCTAGTACCAAATATATATAAATTATATATAAAAATGTGTATATATATATACATATATATAAATTTCCTTTTTTGGTGTGTGCATGTTTATTACATAATTGTATTTCCTGTGAATTTCATATAGCTTCTTGAATTCTTAATTATTGTCTTAATCTTATGTGATACATGAGTACCTTTTATGTATTTTATCCTAATCAGTTATTACATGACAACAGAATGCTCTTCAAATCATTGTACACAAATGGAGCACAATTTCTCTTTTCTGGTTGTACATGAAGTAGTCACACCATTCATGCGGGTAATGTTTGTCTCCTTCCACCTTCATTCCCTCTTCCCTCCCAACCTCCCCTTTGCCCAATCCAAAGTTCCTTTACTTATCCCATGGCCCTCCATTGTGAATTAGCATCCACTTACGGGAGAGAACATTCAGGCTCTGGTTTTTGGGGATTGGCTTACTTTGCTTAACATGTTCTCCAACTCCATCCATTTACCTGCATTATTTTATTCTTTTAATGCTAAGTAATATTTAATTATGTATATAAACCACAGTTTCTTTATCCATTCATCTATTGAAGGGCATCTAGGTTGCTTCCACAGTTTAGCTATTGTGAATTGTGCTACTATAAACATTGATGTGGCTGTGTCACTATAGTACGCTGTTTTTTAAATCCTTTGGATACAGATGGAGGACTAGTATAGCTGGGTCAAAAGGTGGTTCCATTCCAAGTTTTCTAAGGAATTTCCATACTGCTTTTTAGATTAAAAAGAGTTCATATTAGTAGTGCATCTCAGTAATTTTGAATTTTAAGCTTACCAAAGTGCAACAAAATAATCATGGAGATGAATATTACCCTTTCCCCCAACAAAAGTATTATTTGAAATTCCCCCAACTGCACTAAAGAGTGTTTTAGCAGATGTTTGTTCCTTGCTTCCTTTAAACATGTCTAATGGCTTTTTCCCCACTATCCTACAACCTCCAAAAGAGGCAATTAAGAAAGTATTTAGTAGTAACTTCTGTTGAATGTCATTTCTACAATTATAATGTGGCTGTGTATAAATCTTGCTTTAAATTTGAGTAACATATGCTATGATCGTTGGGCTTAGTCTTGTTTTGATGTCACAAATATATTTTACAAAATTGTGCTAAGACACTTGGGGAAAATGAAACAAACTGCTGTGATCAAAACTGTTTCAAAAATTTTAGATATTTGGCTGTTTTCTTTGAAAATTGCAATAATTTATATATTTGTATTCTGCTTTGGAACTGTATATATGCTTGTCTACTATTTTACAATAAAATTTTTTTAATATTAAAATCAATATTTTTTGTTTAAAAATTATACTTGACAAAACAAGTATAATTAAATTACTTTCATTATACAGCATGGAAAAAATCTTACCACTTCATATTGTTTCTCTATTCTGCAATACCCATTGGCTCTGTATTTGTGTGCTATTAAGTTTGTCATCTCACATCCATTAGAAATGAACATGAACTTTAAAGTGTTAATATTTAATGATTTTGAATTTGACCACCTAGATAGAAAATAAATGGGACAAACACTTTTTAGCACCAGGGAGAGATTTTAGATGTGGTTGGAGAAGAAATGGGGCCACATGAGATAAGGCTTCTAAATTGCAGAAATGATCAGGTTAGGTGGAATATGTGATTAAATATCATACTGAGAAATTGACTCTCTTGTATCCTGTCTTCATTATGTGGTGAAATTACTTTTCTGCACAATGAAAAATAGTGTTCTTGTGGTGAAGGCTTTATTAAGAAAAATACAGGATGGGAACAATGAGATGACTGTGGTCCCAAACTTTATTATTGTTGGTGTTTCCAAATAAACTATGACCTACAACAACAACAAACCTTTAGTCTTGGAGAAGGTGCAGTAGGGAATTAGGAAGTCATCTTTGTCTCAAGGTGGCCTGGATCAGCTCATCATTTCCTCTGCTTGTTCCTCTACTTCTTTAGCCCAAATCAAGAACATTTTAGTTCTTGTTACAAAATGGTTACTATTTTCTCACTTTTATTTTGGGGGTGTGGAGTTCCTTCCATATTTTTATCCTTATACATGACAGTATAATCTATTTTTATACAAGTGCAGAATATCTTATTCTAGTTAGGTTCCCAGTCTTGTGGATGCACACGATGTTGGGCTTCACTGTGGTGTACTCCTATATGCACATAGGAAAGTTATGTCAGATTTCTTCCACTGTCTTTCTATTCTTATCCCCTCTCTTGAAATTCAAGAAGTGAGCGAGTTGAAGGGTAGCTCAGTGGTAGAGAACTTTCCTAGTGTGTGCAAGGCCTCAGGTTCAGTTCGTTGCACCACAAAAAATAAAGTAAGCATGTATAGGTTTTCCTTAGTGTACTACTGAATAAATATTTAGAATAAATTCTTTATGTATACTTGTTTCATTTGTGTATTTGTGTTTCTGTAGTGTATCAAGGAGATGATTAGATTGGATGAATACTTCATTAACTGATTTAAATAACCATGGTAGGAAAAGAAAAATAGAATGCCCAATCTTTGAATTTTCTGGGTTTGCACAATGTTTCTCTAAGTTCCAATTTTTTTCTCTAAATATAATCTTGCAAATCAGCCAAGTTTACAGTGAACTGCAGGCTCTTAAGCCTCATTAGTTTGCTGATGTTTCAATTAATATTGTTTTTTGATAGTTTTTTGAATTATACAATAAATATATATTTTAAGCATAACATCCATTGTACTTTTTTCATGTGTGATAGAATTCAGCATGGCATGTTTTTATTTAGATAATTGAGTATGTTTTATATACACAAATATTTATACACACAAGCATATTTTCTGTACTATAAACATATGTAATATAATTTATACATACTATAAATTTAATTTTTAAATTTTTACAAAATAGTACAATTATAAAGCATATATATCATACAATTTATGAATTTCACATAAAAATTTTTGCTTAGACAATTGATAATCTAAAAACCAACAGAAAGGGAAAAATTTAAAGATTAGCAAGAAGTACAGGAATGTTAGTTAAACTAACAGGGTAAGTGAAGTTTTGGAGCCTTCCCTCCCCACCTACCTTCAATTCTATATAACAGTAATTTTAACATTCTCAGTATTTGAGATAATCCCATGAACAGTTGCTTGTTAAGAAGTATCCAATGGAGATATTGGTACACTAGATAGGTCAAATTGTATGTTCACCAGAAGAGTTCAGTGCTGACGTCTACCTCCTGGTTAGAGGACTGAACCCATCTGTTGTGCCACACAGTAACTTTGAGCACAGGAACTGCTACCCAGGAGTGTGTGTGTGTGTGTGTGTGTGTGTGTGTGTGTGTGTGT
>CM053405.1:44396657-44417911 GCA_028644305.1 Xerus rutilus | reverse complement strand
TGGCACAAGTTGAATGGGACCTCTCTATGAAGAATATATGAAAAGTCTTTTATACAAGTCTATAATTTCATCTTGTAAATTTCAAATTACTTCAATTTTGTTTTTAATTTTTAAGTCTATATTCTACTCACACAGTATTAAATCGGCATCTTTGAGCACGAGCACTTTTTTGAAAAGATCCTTAAATGACTCTAAAAGCAGCCAGGGTTGAGACTGCTGGGGAAAGATGTATTTGAGCAACAGTGTTCATTAAGACCATAGACTACAACTGCAAGAATTCTAATTATGGGTCTGTCTCATTTCATTTAGCGTGAGTTCTAATGATGTCCAGCATTTAATTGGTGAGTTGATAAAAATGTTCTACTTCTAGAATTGTTTCTACAAAGCTAGTACAACCAGTCTGTTTGCTATGTATCTCAATAGCTGCTTGATGTTTCATGTTATATTTAAGTAAAAATGAGCAAAAATGTACTTTAAGATTTGGTAAACTTCAATGAGAACTTGATTTTCTAAAACTTGAATTGCCATTATTTTGATTTATAATTCATGTTTTGAATTTGTCCAGTACATTTAAGATATATTCCAGCATTACAGGAGGGAGCAATCCACCTGGTGTTCTATTAGTGTATTAATTAGTAGCTGTTAATAGTCATTCTCTGCTCTGCATTTGGACTATCTTGAACTGAAGGAGTGGGCACTGCTGCTTTAGGCACCTCCCTCTTCCCTTCGCCTTTGGCTTGTATCTGGGTAAAAGGGAGCATCATCGTCTGGTTTCTGGCTAAAGCTGAGCGATACAGCAAGGTTTTGGAACCTGCAGGTAATCCAAGATGTGAAACATTCAGATGTGGCTATATTTGCAGTGGGCCGGTGACAACAAGTGAGAAAGTTTGATGGCGTTGCCAAGGCTTCCCTCCAGCCAAGTCCTGAGATGTGCCAGGATTGCCACTGTCACCCAGCTTTCCTCCCTTTGCCCCATTATCTCCACTGCTTCCGTCTGTTAGGTGTCTGTCTGGTGCACTCTCCACATAATCTCAGCCGTCATACAACTTCTGCCAAGCTGTTAACAGATAAAATGTTATACAGTAAGGACTTTTATACAGACCTGGGAGAGGATATTCCCTAAAAATGATATTGCCCAAATGGATTGATTATGGGGAAAGAGAAAGATTCTCAAAAGACAGAATAACTAATATTTGAATTCCTTTATCAAGCATTTTGCAATAAGCTCTCCATTATCTCATTTAACCCTTGAGGGCCTGACTCAAGTATTTGTTCCCCATGAGTTAGGCTCTATTTTTTTGGTAGATGGGAACCTGAAGCTAAGAGCAATGGAACAAATTACCCAAGATGACAAAGCTGGTGAATGATAGAGCTTGGATTTGAACACAAATCCATCTGATTCCAAAATCTATGTGCTAAAAACATGAGGCTCTGTTTGACTCTCATGTTTCAAATTGGAAATTACCTAGACTACCCATTCCTGATATTAGAGAAAGGAATGAAGTATGATCCTAAGAAAATTACTTCACTGCTTTTCTTTCTCAGCAGACTAGTCCACGCCATTTTTCAGAGCATATGGCTTTCTTGACTATCTCTAATTATCATACTTTTGCTCAGACCACAGCTTCATACTGAAGCTGTTCTTCATTTTGTATAGTAGGTGTTCATTTAAACAAAGCTGTGTATGTGGGAGGGTGCTACTCTGGAATTTTGCCAAACCCTCTCTCAAGTTCATATAGTCATTCAAAGAGAATTCAGTTAGAACATGGCCTTCTGTGAAGTATCTGAATACATTCGGCAAGCTGTTGAGGCTGTCAAGCTGCAGGTCTCAATATAGAAAATACACCCTCCTAGCCCTGTCCTTGAAGTACATATTTAGTTCTGCATTTTCCATAGTTTAAATCAGGCTATATGTTCTAAAGCAATTAAATTGTAATGAAGAAAAACAAGATAACTGAAAGCATCCAACATATGCAGTATATTTTAAGATAATTATAGTTAATCATTTCCTTGAAGTAATTTCAGTTCAGGCCCATTTAATGGAGGCAATCAAGTAAGCAAAAGATGCTGTGAAAACATCCTTGTTTTTGAAGCATTATTTAAATATATTTGACATGTCAACAGTCATTTTATATTTGTATACCAAAACACCACTGGCCTTTTTTTCAGATGAGTGTTAATTTAAAAACTATTTTTCCCAATGCTAAGTCACTGAAAAAATATAAATTAGTTATAATACACAAATATCTTCCTCTACTAAAAAATGTAGTGTGCCTCACTAAATTACCAAATAAAAATAATAGCTTAATATATTAGTAACTTTTGTAACAAAATACCTGAGTTAGAAAAACAATAAAAAAGGGTTATTTTGCTCCCACTTTTGGAGCCAGGAAG
This sequence comes from Xerus rutilus, assembly GCA_028644305.1. Taxonomy (NCBI): domain Eukaryota; kingdom Metazoa; phylum Chordata; class Mammalia; order Rodentia; family Sciuridae; genus Xerus; species Xerus rutilus. The sequence goes on along the minus strand of CM053405.1, from coordinate 44,415,517 downwards.
CCCAGTAACAAGTGGTCCCATCATTTTGACTTTTGAGGGACCCATGGTGAACCACAATGGGGGGAATAGGCCAAACAAATAGAGACTGGGTTAGGCCAGGTCTAAGCTTTTACAACTATTGGCTCCATAAAAAATCACTCCAGGAGGCCGGTATTCTTTCAAAGCCAGAACTCCTAATGATCTAAGGGCTTCCCACTAGACCCCTCGTCTTAAAGGTCACACCACCTCAACACTGTTGCACTGAGGACCAAGGCTTCAGCATATGGCCCCTTGAGGGGAACAAACTATATCTAAACCAGAGCACATCATTTTATGTAGCATATATTCCATGCATGAACTGTTGGGCAATTTATATGCATTAATAGATTTAGTCCTTATGACAACATGGGTTAGGATTGGAATAAGTACTAGGATTACAGTCATTAGATGATGAAATTAATGAAGTTCTTTTGGTTTAAGCAAATTGCCCAAAGCCAGGGCAAACTTCAAAATTTATTTTAGTAATCAATGATTTATATAACTAAGATAAGAAAGCCTTGAGACTGATATTTTAAATAGAATCATTCTGATATTTGCATTTTCATAAATCTATAATATAACAAAATCGTACTGCCTGGAAGCAATTTTCTAAGGGCAATTTTAATGCCTTTAGAAATAGTCTAGCAGATAATAGCAACAAAAATAAACATGTCTTATGTCAGCTGTGTTATGCTTATAAATGTTTAGTGCCTGTTTTCGTGGGGGGGTTGAGGGTGGAGGTCCTGACATGTAATATTAATTTTTATGTATAAATTGTCATGTCTAATATTCAGCTACCAATATGACATCAATTGATTTGTAAAATTCCTGAAATTTAAATAGGCTTTCTTGAGCAGATATTAGCTGCATTCAACACTTGTTAAAAATTAAACATAACATACATATACATGCATGTACACATATGCACATTAAAATATACAAAAATGTCTATAAATTGGTACCATATTATAGTCACAAATCTATGAGCATAGAATCAGAAAAAGTACAGCTAATTATATAGTGATAATAACCATCATCGCTGAGATATAGCACTAAATCTTTAGCCTAAGAGCTTCTTTCTCATATGGTGCTAGAGACATAAGACAAGATTTGCCCTTGTAAAATATATCATGTTGTGCTTTTGACCATGAATAGTCCATGCCAGTGTTGTCAGCTTCCTCTGGTGAATACTTTGTCTAATCTTAACTGTATTTGGTCAATTAATTTTGGCAGCATCAACAAAGACCACCCTTTGGGATGGTGCAGGTCCACAGAGGACTCACCTATGCTTTTGTGTTGATTCTTTCTCATATCATACCTAGGCAGCAATCTAAGGTTTTGGATGTGATATATTTGATCATATCATCAAAATAATTGAAGATTATTAATTTATGTATGGCCCAATTGGAAAAATGACCATGGGTCACTGATATTTTCATTACTTTTCCATACACAAAGGATACATCAAGCCAAGAGGTCAAAGTGAGCCAATATCCATTTACTGGTGAATTTTTAAAGTCCTAATAGTTCATAGCAAAAGCTTATATTTTTAATTTTTCTGTAAGAAATTAACTCATTAATTCATTTTATCCTTATCAAAATGAAAAATAAAAATTTTTATTGAATAAAGAAATTCACAATGGTCACAGGAATGCAAAGGTGATTTAATTCATGAAAATCAACCAGCATAATGTACATATCTGAGAATAAAAGGGGAAAAAATCATGACCCTCTGAAGTGATGCAGAAGAGGTTTGAAAAATTCATGTCCTTTCATAATACAAACACTCAATAAATTGGAAACACAAGGGAACATGACAAAACCCATATCTATAAATCCCACAGCTAACATCATATTCCATAAAAACATGAGACTTTTGTCATTTTTTATTTAGCATAGTGAAAATTCTAGTCAAGCAATTGGGCAAGGAAAAAAGATGTAAAAAATGCACATTATATATAATCTTATATGTAGGAAACCCAGAAGAATACCCACACAGAGAATGGTTGGAGTTGATAAATGAATGTAGCAAAATTTCAGGATGTAAATGTACACACTAAAATCAGTTGTAAATACTAGTGTTAAAAATATCTAAAAGAAAATTAACAATTCAACCTACAATAGAATCAAAGAATAAAATATTTAGGAATAAATGTAACCAACAATATATTAGACTTACACTTTAAAAACTGCAAATTATTGCTTAATTTAAGACACAAAAGAACAGGAAGAATTCCCTTGTTCATTGGGAGATTTAATGTGAAGATGACAATAGTACCCAAAGCAATCTAAATAATCATGATTCACACCAAAATCCCAATAGTGTGTTTTGCACAAATGCAGAAACCCATCCTAAAATTCATATGAAATGTTGAGGGACCAGAACAACCAACACTTTTGAAAAACAACAGAATTGGAGTACTAATTTCAAAGCTTACTACAATATCACCTGATAGGTGTGGTGCTGGCATAAGGATGAACATATGGAGTAGAATTGAGTTCAGTAATCATCATATTTATGTTTAGTTTTTTGATAAGGATGTTAATGCCACTTAATGGAAAAAGAACAGGTGCGGAAAAAAACTGAAAATCCACATGCAAAAAGTGAAGTCGGACCCATACCTCAAACCATATTCAAAATTAAATAAAAATAACCTTTAATACTTAAAAAATCTTGGAAAAACTAATAGCAATCTTGACAAGTTTGGCAGTGGTTTCTTATGTATAATACCAAAAGCACAGGTAGCAAAAGAAACAGAACTTAAAAATTTGCATCAAAAGAAACTATTAAGAGTGAAAAGGCAACCCACAGGATGGGAGAAAATACATATAAGGGTTTAGTATTTAGATTATATAAATAAATATAATTAAATAACAAAATAGTGAACCCAATTAAAAAGTGGGTTCTATTAACATGAATAGAAATTTCTCCAAAGAAGTTATCAAATCACCAGTAAGACATGAAAAAAATGTCCAACACCATTAATCACTAGGGAAATGCAAACCAAACCAATAAGACAACTTCACATCCACTTCTATGGATATAAGATTTTTAAAAATTAGAAAATAACAAATGTTTTGCTAGGACAGAGAAATTGGAGTCCTAGTACATTTCTGGTTAAAACATAAAATGGTGGACCTACAATGGATAGTAGTTTGGAAAGTCAATGTTACACATAGAATTGCTGTATGAGGAGCAATTACAACCCATAAATATATTGTCCCACCCCCAAAAAAAGTTAAACAAGTACTAATTATTATAGCCTAGCTTAGATTATGGCTCAGCTCAGTAAGCACCCTATAGACTATAAGATATCAATCAATAAGATAAGGTAGAATTATAGGATAAGTAGTGTTAAGCTATCCTGGTTATAAGTTAAGTAGTACTCAAAGAACTTAGCCTGAGTGACTCCATTTTAAAGTTCCACCATGGTGACATAACCTTAGTTATATAACTTATTTCTGTAAAATGTTTTTGTACTAAATGTGTTCAAAATAGGGATGTGTTATATGCATTGGCTGGCTGACTGCTAACTTTAGCTTCTGTGTCCTGCTTGTTTACGTGCACCTACATTTACCAGGATATGATTTTTACTTTTATAAACCCCATGGAGCCCAAGACAAGTGCTGTTCCCTATAGAGACTGTTTAGGTCCTATAGGGAGCAGTCACCAGCCTGCTAATAAAGACTCTCCAATTTGAACAAAACCAAAATGTGTTTTCTGAGCATCTGCCCCATAACACTAATAAAGATATGTGTACTCTAGTAATTGTGGCAGAACTCACTATAGCCAAAATGTGGAAATAACTCAACTGTTCACTGAAAGATGAGTAAAGGTGGCATGCACATACAATAGAATACTTTTCAGCCATAAAAAGGAATGGCGTTTCAATGCATATTGCAACATAGATAAACCTTAAACATTAGCTAAGTGAAATGGACTCAAGGACAACATTTGTATGATTCTGTATGAGTTCTTTAGAATAATAAAATAGACAAAAATAAGAGGTTGCCAGGAGCTGAGAGGAAGGAGAAAAGCTATTAATAATTATAGAATTTTCATTTAGGGTAATGCCCTCATTCACCATATATTTTTGAACTTCTGTCTTAACTGCCATGTGATGTGCTTGAATAGAATTTTAATAGAAGTGTAAATTCTCAAGAAGTTGACCTTTTTTATGGATATCAATGCTCTTCACAAATATAATACAATATTGATTGAAATCCTTTTAAACAAAGTTTAAATAATAGTCTATGAGCTCTCTCTTCTTGGGATTTCTAATTTTGCTAGAGAACCCAGGGGAGTCTCATTTGAGAGGGATTTCAAGAATGGAGAGAACATAGACAGACACACAGGAGGTATATGGACAGGGAACAGCAGTTATGGAATTTATATAATCACCATAAATCTAACTTTTCATGTTTGTGACATATGCTCAAATATTCAAATATTGGCATCATAGTTCACACCAATCCACAGATATCATATCTGTGCCTCACCTTTTAAGATCCTGGCACTGCTGAGTAGAACTTTGTTCTCGTGAGCATGCTCTCACGTGGCAACATTTTGGCATGATATGCTGAGTATGTCTTCTTGCAATAATGCTATTTCTTACTCTCAGCTTTCCTATACTGAATCAAATCACATGTTCCACCTGACAGGCTTTGCTAAAATGCACTTATCCTCATTTGAGATGAAAATAGATCTTGTGTATTAATCAACATTTTATGGCCACATATTTGAATATCTTTGGTTATCCCCATACATATTGCACAACTTTGGAATACTACTGGTCTTGGGGAAGGCAGGAATACAAGTGACCATAGGGCAGGTTCATTAATAGCCTGTCCACTACTTAATAGAGGGCCCATGAAATGAAATATTAAAATAACATTTAAAGGAAAAGTAACCAAAGTAACCAAGTTGCTAAAGTCTTTGTTATTCTGAGGGTCAAATTAAACTTCATACTCCACAGAGCCAAAGGATTTGCTTTAGTCATTTCTTTTGTCATGGTGACCAAAAGACCTGACAACAACTACATAGATAAAAAATTTAGGGGGGCTCAGTTTCAGAGGTCTCCATCTATAGATGGTCAATTCTGTTGCTATGAGCAGGAGGTAAGGTAGAATACCATGGTGGAAGGATGTGGAGGAGGACAGGGAAATAAGGAAGCAGAGAGGCATTCCACTTACCAGGAACAAAATGTAAGCCTCCAAGGAATGCCTCCAGTGACCCAACTTCTCCATCCATACTCTATCTGCTTACAGTTACCCATGGATTAATGTACCAATTCGGTTAAGACTCTCATAGCCTAATCATTTTACCTTTAAGTTTTCATGCATTTTTAGCCCTCATAAACTTTGGGGGAATACCGATATCTGAACCACAACAGGGTTTCATGGTGATACTTTAGAAATGACCTTCATCAAGGTAGAGAAATTAAACAGCACCTTCATACCTACTCGAGAGTGTCCCTGGCTTTGTTTTAATCTTGAGAAATAGTGCTTTTCATAAGAATGTCTAAACAATTAGAAAAGCTATGGAAAAGCACTGAAGGTGTTCAAGGAGGGGAGTAACACAATCAGATCTGTTATAGAACTGCTCTGGGGAGTAGAAAAGCTATTAGAAAGGGGACCTATTGGTAGACTCTTCTTGTCCTGGAAAGAAGGCCCACACAGTATTTACAGCTGAAACAAAGGAAGGACAATGAACCCTTCTAGAGGTAGAATCAATGATCTTCACTATTTTTTGACTCATTGGGGGAAAGAAAGTGATTATTTCAAATATTTTTTTTGGACTTTCTTGATGTATAAATTGTCATCAACATAGATACTAGTTAAAAAGCAGCAAGTTAATTTTAGTGTGAACATCTGAAGCATATGCCAGAGGTCTTGTTAGCCATGACTGTTAGGCTGCAGGAAATGCAGTTCTATAGACTTTTAGGTCTAATCTGTGAATATAATAGAACTTACATAGATGTACAATTAAACCCTGGTGAGAATCCAAAAATGACACAAAAGCAGTAGAGACAAAAGTTTAGCAAATGCAATATGATCAATTATGAAGAAGTTTCTGCAAATAGAGAACAGAAATTAAGATAAGCATGTAGAGGTAGTTTGACGTGGAGTCCAGGATAAAACTACCAAGGATATGATGGAGGCAGAGAGGGCTGCATAAAGAGGAAGTGGAAAGATGAGGTCAATATGAGATTAGATTGAGCTGTTCAGAGTGACTATGTCTAGGAGTAGCCATGCTCCCTGAGACATGGGCTAGAGATTGTAGAGATAAAAGGACAGATTCTTCAGTGTTTATAGCTAATAGAGAACAATAGCAGGCAATTCTAGGTTGATTGGAGAAAAGAAATGCTATCATAATCAAGGGTGGATGAGAGACAGAGTTAAAAATTGGAGTAAAAAATGGTGGAAATGATAGAAAGAGTGAACAATAAGTTTCTTGTAGAGGTGTGTACAGAGCTAAACTCTCCAGAGATTTCCCACTCCCTTTTAACAGAATCCCATTCTGCCTTATTTGAGGCCTGCCTTTACTCTCTTGCATACAGACCCCATTCCTGACCTCCTGTAAGCAGAAAGGTATTGGTATGACAGCAGAGATGAAAACCATTGAAGTTCAAGAAAATTATCTGGGACTCACATGTGTAGAAGAACAGTATAAAAATTTTATTCAATGGCCCAAATTCTCAGCTCTCTTTGCAAAAGCATCTGTTGGCATGTGACTTGGTGATTTGAACATTAAGTTTAAGGCCTTAGCATTTTCTTGTCATAATATGTCCAGAATACTCAACTGGTACCAGGAGAAACCTCAGACAAACAGAGCAGATCCGTCACAGCTAAAATTCACCAGCCAACCCCAACCTAGGACAGGCTACCTTCAGATGCATGACTGAATCAAATTGATAAGCTGAGTGCAGTCTAGGTTAGTGAACCTCAGCCAATACTTAGATAAGTGAACTATCCTACATGATTGTCACTTTAAGCTACAGAGTGGGGAGTTGGTGTCCTATGTAGCAATAACTGATAGACAGTATGTGAATAAGTCAATGCATGACAAAACATGAAATAGTTTTCTTTAACCAGATTTTACATGATTTTACATGATTGGTGGTGGGAGCCAAGGCTGTAGAGATTTTTTTAATCAGTTGCTTAAATGTATTAAGATGCATCTATGGATATTATCAAAGTGTTTTTTTACTTAATTGCAAAACTGGAGTAGGCAAAAGAAAATCAGATACTAGATTTACTACTTTAACTCATCCTTATTTCCAATAACTTCTCCCTAATCTACTTTCTGTAAGTCTAGTTTTTCTAGATTTAGCAAATAATGTGCTCTGACCTGTCTTCCAGCCAGTAGCAGATATGATTAGTCAATAAGCACTCTTTTGCTGAGTCAAGAAGTCTTAGTAACAGAAGGACCTTAACTCTCCTTCCTTGAAATCACATTTTCTTCCACCTCAGAATTCTATTCTCTATCCAGCAGTGACCTATTTCCTCCTCCATATCTATTCTATCAGACATGCATTTTTAATCAGCTATAACCTGCATTAACTTTTGAAATGACACATTTATCTTTCTTAACTTCCTGCACTAACCCTAAGTTTTTTGAAGTTAAAGATCCTGTCTTATATTTTCTTGTAGCATCTAAATTAGCACTTCAAATATATTAAATAACACATTAAATGTTTGTTGGAAGCATGAATTACAAACTCGAAAATGTCACAACTGTTTAACTCATGCTTTTGGCAAAAAAGTTTAAGAAGCTTTCTGATTCATATGAAAATTTATTCTGCCAATGTTTAGATGTTTTATAAATGACTTTCTATTCTAAAATATATGACAAAAATATAATAAGAAAAAATAAAAGCATGGGCAAATTTCCTGCTTGGAGTGAGTGAAAAGCTGATAATAAAATTTGCAGGTGAATAATTTTCTTCCTCTTTGGTCCAAAAACAAAGACAATTTCCCCTGTAGATCTAGGTGATCTGTCCTCTTATTTGAGTATTAGAGATGTATTAGACATGTAATCCTAAACGTGGGTGTTTCACTCAGCTTTTTCGCTGCTGTGACTAAGACCTGACCAGAACAATTGTAGAGGAGGAAAAGTTTATTTGGAGGCTCATGGTTCAGAGGTCTCAGTCCATAGAAGGTTGGCTTTGTTTCTCAGGGCTTAAGGTGATGCAGAACATCATGGTGGAAGACTGTGGCAGAGGAAGGCAGCTCACATCATGATCAGAAAGCAGAGGAACTCTATTTGCCAGATACAAAATGTATACCCCAAAGCCATGTTCCCAATGGCCTACCTCTTATAGCCATGCCCTACAGTTACTGCTCAGTTAATCCTGGCAGGGAATTAATTCACTGATTGAGTTAAGGCTCTCATAACTCAATCACTTTTCCTCTAAGCTTTCTTGCATTCTCACACATGATCTTTTGGGGGACACCTCGCATTCAAACCATAACAGTGAGTCTCCTATGAATTTAGCCATTCTTATTTACTCAGATTTTGAAAAAAATATTACCCTCTTTTTTTTACATACTAACTGGGCTAGTTTTCTGAGTCAGTAAAGGAAGAGAAAATTGAGCTTGTAACTCTAACACCTAGCATAGTTGGCTACAATAAACTAGGGTTCCCAATTTAAATACCTCATACATGCAAATAATTAATTTTACATTAAAGGGATAGATGAAGGCAGAGAGGGAGGAAATGATTCCCACTAAAGGAGTTTAATATATTTGAATTAGCCCTGACTTGAGTCCTTAAAAGAATTTAAAAGTCTTTCAGAATTTCCAACCATTCATTAGGTATCTAAGTTGTATATAATCAAGTCAGTTCTAAGAATAAACATGAATTTCAGTAAAAATGCTTGTGATTAATATAGCAGTCTATCTTCTTTTTTAAAATATTTTTTCAGTTGCTAATGGACCTTTATTTTTTTATTTGTATGTGGTGCTGAGAGTTGAACCCAGTGCCTCGCACATGCCAGGCAAGCACTCTGCCACTGAGCCACCACCCCAGCCCATAGCAGTCTACCTTCTAAGTACTATGTTATCACTGACCATATACAATCAATTGAATGTTATTGAATAAGGTTATACTTTCTAATATATAATAAATTCATAATTACCATGATTATAAGGTATTTTTATAGAATAAGTAATATTCAGTGTACAAGTCACATGAAACTTTTTTGCTAGTTAATATTCATGTAAAAATGCCATACAATTTTCCTGAGTAATACTCCATATGTTTACAATTAATTAAAACATAGACCTGTTACAATTTACATATGAGGTCCCCTAAAAGTTCATGTGAGACAATATTAGAACATTCAGAGGTGAAATGATTGGGTTATGAGAGCCTTAACCCACTCAGTGTCTTAATTCACAGATAGGGATTAACTGGGTGGTAACTATAGGCAGGTAGGGTGTGGCTAGAAGATAGGATAGTTGGAAAGTGCCTTTGGGTTTTATATTTTGTCTCTGATGAGGAGTGCTGTTTCCTGGTGCCATGTTCTGAGCTGCTTTTCTCAGTCACACCCTTCTGCCATGTTCCATCTGTTTTGGGCATAAAGCAATGGAGTCAGCCATCTATGGACTGAGCCCTCTGAAACCATGAGCACCAAATGAACAATTTTAGAAGAGGAAGTTATTGTCAGGTCTTTTGGTTACAGCTGCAAAAAAAGCTGACTAAAACAATACCTCACTGGATTTCATTTCTTTTTGGTGTCAATTTTCTTTTTCTTCCTGTCAAGTTTGCTACATTAAGTAAACTGGAACGATATTGACCAAAAGCTTTCCTATTTTAAAATCATATAATTCTCCAAGATGCCCAGTAAAATGATAGGTTAAACCTAGATAGCCAAGCTCCAAATCTAACATCTTAATTGTCTTGGTCACTTTTAGTGTCAAACACTCACAATTTTACATGAATTATATATCTTTTACATATATCAAGCACTCTAATACCCTTAACTATTTCTGTGTATAGGAGAACAGCTGATAGACTGTAAAAGGGAGGAAGAAATATTTGAAGAAGTACTGAGACTGTTGGAGAGTTCTCATAAAGAAGTAAACTCAAGCTGTAGCTTTTGAAATATCCACCCAGGATTCTTGTTTTCAGAAAGAAATCCTGGAGCAACTACTATAAACTTAACTTTTTCTGATAAGGCCATTGAATCCAAAGAAATTCTCTCCCTCTACTAAATAACAGCTCTATTTGTAGCATTTCTTGTTCATTTTGGATTATTAGTCAAAGCTGTTGTCCACCTTCTAAAAGGAACCTGGCTATGAGAAAAGGAGGTAGTGTGTAATGTACAGTAACGATGCCTTTAGCAGTGAAATAATCAAGACCAGAGTTCTTACTGCAAAGTGACACACCTCTAAGAGTTTGAACAATGGCAACTCAGTATACCTGAGACCAGTGGACAAAGATACTGTTTGCCTAAGGCTGTAGAAATATCTGGGGATGGAGGAACTGATTCTTGGTTAACAGATATAAACTCTTTTCCACAGATACATCAGAAAGAAGCTTTGTTTTCCATTGAACATGAACCAAAAGAAAAAAAAACACTACTCCTGACGTAAACTACCCCAGACACATTTCATCACTACTCTTCATTGCCTTTAGCAACCACTCCTCATTTGGACAGGGCTTTATGTCCATTGCCTCTAAGTTTGTCTTCCATATTTCAGTTAATTTTCTAAATTATTTTAAAAATTTTATTTCAATTATCTATTTTCTGCTGAATTTAAACCTTCTGATATTTTTATTTTAATATTTTTTAGTCTCACTCTGTAACTTTTTTTTCTTACAACTAAACTACTGTTCCAATCAAAGAAGAGAGCCATCTATACATGCAAAATTGTGGCTCTGGGAGAGGACTTCTTTGGGGATATCTTTTCAAGAGTGAGCATTGGAGGTTAAAAAGAAGCTGCTTGTATGATTATTGAGGGAAAGAAAGAGACTCAATCTCCTGTTGGCCACAGAAGAACAGGAGAGAACAAACCTTTTCAAAATATTTTCAATGAGTTTAAAACAAAACAAGTTTAATACAAAGTAAAACAAAATTGGTAAAAAAGTTAAATCTTAAAATTTTGCAAAGTAGAAAAAGCTTTAAATTATAAAGTAATTATAATAAATAACAGAGTTAAAGATATTGAAATGATAGGTTATAATACCATATATGAATATTGAGCTAAAATTTAAAACATATGTCATATATGACATGTATGTTTATTTACATGTATATCTACATACACATGTTAATATCGTAGGGAAGGGTGGTCAGCTGCATCAGGAAAGAAATGGTCCAGGGAAGTCAAAACAACGGGGGAAATTTCCCTCTATAACATCTGTTGAGAACCAACTGGCATTGAAATTGATGGAAAGACAGTCATATGATTGATAATCTATAGTCAAGTCTCAGCAAACTGACCATGCTAGTTTTCAATCCTGATATTTCTCTTCTCCTAGAATAAGCTCCTTACAACTTCTTACTTTATTGTAATAGCAAAATAAAACTTCTGATTTTTTTCTTAATATTTTTAGTCTCACTTTCTGTAACTCATTTTCTGTAATAGGTTTGTGAAAAGGGGTATTTTTAAAGAATTGACATTGGCTACACTATATTGGAAGACTCTTTTGTCATAATGGGTGTGGATAGTGATTAAGAATAAATATATAGCCAGGCGAGATGAAGCACGCCTATAATCCCAGCAACTCAGGAGGCTGAGGCAGGAGGATTGCAAGTTCAAAGGCAACCTCAACAGCTTAGTGGGACCCTAAGCAACTCTGCAAGACCCTGTCTTAAAAATAAGTTTTTAAGAGGACTGGTGATGTGGCTCATTGGTAAAATGCCCATGTGTTCAATTCTTGGTACCAATAAATAAATAAACAAATAAAATTTCTTCTAGCTCTTTCACTTAAGATTCTCCACAAATTAACTAACTTCTCATAATATTGTTACCTGTAACCAGAAGTAATAAGACCTACCTTCAAGATTGTTGTGAGGACTGAATGAGAGAACACTTGGATAACAAAAAAGCATAACAAAGTGCATTTCACATGACAAGTCTGTCAAAGAAATGGCATTGAACACTTATTAAAAATGGTAAGGAAGCCAAGTGTGGTGGTGGTCAATCCCAGCAACTCAGGAAACTGAGGAAGGGGGATGGCAAGTTTGAGGCCAGCCTTGGCAACTTAATGAGAGTCTCAAAAGGGCTGGGGGTGTAGCTCGATGGTAAAGTACTCCTGGATTCAAACCCCAGTACAAAAAAAGGGAAGAATTTCTTAAATTATAGGAAAGATTAAACTCAACTCTGCTGAAAAAACATAGGAGGATTTTTAAATGCTGGAGTAAACTAATGGAAAAGTTTCAGTTGGTATTTGAGGGGAAGCCAGTCAATGTAATTAACTACTGTGTGAATTGCTACACAAGGAAGTGAGGCTCCTGTATTCTCCAAGGAGACTAGAAGGTAAAGGTCCCCTGTCCTCCCCTTTCCCTCCCCTCTCCTGTCCTCCCTCCTGCCCTTCCATTTCTTTATTTTTATTATAAGGACACATACCATGACATCTACCATTTTAACAAATGTTAAATATATAGTACAATATAATTTTCTATATACACAATAGTACAGCAGATCTTTAGAACTTATTTGTTGAAACTTTATGTCCCTTGAACAGTAACTCCCTTTTCCCTTTACTGCTAGTCCCTGGAAACCACCATTCTACATTCTACTTCTATAAATCTGAGTATTATTAGATGCCTCAAATAAAAACAATCATGCAGTATTTGTCCTTCTGTGACTGGTGTATTTCACTTTGTATAATATCTTTGAGCTTTATCCATATAATGGCAGGATTTCCTGCTGTTTTATAGCTGTAATATTTCATTTTATTGATTCCACAATTTATCCATCTCTTGATGGACATTTAGTTTGTTTCTCCTTCTTGGCTTGTTGCAATGAACACTGGAGTACAAATATCTCCTTGAAATCCTGATTTCAATTCTTTTGGATAACTACCCAGAAGTGGATAGCTGGATCATATGATAGTTCTAATTTTGATGTTTTTGAAGTTATCTTCTATACTGCTATCCACACCAACTGCACCAGTTTGCATTTTCACCAATGTACAAGGGCTTTACTTTTTCTATATCCTTCCAATTCTTATCAATTTTTAAAAACAGATCTTTTCTTGGCTCCTTATTATAAAACCTGATGGAATTTCTGGAGGTAAACCCCATGAAAGCAATGTGTCCTTAATACTGTGACTTTGAAAATTGTTTCTGGTTCTCATGCTGGTCCACTCTAAGCCTCAGGAATTTGTCAAAATTGCCATTTAAGTGTTCTTGTCACTATATAGATCTGTGGCTTCAATTTCAGGTAGTCTGATCTTGGCTGTAACTCTGAGTATTCATCTGTCCCTCCAGATTTGGCATAGCAGTTTGCCTTGTGATGTTCAGTTGTCTGATGGGTCCAAGAGAAAGCCTTGATTTTCAATTTGTTCAGCCATTTCTTGTCAGAAGCAATGACTTCTGAGTTCTTTAGGTCTCAAGGCTGAAGCATTCATTGTGTTTTTAACTTGTATTACTTTTTAAAAACAAGTTTTTAAAATAATTATCATTTTGAATACTTTCATATGCTTATTTTCTATCTGCATGTCTTATTTTGTGAAGTATCTGCTTAAATCTTTTGTCCACTTTTAACAGTGTTGTTTTGTGTATACTCCTATTACAAATCCTTTGTCAGAAATGATTTATACAGTTTGTGGCAAGGATTTTCCTTATTTTCAAGTGTCTTTTCACAAAACAAATGTTTTTAATTTTCCTAAACTTTTTTCTTTCATGGCTTTGGTGCCATGTCAATCTATCTGACCAAAGATAGTTCAGATTTTTTCTACTTCTAGAATTTATTAGTGTTAGATTATACATTTAGATATGATCCATTTTGAGTTTAAAAACTAAGATATGAATTATAGGTCAAGACACTTTAAAAATATATAGATGTTCAATTATTCCTGTACCATTTGTTGAAATACTTTTTATCCCTTTGAACTACTTTTGGATTCTTGTTGAAAATCAATTGATCTATATTTTTGAGAGCTGGCTAATGGCTCCTTTATATCATCCTTTGATCTGTGTCTCTATTTTTGCAAATGCCATATTCTCATTCTTATGACTTTGTAGAGGGCAGAATCTCTCTACTTTCTTTTCAAAATTGTTTTGTCTGATCAATGTCCTTTTTTTAATAAAAAGGATTCTAGAATTTCCCTAGAGATTTTATTGACTTGATAGATCATATTGGGGAAAATTGTAACTTTAAGTAACTTTCTGATACATGAGCAAGGTAGATTTGTTTCTGTCTACCTTAAGTTGATTCATCAGTATTTTGAAATTTTAAAAATATAGCTCCTGCCATTTTAATTTTTGGTCATATTTAATTTTTTCAAATTTCAAGTTCTAATTAATATGTGTATTGTCTCCAGAGTGTAGTGACACTCCTTTTAATATTTTCAACCTGTGAATTTGGGAGGGAGCTGCTGGAATGGGATTTCTCTTGTCAGCCTAACACTTTTCTTATACTTTCTGTCTTATCAGGGATAGAGTCCTTTGTTCAATGTCAGAAACTCTTTTCTATTTCAAAAACAAATCCACCTTCCCTTCATTCTTCTTGCACCATTTTCTAGTAAGCAGTCTTATATTTCAGTCCAACTTAAAAGCTCGAACTAACCAAAGCATTAATGATATTTTTATGTATTTATAGATGTTCAAGGAAAACTCCCAATGAATAGATCCTCCCATTTTTATCTTAAGTTCCATTTGGATAGTAATTATTCCATTAGATTGATCCTAAGCAATCTGCTCAATACTAAAAAGGCAATTCTTTGTTTCTTCCAATTATAGATAAACTTATTAGATATTTTGTCTGTGCTGTATATTATTGCCTTTCCTGCAAACTAGTGACACTTGGGTTGAGGTTCAACCTAAAAAAATGTATTTCTACATAGTCACTTTGGTAGTGACCACTGTTTTGTTTTCATGATCATTGGAAATAATGTTTGCATTTTTTACCTGTTTTGCTTCATAGCCCTTTGCTTAATCCATGACTTTAAAAAACAAGCTAAAATTTGTTTTGTGGTAAGTCACATGCACTCAAAATAAAGATACCTGTTGTTTAATTCTTGCAACAAACCTGCTTCTCTATTTTGAGAACATGGATAGGTAAAACAAACCATTTAATGACAAATATTGAGCATGGAAAAACCATGGCTATCTATTAGCTAGGCCTTGTGTATCTATCCTCCTTCTCCAGTAGAGAGCAGAAACATAGGCATTCTGCCTTTAGATAGTAAGTCATAATTAAATATATTAAATAGGCTTTATAAGGAACCAATCATAAATTCTAACACCGGACTCATTGGTGTTAGATCTCTTCTGTGATTGGTATGACTTACCTGATAATATAGAGCAACTCACTCAACTTGGGTATCTAGAATTTAATTTTATAAATTTATATTGGAAAATTCAACGGGAAGTTATATTCCCAAAAGTTAGCTATAGCATGAATGTTTTACTATATCCAAGGTGACCCTTTGGTGCTTTATTTAAAAAATAAAAAGCACATAACTTCTAGCACAATACAAATAGGCCACAGTTATATCACCTTTCCTAAATCTGTAATTTGAAATTCTAGTTTGAACCATAGTACTTTTACCTTAACAGACATTTGAACTGAGATGTTTAATATCAAGTTCTCTAAAAACCCAAGCTAACATTTAACATTTTACTATTTGTACTGCAAAAAGTTCATGCTTCAGAAAAAATGAATTAATGTATCATTTAAAGCCTTCTGTGTTGCATTCTTTAGCCAACGATAGAAAGCCACACTGTTAATGTGATTTTACTAGAATATGCTATAGTATAATTGTATTGGTATGCTAATAGCCAATCTTGCAAAGAAGAGCATGGCTATGAAAATCATAGAATAAAATAATTTTTCTCCTAAGGAGGCAAAGGCCTAAGCCAAATTGAAGTTTGTTGAAAATGACATACAATCTCCTTGAATTATAACTCTGGACTTTTGAATCTTGTAGACATTATTGGATTGAGTTTCTCTGTTTCCATGTAAATGGATATAGGTTAGAGTAGCTTTTTACTTGCCACAACCCTGACTCAGTACACTTCAAGGAGGAGGTCTGAGTTAAAAGATCGGTGGAATGGCCATTGGTCCATGTCTCAGCTCAGTACAACTAATCTGATGAGAGGTTGTAAGTACTTGGTATTCAATCTCATTCCCCCTTCCTTACAAGTGATTGTAAGGCAGCAATCCTTGGTGACTTTATTTGAACCAAATGTGTTTAGTGTAAAATATCCCTTTGTGTAAGGGTATTCCAGGTGAGGCTGAGACAAATGTTAATCTATTTGATAGCACAAAAATATATTATACAAATAACTCTGCAGTAATAATGATCATGTTACATTTGCCTTGAGATTGTTGTCCTTCTTCAGATATAAATTTTGTGGTAAGGATCTTTATTCATTGGTCCCCTAAAGCATGATTTTTTTTTTAATAGTTCTTTACTTGTTGATGGACCTATATTTTTTATTTATTTATATGTGATGCTGAGAATCGAACCCAGTGCCTCACACATGCTAGGCAGGTGCTCTACCACTGAGCTACAACCCCAGTCCCTAAAGCATGATCTTTTAACGCATGGATTAAAACTATTAAGAAATAGAAAAGGAATGGGATTTGGGGGCCAACATGACAATTATGTCACTCACCCTGACCTACAAAGTTTCATTGTTAGGCTTTCATAAGCAAGGTAATTTGACTCTGGTAGACCATAACAGGTAATTGTAGCTGCTATTTGTAGATGGAGGCTATTTTCAATACCTATATGCTTAATTGCTGGCTATAGGGCAATAACGTTTATAGTGATGCAGTTTGACATTAAAATAAACTAGCCTCTTTGGCCTATTATGGCAGCAAGATTGAGTCAAAGAATACATCCTTTCAGGCACTGATGAATAGGAGAATATTTACTTCCTTCACTTTTTTTTTTTCCAAAGAGGTCTGCATGCCAAGACTTTGAAAGGCAAGGCCAGCTATGTTCTGCTTGCATTACAGAACGAGTAAGGTCCTTGCTTTAAAATTGTCTGTCATGCCTAGGAAGGCCATATATCAGCTGCTCTAAACTGTTCCTTTTTTCTTTTCTGAATAGAAAGAGCCAAGGGAAGGAAACTCCTGAATTTGTGACTCATCAGCCTCTTGTAAATAAATACTTTCTCTCGCCATCACTGGGTGGCTTTCTCAAGCCAGACTTTTATTTAATTACATAAGTACAATCTGGGCCTTCACTTAAGTACTGACTGCAACACACCCTGAATTTGGCAGTACTATTTACTGACCACTTAAATATTTGTTGAAGTAAATTAAAAGGATGGAGTAGATAAGAGTTAGTACTTGCTCGGTCTTCAAAATGATTGAAGTTACTGTAAGAGTAACAGGCTGAAGACATGCAATAAATGGTGGAATTTGGCATCTGTAAGTAAGTTATGAAGTCAAACAATGAGAGGAAAGAGCAAGAACAAGACAGAAAACAAAGAGAAAATGGTTTGTGCCCTGATCGACTATCAAGTTTATTTTAATTCACATTCCTGGCTTAAATAGGATGAGAATATAAAGCTATCAAATAATGGCTCCCCATTTGTATTGATCTTCTAAATGTTATTCAAGATTGCCAAGAGGTTCATTAATTGAAGGAAAAAAATGAAGGAAATCCCATTTATTCTGAGTTCTTTCAACATCAACTCGCCAACTGATGACAGTGTATACTAAAGCCAACTAGGACAAAGACACAAAATCAGACTTCTCCTTGCTCATCACTACAGTGGACAATCAGTGTTTTCTTTTTCTATTTTAATATAGGCATTTAGATTTTTTGTGTGCTATATTTAACTTGCTGTGAGCCTTCATCAATAAAGTACATAGACTAAGAACATTGACATCCCAATAAATAGGTGTGCAAATATGAATGGATGATTCATGGAAAATTTACTTGGAGGTATATATTCATAAATATTTCCTCATTTCTGCCAATAATGAAAAGTACACTAGCTACAATGAAACACTGAACCAGTATAAAAGTAAAATACCTTTTATACATTATATATTTTAGCAATTCTAAGATGCAAAATGTTTACATTGTCACATATCTGAAATTGATGAATCTTTAATATCATCTTAGGTACAGGGAAATATGGTAGATAGGCTTTGGTTCATGCTGCCATACTTAAGTTGAATTAATAAGTTTGTGGGGCGGGCTATTGTCATCATTAAAGAAATCATCTTCAAGTTGGGCCAGGTATGCTGCAGTTACAAGCAACCTCAGAATCTCAATAGCTTAACACACAGGTTTATTTCTTGATTATTCTGTTTATTTTGGGTCAGCTGGGGTAGCTCCACTTATTAGGTTGAGACTTTGGCTGGTGGATTCTTATCCTAATTGGAATTTCCATAATGACCTCAGCAATTTACCTGTTAAAACATTGATCTGAGTTATTTCTGCATACAATTATTGGTCAAAGAAAGCCATGTATAAGGTTGAACTTGAAACAGGAATCCTGCTCTCAAAGAAGTACATTGAAATACTGAGGAGCAGACCCATGTCCTCCATGAATAGCTCAGCCTTTGCTCTTTACCTTGGCTTTTTCATTTGGCTGAATTATAAAAATGTATGTCTTTAATTCAAATTCACATTCATAAAATAACAGTTGATTGGTTCCTTTTTAGAATAATTTTGAATAAATACCCAGTGACATTTA
>CM053405.1:44243703-44396157 GCA_028644305.1 Xerus rutilus | reverse complement strand
TGTACATCATGTACATTTAAGTTTCTAATATAGGTTTTGTCAACTGATTTCTTTCAAAACAGAAAATCACTTCTTTGATAGGTATTTGATATAATTATCAAATACCTATCAAAGAAGTGATTTGATGTTTTAATATTTGGTTAAAACATACAATCCAAAATACATACATGTACTTGAGATTGGAGCCATATGCAATTGCCAATATTGTATTGGCTTTGACCTAAAAAGCATCATTTTCATATGGTTCAGCTTTATGAAAATATACTAAATGAAACTATTTTAACATAGTTTAAAAGATCTGCTCTTAGGAAAGCCAACCATTTCTCAGATAGGGAAGGAGTTGGTGAAAAGCTTCTAAACTCTCATGAAAGAGTTCCAAAAATTTGTTGAAATACATTGTAGAATGTGCTTTAGGAAACTTGGAGGTAATTGTGAGAAAGTTTTTAAAAATTGATATGAAAAAATATACAGCTGTCTTTAAAATTTTTGAATATTCCTTGGAGACTGCTTTTAAAATCTTCACAGAAACAACTATTAGTTCACTCTGTCCCAATTCAATGCTGAACTGAAGGCACTATCTCATTACTGTGCTCACTGGTAACTTTTCAAAACTTCTCTCTGAAGTCTTTTTGCAAAAAGCATCATTAAAAATTCAATACACAAATAAGTCATCTCATTTGTTTCCAAGTGTGGTGTGTGCATCTGCAGTTTTGAGTAACTATAGTATGATAAGACTTCAAAGAGTGAATGTGATAGACAGAGAACCAATTGGCCAATCTAAAGTATTCGGCTTTCATTTAAAGAAATAACAGGATCCCAGTGGCTTGGGAGGCTGAGCCAGAAGGATTGTAAGTTCAAAGCCAGCCTCAGCAACCTAGTGAGTCCCTAAAGCAACTTAGTGAGACCCTGTCTCTAAAATATATATTTAAAAAAGAGGGCTGAGGATATGGCTCAATGGTTAATCACCAAACATACACACACAGCTTATCTTTCTTTCCTTCAAGTAATTCATCTTATGAAAGTAATATGTGCAGCAAATTTACAAATAGAATAAGACATTGAAGTGTCCATTAATCTTTTCAATGACTCTCGTTTTCGATTTCTCATTTTTCATTTGGCTTGTTAAGTGGGTAGATTATAATTTCTATGTGTCCTTCTGTAGTGCAGTGATAAGTCTATGAATACTTATATAATTATGAAAAAAATAGGGAATTGAAGAGCAAATATGAAATAAGAGAAAAAACCTCAGGGAAATGAAGCTAAGGAAGAGGGGAAAAAAAATGCCCCAAACAACAAACAAATCTCATCTCAGCTGGTGGTGTTCAAAACCATCCTTGCAATTTGAATGTCAGTACAATATATGTTGATGAAAAAGCTTTGGTTTGTACAAAATGAATACTTGTGAATGTCAAAGAAAATTTTGCTTATCACATCAAATAGAACATTTGGAACTCTTATGGGAATAATGTAGCCTAATGGGTCTCAGAATCGGAAGATATTCCTCTTTAGGCTGAATACTATGGCTGAAGCACTAAATTAGTAGAAAAAAAGGAAGTGAGATATAACTTCAGGAACTAAGATTAACACTAAGTCATCAAAAAGAATGAAAACAAATTCTCTAAATGAAATTTCCTTTGGTTTTTCTCAAATTTGAAAATCTATAAACTTTGCAAGAAGGTAGAATTTAGTCAACATTTGCTGTGGTCATATCCTAATGATAGCCACTGATTTAGTTGATAGGTTCTACCTTTTAAGAATCCTCATCTGAAGAGGAGACAGAAGTAAGCCAATGATCACATTACACTGTGATAAACATAATTACAGAAATACAAGCACTGGAGAGTATAAAATGGAGCAAAATCAACGCTATTGAGAGAGTGAGTCAGGCCAGGCTCTTGGAGGCGGTCACACTGGAACTGAAGTTTGAAATAATGCTGAAATTAGCCATGTAGAAAAGCTTATGGGAAAAGGCAAAAGAAAGAGGTGTATTTAAAGCCATGAAGTGAGAAAGCATGGAATGTTAGTTGAAATATACGTAGTTTATAGACGAATTGCAGAGTATGAGTGGAGGAGTAGAATACTGAATCTCTTCCAGCTGCTTTCAGCCATCCAATCGCTCCATGTAGGCACCTATCCAGAATTCCAGTCCAGAGCCCTGTTTTTCTCATTTGGTGGAGATCTTAACAGTTTAACATTTTCCTGTTAGACCCCATAGAGAGCTAAGGGTACCTGTCAAGGAGAAAGCTCACTTACCCCACTGATAATGTGGCAGCGTAACATGTAGACTGTTATCTTTATTCTTCACCCAAAGGCTTTCTCTCTGTAGGGAAAAAGAACTAGAAAAATCATTATCCCGTAGTGGCTTCATTATAACAGTTTGCTCCATTTATGTGATGGCTTCTGTAAACATAGATATGAAGGAGAGAATGTGTTGACTCCACACAAGCTTCCTTTTTGCAAACCTGAGATGTTATTTGTTCAGGCAAGAAGTAATTATAGACATAAAACATTCTAAGGATCGACTTCACAAAATTAATCAAACTCTAAATACGGGTACTATAAAATTAAGTTAGATGACTACAAGTAGACTTCTGTGAACCTATAATGGGAAAGCCTGTATAAAAACTATGGGCAACAAGTAGTACTGATTACTGTTACTGGGACTAGTTTCCAGTTAGTTAAAATTTTATTGTATTGCTATAAGCAAATCCGAGAATTGGTAAATCTTAATGATCTGAAAATCAACTTGCACCTTCCATGAACCCTCAGTTCAACATTTTGTCATTAACAAGAGGTGAACAATAATAAAAAATGTGCTTGTCGGATTTATTTCAAGGACTAGGTAGAATGTATGCCAATTACATTGTCTAGGCTAGCTTCGCACGTCTGTGATCAAAATATTTGACAAGAACAATTTATGGGAAGGAAAAGTGTTTGGATACTGGTTTCAGAGATTTAGTCCATGGTGAGCCAGCTCCATTGCTCTGGGCCCAAGGTCAAGCAGTGCATCATGGTGGATATCTGTGGCAGAGGGAAGCTGCGCTGTGCATAGTGGTCAGGAAGCAGAGAGAGAAGGGGCCAAAGAAGATGAATCCTTCCAGGGTACAACCCCAGTGACCCACCTGCCTGAAATTAGCACTGCTTAGTCCATTTAAATTAGGATGACCTATAAGGTTATAGCTCTCCTGATCTCATTATTTCATGTCTGAATATCCCTTCATTAACACAGGACTTTGGGACACCTCACATAAAAATCATACTATTCACACACAACAAAATTTGCAGAGGGAAATTTTTAATAATGAGTTTGCATTGCTGTGAATTTTTAATGATAAAATTTTATATTTTATATTTTTATGGCAGTGGCAGATAGACGAAGTAAGATACTATAGAAGAGTGAACTGTGCATATGTGTAGGCAACCCTACTATTCTTTGTTCCTGAAGCCCAGCCAATTAAAAATAACTCTTTAAGTCAATATTGTTTTATATAGTAGTTACTATGTGCCAGACAAATGGTACTAATATTAGCACATTTAATGTACATAACCCAATGTGGAAGGTCCTATTAGGTCTATTTTATAAATTGAGAACTAAGACCCACAATTTAAATAACTTGCCAAAGAGCATACAAAAGAAATGAGTGAAGCTGGGAGAGAAACCACATAACTTTACTCTTGCTCTTTCCACTCAGGAATATATTATAGGGATAGATCTTATTCTATAATACATTCAAATATATTTTCAAGAATACATACCAGGACACATCAGGCTATGTTCAGAGTCACCCAGATGTCTTCAATTAGACATTGAGTCAGTGGCAGACTGTGGTGAGGCCTTTCCAGATTGATAAAGCAGTGGATGGGAACCTCCAAAGACCTCACCTCAAAACCTGAGATGCTACCTTATGTAACTGTTAAACTTGCCTTTTCGCAACTCCTCATTCTAATACTTCTCCGTGTTTAAGTTTGTTCCCAATATCACTTTGCATTATATACTTTATTTCATTTACTCTGATATTTTTATAAAATGTCATATACTACTAATATAGAAGAAATGCTACTAAGTCTGAATATATTACTGTCTTATGGCTTAGAATCTATGCATTACACTTAAAAGAAACTTATTTAGAAGTTTTAATCATACTTCTATTTTGCATACCTAAAATAGAAAACATCATCCTATGATTAAGATGATCTGAAAACTTTTTCACACTTTCAATTTGAATCCTTTGAGCCACTTTTCAACTCAATGATGACATGATTTTCTACACAGAATCATCGTCGGTGTTATCAAGAACATTGAAGACTTAGCAGTTTCTAAAGGTGCTCCACTTGACTGCTATCTAGTTGTTTAAAATGCAGCAAATTTAAGATACTCATTCTGAATTCAGAGATATTATGGGGTAAGATGAATATCTTAGAATTGACTACTGCATATAACATTGACCGGTAATAACACATGAATGGTTACATCACAGCCTTGTAAAGATGACTAGTCTCGGAATGTCTAACCAGTTCTGTGAGGCTATAAGAAATCGAACAGAGCCAGAAAAGCCTATGAATTCTCAGAACAAGAATATGGCATGACCCAGAGTAGGTGCTGAGTAAATACCTTTGAATGAATGAATCCCAACTTCACAGAATTAAGCACTGGCTCACACTAATTTATTGTGTTAGTATTTACTTCAACAGTTCTTCTATTAAATACAGAATAATTGTACTTACTCTGGCTATATATTCAACTCTCTACCTTTTATAAAAATAAGCATTGTCTTTGGCTTTTCAAAAACAAGTTTAGGCTTCTCAACCTTGCTAGGTGAGCCAACTGCCCCTGTCTTAGGCAGTGTGCTTTCATTTCAATACATCCTCTTGATCTGTCTAAAGACACATACTAAAAATTTGGGAAAAGTCTGAATACACAAAAATAATGGTGATGGCCAAGTGAGATTCTGCAGTGTGCAGAGGTCACATTGCTATCCAGCATGGATGCTTATGTGGGCTTGGATTAAAAAGTTAGGTTCAGAATGTTGCCTCAGCAACAGCAAGGCACTAAGCAACTCAGACCCTATCTCTACATAAAACACAAAATATGGCAGGGGATGTGGATGTGGCTCAGTAGTCGAGTATCCCCAAGTTCAATTCCTGGTACCTAAATAAATAAATATATATATGATATTGTACCAACATAGCTAAACTATACCTATGGTTTAATAGCAAAAACAACAAAAACTAATCTGATTTAAAATAAGTTAAGGAATATATATATATACTTATCTCCAATGAAAGGCAAGAAGAGAGACTATAAAAGACTATAAAATTATAGTCACATTCTGAATGTGGTCATTCCTAAATACAGCAGAGTACTCTGGGAGCACAGAGGAGGAAACAAATTTCAAAGCTAACAAATATGGAAATTTCTAAAATCATTGCTAAATTTCTACTCAAATTTTGAGATAAGGTGGAGGAAGATTTCCGTGATAACTCTAGATAACTGAACAGATTTAATCTTTCCAAAATGTGAAATTGTAGAGTTCAGCTCTGCTCTTCACCTTCTTTGCATAGAAGAGGTGAAAGCTCTCTTCTTACACATCATTTCCAGACATGATCTCTCAGTTGGCTTATATTCTTAAAACATCAAATCACTCCTTGTTTCTCTTGCTTTTTTCTCCTTGCCTCCTGGCTAATCTAGGGCTTCCTGTGACCCAAAATCTTCTACTATAATTTGTACAAGGAAACAATAGCACAATACTGTAATTTGCTAAAAGAACTACTACTTAAAACAGCAGGTGTCAGGGTTAGGATAACAAACACAGTAAGCAAATCAGAGCTGTTTCAATTATATTGCTGAGTGGAATTGTCAAGCACCAGTTTTCCTGATCAGGGAGAACCTAAGTGCCCTGATACAACCGCTCAGGGCTTTCAGATATATTACAAACTATTTCAGCCTTCCCTTTAGCAGAACTTATTCTTAGATAACTTCAGTTTATTTTAATATTTTGTTTCCTCTGTGTACAGATCCTACGCATATTCGTGAAAAATTGTCCAAACTATGTAAGTGACACACTCTAACCATATCCAGTCAGTGCCCCTATAGATATAGCTACAGTTCTCTTCATGCCTCTTCCTTATTGGGAGAGTAGGGGTGGAGTGGAAATTGAAGTGGAGAAACTGATTTCCTTAGGATAAAGCAGCTAGGCTAAAGGTGATTACTAGGCAGAGTCCCATGCCTTCATACCCTGCCATAGCCACCCTAGAGCAGCAGGTATTCCCCCAGCCCTGTAAAGTGCTATGGGAAGAATGTAAAGGTGTGGACAACATCCCTAGAGATGGGCCTCTACCTTTAGTTCATAGTCCTATCCAGAAAGGTGAGCTTAGAGTCAGACTGGGTAAGACACAAAGCAAAGTTCTCACATGATGTTGGAGCTGAGCTATAAAGAGCATTATAGTTGAGCTATAATGAAATGATAACAAGTCTATTATAGGAAAAGAAAGCCAGCACTCTGGGCACAGTGACCCATAGTCACAAATCTTGACACACAAGGCCCATGGTCAGGCATAACAATCAACCATCTCATCTAGACTCACTGTTCCTTACCCAGCAGCTGTTCTAGACACTGATGCACAGAATTGAGTGCTCCAAGGAAAGCAACAGTACCTGATCAGATTGCTCCCTACCTGTTTCATGGGAAGCTCCTACAGTCTCACTTCAGGCACCTGAGAGGCTCTCAATATTCCTTGAGGTAGGATGGTCCCAAGGCCTCTGTGGACCGACTGCTACCCTGTGAAATTCTGTGGCATATTTTTCCAAAGCACAAATGAATTAATTTTTCTAAATGATTATTAGAGCCAATGAATATGAAAATGTCCAGTGATAATACTAGTAATTGCTGCCATAGCTGGATCCTTACTACTTAACAAACTATTTTAAGTACTTTGTACACATTAACTTATTTCATATGTTAATCCTCTGAGAGAGGTCCTCTGAGTTCCTCTTTGATACGTGAGAAAACAAGTTCAGCATCGTACCTGAGGTTACAAAGCCAATAAGTAGTCAAAAAGTATGTCTATGGATTTGAGCTGCAGAGTTCCCTTCTAAACTTCTTTTTCCTAATCTGACTTTCAAAATGTTGATATGTTGGTTATACCTAAGTAGTGACTTTTATATAAAAACCTCATGTACTGCTAAATGCTCAATTTTTTTCTTTTAATTCATCTTGTAACTTCTGTGTAACTATATTGAATGTGAAATAGTGCATAAGAGAACATAATATATGCTTCTCAGTCTATATAGGAAAAGACTTTAAAGAATCTGATTATTCCTTATGAAATATAAAAACACCATGATGTTTCTTCCCTAAGAAGTAGAACTCCTCACTCAAATGATAAAACTTTCTGGCTTATCTATCCAAAGGTAATTTTGTACTGGGGCAGATCTCCTTATACTTTCAGTCAAATATAAAATCTCAAAGGGCTTAGGTCCATGTAGGAATAAAGATGTAATGTAACAGTTTTGGGGGTGAAGAAAAAAGTGACAGAAGAAGAATTCTTTGACTGTTCCTGAGGTCTTTTGTTGTTTTGAAATGTCTGCCTTCTTACTTGCTTTGAAAGAATCAAGGTATCAAGAAATATAAACGTCAGGATTCACCTGACTGTAGGAAGTAACTGGCACAGCTCCACAAGTGAAACTGACCTATTTGAATGTCAAGGAACCTCTGACTCTACTTTTTATTTCAAAGTATTTTGATAGATCAAGTTTATCAAGGCCTAAATTGGCCTGGAGTACTTAGTAGGAAAACTTTCTATAATGCCTTTGTCCACAACCAATATCTGACCTTATCTCCTTAAGCCAGACTGTTTGCAAATGACTTTCCCTACATGCCTTCTAGTCTCCTAATCAGCTTACAAAAGAGTTTCTAAGCCTTGGCTGCAGAGTACAGTTACTTGGGAACTGTAAAACGCATACTTACCTGGCCAGAGCTTCCGATTTAATTGGTTTGGGACACAGCGTGAGCATCAGGCTTTAGAAAAGCTCCCCAAGTGATTCTACATACAAAAAAAGTTTAAAATCACTGGTTTAGAGTAAATCAGTTGTTGTAACTGCACTCTCAACCTCCTTCCTACTTTCTTCCCACTTCCACCCACACACCTCTCCCTCTTTTGAGATGTACACACTGCAAGCACTTTGCTCTAACCCATAAAATATTAATTCACATAACTTGCCTTATAAGTATTTAGCTTTTAATATTGCTAGAAATATCATGAAGCATCCAAGAAGTTCATATTATAAGCATGTGATAAACAAATTGCAATATAATTTAGCAATATTTTGAGAAAATTCCAAAAAGAATGAAAACTTCTGGTATTGTCATACCTTAGAGGAGAAAACTTATATTTCCTGGCACAAATATCTGAGAATAGAAATAATTGGTCATATAGATTTTAATAGGCAAAAATAAAATTAATCATTTCCCCTCACAGAGCTTTTTGAATGTTTAATATGATGGACATGTATTTTGACTCTTCAAGAGCATCAGATTATTTAGGATTCACAAACACTTTCTATTTTGGTGAAGGAAATAATTTTTTAGAACAATAATTTATCTTCTGTTTGAAGCCAGGACAGTTTCAAATCAAAAAATAAGTACCTATATATTGAAGAACTATATAGATGATAGAGAACTGGATGTACAGGTAGAAGAGAATTTATCAATACCACAAGGGTAAATTTAGCGTCAGGGAAGTTTTAATATTTACAGAGCATACTGCTTGGTTGAGTGGACTACAGGCAGTAGATATATGTACTAACAAATTCTTTCATGTCCTTATGTGGCTTAGAGCTTTCATCTAGCTGGAGAACTTTCCTATGGGAAACCTTTCATGTAGTTGGAAAACTGGTTATTTTCTTTTAATTCTAGGATTATTTTTTGATGTCCTCAATTCTAAAGTAATAATAGTGCTAATAAATATTGTAATTGTTTTATTTACTGTAGTGGAGCCAATTACCCTAAAAAAATAAATCCTTATGGAAATGTAAAATGGTGCAGCTGCTATGGAAACTGGTTGTTCTTTGAGAGGTTAAATATAGGATTGCCATATGACTCAAATTCCATTTGTAGGTATATACTCAAAAGAACTAAAAACAGTGACTCCAGCAGATACTTGTGCATTCATATTCATTATATTATTATTTATAATATCTCAAAAGTAGAAACAACCCAAGTTGTCCATCAATAGATGAATGTATAAACAAAATGTGGTGTACATATTATGTAATATTAATCAGCCACAAAAACATAATGGAATTCTGATGCCTGCTATAAGAGGATGGACCTTGAAAAAATGTTAAAGATGCAAAAAAGAAAAATATGCTGAACACAGTGGCACATGCCTATAATTCTAGCAGCTCAGAAGGCTGAAGCAGGATTGCAAGTTCAAAGCCAGCCTCAGCAACTTAGTAAGACCGTGTTTCAGAATAAAAATAAAAACAAATGGGGATGTGGCTTAGTGGCTAAGTGCCCCTGAGTTCAGTCTGTGGTGCCATAAATAAAGACAAATATTGTGCAAGCCCACTTATAAGCAATATCTATAATTGGCAGATTCATAGAGATGGAAGCTAGGGCTAATCTATGGCTAGGGAGGGGAGGAATATAGAGTTATTGCTTAATTGGCAGTGTTTGGGATGATGAAAATGAATAACATTAAATATAATTATCACCACAGTACTGTGCACTTAAAATGATTGATATGCATATATATAAAAACATGAAGATTTTAAAAATAAATATATTAGTGTTGGAAAATATCAACCATTTTTATACTCCCAAAATTGAGTGCCAGGAATTTCACCTGCTCTTAGTTGGAAATTTCTGCTCCATCAAATATCAGCTGTGGGTTCTCATGAGTCTGTTGACTAAAACATCCAAAGTGGCTTAACTTACATACCTGGAAAACAGATATGGATGTCAGCAAAGAGTTCCAAACTTCAGCTAGGAAGTTTGCTTCTCTTTCATACAGCCTTCTCAACATGGATGCTTGGGCTTCCACAACACAGCATGACTGGGTTCCAAGATTTAAAGACAGAGTTTGCCATTTTTCCAGAGACTCACATAAGAAATAAAGTTTCACCCTTGTTGTACACTACTGGCCAAACAAGTCATAGAGCCAGTCCAGATTCAAGAGGAAAGAAGCGATTTCCTGTTTCCTTATAATTGAATGTTATAATTTTATGTATTTGGTTTTGCCTCATTTACTTGAGACACTTAAAACTGTAACCTTTTAACATGACTATCAATATATTTACACACACATACACAGAGCTCTATAGCATACACATTCTGCAGACAGCCTTATTCTCTAATATTTAATTCCATGACATTTTCTTAGCAAACTCTATGCGTTTGTCATCTCTAAAAGCTTGTTCCACCCACCATACCTGACTTCATCTGTTATCATACTTAGCATTTTGTTCATTTTATTATGTGATCATTTCTTTGATTTTTTTTTTTCCTATATTGCACAATAGTTGAGGTGAGAGCCTGCTACTTACATGATTCTACCCTAGTCCTTGGCTCTTCAGATAAAAGGCCAGAGGTGTCCTCCTTTGTTTTGATTCTAAAGAATATTTCCAGATCTTGTATAAGGCCTTTGTTTATAATAATAAACAATACAAAAATCAAGCCAAACTTACTGAACACTTCCTATATGCCAGACACTCAAGCATCTTTCAAGTATTTTATTGTGTAATCCCTCAGAATAGCCCTAATAAATAGGCAAAATTCTATCTCCATTTTATAGATAAGAATGGTGGAACTCTTATATCTGAAGTTATTGCTGGTAGGAGCCAAGAACTGAAATTGAGTCTGATGGTACAGAAGCCTAAGTTCTTAGTTAATGCTGAAGTCTTTATCACAGAAGTTTATTTTCCTATTTGTTAAGAAATGCTTAAAAGAGTTGTATTTTAGATCTAATGCCCAGGGAACATGTGAATCAGCTAATCATTCCACTCCACCATTTTTCAATATTACTGGGGTCTATTATATTAGTCAATAAGTACATCAGCAGGAACAATAAAACCTATGTGGCAGGAAGAAAGTTAGGATTTTCTATCATTTTCTGATTCTCTCTGAATGTTCCTCCCAAAGTCTGATAGGACATGATGCTGGAACATATTCTGCATGTGACATTGGCTAATTCTTCCATTATTGGGATAAAAATACAGACTTTTTTCTCCTTACTGAAATAACTTTGACACTGTTGTCCTATTAAAACCCAGTCACTACACATAATCCATTCACCAACTTAGCAAATTTAAGAGTATTCTTTTAGGTACTAACATGAAATCGTCAATTGGGTTTTGCATAATTAATCCACCTTAAGGATGGACAAAATATAACCAAACCTCAGTATAAAGCTCTAAACTAAAAGACATAGAACTTTTTATCTGGGGTATCACAAGAGTTGAGAAGAGGCAACTTATTCTTCTGCTTCCTATGGAAAAGGGAAAGTAAAGTCATATATAACTCTGCATATGTTTGTAGAATATAAGCAAATATAATGCTACAACATAAAGATGAGTTGCATATTCATTGGGTAGTTCTTTTTTTCTCTTATAATTTCAAATAAATAACTTGTGTCCCATTGAACTTGCAGTTTGAGTCACCTCAAAAGCAATGTTAGGGGACCTCCCTTAAGAGAGTTCCTCAAGATGTTGCAAGATGGGATTCCAAAGAAAGAAACACTAAGCACACTAAGCACTAAAAGGTGACCATTCCAAAACATTCTTTAGAGAAACTTAAAGAGGGCTGCAGCTAATCCTTGTAATGGAGAGAGGAAAAAATACGGATGTTCTACAAACGTGTGTCTCTAGCAAGGGAAGGATTTTCAGTTTATGTGCAGGCTTGAGGATTTGGGGTTCAGATCTTGGGTCAATTTCAGTGACCCTTTATTAGTATCTGGAAATGTTCAGGGCCCCAGTTTGGGCTTAAGCCTGCTGGAATAATGCAGAGACAAGGAACTCTGATTTTCCATCCAAACAGAAAAAGAAGTAGGGGAAATTTTGAGTATCAACTGGGAAATACTAATTTGGTGAATACTAGAAAAAAAGATTCACATTATTTTGAAGAGATGAATAGATTGTTACCACATAAAATGGTAGGAGATTTAATAGAGAATTTAAACTGAAGAAAACCTCTGTAAATTACCCCATCATTGCTATAGGAATGAAATAAATGAGTGTTCTCCTTCAATGGCTCATTCTTCATTGGAAGACCTTAAAGTATTGGGTTCATACCTGAAGGTGATGGAATACATTCATGGAT
This sequence comes from Xerus rutilus, assembly GCA_028644305.1. NCBI lineage: Eukaryota > Metazoa > Chordata > Mammalia > Rodentia > Sciuridae > Xerus > Xerus rutilus. The sequence continues at coordinate 44,383,840 of CM053405.1, read as the reverse complement.
TTTAATAAGGAAAATTATCTGAAAATTTGAGTGTAAAAATTTTAGGATTCAAAGGATATATGTGAACAAAGTAGAAAGTAGGTGAATATTGCAGTGAAGTGAGGAAAGCAAGGAAAGCACATTTCCAAGGATAAGTGAACAAAGACTTAATTCTCTCATACTTCACATCTTTTGAGGGTTGCTGACAGCTGTGTTCCACATCCTCCTAATTAGGGCCCTTCTGATAGAGAAGCCACTTTCTGAGACATTGCATATGGTTATTGCAGAAAAAGAGAAAATGACCAAAGCACATACTCTGGAAGCTACTATTGACAACATAGAACATCTACTTGCATTTTATTGGCCAGAGCAGATCACATGAGACAGGTGGTAAATTACAGCACTGTAATGTGGCTGAAAGACAACAGAACCACTATTTTTCAACTGCTTGAGTGGTTATTATGGCATATTTAACATAAACTTTATCTTTTACTTAACATGACTTTAACCTTTATAATACACAAAATGTGTCTCATTCTCAAAAATTAAACAAAAAAAAAACTTTATTCAATGACATGTCAGTATTCTCAGTCTGTCATGATGTGGACTCAAGCAAGAGGAGACATGTCATTATCATTCATTCTTGATGAAATGGTCCTCACAACAGGTCATTTGGGGTGGCCTCAGAGGGAAGCCAGAGTTGTTCTGGATGCTTTCACACCAATACCCAAGGGCAATGTGCTTCAAAACTCAACTCAGGTACGGTACATAACAAAGATGTCAAGGAATAAGTTATCCTTTGGTGCTTTAATGTAATTGAGGGCTGTGTCTAAGACAGACATTCAATGACCCTAACACTCCACTGAAGCAAAAAGTGATGAACATTTAGCAGAGATATTGGTGGGAAGCACAGAGTGAACAAGACAGACAGCTCACCTTGAGGCCTGTAAAAACATTTCCTGAGGTCCTCACCCGTGGCACCTTACTCATCATCACTAGCATTCAGTAGATTCCTCTTAAATAGAACAATACCACTGCACAGCCTTAAGACTTAAAAAGAAAAGAATACTTTAAGTTGGGCGCAGTGGCACACGCCTGTAATCCTAGCAGCTCAGGTGACACAGGCAGGAGGATCACCAGTTCAAAGTCAGCCTCAGATAAAAGCAAGGCGCTAAGCAACTCAACTAGACCCTGTCTCTAAAGAAAATAAAAAATAGGACTGGGGATGTGGCTCATTGTTTGAGTGACCCTGAGTTCAATCCCTGGTACCTCCCCTAAAAGAGTATTTTACATTTCCCTGGTTTGCATGCTGATTTGTCCTATGATTGGGACATCATAATGCAAAAAAATGTAATTATATTTGGATTCACTAGTGTAAAAACTCATTGGAAAAAAATAGGAATGCAGGAATAATATTTGAGAGGGAAGGAGAGGGGAAAAAAGAAATCCCCAGCTCTCCAGGGTGAGCCCTGAAATCAACCCTGACAAAACAAAGCATGATATTTATTCTGCACTTCTTTAATATAAAAATGGCTTGCCTTGCATGCAGTTTCTCTTCTAAACATTCTGGGGACAAATTGTGATGTAAGCAAGAGTTCATAGATGTGTTTGTGTGTAGGTGGAGGGGCTTATGTAGCTTACACTTAGCTTTCTATGTGGTTACAGCAAGTCATTTCCACTGTAGCCACTCGGATTTGGTCCTGCCATCCATTGTAATATTTTGAACCCACATTTGTCTACTAAATTCAACCAAGTTACATAGGAAGCAACATTAGCACATGGTCTCCACTTGCAAAGGCTCAGCAGGTTCATGCAGAGGCTGCAGTTTTTATCAAGTTTTAAAACATAGCCAATACGTCATATTGCAGCATGTATAATTTTGCTAAGAACATTTCTCAGGAGCTAAAACTCAAAACAGTAAATTAAGAGGTAGGAAGGGCATTTCACCTATTCTTGAACATACCCCTGATATTCATAAAACCAAACAAAAATATTTTAACCCTTAAAACCCTTGAGACATCACAACTAGATTTTCAATAACAAGCTGGCCAGGGAGTTGTGATCCAAGCTATAAGATAACATTGAAATGTACTGAAAATGCCACTGAAACAAAATTTAAAATTTCTCTTGTATTAGTGAAGAGATTTCTATTGACCCTTACCACTCGTCTATGAGATCGACCTCCTTCAAAAAGGACTACAATCAGGACTAAACATTTGTACCCACTGAGGTGAAGTCAGAGAGCAAGACAATCCTGCCATTTTCATGACCACTCATTATTCAGCCTGGGTTCAAAGACCTTTTCAACCAGCTGAACTTTTTTCTATCTGATATTAGATATTAAAATTGCTCCCTTTAAAACTATATTTTAATGCAATTTGTCCAGAAAGTAATGCCAATCACATTGACCATGGATATTACTGCACTGACTTCATCCACTTTTGAACAAAGTTCTTATTTCAAAGGTTCATTGGACCAATATCTTATTGTCAACCAAATACATATTATGGACAAAATTCTGATTTTTGTAATATCAAACTGGGGGAGCCTGGGTAGAGTAGTGAAAAGTCCTTTGAGCTTGCCAAGATTCAGTCATTTGACAAATACCTTGGAGTAATTGCTATAAACCATGCTTTATTCATGGGAATAGAAGAACAGAAATACAACTTTTGGATGTATTCTAGATAAGATGAAGATATCACTAGCGTTCTTTTAACTTATAACTATTCACTTCACAAATATTCAGTGAGTGTCACATGAAGGACAATCAGGCGAACATGGTTTGGGAAGCAGTACATTGTGGTCTAAAGCAAGATTAGAAAGCACTGCCTCTTGCAATGCCACTGACCAGCCTTATCAGCTAATTTATTTCTTAGAAAACTCCAGAAAACTTAGAATGGGAATGTCCAAGTCATAACATGTTCTGTTAAAAAAATAGCTTTATGAACATTATTTTGCAGCAAATAATGAGCTTGTAACAAATGAGTGGATAGTGCCAATTATATCAAGTTCAAGAACAGGCCAAAGTGTTCTATGGAGATGGTATCCACACCAGAGGTAAGCACTTTGATGAGTACTATTGACTGAAAAAGCATGGGGGATATTTCTAGGCACTGGAAAGATTCTCTAGTTTGAGCTGAATGATGGGTATATAGGTTTATGAATATATGAAAAATAAAAAGGCATCTATTCAATTAGGATTTGTATATTTCATTGTATATGAATTATATAGCAATAAAAGTATAACAACCAAGCCAAACCAAACCAAAAAAAAAAAAAAATCAGGATAAAAAAGCCTTGATTCTCAGAGTTGGTACTCACCAAGGGTGGCTATTTCATAGTTGCTAAAAGATGATTAACTTATCCTATTGAAGTATATGTACAATAAACCCATTTATAAGCTATAAAGTAACAACAATACTTTTTTTATTTACAGTACATTCTTTCTCCTTGAGACTTTTAACCCACATATCTTAGAAAAGTGGTTATTTTTCACTTTGACAGTTTTTGACTCAGTCACTTTCTTATTGGAGCTCAGGCAAAAACTAAATTCTCATTAGGCAGAAACATGAATACGGTGACATTTCCTGTGCAAAGGAAACATTAAAAATCTTCAAGGTGGTTTAAGTACTTTTCATTTGGTTAACTTAATGATAAGCTGGAATTGGCAAGCACTGATTGTATTATACAAATACAATTTAAATTTATATACATAAATTTAAAAACATGGATATTTCCTACAGGAATTTACATAAGAATATAGTCATATTTTTAACATTTTTCATGTATTTCATTTCCTTAATTTTCACAAAGTCTCAGATTTAGACTGGTCAAATTGTTTTCTTTAATGAATGTTCTTAAATTATGAAATATTACCAACCTTTATTACTATTTTATTTAACATGAGGATCCAGATGAAATTATGAATCCAAAAAATTTTGATTTCTATAAACTTTTTATACTCTTCATAAAGATACAAACAATACTAGTGGTTTATATACTTTCAAAATCAAGAAATCCAGTAACTGAAAGAGATAACGTACTATATTCAAATTAGAGAAGACCTCTTTACAACATTTGGTCTGTGGATAATGCTTTGCAAGTCAAAACTCTAAAAACTTCAATCTACTATGACTTAATTTGCTTTGTATGAAGGGTTTTATAAAAGAGGCAAAAGCAAAATTTCTAAAGAATACAATTCAAGTGGTCTGGATGTGATACTTTTGAACTTTTGGTGATTCTCAGATCTGAGGTTACAATAAATTCTAATCAAAGGTTGAAAAAACAATCTGTGATATTTTGAAGAGTTTGCTATAAATGTGGAAAACATGCTGATATATCTAGCTCACAAAATGAAGAAAATTATTAAAAATGTAGAAATTATTTTACAGACAATAAAAACAGAAAGTACTGACTACTAAATCTTTCCATAATTAAAAATCTCCTTCCCAACATACTTTGAGAAATGAGATGACATTGAAGTCCATATTATAATTCAAAAATATTAGTGGATTAAATAAAATATCTAATTGAAGAATATCATATTTTTGGTTTTATAATGGTATAAAATTTCAGATTGGAAGCATTAACAATTTTTATTTTTGGACGTGGAATCTGATATTTGGCACTAAGTGGGCATCACATATAACTGGATCTGTTGATGCTATGACTTAAAATGTTAATTCATAAGTCAGTGAATTCTAAGAATTACAAGTGAATGTACTGAGTTGATGTGTTAATATATTAAAATCAAATTCCTAGTAGGTAGCTTATTATATTGCTTGAGATATTTGAATGTCTTTACTAAATTACACTGAACGATGAAAATATGTAACTTTGGTATTCCTTTGAAATAACTCTGCAAATATAATGTCTCTTTTAAGGCCAAAATTTTATGATGGAAGCATCATAAAAGGAAAAAATATCATTCCTGTCTTTCCTTATATCGTTCCCTAGAATTCTTCTAGGTTGGCTTCTGTCCTCTCAGTTATTACAAGCTCATGGAAACCAGGCATAGTATATTTCCATTAGCCATATGGTTCCTGTTGTAGTGTTGAGAAATCAATAATATTCAAAACTACTTATGGAGAATAAAATGTTTATCTTTCAGAACATTTTACTATTGTCTTTGTTGCTGTTAAGTTATAGGGTGTCTTTTGATTTTTGTATTTGAATATTTTAAAGCTGAAGAATCTTCATTGTTTTTAAAGTGAACTAATACCTTATTAATTTCTTCAATAAGCATCTATTGAATCTTTAGGAATTTCCATAAAATTTAAAATGATCATGATGAATCCACTGGCTTCAGTTCTTCACCTTTGCTTAATACCCTCTTCAGATAAGGCTAACAATATAGAAACCCTATGACTTTGCTTTGCATTTTTACATTTATATTCCTGACAGTTAAGGTATGAAAATAAATTGTTCAACCTTCTTCCCTGTGCCACTATTACTGTCAAAAACATTAGATTTATTTACTGGCTCCTTTGAATTTTTTTTTAAATATTTTTTTTAGTTGTCAATGGATCTTCAGTTTTATTTATATGTGGTGCTGAGAATCGAACCCCGTGCCTCACACGTGAGGCAAGTGCTTTACCACTGAGCCACAACCCCAGTCCCTACTTTGACTTTTAAAGAGTAAAACCCTAACATCAAGGAAACTTTGTATATTTTACACATTGACCATAGTCTTTGCCTGAAATACCAAGAATAGTGTGCACTTTGATGTGGAGTGCCATAACCTGACAGTGAGAAAAATCTTTTCAACTTGATTTAAATATTGACACTACCTACTTCTATAAGTAATGCAATATATAATTGCTTCTAAGGCAAATTTTCAGGGAAAACTTCAAAGTATACCTAAATAGGACTAACAAGCCCACTTTTTAAATTGGATGGTTGGTTTGATTTGTATATACTGGAAATTGAATCCAAGGGTGCTATACCACTGAGCTACATCCTCAGCCTTTTGTCATTTTTTATTTTGAGATAGGATCTTGCTAAGTGGCCTAGGCTGGCATTGAACTTGAAATTTTCCTGTCTCAGCTTCCTGAGTTACTGGGGTTATAGGATTGTGCCAATAAACTTGAGCGTATTTTTTTTTGTTAAATTTGCGAAGTGTGGACACATTAGATGGCGTTACTTCTTCCACCATTCTAATTTTTATCCCCATGTTTCTTTATTTTTTCACAGAATTTACTCTTATTAGATGTTCTTTTCTTTTTAATTATCTGTCTTCACCAGTCTGAGTTCCTAGAGAATAGTAATTTTTTATTAAGGCTCTATTTCTTAAGTATTAACTGACATATTAAGTGAAAAACAAACATTTGAAAAAGCAATATATTAAATGTAATGATGTAAAAACTAGTTATGGACATAGGTTTTATTCTTCTAAGAGCATGAAGGATATTTCTGCAGAGTTCTGAATACTTCTTAAAATGTTAAACACACATACACATCAATATAATATTTTGAAATACTCTGTTTCACTAACATCCATGATTCAGGATTCTATTGAATATTAAGTAAATATAAGACCACAGGCTTTACCAACACCATATTCAGTATTTGGAAAGAATGCGGGACAGGCTGCACACACTGTGCTTTACATAACAGAGCTGAAGACCTGTCAGTTGGGACATATCTGGTTGCCAGATGCATCTGAGTGAGGACAGCCTCACAACCTCAGTTCAGGCAAGTTTGTAGCTCTTTCCTTTTTATCAAGAATATGACATTAGGCTCTTAGGTAGTCCTCTCAGAGGTTTGTGACTAGCTCTTAATTTCTAGAACAGTACATCCTATCAATACCAGTTATTAATTATTTAATGAATAATCTCTACAATAAGATATAGAGATTCAGTCAATCTTTACTCAAATTCTCATCTCTTAGTTCTACTATAGTTTTATTACAATGATTGAGGTAAATGTAAGAAGGATTTAACCAAGATTCAAATGTCCAGCATCCTCATAGAGAGTCATAGAACTAGGTATTAACCCTTTCTTTGTACTTATAAGTATGTCAAAAAATTGGAAGAATATTTTAGGTTTCCCAATACTAAAAATCATTGTTTCTAAAACTCTGAATAGAAAGCTATCTTTTCATAACAATGAGATTTAACCAAGAATATAATTTGATTAAAAATTGAATATTTGTGACAGTGATAAAATATTTTTCAAAATATGCCTGAAGTGAAAGCTTAATGCTTGAATAATTTTTAAATAAAAGAACATGAGAAAATGAAGACACATAAGAACAAAAAAACATTTCAACACACTTTAAACAAATACATATATGATTGAAAAGGAATTATGGAAAATAAGATTAGAGTGCAATATTAGAAATACAGAGTAACAAAGAGTAAGACAAAAATGTAAGATACCAGGAGGAATGTTCCAGGTAACTAAGCAGCTGAAAGTAACTATACTTGATAGCTAGGGTGAGATTAATCACATGGGTACCAATATGTTTGGCTATGGTTAAGAGAGAGACTAAAATATAACGATGAGGATAAATGATTCTAGAAGAACTGAATGTCTGCTAAAAACTCTTGATAAAAGGGATATTGGAATTGATAATTGTAAAGGAAAGAATCTGAAGGTCTTTATACAATGAGAGGAGCTCTTATCATTGGAAATAGGAAGAGTTTCTGTGGTTTTCCCAGAAGGGTAAAATTAGATCATAACTAAATTTAATCTGATGTTTCTCTACTGTGCTACTTTTAATAATTAAGAGTAGATTTTGAGACATATGATATACTTGAATTAGAGTTACTTTGAAGGAGTGTATTCCTCTGAGAACTTTCATTTCATCCCTTTTCATTAATATAAAGCTTACTTATGACATCCAAAGAGTCCAGCACTTTGTGTTCCTAAAAATCATATACATATATTTTATATTTGGTTAATGGAGGTGAAGAAAACACCAAATAAGAGTCAGAATCTTTGCATTCCTCCATAATACTAATCTTCTCCCCACCTGTCCTATTCTCCAAAATTTGTGAAAAGAAATGTGAGCTTACACGAGACTTGCTCTTAACCCCTGTTCTGATCTTGGTAGACAATACTATGCAGAAAAATAAAACTTCAAGGCACCTACCATGTCATTACAAGCTAAAGTTAAGTATTGTTCACCATTAAAGATGTTAATCCCCTAGGGCTTAAAAGAGTTATATACTTTATATAATCAAATAAGCATACCATGGTCTTTTTAGCCATGTAGATTATCAACTCTCCAAAATTATTTGGAAAAAATTAGTCTAGAAAAATGATGTCTTCTGGAAAATAAATACACAAAAGAAACATACACCCCACTTATACCCACACCTGCTCCATATATCTGTATGTATCTACATGTATATATAGTGCTTTCTTTCTGAAACAAAGAGAAGGCAAATTCCATAAAAGAAAAATACAATTTCCCAGCATGAATTTTTGCCTGAAAGAAAACTGAGAAATCTTACTGGTTAATATTTAAGACATGCTCACATGCATAAAGATAAAAATTAGAAGAGTGCAATTAATTAAATCTGAGAATTACATAATGAAGGATCTCAGCTTTGATTAAGGATAGTAGTATTGTATTGATTTCCACTCATTAAGAGTGATAATAATAATTTTAATAGTTATTATACAGATAGATGGTCTTTGCCATACATAGTATTAAGAACTTTGCAGACCTCTATTAATTCTCAGGAAATTTCTATGAAATGAGTTAGTCTCTCAATTGTACAGTTAAGAAAATAGAATTAGAAGTAACATTCTGTGTCACATAGTGATAAATGCAGAACTAGTTTAAATTTCAAGACTTCGTTCTCTTCCATTTTATATCGTCCTCTTGTCCCTAGAGAATCAATAAAATCTATGCTGTAATTTCCATAAAGTTTGGCTTCAGTATTTCAATGCATTCCTTATATTTATTATGCCTACTCTTGTGGAAAACAACTATCCATCAAGTGTTATGTAGAGCTGGGCACGGTGGCGCAAGCCTGTAATCCCAGCACTTAGAAAGGCTGAGCCAGGAGAATCGCAAGTTCAAAGCCAGCCTCAGCAACGGTGAGGCACTAAGCAACTCAGTGAGACCCTGTCTCTACATAAAACACAAAATAGAGCTGGGGATATGGCTCAGTGGTCGAGTGCCCCTGAGTTCAATCTTCAGTACCAAAAAAAAAAAAAAAAAAAAGGAAAAAAAGTTACATAGAGAAGAATTTATAATGAATAACTAGATTAATGTAATCTCATCTCTTTTTCAAAAAGTGTATTTTGTACTGAGACTTAAGGAGAAGCAAGCATTCCTGTTTGGGTCATGGGAATGAATCAAGTTTCACAAACCTTTGGAAGAAGATGTAAGAGACTATATTTACTCTCACTTGAAATAACTAAAACAACAAAAGAAAGAAGAAGATGCCACATGCCTGTAATCCCAGTGGTGGGAGGCTGAGGCAGGAGGATTGCAAATTCAAAGCCAACCTCAGCAAAAGCAAAGTGCTAAGCAACTCAGTGAGACCATGTCTTCAAAGAAAATAAAAAATAGGGGTAGGGATGTGGCCCAGTGGTTGAATGTCCCTGAGTTCAATCCCCAGTATCCCCCTCAAAAAAGAATACATGAAAACAATACATACTAAGACACTATTAGGTAGCCACAAATAGTAATAGCTAAGAGCTGGAAAATTAAGACTAAAATTTACCCCATTTACTGCCCAAATAAAGTTCAGTCGTGGAATAGAATTGGGACTGCATAGAACTCAGTTGCCTCTTTGACTCCATGGAACAGTCTGGGAGGCCCAAGTAAACAAGAATTCACAGTACAGAAGACAAGAGGAGAGAGAGATCCATAGGGAAAACTCTAGCAATCAGATTTCAGAGGGTCACTCTTGAGTTCTGATCAACATATGCATGTGAAGAAAGTAACTCTGAAGAAAGAACATTCAAAAGAACTGAAAACAAATTTCTTTAAACCCAGGAATAGTGCTTTATGCTCCTCAGCAAGAGCAGAAACCCTCATAATACCTAGAACACTAAGCATAGTAATGAGAATGGTTTTGCCTCCAAGGCAAGGCAAAATTAGCCTGAAACTAAATGTTCCTTTGGTTTTGCTTAAAATATTTTAAAAGTAAGACATGAAAAGATGAAACTTTCCCAGTAAGCCTATTGAATACATATTTTTGAAATTCAAAAATGTATCACAACAGAAAATATCTGAACCCAACAAATCAAAATTGATAATTTCTGGCAGCAATTAAGAATGTAGCAGGAATGCAAAGCAGTAGGAAAATACTACCCCAAATAACAAAACCATATCAATTGAAACTGATACAGGAATGATACAGATAGCGGAATTGTAGAAAGGGTTGAATAGATTAAGTGTATACACTGAAGATTGAAAAAGGGTCAAATTGAACTTCTAGAGATGAAAACTACAACATAAAGGATGAGATTAACAGAAAATTAGACACTGCAGAAGAAAATATTAGCAAACTTGAAGATATAACAGTAGAAACTATTAGAAAATGAAATATGGAAAGAGCCTTTAAGATGTTAATAAAGTTATCGAGCCTTGTTCTAATCAATAGTGGTCTAGTCAACAAAGTATTTTTCCAAAAGAACAGAAAATTTTGATATAACAGTAACCAAGTTTCCATATTTGACAATCTATAAAGTCAGTGTCAAAAACCTCAATGAGCCCCAATATAAGAAATATACATACAATGCATCAAAACATTATCAAATTGCTTTAAACTAGTGACAGAGAAATCTTATAAGCTGCAAAGAAAAATGGTACAATGTGTGTAGAGAGACAAAGATTAAGACAATTATTTCTCTGAAAAAATCCAAGTTGGAGGACAGTAGAGCAAATGTGCTAAGCAACTCAGTGAGACCCTGTCTCTACATAAAACACAAAAATAGGGCTGGAGATGTGCCTCAGTGGTCGAGTGCCCCTGAGTTCAATCCCCAGTACCAAAAAAAAAAAAATATATAGCAAGATGGTAAGTTTAAACCCCAATCCATAAATATTTACATTAACCCCATATATTGACTAACTCCGAAATTAAAAGGCAGGCATTATAAAATTGGACAAAAAAGAGCAAGACTCAAATATACTATTTACCAAAAATCATCTTTAGATAACAAAGATACAAATATATTACAAGGATGATATCTTTCTAATATTAGTAAAAACTTCTAAAAAGGACAGATTTTGGTTCTGAACAAAATAAAATTACATTCCTTCTGCAAATCACAACAAAAATCCCTGGATATTCATAACAAGTTTCTAAATAGTAATAGAATGAAAACAGATTGGCTAAAATCCTTGGCCATGAGGAATAACCTGGTAGTCTGTAAATAGAGTATTCTTGGCTTCCTGTACATCCCAGCCTGTGTGTTAATAACCTGTGATCTGGAAATACTAATGGGAGCAGACGCTTCACGCTCCCATTAGATGCTGCAATAGCTAAAGTAATGGGAAAGATTCATCCTCCACTCTCCCTGAAATACCAAGGTAGGCAGTGTCTTGGTGTCCTGGAGTCTGTGGATGAAACTCTGATATCAACATCCTACTCCTTCACAATAAAGCTACCCAGTGAAGCTTGAAGCGTAATTATGTTGCACCCCTCACCATTCTAGGATAGCACTGCAGAGACTATTGGGAGGAAGCCTGTGGGCAACACAAGCAGGGTAGACAATAATAACAGTATGGAGGCTTTAACTAAGCTAAGTTGCCGTTTTACCCACATTTTATCTAAAGTGACAAAATTGAGCAAGGACATGTATTCTGAATCTAAACAAGCTGATTATCTTCTAAAGTAGATTTCAAAAGGAACCATGCATGGTCTTATAATGTTCAAAATATCCAAACCTTCCAAAATTACTCTACATATCAAGAACTAAAAACATACTAACTTAAATGTAAAAAGAAAGTCAAGTGCAAATACCTAGGTAAAATAGATGAAATTGTTGACAGGATTTTAATATAGCTATCATGAGAATAGTCTAATGAAAAGCTAAATACTCTTGAAACATAATAAAAATTATCAGCAAAGATAAAACATAATGAGGAAAGATGGAAATTTTAAAAAAGGAAAAATTGCCAAACCAAACACAATTCATTGAATGGGCAAATAGAATGGAGATTAAAGAGAAAATAATTAGTACAATTTAAGATAGATCAATAGAAATGATAAGAACCATAGAAAGCAAATTGTTTTATTTTTTGAAGACAAGTAAATGAACTGAGCCTCAAGGACGTCTGGGACAAAAACAAAAGATCTAATATTTTGGTTACTGGAATCTTAGAAAGGCAAAGAATAACAATATTTGAAGCAATAATGACCGAAACTTCCTCTAATCAGATGAAAGAGAAAAAAATCTACAGAATAAAAAACCTCAGCAAATCCCAAACAGAATCAAGCCAAAGAAATACATTCTCAGACACGTAATAATCAAGCTTCAGAAACTGAAAACAAAGGAAATATCAAAAGCAATCAGAAAAAATATGCATTAACATAGGGGAATCACAATTGGACATTCTGAAAATTGTTCATCAGAGACACTTTCCATATACTGAAAGGAAGATACTACCTTTCACTGGCCCAAAATTGTTTGGCCAGTGAAATGTACTTATGATAAAGATGACATAAAGGTATTCTCAGATGAGGAAAAAGTAAGTTCTTACCAGCTGACTTGATCTAAAAGAATGAGCAAAGGAAGATTTATAAGCAGAATGGAAATAACAGGAGGAAACATGGCACATCAGGAATGAAGATGAGGACCATTAAGTGTAAATATAGGGTTAAATACAACAGGTTATCTTCATCCTCTTGAGTTTTTAAAACTGTGATGGGTAATTAAAAGCAAAAACAATGAATAGCAAACCAAAAATACAATAATATTGCTTTATTTACATAGGCAGCTAATTTTATGTGTTCTTTTCCCTCATATGGCTTGGAGTTGCAATCTAGTATTCTTTAATTTCTGCCTGAAAAGCAGTCAGATAGGAAGCATTTCTGGTAAAGCAGACCTACCAACATAGAAATTCCTCAACTTCCTCAATTAATGTCTTAATTTCTGATTTTTAAAAAATTTTATTTTAGTTATACCTGACAGTAGAATACATTTATGTATTTTGGTATATCATACATAAATGGCATATAATTTCTCATTTTTCTGATTGTACATGTTGTAGAATCACATTGGTCATGTGGTTTTATATGTATTTTTAAATTTATTTATTCTACTTAGGTATACATGATAGCAGAATGCATTTTGACTTATTGTACACAATGGAGCACAACTTTTCATTTCTCTGGTTGTACGTGATGTAGAATCACATCATATATGCAGTCATACATGAACCCAGGGCTATGATGTCCATCTCATTCCACCATCTTTACTGCCCCCATGACCTCTCTGCCACCCTCCCTTTGATCAAAGTTCCTCCATTATTCCTGTGTCCTCTCCCTCATTATGGATCAGCATCCACTTATCAGAGAACATTTGGCATTTGGTTTTTTGGAATTGGCTTAGTTTGCTTATCATGATATTCTCCAACTCCATCCATTTATTTGCAAATGCCATAGTTTTATTCTTTTATTGCTGAGTAATATTTCATTATGTATATATACCACAGTTTCATTATCCATTCATCTATTGAAGGGCATCTAGGTTGCTTCCACAGTTTAGCTATTGTGAATTGAGCTCCTATAAACACTGAAGTGGCTGCATCACTGTAGTATGCTGTTTTTAAGTCCTTTGGGTATAGACCGAGGAGTGGGATAGCTGGGTCAAATGGTGATTCCATTCCGAGTTTTCTAAGGAATCTCCATACTGCTTTCCAGATGGGTTGTACCAATTTGCAGTTCCATCAGCAATGTATGAGCGTGCCTTTTTTCCCACAACCTCGCTAACACTTATTGTTTGTATTCTTGATAATTGCCATTCTGACTGGCGTGAGATGAAATCTTAGAGAAATGCAAATCAAAAGTACTCTAATTGCTACAGATGTTAAACATTTTCTCATATATTTGTTGATCAATTATATATTTTCTGAGAAGTATCTGTTCAGCTCCTTGGCTCATTAATTGATTGGGTCGTTTGTTTTTTTGGTGTTAAGTTTTTTGAGTTCTTTATATATCCTGGAGATCAGTGCTCTATCTGATGTGCGTGTGGCAAAGATTTGTTCCCAGAATGTTGGCTCTCTGTTCACTTCATTGATAGTTTTTTTTTTTCCTAAGAAGCTTTAGTTTGAATCCATTCCATTTATTTATTCTTTTGATTTTACTTCTTGTGCTATAGGAGTCTTGTTAAGGAAGTAAGGGCCTAAGCTGAAATGAAGATGTGGGCCTACTTTTTCTTCTATTAGGTGTAGGGTCTCTGGCCTAATTCCTAAGTCGTTGATCCACTTTGAGTTGAATTTTGTGCATGGTGAGAGAGAAGGGTTTAGTTTCATTTTGCTGCATATGGATTACGTTTTGCCAGCACCATTTGTTAAAGACTATCATTTTCCCAATGTACGTGTTTGCACCTTTGTCTAGTATCATTGTATTTATATGGGTTTGTCTTTGTGTCTTCTATTCTGTGCCGTTGGTCTACATGTCTATTTTGGTGCCTGTACCATGCTGTTTTTGTAACTATAGCTTTGGAGTACAGTTTAAGGTCCAGTATAGTGATACCTCCTGCTTCTCTCTTCTTGCTAAGGACTATGTTGGTTGTTCTGGGTCTCTTATTTTTCCAAGTTAATTTCATGATTGCTTTTTCTATTTCTATAAGGAATAACATTGGGATTTTAATTTGCAATTGCATTGAATCTATATAGTGCTTTGGGTAGTATGGCCATTTTGACAATATTGATTCTGTCTATCCAAAAGCATGGGAGATTTTTCCATTTTCTAAGATTTTTTCAATTTCTTTCTTTAGTGTCCTGTCATTTTCATTGTATAGGTAGTCTTTCACCACTTTTGTTAAATTGATTCCCAAGTATGTTTTTTTTTTAAGCTATCATGAATGGGGTAATTTTCCTAATTTCTCTTTCAGAGGATTCGTTATTGATGTATAGAAATGCAATTGGTGTATGGGTATTGATTTTATATCCTGCTACTTTGCTTAATTCATTTATTACTTCTAGAAGTTTTCTGGTGGATTTTTTTTGGATCCTCTAAGTATAGAATCATGTTGTTGGCAAATGATAGTTTGAGTTCTTATTTTCCTATTCATATCCCTTTAATTTCTTTCATCTAATTGCACTGGCTAGTGTTCAAGGACTATGTTGAATAGCAGTGGTGAAAGAGAGCATCCCTGTTCCCATTTTTTAGAGGGAACACTTCCAATTTTCCTCCAATTCGGATGATGTTGGCCTTGGGTTTAGCATAAATAGCTTTTACAAAGTTGAGGTATGGTCTTACTATCCCTAGTTTTTCTAGTGTTTTGAACATAAAAGGATGTTATATTTTGTCAAATGTTTTCTCTTCATCAATTAATAAAATCATCTGATTCTTTAAGTCTATTGATGTAATGGATTACATTAATTTCTGTATGTTGAACCAAACTTGCATCCCTGGAATGAACACCACTTGATCATGGTGCACTATTTTATTAATATTTTTGGCAAATAAAATTTGTCATAATTTTATTTTTGCATCTATGTTCATCAGCAATATTGGTCCGAAATTTTCTTTGTGTCTATCTGATTATGGTATCAGGGTGATACTCGCCTCATAGAATGAATTTGGAAGGGCTCCTTTTTCTATTTCATGAAATAGTTTGAGGAGTATTGGTATTAATTCTTTGTAGATGTTGTAGAACTTGGCTCAGAATTCATCTGGTCATGGGCTTTTCTTGGTTGGTAGATCAATTTCAAGTGAAATTGATCTGTTTCAGTTGTGTATAACCTTCTGGTTCAGTTTGGGTGGGTGAGATGCTTCTAGAAATTTGTCAGTGTCTTCAGGGTTTTCTATTTTCCTGGAGTATAAATTTTCAAAACAGTTTCTAATTACTCTCTGTATTTCCGTAGTGTCTGTTGTGATATTTCCTTTTTCATCATGGATTTTAGTAATTTCGATTTTTCTCTCTCCTTCTTTTCATTAGAATGGCTAAGGGTTTGTCAATTTTATTTTTTTCAAAGGCCTAGCTTCTTGTTTTGTCAATTTTTTGAATTGTTTCTTTTGTTTCAATTTCATTGATTTCAGCCCTGATTTTAATTATTTCCTGTCTTCTACTTTTGGTGTTGGTTTGTTCCTCTTTTTTTAGGGCTTTGAGATGTAGCGTCAAGTCATTTATTTGTTGACTTTTTCTTTTTTAAATATTTACTTTTTAGTTATAGATGGACAGAATATCTTTATTTTATTTTTATGTGGTGCTGAGGATCAAACCCAGTGCCTCCCACGTGCTAGGCGAGCACGCTACCACTGCGCCATAACCCCAGCCCCTGTTGACTTTTTCTTTTAATGAATGAGCTTAATGCAATAAACTTTCCTCTTAGCACTGCCTTCATGGTGTCCCAGAGATTTTAATATTTTAATATTGTTCTTTCGGATATGCAGCCTGCCTAGTGTTTTGTTCTCTTAGATGCCTTAAACTGACATAACAATGGCTTTGGGCTGATTGATCAGAGATGCAGCGCTTTGGCTGCTGCCTCCAAGCCCTGTCTGTTACCTCAAGGTAGAGGCTAATACATGGAAAGAACTATCGGGATGGCTATAGTGTACAAGATAGATACAGGAAGGGGAGCAATATCATGTATCACCACTATGTGCAGGGATGGTCCTGGGCCTGGGGGCTCTCACAGACCTGTGAGGGCAGTCCTCGGCCTGATATTGTCCTGGACTCCCTCAGAGATTCCAAGTGCTGGGTCTAGCCCTGGGCCTGAGCTCCTGCAAGTCAGCAGGGGCTCTGGAGCTGAACTGGGGGTGGTCCTGGGCCTCAACTGCAGCGGTCCTTGGACACAGTCCCTTGCCTGGGTGGGTTCCCCTGTGGGCCAGTGGATTGGTGGGTAGCAATCTTGGTCCTGACCTTGGCTAGGCTCACAGAGGTCCCTGAAGGTGGTCCTGGCCCTTGGCCTGTGCTCCTGCTGGTTTTCAGGGCCTCTGGTATGGAATTGGGTGCGGTCCTGGGCCTCACTTAGGCTGGGTCTCCCACAGAGGTCCCCAGAGGCAGTCCTTCCCCTCAGTCTGGATTCCTCTGTGATTGGTGGATAGCAGTCTCAGGTCCGCCTTTGGCTGGGCTCCCACAGTGGTCCCTGAAGGTGGTACTGGGCCTTGGCCTGTACTTCATGTGGTCATATATGTATGTAAGGTAATGATGTCTGTTTCATTCTACTATCCTTCCTATCCCTATATCCCCTCCCCTCTACTAATCTAAAGTAACTCTATTCTTCCCTTGCATTCCCTCACACCTTATTGTGAATTAGCATCCACATATCAGAAAAAATTCAGACTTTATTTTTTGGAATTGGCTTATCTCACTTAGCATAATATTTTCCAGCTCCATCTATTTAATGACAAGTGCCAAAATTTCATTCTTTAAGGCGGAATAATATTTCATTGAATATATATACATTTTCTTTACCTATTCATCTATTAAAAGGCACCTAGATTGATTCCATAGTTTAGCTACTGTGAATTGAGTTGTCGTAAACACTGATGTGGCTGCATCACAGCAGTATATTGATTTTTAAGTCCTTTGGGGATAAGCTGAAGAGTGTGATAGCTGTGTCAAATGGTGGTTTCATTCCTTGTTTTCTGAAGAATTTCCACACTGCTTTCCATAGTGGTTGCACTAATTTGCAGTCCCACCAGCAATGTATGAGTGTACCTTTCTCCCCACATCCTTACCAACATTTATTGTTGCCTGTATTCTTGATGGTTGCCCTTCTGACTAGAGTGAGATGAAATCTTAGAGTAGTTTTGATTTCCAATTCTCTAATTGCTAGAGATGTTGAACATTTTTTCATATATTTGTTGATTGATTGTATAACTTCTGAGAAGTATCTGTTCAGTTTCTTAGCCCATTTATTGATAGGGTTATTTTTTTGGGGGGGGGGTGTTTTCTAAGTTCTTTCTGTATCCTGAAGATTATTGCTTTTGCCCACTCAACTCTAGTGAGAACTTCTAATGAATCTTTAAAATTACATTGTACTTTTCAGTCAACACCAAATTTTCTATTTGGTTATCTTTTACCATATTTTTTATTGATACTTCCTATTTTTTGAGACATTGTTCTTCTGACTTTAGCTCTTTGAGCATTTTTAAGACAGTTGATTTTTGCCCACTAAATTCAATGTCTGTTCTTTGTTATGGACAGTATGTTAATTTCTCTTGCGAATAGAACATAGATTTATTTTTGTATTTACTTTGTTGTTGAAAACTGGAATTTTGAAAATTATAATGTAACTGCAGAAATCAGATCCCAACCCTTCACCCACACTCACTGCATTAAGGTTTGTTTTTGTAGTTTTTTATGTTGCAGTTGCTTGTATTATTTAATGATTTTTCTAAATTAGTTTTTTGTAAAGGCTATTTTTATGTGGGATCTGTGGAGTTCTAATTTCTTTAGCTTGTGGTCAACTAATGTTCTGATAAAAATTTCTTTGAATGCCTGGAGCCAAACAATGTGGAGGAGGAGCAGATAGTAAAGGAGGAAGAATAGAAAGAAATGAAAGAAAAATAAAAAGCCTACTTGATTTTTAAGGATTGACTCTGTTGAGATGCCCTTTAAATGCTTAATGAGGCTATTTACAGCCCTAACACAGCCTTCATACGCTTCTGTTAAGTCTAGAGATCAGCCTGGAGTGAAATTTTAGGATATTTTCATGTCTTTCTGAGCATGCATTCTGTCACAGAAATTCATGAAGTTTTCAAAATTCTCCATATATGTGGGCAATTCTTCCTGCTGTAATTATACAGAGAAATTCTCTTCAGTTTTCCTCTAGGTTATCAGCCTGTCTGTTGTTGGGACCAACAGCATTGTCTTAAGAAGCAATGTTTTGTTTTATCTTCCACTATTTCACAGTATACCCTCCGCATTGGTGCTTCTCTGCCTGAATGAGTTCTGACTTAAGCAAAACAAAGGCAAGTGCCTTAAATCCACCCTTCAGTTAGACTCCAGATAAATCAAAACAATGTATTTGAGAGTACAAGCTGCTCTGCTCTCTGTGGAACAAGGGACCGTGTTCTCACCATGGGAATGGAGGTTGCCATCTTCAAAGCCACTGTCAAGCAAAAGTATAATCATGCAAAGCTACCCTACAATATTCAAATTGTCCTGTTATTATTCAGCATTTGCCTAGTTGCTGTTACTGTTTTCTAGAATGTTGACAAAGCTGATTCTGACCTGGCAGCTGTGCTCCATTTTTCAATGTGTATGTATAGCTCCTTGGAGCCATCTAATTTGCTATTTTCACTATCAATCTTCTTTCCTTAATTTTGGATCCACATTACATTTTATTGAATTGTTTGCTGATTTGTTTTACTTAAAATTTTTTCAAATTAAGACCTGAAAAATTTCCTGCAATCTAGTGATCTTTGGTTGTCTATTCAGACTTAACAGTAGAAATACAAAAAGCTTATTAGAAACGTAGAGTGCCCAGGTGAGGGCTTGTCATCTGCAGGCCTCATTATTATATATAGTATTATCAATTTGCACCATTATGTTAGGGACCTTGTAGTGTATCGTTAGTTTTTACCTTCTGCTGATCAGTTTATATGAGGAAAATCTTCCAATCATTTCAGAGGGTAGGTATCGCTACCATTTTGAAGGCAATATAGAATAGGATCGGAGGGTTTCAACATTCAGCTAGTATATATGTACTAAAGTCTTTTGCAACTGGTATACGTGGGCCTCCCATTGTAGTTTTTCTTTGTCAAGGAGTGATTGTGTGCTTCATGCAATTACTTAGCTTCAAGGAGTAGGTTAGAGAGTACATTAAACAGCCTCCTGGTGTTAGTTCATTCTTTGCCTTGGTTTCAGAAGTACAATGGAAATCTTTTAGAAATTATCTATAGCTGAGTATTTGGATTTCTCATGCATGCTAAATGTTATTACAATTGATCCTTCCACCTGAGTTTTTGCTGTGATATTTTTTCTCTTGTGTTCTCTGTTCATGTGGGCTTACTTTTTTAAAATTGCTGTTTTATTGGAATCTTTTGAGAAGAATTAGATGTGTTTTCAAGCCACCATCTTAACTCTGAAGTTTATAGGATTCCTCATTGACCCCTTTTTATACACTCCTTCAATAATGATTTTAATGAGTTTCTAGGATTTAAGCTTTAAGAATTTGAGAATTCCTAGAATAAGAGGTAGAAATAAGTACAACAAAGTACCAAGAGAAATTAATCTATATAATAATGGTTAGTCTTGTTAGAAGTCTTGAACAATATCATGAAATTTTACTTTAAAACAATGTTTGGATCTATGAATAACTTAACCGTTTTATTAAATATATTTTATTACAGAGGATAAATATTAGACAAGTCCCCCCATATAGTAAGAATTTAAGCATTTAAAAACTTCCAAAGAAAAAGAATGTCAAATAACTCATCCAATGGAAGCTCAGGATTCTTCCTCAATATTTATCAATTTATTCTTTTATTCTCACATTATATTGATTTTGGGGGGGGGCTGAGACTTTTTCTTTTATTGATTAAAGCATTGTTTTATATACATCTACCTGTAGGGGGCTAGCTCTGTGCTACGCCCTAATGACTACCCATTATGTAAATGGGAAAGGCACAAAAGAAGGAGGAAATATGATTGGTTTACAATTACTGTTGGTTCCACACGTGCAACTCATGGCCAGACTTTGGGGTGCTTACGTGCCTTACAACATGGCAGTTGTTACCTATGTGCATTGTCTCTGATTGGCTGAATGGCCCTATGTATTAAATGCTTGTTCCACAAATAAAGTGGGTGCTTGCTCTGACAATACCCCTTAGCAGCATCATCTGATTGTCTTGCGGCAGAAAGGCTTCCAAGGGCAAGGCTGGATACGGTGGCTAGTCGGCTCCAACTCTTCCCAACTTCCACGCGGCAGAGGCTAGGTGAATGTGGGGGTCCCCCTTTTGACCTGCTGGCTCGAGAAGGACTGTGACCCCTGCATCTACCAAGGCAACTTTTAGGGGGGAAACATTTAAGAGCAATGAACTATTTTATGACTGAGTGCTATTCCAACTATATTATTGCTACACATTGTATAAAACTATATGAAGTTTCCTCCTTCAAGGCCAAAATTGCAAGGTTGTAAAATTTCACTATTCTTACAGTAATTTGTAAAAATTTGTAAAAATGCCTTTGAAAGACAGGCATTTTTTCAGTTTCTTTGAAAGACTTTTTCCTTTAAAATTTAGCTTTTTAAAATATTTTTAAAAGATCAATGAAATAGAAAATTTCAGTGATTCAGTTAAGCAAAAAGTAATTGACTGCTTGTTGCTGCTATTGGTGACAAATATAAAAACTAACAAAATTAGTTTAATAAAATAATTGGCATGAAAATGAACAAAAAGTAAAGTGAAAAGCAAAAAGGAAGACAAAGATAAAAGGGATAAATAGGCTATGATAATCATTTAATTGATAAATACTGCAGACCAAGTAGTAATGATGTGTACACTAAAACTGGAGCTGCAGGGCAAAGAGACAAAGAAATAGTTGTAAAGTTATTTGTGTTGATAGCAAGCAAGTCACATTAAAGATTTAGGTAAATATTAAGGGTTAAATAAATTAAATCTCAGGGTTTCTAAGAATTACTCCCAATGATGCCTACTTTTTTTTTTTTTAAATCGGTGTCTGAAATTTTCTATTTTACTGGAGCATAAAGTTTCAAAATAGTTTCTAATTGTCTTCTGGATTTCAATAGTGTCTTTCATATTTCCTTTTTCATCTCAAATTTTAGTAATTTGAGTTTTCTCTCTCCTCCTAGCTAGGGTGGCTGATTAGTTTTTCAAAGAACCACCTTTTTGGTTTGTCAAATTTTTTGAATTGTTTTTTTCAATTTCATTTATTTCAGCCTGATTTTAATTTTCTGTCTCCTACTTTTAGAGTTGGTTTGTTGTTCTTTTTCTAGGCCTCTGAGATATAATGTCAGGTCATTTATTTGTTGACTTTTACTTCTTTTACTATATGAGCTTAATGCAATGAACTTTCCTTTTAGCACTGCCTTCATGGTGTCCCAGAGATTTTGGTATATTTTATCAGAGTTCTCATTTACCTGTAAGAATTTTTTTATCTCCCCTCTGTCTTCTGTTATCCATGCACTATTCAATAGTATATTATTTAGTGTCCAGGTGTTTGAGTAGTTTCTATTTTTTATCATTGATTTCTAATTTCATTCCATTATGATCAGATAGTATGCGGCGTAGTATCTGTTTTTCTGTATTTGCTAAGACTTGCCTTGTGGCATAACATATGATTTATTTTGGAGAAGGATTCATGTGCTGCTAAGAAAAGAGTATTTGCTTGTTGATGAATGTAGTATTCTATATATGTCTATTAATTCTAAATTATTGGTGGTTTTATTGAGTTCTATGGTTTCTTTAGTTTTTTGGATGATCTATCCAGTGGTGAGAGAGCTGTGTTAAAGTCACTCAGTATTATTGTGTTGTGGTTTATTTGATTTCTTAAAGTTGAAGGGTTTGTTTGATATACATAGATGCCCCATTGTTTGGGGCATAGATATTTACAATTGTTATGTCTTGTTGATGTATGATTCCTTTGAGTAGTATGAAATGTCCTTCTTTGTCCCTTTTCACTAACTTTGGTTTGAATTCCACTTTATCTGATATGAGGATGGAAATCCTTGCTTATTTGTGATCCATGTGTGTGATAGATTTTTTTCCCCTCCTTTCACCTTCAATCT
Source organism: Xerus rutilus (assembly GCA_028644305.1). Taxonomy (NCBI): domain Eukaryota; kingdom Metazoa; phylum Chordata; class Mammalia; order Rodentia; family Sciuridae; genus Xerus; species Xerus rutilus. The sequence goes on along the minus strand of CM053405.1, from coordinate 44,361,024 downwards.
ATGGATGTCTTTCCCTGTGAGATGAGTCTCTTGAGGGTAGCATATTTTTTTTTACATCCAATCTGTCAGTATATGTATTTTGAGTTTATGCCATTCACATTCAATGATGCCTACATTTTAAGTCTTCCAGTTTTCCAAGATCTCCAGTATTGATGTTATAGTTTGCTTTCTAACCACTCATCTACCCACAATCTGGTCTTTAGCTTTGTTTTAATGTTTTACCTTTCCATGTTGGGATGGGGCCTAGATAGAATCTATTTTGTAGTCTAATCTCTTTCTAACAGGAGAATAATAAATTCTTCAGTCTGGTCAGGCAAGCCCTGATATATTGGATTTTGATCTCAGAACAATAGAACAAAGAATTTAAGAATAGCATGTTTACTAAGAGACCACATCTTTAGAGCAGGTAAATCAAAAATCTGAGAGTAGAAATCTAATAAGGGAAGGTAAGTTTCTCTTTACAACCTAGTTCCAATTCTGAATTGCAAAGCTCATATGACAAACTTTGAAACCATCCAGGTCAGCATCAATATCTCACTGATCCAATGTTGGGAATGGGTGGAGAGGAGGAGATTTAAGGAGGAGGATACTAGCTGTGAAGAACCCTGGGTAGCAGCCATTTTAAGACAATGTCAGAATCAGGATTTTTGGAAGGCCAGTCTGGAATGAGGTTAGGATCACCAAACAACTGGGAGATAGAAGTAGGAAGAACCAGTTCTAATCACTATGCTGTGTTCCTTCTTTGAGCTTTCCATAGAATATTGCTTGATAGCTGTTAGTTCCCAGGAGACCCAACCTTACCTCATGCCCAGGCTTGAAAATATACTGAGGTCCAAAGGTTGAGTGATGCTCTATGCCTGGTATCTATGATGACTTATGGTGAATGAAAAAACCTTGGAGCCTGGGAGTTGCTTCCATAAGCATCAACCTACAGCCGTTTCCCCATCTATAAGTGTGTCATCTGGTATTTCCTTATAAAAATCATATGTATGTGAAAAAAGTAAGATGGACAAGTTGCTGCATAGAAAGGCCACCACATCAGGAAAGTTATCCCAGACTGTGCCATTGGTCAATTACAGCTTCAGACAAGTATCTCAATTCTTTGAATTTTAGGTATCTCAATATATAAAGGACAAATTGGGTGAGATAGGCCCCGAGATGACTCTGGCTCCAAATGTGTCATGATTCTAAGTATTAATGAAAATAAAGCTTTAAAAGTATTTTCCATTTGAAGAGCACCCCTTCTGTTTCCCCTGTGAACCACCTATTCCTCATGACTTTGTGATTGCGTAGGAATATTGCACAATGCTAAATTGATAAATTCCTGACTCACCAATCTCCTAATAAATAGGTATAAACTTTTTTTTCTGAATGGTATAACACACACACTTAGGTTTTACCAATATTTAATAACAGACGACAGTAACTTTTGTGTGTGTGGCATATATGATTTAACCCAGGAGTGCTTAACAGCTGAGCCACATCCTCAGGCCCCTCCCCATTTTTTTTTTTTTTTTGAGACAGTCTAATTTGCTGAGGCTTGTCTTGAACTTGACATTCTCCTGCCTCAGCCTCCAGAGTTGCTGGGATTACAGGTGTGCACCACCATGCCTAGCCAATATGACTTTCCTTACATAAATTATAATGGTATCATGTCATGGACCTGATAATGATAATTTTGACGTTATATTTTTAATGTGTGCTGTTTCTGTTTTAAGTTATATGTGTGTAGGGAGTTACACTTCATCAAACTTTTCAAATTATTTGTCATCTTTTTTAATGTTACTGTTCTGCAGTGATGTACTGCTTTGAATGTCATATATATTGTATATATACATAATTAAAGAAGCTCTTGTGTGCTGTGTGTAGTTTTTTAAATCCGTTACATAATCTTTTTATTGAGATTATTTAGTTCATTTACATTTACTGACATAAATTATATTTTAGAGAGTTAAGAATGGCATGGTTTTTGGACTAGAAAATACTAAAGAAGCACATATTTTGGGAAGAATGAAATTTTTTTGACAAAATAAGACTCAAATTGAGACTAGTTAGTTCCACTAGTATAAAACAGACGTAATCTTAAAAAAATTAAAGATATATCAATTTGTCTCTCATATTTCTTTCAGAAACTCTAGAGCAAAATATAGAATATTTAAGCTCCAAGTCTACCAGAAATGATATGCCTCCACAGTTTAAAATATTACCACTTTCCTCAGCTCTTCATTGTAATCTTTAAAATAGTATTTGCCTTTGGAATAATATTGTTCTAATTATATTAAACTAGAATACCTAGTTTAAATAGTAATATCTAGTCTGTGTTAGGATGAAAGAACTTCAATTCATATTAATTCATGAACTCCAGACTCCTTCCTTACTCCATTTCTGAAGTTTATTGGCAAGTTTTGATCTTACTAAGCGTTTTATATTGTCTTCGTTTTTCATTTTTCCTGTCACTGTTCTTACCCCACAAGATACATGCATTTGTGTATGCGCGTGCGCTCACGGATGTTCCCCACCACAACACTGAGTACAAACATTAAAATTCAGAGGAAGGATCTTTGGCAAGGGTTATTTACTATTGTTTTGCCACATTAAGACCTTATGATTGAGTTCCTTGATTTTTTCAGTGTTTTAGTGTCATTATGGAAATGAACAATCTCAAATATAGAAATGTTCTCAGCACTCTTACTTGATATTTACTTTTGAATTCCAAAGTATTAGTTTGTGCTATGGTTTTCATGTCCCTGAAATACTAAAAGTTGTGCCCTGAATAAACTTACTAGTAGTTCAAAGAAATCTTTTAGAATGCATAATAATTACATCTTATATAATATAATTATCTTAAATCTTCCATGGCACTGAATATGCATTTTAGGGAGTGAAACAAAATGAGTATTATTGAAAGAGTAAGAAAGGTATTTTGTAAAAGTTTTTCTTTGTGTATAATCAAAACCTTTTTGTTTGGTGGAAACAATGTTAGTGCAGTCAGTGTTGTTCACCTTCAAAACTATTGTACATCTTAGTCTCCAAGTATCATTTTAGTGCCTTAGAATGAGATAGTCATATTGAACAACCTGACTATAAAACAAATAGCATGAGATTTGCTTCTTTTTAGTTACCTATGATAGTAGTGTCCATTTTGATTCACATGATTTTTTTATAATTACAGTTGAAGGCAGAATGGGTTGATTTTACTGTGGAGCTTTTTTTCTTTTTCTTTTCCCTTCCCTTTCTCATCCCCTCCCCCCTTTGTTTCTTGTCTCTTTACTATGAAAATTCTTTCCTTCATTTGCTAAAGTGCTAAAATTCTCGGGGAAATGTTTCTCAGGTAATAGACTATTTTAAATGAATGAAGATGTTGTTACCAGGGAACAACAAACAATGAGCTAGCTATTTCATCACTGAAGATGTTTTTATTTAAAATATTACCATCTATTGTCATATATCCTACGGAAATGACCCTGGTAAAATAACAATTTAATAAAAGGATGACAAAGAAAAGGACTGTGTAAACTGTCACTCTGGTCAGTTGTTATGCATTGAAGAGGACCTCAAAGAGAACACAGGAGCCCTAGTGTTCTGTGCAGAGAGGAAAATTTTTAAAAATACGAGATCCAATAAAAGCTGACATCTACCACACAGCTCTGCCAAGAAGCTACCACAAGTACATGAAAATCAAATAACAACTATGGAAAACCAACAATAAGCCAGAACCAAACTTTGGTCTTCACCTCCATTTCCTCTTTAGAGCATTTTTCTTTTACAACAAAAATTATTTTTTTCTTTTGACAAAAGAATTCAGGTGAAAAGTAAACTTAAAAATCTAATTCAGAGGGGCTGGGGTTACGGCACAGTGGTAGCGTGCTCACCTAGCACGCGTGAGGCACTGGGTTCGATCCTCAGCACCACATAAAAATAAAATAAAGATATTCTGTCTGCCTACAACTAAAAAATAAATATTTTAAAAAAATCTAATTCAGAGCTCTTAGTTTGTATTCGTGGAAACTGTTTTACAAACAATAAGCAAGTTCAATTACATGACCCTTTTATCTAAACAAGACCAATGAAACTACTTAGCCTATTGCAAAGCAGTATTTTTATGTTGGTAAGTTTTACTTTATGATCAATGTGTCTGATTTTCTACTAGGAAAACTTATAAGGAGCTCCCCTTCAGTTAAGGGAGATAGAGATTATAAATTTTTGAAAATAAATTTCTTGGGAGACATTCCCTCAACTGTTCACTAAATAGAGCCAAGATTGTTTTCTTCACAAGTTTATTTGCAGGATGAATTAAACAAAAACAATTCACCAATAGGGGAGCCAGTCTCTTCATTACACAGTGAGACTAGACCAGTAAAACCAGCATCTCGGGGCCCATGCAGTATACAGGGTATCTGGTCAAGTACCATACTCTAGGCACTTTGGACCACTGAATTAATATCACAATGGTGAGTTGTAAAAGGCCTGGACAATTTTTATAACGATAGAATCTCTAGTAGAGACAGCTCAGTAAATTATATTGGGGGGGAAAAGTTAAAGATAATTGTTTCTGTAAAATAGCAAACTTAGGTTAACATATCTGGGAGCAAAGGAAAAAATAGCAATTCTCTGTTCATTAATAGGATTCCTTCAAGTGTACTAGGGAAATTAAATTTTCTCTAACACCATCACTGAGAGAGATTTGTTAACTGAATTCTCCCCAAAGAAACACTAAGGAGACTAACAAATTCAGAATTATTTTTACGAAGTGGACATAGTCACAGATCTGTTATTTGTATTTTCCCATCTCTCTATTTAATTAGAGAATATGAATTCCTGGTTAAGACACTGAATACTGCTGGACTGTGGTTTAAATTAACCACAGTTAGTAGTAGTAATGTCTACTCCTATGGCCTCCAGCCATTACTTACATAACATCATTCTAAATCCTGGTAATCACTTGTTTTTGTCTGAAACTAGAATATGAGCCCATGAGGGCTGGACCTGGGTCTTCCTTGTGTACCTCTATATCCTCAGCACTGGGAATTCATCAGATTATGCAAAATTCTTTAAAAAGTTGTGTCATAAAAAGCATAATTTAAAACTCAGATGTTGGGCATATTTTGTAGAACCTGAGTCAAGAAGTAGAGGGAAATTCCAGAAATCTAGAACAACTCCTTCCCATCCAAGGTCTGGAGTCCACTGACTGGTAAAATGTAGAAATCTCTAGAAGACAATGAATGCTCTTGAATAATCTTGTAAACTAATCTGATAAGAAATGAACTAGAAAGTGTTTAACTTCCTAAGAAAAAGAAACGAGAGGCCCAAACTTATCAAAGTAGATGATAATGAACAGTTTTATGATTATAATATTGATATAAAGTGGAGGGCAGAAAGTGTCTTACTCCAACATTTAAGAGATAATTAAACCTCGTCCATTCTGAGACTTTAGATTTGGTTCATTGTCCTTAGGATACAATGGTTTATTACAACAGAAAACAGGTTATCAATCATTTTAAGACTTCATGGATACTGATATTAGTGAATAATAATATTAAGAAATTATCCACTTTGTCCTTTATCACCTAAATATAAATGTAATCAGACAATATGCATTTATAGTGACAACTTCCTCAGCTCTAGGGAAAGAATTTGATATTAAGTATATTCTCCTCTTAAGAAGAAATGTGGGTGTGAAATCATGTCTCCATTGTTCTTTATGTATATAGCCAATTTAGGTATGGTGTCTGGGGATTTTAGCTAAGACATATGCTCTGATTTTTTTAAATTATACTTGATGCTTCTGTAAGTTTTGACTGAAAAGATAATTTATCACATGGGAATAGAATCTTAACTAGGTGTGGAAGGAGTGAAGATTTACCACATATACTACAGGGAAATTACTGACTTTCTTAAAGTATCCTTATATATTGGTGAAAAATAAAAATATCTGATTAGATAAATAGCTAAAGACTTAAACATATGATTCAAAAGCTAGAAATGCAAATTAAAGCCACATTAAAATAGTGATAAGATATTAGTCTTATCAAGCTAAATAGGAATTAAAACATAATTTAAGATAGTTTTGAAAGGTAGGTGGAGCAGGGAGACACTTGGAAATGCCGTTTACTGGATATGAAGTTTTAGTTAAGATAAGTTCTACAGATTTTTTGTACAGCATTGTCTATCCTTAGCAATATTGTTATAGCACACTTAAAAATTAAGAGGGTATATTTCAGTTAAGTGGGTATATCACAGTTAAGTGCCCATAATAAAATTTTTAAACAGATTTTACATATACCTGTCCATGACCCACATACTACTTACAGAAATATATTCAAGGGAAATAATCAGAAATGTGAACAAAATAGTATGTTTATTCAGTAAATTGAATAGTGATTTCCTGTTGTATAGCAATGCTATTTTTTTGAAAAGAAAAATAATTTCTCTGGTAACCTGAATTTTGGTGGGAAGGGAGGGAAACTAGTAAGCAAATATGATCTGCTTAATTAAACTGTTAGTCTCTAACCTAGGCCTGAAAATAAGACATTTTTAAGGTAAAGTATAAAATAAGAAAATTTAGATTTTACACTGATTCTCAAATTTTGGTAGTCCATTAGAGTTCACTAGAGAACATTTCTAAAATGTGATAACCACATACTGTTATTAATCTATATAAGATTCTAGAAGTAGCAAAATTATAAAGGATAGACTGGCTGTCAGGTGTCAGGAACAAGGTGATAGGAGTAGGCACATCTGAGAGATGACACATGGATTCTTATGTTAGGACATGTCCCTATCATTGTGTTGGTGTTTACATGAATCTATACATGTGATAAAACTTCACAGAACTAAACACGTATGTACATACAAGAATGCCTATAAAATTGGTGAAATCTGAATAAATGTTGTGGATTGTACCAATGCCCAATGCCAATTTTCTGGTTTTGATCACATATTAAAGTGATGCAAGATGTTATGATTGGAGCAAATTTTTGTAAAGACTACATAGGACTTCCCTGTAAAATTTTTTAACTTTCTATGAATCTATAGTTACTTCAAAAAGTTAAATAATCATTACTCAAACTGCAGCCTAAGTTCTGTAAGTAGAGTATCTGTTTATATATCTCTATACGATAAGATTTAACCTTTGTGACAACTCACAGAACCATATACTACAATCTATGCAGTAATGTGACCACACAATGATCAAGATTTAAAACACTTCCATCACTCGAAATTAGTCCATCTTGCCTTTTTTTTTTTTTCTGGTAGTAAGGATTGAACCCAAGGTGCTTAACCACTGAGGCACATCTCTACCATTTTTATTTTTTGAGCAGGGTCTCACTAAGTTGCTGAGGCTAGCTTTGAACTTGCAATCATCCTGCTTCAGCCTCCTGAACCACTGGTATTACAGGAGTGTGCTACCATGCTTAGCTCCATCTTGACTTTTTATAATCACTTCCTCTCATGAATGTCAATCCCTAGCAACTCTTTATTGGTTCTACTTTGCTGCAGTTTTCTTTTTGAGAATGGTATATAAATGGAGTCATGAAATGTATAAACCTAGGATACTGAGCTTCTTTCCAGTCTGGTGAATTATATTCCATTGTATAGATGTATTAGTTTGATTATCCAGTCTCCCATTGCAGGTTATATCAATTACTATATGATCCAGCCATTGTATTCCTAGGCATTTATCTCAATGGAAACATACTTTTACACAAAACATATGTATTATTGTTTAGAGAAATTTCATTTGTAATAGCCGAAAACTGGAATCAATTTAATAAGTGAATAACAATAAATTGGGATATACATACCATGGAATACTACTAGCAATAAAAACACACCAAGTACTCATATACATAACAACTTAGGTGAATATCCAAGAAATTATACTGAATAAGAAAATAAAGTCCAAAAGATCACATACTTTGATTCCATTAATATATCTTTACTCATGGTGATATGATATACACATGTGATAAAGATATACTGAATTAAATACACAAGAGTGTAGAAATGATGAAATCTAAGATCAAATATCAAGTAGTAAGATAATAAATGTGAACCATCTATCAATTATATATAATAAATTATATATAAAAATATGCCAAGTACAAAGATTTCCCCACTAGGTTAATAGGAGTCTATAAAATTCTGTTCATATGAACTATACTTTAAATATAAAGTTACCTAAAAGTTGAAAATAAAACAAGGACAAAGTAACTCCACGCAAACGATATCCAAAAGATTTAAGGTAAAATTATTCCCAGCCCAGACAAAATAGACTTGAGGGGAAGAAGCATTTTCAAAGTTAAAGACAAAAATTGCCATGATAAAAGGGCCAATCCAAGAAAATATCACTGTCCTATCCAGGGAAGTTCTGAAGAAAATAGATGCAGACCATTGGAAAGGAAAGCCCGCCAAAGATGAAAGAGTCATGCACAGAATTATGAAGAGATCCAAGGAAACCTGGACAACTCCTAGCTGTGACAACTACACAATACTGTCTTGAATAATTTTTCATTGGATATTTTAATGAAAAAAAAAATTAACAGTCCTAGGTGTCCAGTCTCCTTATTTTTATATACTAAACAGAGGCCCAATTTGGCATATGAGCAACTCTAAAATGGGATACTATTGAATTATGCCAAATGCTTTTTGTATGCTTTTCATTTTTATTGCCTATATTCTATTGGTTATCTAGATTCCCACAAGGGACACATCTAGAAAAAATAATGCATTTTAAAATGTTTGGAGAACAAAGAATTATTCCCAATAACTTCATCTAGGACAGACATAGTACCTACTAATGTCTTTTCTAAAACATATTTTTTTAAAACAATAGATAACCCACATGCAGAGACATATCTAGTTTTAGAAAAAATATATATATATACTGCTACCCTGCAAGCTCTAGTTTTGCTGTTTTTCTTTTGGGGATTTCCCAAGGGAGGTGGTTTATATACATTATATCTAAACTCAATCTCAACCTTCCATGAAGTGCAGCTCTCAAGGAAGCAGAAACAAGTGCCTGTGTCACTGGATCATCCCTGTTGCCCAATTTACAAACTTAAGGTTCTTAAGAGCCTCTAATAATTTTCAGAACAATGTGATGTGCCACCTACATTAGCACTAATGAGTGCAGCACCACTAACTCTTCACCCTGATTCTTTCAATTCTGGGAAATGACTTTACAGCTATAAATTAGATTCACTGCACAATAGCTGATAGTAGGTAGCCATGTGGAACTCCCCAGGCCCAAAAGATTTCTCTGAAGAAGTCTACTAACCCTTTAAAAATCACTCTGGACGGAGCTTTCCAATACCTTCAAAGATGCTTGATAAGGGAGCAGAAAAGGCATAGCAAACCTCTTTACCATAAGTCATGCTAGACAGTGTTGGAAAATAAGAATGTTTTATTTAAAAAAACGTGATAGGATAATGGGTATTCTCAGGTATCTGTTGGGTTTGAGTTGTGCTAAGTTTATCTGATAGTTTATTTCTAGGTAATGTAACTATCACTCATCTGTGAGGAAAGTCATGAAAGAGGGCTTCCATTTATGGGAAGGCAGGCAGCATTTCCTAGAATCAACACCAATGTAGACACAGATAACAGGTATAATAGAGCATATGTAAGTAAGAGAATAGGTGGAGTTTCCCAAAGGAAAAGGACCTTTTTGTTGATAGAAACATGAATCACTTTAGTGGCGATGATGCTCAGATTTATGATATGCATTAACAGCATTCTTGGACTCAGGCACTCAGAGTAGTAAGTTTGTTTTTTCTTTCTGAGCAGCCTCTCACATCTCATCATTACAGTAGTGATGGTGATTTTTATTTCCCAGTTTACTTCAAGTTTGCCTCAAATGCTGACGGTTTTGAAGCTGTAATCAGACTTCTTAGCAACAGGAAGCAGTTCTTCCCCCAAGTGATGCCTTTTGTCTGCTTTATTTCGCTTGTGTTCCTTCTCAAGAAACTTTCTCAGGAACACTGAGGTATACTTACTGAGACTTTTCAAGTCTGAAATGTATTTTGTACTGACATTTGCATAATAGTTTTGTTTGCTATAAAATTTCAAATTGAATACAAATTTTCCTTTGGAAATTTGAAGATATTGTCTCTTCTAACATCCAGTTCTGTTGGTGATAAATATAATGTCTGTCAAATTTATATTATTTTAGGTAGCATTTTTCTTGTTTTCTAGAAGTAATAGAATCTGCTCTTAATCCATGGGATTATAAAATATGATGAAAATGTGTTAAAAATATATGAGAAGTTCTAAGTTCAACAGGCCATTTTAAAGTAAAGACTTATATTTTCAAAAGCTACAGGAAATTATTACACTACTTCTTTGAAACACTTTCCCTTGAACTTCTAGCCACATGGTACTTAGCTCTTAGTTCACATCTGTTGTCCATTCATTCATCTGTCTATAAATACCTATTAGCAGAAAGGTATGACTAAAATGGTTTAAAATGTGGCATATAATAAAATACCAGACCTAATTGCTAACATATTAATATATTAAATATTAAAGATCTAAATACAACAATTAAAAATATTTCCAAAATTTTAAAAATTACTCAACTGTATGCAACTTAACTCGGTTCACATTCAAATATACAGGTATGTTGAAAGTAAACCGATGGAAAAAGACACGCCATATAGCCATTATTTGGAAAAACAGGAAGGCTACAGGAGACCTGTACAACACAATCAATCTACAAGGTCTAACTGACATATTACAGAACACCCACCGAATGACAGAAGAGCATTCATTCACCTAGATATTTCATATTCTGAGCCATAAAATGAACTTCAACAAATTAAAAAAAAATTCAAATCAAATAGGATATGTTCTCTTATAATGAAAAAGCTAGATATCAGCACCAGAAAGATAACAAAATCATAGAAATTGAACACACTTCTTAATTACATGGATCAGAGTAGTACTCAATTGAAATAATTAAATATACAGAACTAAATGGAAATGAAAATATTCAAATATGCAGGAAAAAAATCTAAAGTAGTGCTTGGAAGCAATTATATAATGTTTGGTTCTTGTATTAGAAATCCAGAAGGCCTTAAATAATCTAAATTTCTACTTCAAAAAACTACAAAAAGTTAGCAAATTCAACCCATAATAAAAGAACATAGTATAATAGCATAAATCTATAAGATCAAAAAAATAGGAAATGAAGGCTTGGTATATAGCTTAGCTGGTCGAGTGTTTACACAAGGCACTGGATTCTAATTCCCAGTACCACAAAAAAAAAAAAAATGCACCTGGGGTGGACTCAGCAACACATTGAAGGCAATCAGTGCTTTAAAAAAATAGGAAATGAGAAAATGGATGAAACATAAGATGATAATAGAAAAAATGGAACTAATAAATCATAATAAGATTGACAAAAATAAAAAGACAACACACATCACCAGTATCAAAAATGGAACAGGGCATATCATTCCAAATTCTACAGTCAATAAAAAGAATAAGGAAATACTATGAACTCCTTTAAATTCATAAATTTTACAACTTAAACCAATTACTCATAAAACCAAAACTATCAAAACTTCAGAATAAAATAGATGATTTTATTGTTTTGTTGTTGTCTTTTTGGTACCAGGGATTGAACCCAGAGACGCTTAACCAATGACCAACACGCCCAGCCCATTTTTGTATTTTAGAGATAGGGTCTCACTGAGTTGCTTAGGGCCTCCATAAGTTTCTGAGGCTGGTTTTGAACTCTTCCTCCTCTTGCCTCAGCCTCCTGAGCTGATGGGATTACAGGTGTGCACCACCATGCCTGGCACTGATTGTTTATAATCATTAAAGACATGGAATTTGTAATTCAAAAGCTCCCAACAAAGAAAACCTCATGTCCAAATTGTTTCTCCAGAGAATTCTACTTAACATGTGAAGAATTAATACCAATTTTAAACTATCTCTTCCAGATGGGAGGAAAGACTCCCACACTTGTGTCTTGAGGTCAGTGTTACCATGATGCCATCACCAGAAAATAGTACCAGAACAAAAGCTAGAGACAAATATGTCCCATGAATGCTGACACAAAAACCCTAAACAGAAGATTAGCTACCAAATCCAGCAACCCACAAAAATAGTCATTACACCATTATCAAGTAGGATTCATGTCAGGCATAAACTGGTACAACATTTGAAAATCAATTAATGTAAATAATTTACTATATCAACAAAGTAAAGAAGAAAAATCATATGATAATATCAATGCAGGCAAAACATTTGACAAAATACAATATCCACTCATGAAAAACTCTTAGAAAGACAACAATAGTACAACTGCCTCAGCTTGATGAAAAAATACCTACAATACATTTTATATTGTTCAATGCAGTTTCCAGGGGTAAAGAGGAATGTAATATGAGAATTTCATGTCATTTACTACTTTGGAGTCAGCGTGTAGAGGCAACAAAATACATAAATAAACTGAGTTCTTGAATAAACCTGCCTTGACAGGTTTGACTTACTCAATGCTGAGAAACGGATGAGGTGTGGGTATGATAACCTTCCCAGCACGAAGGTGTTGTGGTAGGATTGATAATCTGATGTGACTGAAGAAAAAATAGAAATAGATAAAAATCAGCATTATCTATAAATTGACAAACAATTAAGGTTTTTACAGCTTTCTGATAGAATTTAGCTTACATAGCTAATATTCATCTTGTACCTTTTGAACCTTTTTAGCAGATATAGATATTTCAAAATGATTTGATATGAAAAGCTCATGCAATGTCATTTAAAATGAGCCTATTTAGTCTCTTTCCACATATCCAAAGAAAATAACACTTTCCACAAAAGCACCTTCCAATTTTTCAAGTCCTAATTTTAAAGTGATAATATTACCTTTAGTTATTTTTATTGTATAGGTAATATTTGTTCATTTAAAAGTACAGAAATGTATAGGGTTAAAAAATACAGAAAAGGTCATTGTCCCTGACTACTTCATCCTCTGTCCAGAGATAATCAATTTGTGATTTCTTTCTGATATCTTCTAAACATATACAAACATATATATATGTACATATATATGAGAGACACATTTGTTTACACAAATGGAATCACACTAGACAGGCTGTTCTGGAACTTATTGTGTTTTCTAATTCATGTACCTCAATGTATTGATATATTCTTCTTACTGGATACTGAATATTGTGTTAAATTTGTATAACTGGTCCTCTATTGATGACGTGTGTTTTGAGATTGTTATGCTTATGAATAATGCTGCAATAATCCTTTGTACATATGGTCTTTATATTTCTGGAAATGAGATCCCTCCAAGTGATGAGCATGTTGATGCTGATATTTAATACATATATATAATGTTCATTGACCGATTTTCTATTGTTCACATTTTTCTAATTTGAGTTAATTAAATATTAAGAAAATAACCATTGTAGATGTGATACATGTGTTTTTTTTCATTGTGTGTTTACTTTTGAATTTTGGAGAAGTTTTACTTGGGGAGGCATAAAACTAAAAATACATTTAACCAAATTTTTTCTACAAAATTATGTTTAAAACCAACCTGAGTATTCTGGTAATATTGTTCTGTTATACTTCTAATTTTTGATATGTCAGAAATTTAGTACATATTTAGAAGTGGATATATAGCATCCCACCTACCTCCGCTACATTTTTTTCCATTTGAACTAACAAGAAGTGTGACTTCTCAATTTTTTCACACTAATTTGAAATCAGATCTTTCTCATATACCTTCTTGTATGTACCTCCTAGACTGTTTTCTTCCAGTGATCTACTTTATCCCTGTGTACATCAACTCCACATTGTATAACCATTGAAGATTTATACCCTGATGTGTTTAATATATTGTAGGAAAAAATGAATTTCCCCTTTTAAGATATTTTTCTTGCTATTCTCATGTATTATTGAAATCAGCTTTATCATTTTATTAAATTATAAAGTACTCCATTTGTTGTTTGACTTAAATTATGTCAGGTTAAGATTGCCATGTTGCTATCGATTTGTAAAAAGTTTATTCCTGGAGTTTCTTAAAAGTCTTTCATTGTAATTAGTAAGAAATTATTTCATTCTATTTCCCAGAAATTTATTTGTATTTAGGAAAGCTACTAAATTATATGCCTATCAAAAATATTTGATTAACAGCCTTAATATAGATTTTTTATTTGTATGTGAATGTGTATTAGCTGAACAAAAATTAAATCTACATATAAAATTCCTCATTTATATTTACAAATGACTGTTATCTTTTGAAGAGCAAACAAAATATTACATGAAAGTCATGCTTAAGTTTCAAGACATTATGATCTATTGTTATTCAAATCAAATACTTAAGTGTTTTCCAAAATTACCTCTGTTTCAGTAATATATGCAAATTATCTAAGAAACGTCCTAGCTGCTGCACTGCTTCTTAAGTAATAGTTATAATAGTTGCCCTATTTTGAAGGCATATTGATTATAGATAATTCATTGTCTATCTTACAATTTTCATCTCATTTCAAAAATCTTATAAGATACTCTTATTTTCCCTTTTTGAAAAGGATAAAACATAGAAGAGTAAAATAACTTACAAGTATTCATCTAGTAACTGGCAGACTAATTGAATCGAGGTCTTTTTAACATCAAAATTTGTCCTTTAAAGAATTAGACATACCGTCTCATAAAATGCACTGAAAGTAAGCAACATGAGGCATAAAGATAAAAGAATCATTGCCTATATAAGTAACCCTGGAATACTACAGAAATCCCACACTTTAGGGGCAAAAGGAGTTTTTTTAATGACCAATACCAGTGCATATGTTGTATGCTGCTTTGATAGAACGCACATCCCTGAGTTACCTTTCAGGTGACTAGAGAGTGCATAAGGGAAAAACCTTGGCACATTCTCCCAAAGGATTTTTCCAATGGATGAATTGCATCCTGAAAGTTGGTATCTTGGGAAAGAACAAATTATTCCTTCCCAGTGAAGTTCAGATGGACATATAATAGTTAAGATTTACTAATGACAGTGTAGCTCTCTTCACCTTTCTCTTCTACTGTTGACATAATTTTTGAAATTTATCAATGGTAATTTTCTTTTGAGCTGTAGAGGTGCTGTGTCCGAGACACACTTGCAGGTCACTTCTTTTTTTAACTCAAAGATTTTAAGAATGGTTTAGTTTTAATATTCCATGATGAAATGCTTCACTGCACATTCGGCCGATTCTTATCAGGACCATAACACCCTTTCTTATTTTAACTTAAAGAAATTTTTAACAGAATTAGATTGTTCGTAAAGAAACCTACTCAAAACAAATAGTGTCTTAAGCCTTTTGTGGGGAGGATAGGAAAACAAGATCAGGACATATAGGTCCTATTCATTGACTGTTTCACAGTGGTTTACTTGCTTTTTGTTGGAAATAAAGGCGGCCAATGTGACATTTGAACTCCTTGAAGAATATTTTGTACTTCCCATCTCAACTCAAAGCGCAGGTGGATTTGGTGCAATTTCTGTTTAAAGCTTTGATATTGTATTTTAATTGAAACCAGAAAAATATCCTTTCATTTTTTTCAATTCCCAGACATCTCTACATCAGAGGAGAGGTATATAAAATGAGAATAGTAGCTGGATAGAATTGATTAGTGTTTTCATTGTCAGATTTATCTCTGTGCTTTATAATACCCACAGGTATTATCTGAGAGTCTGAGACAGTTTTAATATATGTGGATTATATTTTTAGATGAGTTTAAAAAATCACTTTTCTATGCTTTTTGATCTCTGAATCCTTATGAAAAGAATAGTCTCATGAACTGATTGTCACATGTTTAAATCCCCACAACTGTTCATGACTCTATTGTGCGAGCTTCAAGAGTGCCATGAAAGCATCAGACTACTCATCTTCTCAACTGCTCCCTGTTCACATTTGAGTTATCAAAAGACAGGAGTTCTTTTCTCTATTGAGCCTGAGGACATGGTACTGAAATTTGAGTACATTAAACAAGAGTTTGCACCAAGGCAATAATCTTGAAATCAAGTATGGCTGGGGAGAGTAAGAGAACAAGAGATTTTCAAGATTTCAGCTGGAGTCAATGCATTGCCATAGAAATCAACACCAAGAGAGCAGGAAAAAGACACACTGATAATTCAACAATCTTTTTTTCCACCATTAGATGCTTCATTCACAGAATATCCTCAATGGTGCCATCTTGGAGATGATATGAGGGAGGGTATAGACAATTAAGGAAATAAGTCTCTTTGTTAAAAGAACAGCTCCTTTACCTTAAAGGACTATTCAGGATAATTTGCAATTTTATAGAATTATACTAAAATTTCTTTTTCGCTTAACCTGTTTCCCACAAGTAACGAGAAGTTTGTGAGCACAGAATTAAATAGCATTTTCAAAGCTATATTTTCTCTGAATATCTGCATATAGTGAAAGTTATTTTTCAACTCCACTTCTTTATGAACAGTTAGTGGTTTCATCTTGTATTTAGGGTTTAAGACATACCACACACTGTATTTTGGGTTTGAAAGTCCTGTCCAGCAATGTGATTTTTGTGTACAGATCCAGAATTATAAGTCAGTTAAGTAAATTTTCCCAAAACATTTGAACTGTGTCATTGTTAAATTTAAGTTTACCTCTTCTATACTCTCTGAAAAAGGAACTCTGCCTTCTAAATAAGGTATCTCCAGTAAATTAGCAGATGACCAGCCATTTCCAATAAGACAAATTACACCCTATTCTGAAGTTAAATTGAGGACTAGAAGATGTATAAGTATCAGTTACTTGAAGTGGTTATCTCAGCTTCATTTAAAAAACCAAGATGAAAAGTTTTATGGCAAATAGTTTGGACTTGACTCTCGTTGAGGCCTAACTTATGGTCTATTTGTAAAGGCTAAAGTTATATTAAAAGTAACTGGAGCAGCCAAATGAACATGTGGTAACTTTGGATTCATGTTTTTACTCAAGAGAAAATAATCATTTAAAATGAGAATGTAAGGGATGCTTCAGGCTCAGGTCAATATCTGAGATGAGAATGTCTGAAGTGTATGATGTCAGCAATCTAAGCTGGAAAGGGTCAATCTCCCAAACTGTTTTCAGAACACAGAAACAGGGTTATTTGGTAGTAGAGGAATTCTAGCAGGTAGCAGTGCTCATTAATCCCAAAGAACAGAAGCCCATTGTCTTAGAATTTTCAAATAAGAAGCAAATTGACAAGCCACACAGAAATCATGAGGATTCTTATTTAACTGGCATATAAAGTAATTATAAATAAAATGCTAGTAATTATAAATAAAAGCAAAGACTTGGCATTTTTGCTCAGATATTATATTGTAATTTCTCCATCTTCAAGCCAGCTTCAGTCCAAAAGGTCAGTGACTTTACACTGTTCATTATAGTTTACTGTTCAGTGGAATATAATGTATAAAGAGACACTTTGGGAAGGAGTGATGTTGATATATGGTGCCCACATAGTTAACTAATGCCATATCCTTACCTCACTTTATCAGTTTTTCTTTGATAGTTTTCTCCTTATTACAGCTGGTATTCTGTTATCAGTTTTCATGAATTTCAATGTCACCTCCCGAATATCCCACGTAAACCTTCGATATTTCCAATGCACTTGAATCTTCCAATATACATATAGATGTCTTCAATTGATAAGTTATATATAAAGCTTCTCTTTGAAGTAGGGTTTTCATAGGGGCCCAGAACAAGCACATGTACATTTACTACATCTTTTCCACTAATGGACATTTTTTGTTTCAGTAACATTTTAAAGTTTATAATAGGTAAAATTATACTATTTTAAAATTAACATATCTTTAATACATTTTTAGTCAGTTTTCACTGCTGTGACTAAAGGACCCGACCAGCACAATTATATATAATTCTTGAGCCCCCTCAAGAATTTGAGGGCTCAGGGATTCAGAGGTCTTAGTCCATAGAAGGCCAGCTCCATTCCTAGGGTTCAAAGTGAGGCTGAATATTATGGCAGGAGAGTGTGGCAGAGGGAAGTAGCTCACATGATGATCAGTAAGCAGAGAGAGAGACTCCACTCTCCAGATACAAATATATACACCAAAGCTACGCCCCCAATTCCCACCTCCTCCAGCCACACCCTGATCCTTCAGTTACCACTCAGTTAATCCTTATCAGAGGATTAAATCACTGATTGGGTTAAGAGTCTTACAATTCAATCATTTCTCCTTGGAACCTTCTTGCACTGCCTCACACGTGAGATTTGGGGACACCTCACATCTGATCCATAACATTCGCTCTTAATATTTATTTAATCAACTGAGTATTTTTAAACTTTGAGTTAACCATCATATAACACCTGAGGTATTATGTTGTTCATAGCAATTTATTTTATTAAGACTAATCCCTACTTATTCATTTCTTGGATTGATCTAAGACTAAGGAAAATACTTAATGAAAGACAACCAATGATTCAAAGTTAATAGAAGCTGCAAATTTTACTAAAATTCTTTTTCATAATAGTCTGAATTTAGAGTCTATGAATGTTTCAGCAGTTCAGTGGGAGATGAGCACAGCTGACGGGTTTAACTTTCATTCCGATGTTTAAACAACTTTAAAGAAAGCAAGTACAGGGACTGGGGTTGTGGCTCAGCGGTTGAGCACTTGACTCGCAAGTGTGAGGCACTGGGTTCGATCCTCAGCACCACATAAAATAAATAAAGGTATTGTGTTCATCTACAGGTAAAAAAATATTTAAAAAAAAAAAGAAAAGAAAGCAAGTACATGGGCTGGGGTTATGGCGCAGTGGTAGTGTGCTCGCCTAGCACGCGGGAGGCCCTGGGTTCCATCCTCAGCACCACATAAAAATAAAAAATAAAGATATTCTGTCCACCTATAAAAAAAAAAAAGCAAGTACTTTCATATTTAGAATAAAAAGTAATAAGAATCTGGAAATGGTATGGGGAAAATTCTTTTTGTTTCAATGACCATTCTCATGCGACTTTTAAATAATTTATATAATTACTGTGGGGCTACTGAGCTCATACTAACAAGAAAATAGTATGATAAGCATATATGTATGGCTTGTTAAAGAATATAGGATCATATATATAATGTACCAACTATACAAAATATCTGAAAAGAATCTTCAAATGTTAACTATTTTCTCTGAAGAATGGAATTACATGTGATTTTTAAAAGCTTTTATATACATTTTTAAGTTTTCCAATGATTCTTTATTATTATCATAAAAATGATTTCCTGAGGTGATGGGTAAGTTTGACATGGAGTGTGGTGAAGGTTTCACGGGCATACGTTTATCTTCAAATTCATCAATTTGTACATATTAAATATATTTAGCTTTTTTTAAAGTGAATCATAATAAAGTGGTTTAAATATATACATACAAATATTAATAAAAATCACTTCAAAATTATAAATTTGTCTCTTCCTCATTTCATTTATTCTTAAATACTTCTTTGTTCTATATTGACTTTTTGTAACTTTGTAAACCTTAGTCTATCTACCCTGAGAACCTAAACTCCCTTGAAATTACCAGAATGACAATTTTTTTCTACTTCCTTTATAATAATATACTTTATTCCTCAAGTATATTACTTTAAACTCATCAGTATTTCCAGTGACTCTCCCTAAGAGTCTGATAATATTGACTTTGAGATAGCAGGGAGAAATCAATCGAGAATTAATGAAGACTATTCCTATTACACATTATTTGTACTAAATTCTTTCCATCATTATAATAAATAGGGCAAAAGTAATGTTCCTTAACCATTCTGTTTTAGTCTTAATTTATCAGTTTTAGAATAAACTTATCCTTAAAAACTTGTGTGAAATACAAATAGAATACAAGCATGCAACAATATCTTGTCACTTTAAAAATCTTTCAAATTCTCTCTGTATCCTAAATAAGTTCTGGTCTGCAGAATTTGCATTTTGGAATTAGTACCCTTCAACCAAGTTGAACATTATTGATTCCAAATAACTTTTGATAAAAATTATGTTTGAAGAGTTTCTAAAAAAAGTTACTTTTGGAATGAGTGTGCTAAAATTTTGTTTTCTGGATATTTGAAATCCATCCAGTGTCACAGCATAGGAATTTTTTAAGCTGTTTTATCCAAAAACCTATTTCCCAATGACTTCTAAGACTATTGAACCTTAGAGTTAAGAGCCCCAAAACAGTGAAATTACTTGCTAAACATATGTAGCATATTATCTTATTTTTTCAGGGATATGTTCTAATACCAATTTTGCACGAGTTACAACCCCCAAAACAAAGTACAGCTTAATACTAAGCTATCATCTGAAAGATTTGTATTTTTAATGCCTGTTTTTTCCTTTCCTACCTGCTCACTTTAGAAGCTTAAAGTGGTACTTGCTACCTGTAAGTCTTCAGTTAAGTATGTGCTTCATCCCAATACTCCCATCCTAACAAAAATGTGATCTATACAGTGAACAAACTCCAGCAACTGCAATGACCAAAACCCATAATAGGAAAAAGGATGAGAATAAAAAGCAGCAAGACTTCCAGGTTTTTTTAGAGATTTCCTTTTTATGCTGCTGCCTTTAGAAAATCATATTTTGTTTTCTCATTTACAGATAAAATACAGATTTTCAGAGATAATTAATTTAATTGTTCAAAGCATTAATAATGTCAAAGCAGCAAATGAGATCCACCGCCCCCCCACCACCACACACAATAGGAATTGAACCTAGGGGTGTTCTACCACTGAGCTTTGTCCTCAGCTCTTTTTATTTTCTATTTTAGGTCTCACTAAGTTGCCCAGGCCTTTGAGGAACCTCTATAGTGATTTTCATAGTGATTATAATAATTTGCAATCTCACCAACAGTGTAAAAATGTTCCTCCCTCCACCCCATATCCTATCAGCAATTGTTTGCATTCTTGATACATTCTGACTGGAATGAGAACAATCTGTATTTTTGATTTGCATTTCCCTCATTGCTAATAGTGTTTTTACTTTTGAGAAGTATGTGTATAGTTCATTCACCCATTTATTAATTGGGTTATTGTGGGAGGTTTTTTTTTTGTATTTTTTAAAGTTCTTTATATATTCTGGATATTAATCCTCAGAAGAGTAGTTAACAAAAGTTCTCTCCATTCTGTAGTTTCTCACTTTGCATTCTTGTTTCCTTTGCCATCATAACCTGCCTTTTAAGAGATAAGAATTTTCTTTGGAAGTCATTCTGTTGTATATGTAGCTACCACGTAAGGGGATTACTGACTTGCTTTCTTTTGATGGTTATTTCAGTGTGTAATATGTGCCAAGTACTCAACTTTTTCTGTATCATATTAAAAGGACATATGATAAATTTAAGGCCTACTCCTCCCAGAATGTATAGTCTAGGGGATACATAGATATATACATACAGAATTACAAACTTTGACACTATGAAAAAAACATGTAGGGTTGGGAAAACATATACCATAGGAGTACAAATTAGACTTGTAGGTCAGTAAGTAATGCTGTCTCCAATTCATGTGACTCTAGACCATTTTTATCTCTGCATTTCCTGCATTGCTCATCGATTTTGATATTGCGGTTTTTCTAGTATGTCAACAAAGTGTTGGCCTTCTATACTTGCAAAAAAGGGACTGGTTGAATGACCTCTTAGTAAAAGGCTCATTTCAGAAATCAATTTTGCTAGAAGGTCTTATCAGCATGATTATAAACTATGAGCTGAGCATGTATTGAGGTAAGAATAGTACATATGTAAGTATTTGACTCCTTCTATTCATCCCAAAGTATTTCCACCTGTCACTATTGAAGCAGATTCTCCAGGCCACTAAATAGTGCACAGCACCTTCTTTCTTGATAATGGATTTTTTTCCTGGCTGTCAAAAGCTTAGTTAAGAATGGCATCTGGGATGTCAGAAAGTATGTGTGTTGTGGGGGAGTACTAAATGGCTCATGTAGATAACATCTCTGGAGTCAAGAACCAATGAACTTGGGTTTGTAAAATAGTAAGGTAAGGAAGAAAAATCAGTTTGATAGCTAAAATGAAATTTTTTGTATGAAATTGTTACTAATTTATGCAGATTCAAAAATGAACAAAATTGCAACTTTGTGTTTCAGAGATTCTGTAGAAGGCAGAATTAAGATCTGGATAGTGTGTGAGAGGACTGCATTCTTGTCTCAAGTTACACCTGACTTCCTTGGTCACTTGGAGTCTTAATTTTTTCTTTCATAAAATGATTTGTTCTATAACCATGTTCTAGGGTTGGTGGCAGATTTAAGTAAAATTATGACTGAATTATCTTTAAAATTATATATAACTAGACAAATACCAATATAGTTAAACATATCAAAATCATAAAGAGCTGGGCATGGTGGCACACACCCCTAATCCTAGCAGCTTGGGAAGCTGAGGCAGGAGGAAAGTGAGTTCAAAGCCAGCCTCAACAACTTAGCACAGTCCTAAGCTATTTGAGACACTATCTCAAAATAAAATATAAAAAGGGCTGGGTATGTGGCTCAGTGGTTAAGTGCCCTGGGGTTCGATCCCTGTTACCCTCCTCAACAGCAACAAAAAATCAAAGAATACATTCTCTGACCACAGAATTTAAGAATAACAAAGAATAAATCATTAATAAAATCATTAATTTTAATAAAACTAAACAATGTATTTATAATCATGGGCTATAGATGAAATAATGAAAGATGTAACTAAAGCAATGCTTCAGGAAAAACATATAATTTTAAATGTTATGTTAAAGAAGATTCAAAATCAGTGACCTAAAGACTAAAAAGACAAAAGCAAAGTGAACTTGAAGTAAGTGGAAATAATAGGTAAGTGCAGAAATTAACAAGGAAAACTGGCCAGGAGTAGAGTAAATTAATAAAATCAAAGATGATTGAAATGGCTAAATCTCTAGATTGTGAAAATAAGAGAGAAGACACAGGTTATCAACATTAAGCATGAAAAATGATTTATCATCATAGCTCCTTCATACTTTAAAGGGATAATAATAAATTACTATGAAAAATTAAAAATTACTATGTAATAATAAACAACAAATTTATTACAACAAATTTGAGTACTTGCAAGAAATGGAAAAAATGTATTGAAAATGCAGCTTATCAAAATTAATACAAAAAAGAAACTACAATCTCAATAGCTCTATTGAAACCACCTCACAGGTTAAAATCTGTTCCCCAGTGAATGTTATATCCACTTGCCTGCTGAGAAGAAAGTTGCTTTTATCTATCTCAACTCTGCTTAGAGGTAAAGTAACCTTTCACTGTCTTCCACTATTCTCCAGGGAAAAGATGCATTTTGTACTCTAATAATTAATTGCAGAGTTAGCTATTCCTAGGAAATGGAATGATTTGTAAGACATTCTAATCAGTATATTTTCTTTGGATTTACAGAACCTGGGATATCTGGTGACCTATAAATAATATTGTCCCTCCATCAGAAAAGACCACCACCTGAAATATTTAACTACATGTGTGCCAGCCTACCTGATACGCCTTCCCCCAAATCCCTTTACAAACCTTGAATTTACAGTGCCTAAGGAAGATGGACCCTATTTTTCAGGATGAAAATCACCATCTTCCAATGTGTCAGCTCATTACCAATATAGTTACTCTCTCCTCCACTACTCTGAGTCATTGGCTTCATCATGCAGCAACAGAATTGGGATCTTTCATGGTTATGCTATGTCTATTAAAGAAATTGAATTTGTTATCAATATCCCCAAAAGCATATTTAGGGAAGAAATAATTCCAATATTGTGCATATATTTTCACATATAAAAGAGGAAAAAGGATCACTACCCAATTTGTGAGCTTAGCAAAGACATTATGTGAGAAATTAAGTCCAATATTATTCTTGAATATAAATACAAAACGTAACATTTCTTATCAAGTCATTACTATATCAACATATATATTTGACCTTCAGAATGTGTAAGTTCTGCACCTATAGTTCAACCAACCACATGTAAGAAATTTTTGAAAAATGTCTATTAAAACTATAGACATTTTTTCTTGTCATTATTCCCCTAATAATGCATTTATATGGTATTGGGTATTATAAATAATCTAGAGATTTAAGTATAAAGGAAGTTGTATGTAGGCTATGTATAAATAATATTGAACTATTTTATTGAACATCTTCAGAGTTTATTTAAGGAAGTCCTCAAACAAATGCCTCCTGGATACTGAAGGACAATTATATATTTAATATATAATTATATATTTATATATAAAATTATATATTTATATACAAAATCTACATCTACATATATAATGTATCATGACCAAGTACAGTTTATTCTAAGATCTAAAGTTGGTTTAACTAATGAAAATCAAGGACATTCACCATATTAACAAATTCAAGAAGAAAAATGATCATTTCAGTAGGAGAAAAATCATTTGAAAATCACATTCTTGAAAATGCTCAGCAAATTAGGATTTTAGAACAAAAAATACGGAGTTGTGTCTGATTTCTAGCGTTGCATAC
This sequence comes from Xerus rutilus, assembly GCA_028644305.1. NCBI lineage: Eukaryota > Metazoa > Chordata > Mammalia > Rodentia > Sciuridae > Xerus > Xerus rutilus. The sequence goes on along the minus strand of CM053405.1, from coordinate 44,336,547 downwards.
AAGAAGCTCAGCAGTCATCATTTCATCCCAACAAGTAAAAAGTTGAACACACTGAAAATCAATTAACTTTTCTTAGACCTGAAAAGAAGTTAAGATCACAGGCCAAACTGCTGCCCCCCTCCCCCCGTGGGAAGACAGGTAGAGAGAATCTCAATCACTAGAGAAGAGAACTCTGATAATCAGTTTGAGAGTAGAAAAACCTACACTGTAACTGACAATAATAGAGGCTCTGTGTGGACACAACTAAGAGTTAAAACCTCCAGGAGGCCACAGCCATACAGGGACCCTACACATTCCTAAGTTCCCCTCCAGAGTCCTGCTGAGTTTTCAGTGAGGATTGGTTAAAAAAAAAAAAAAAAAAAAAAATCTTGTGCTTCTGAGAGAGAGAGGGAGGAAAGTAGACATTTTAAAATAAACTCAATATTTTCCCTTTCTTAATGAGGCTGTCCTCAAAAGAATTTACCAAAGCCCAACCTACTTTATCAACACCTAACCAAACTCAGGAACGCCAACTTCCTCTACTCATTCTACTGTACCAAAAGGGGGGAGGATCCCCAAGAGCAATTCTAATGGTCACAGCACTTAATTTTTAGGACCCAGATTCACTAAATCAGTCCTAATCACAGGACTACAGAATGCTTCTCCTGTATGTATACCTTACCACCCCATTACTAGAGACTTACTTGTTCAGTTTTTCCCCCCAATACATTATTTCCAGCTTTCTACAAAATATCACAAGTCATTCTAAATGGCAAATCCACAGTTTGAAGAGATAGAATGATCAATTATTGGACCAAGAACTTAAAACAGTAATTAATATACTAAGGACTTTAATGGAAAACTGCAAGAACAGATGGGAAATGTAATCAGGTAGAAATTCTAAAAGTCAAAAACATGCTAAAAATAAAAAGCTGTATAACAGAAATGAAGAATGGCTTTGAGTGCCTTAAGTACACTAGGTACTACTGAGGAAAGAACTGGCTAAAGAGAAATGAGTTATCACGTCATGAAAAACAGAGGAATTTTAAGTATACATTACTAATTTCAAACTAATCAGAAACCAATTTGAATAAATTTTATTCTTTACAATTCCAACTCCATGACATTGTGGAAAAGGCAAAATTTGAAAATAATAAAAATATCTGTGGGTGTTAGGGGTTTGGAATCAGATGAATAGGTTGAGTATTTTCAAGACAGTGAAATTATTCTGTATATACTATAATAAATGCCCATTATTGTACATGCATTCAAACTCAGATTGTAAAATACCAAAAGTGATCCCTAAGGTAAACTATGGACTTCCAGTGATGATAATGCATGGATGTAGGTTTGATTGTAACAAATGTACTGCTCTGTTGGAAGGTGTTGATAGTGGGGATGGCTGTGTGTGTAAAGGCAGGGAGTACAGATGCTTCTCAACCTTCAAGGTTACATCCTAAGAAATTCACAAGTTGAAAATATTGTAAATTGAAAATGCTTTTAATATCCCTATCAAATAGCTTAGCTTATCAATACAGCACACTGTAGCATATTGATTGTTTACCTATGATTGCATGGCCTAATTGTGGTTGTGGTTCACTGTCATTGCACAGAATCACAAGAGAGTATGGAAAATAATCAAAATTCAAAACAAAAATATTTTTGAATACATATTGATTTTGCATTATTATAGAATCAAAACAATTGTATTAAATTTTCATAGGTCAGGGTACATTTGGAACGTCTGTCTATAGGGACTTTGTCTTTTCTATCCAATTTTGATACATAACTAAAACTGCTCTAAAAAGTAGTCATTAAAAAGTTTTAAAGTGGAGAAGACATCATGTATTTTGATGAAAAACTGAACTCTTTTCTCCCTGACATGAGAAACGTGGAAAAGATATCTACATAAAAACAACTAGAAAATACAATTTAACAATTCCATTTACAATGTCACCAAGAAATATAAAATTCAAAAAACCCAAACAAACAACATCCAAAACTTTCACCTACAGACTACAAAACATTGCTGGAAGAAATTAAAACATCTCAGATACAGGGGTATACTCTATTTATGGGATGGAAGATTCAATATTGTTAATATGGCACATACCTCATTATTATCCTTTAGATTTAACCCAATCAATACATTTTCTGGAAGGCTTTGTGTAGTAATTGTTAAGCTGATTTAAAAATTTGGAAATTAAAAGGAACTAACCAATTTTTTTAAAGCCTCTTATTTTTAAATATTTTTTTAGTAGTTGATGGACCTTTTTTATGTGGTGCTGAGAATCGAACCCAGTGCCTCACACATGCTAGGCAAACACTCTACCACTGAGCCACAACCCCAGCCCAACCAAAACAATTTTTAAAATGAGGTTGGCAGAATAAAGTTAGAAGACTTAATCTACCAGATTTCAGTATTATAAATTTGTAGGTTTTGTAAACTGTGTGGTACTGGCAACAGTACCAGTTATTGCACTAAAACAATTGCAACCTACATACAATGTACAAGAATAGGATGGCTTTTTGTTAGAAATTGCATTAGTTTTAACCTAGCAAAACTATTTATTAGGGCATATTTGAAAGTGCTCATCGAGGCTGTTATTAATGAAGTGCTCTTCAGCACTGTCATTTATAAAGTAACTAATTTAGGTTTTCAAAACAATTTATTTATATAACTATCAGATATATTTCTCAGCAAAGGCGAAAACTATAAATCCTCAAACTTCAATCTGTAAAGTAGCCCATGTTTAAATTGATTCAAGAGCTAACTGGTCTAGTGAGAGATGTGTTTTCATTGAAAAGTAACAGAGGAAGATACAATATCTCCTTTGGCTCTTGAAGACAGATTTTACACAAACCTGAAATGTTTGCTGCTATTTGCCTTCACTGACAATAACTTCATCAATGGGATATTTTTAAATATAGTTTTCACATTAACTAGCCTCATCAAGGAGATTTAAAGACAGAAAATACTTGTTTTGTTGACACATTATCTTAATATACTTGCCATTACTGGTTGATAAGATATTGAACCAAAAGCTGTCTTTATATACATCTTTCCATTTTATCCTGGACTATCCTATAAATTACCTGGAATTTGTAGTAAATGGAATTAAGGGCCATTGGTAGATTTATAGGGAAAATTGCATCACATTTACCCAGTTTGTTCTTTGCTTTAAATTTACAGTCCTGTTAAAAGTTAAATTTGCATTTGAATTCTCTTAAACGGGGATGAGAAAGTACATAGCAAAGTCCCTTACCTTTTCTCAAAGAAAAAATGATAAACTTTCTTAAACGTAGCATCTATGAGGGCTCAGTTGCCTTGAGGGCAGGAAGCAACCTATTTGCCAAACAATATAAACTAATATATTTCTTTCTGGTCAATTAGGTTTTCCCAAGAGCTATAAAGAAACCATCTTGCAACTCCATTTTAGCTTCAGAATGAATTGAAAATGTATTGCTTATTTAATGAATACTCCAGGCAGCGGTAGTAATTAATGAAACAAGATTAGAGAAGCATTAAAATTTTTTTAAAAGGCAGCAAAATGGACTTAATATTCAAGTGTTGCTCTGTACTGTCAAATCATTCAGTAAAAGAATTTCTCAAACTGGTTGTAAAGAGATACTGAATATTAATAGCTTCTTTATTATTGTTCCTTTCTAACAAATGGCTATTAAATGATAATACAGGGGTAGAAGAGTCCAGTGGAAGCAAGGCTGGCCTGTAAGTCCAACTTGAATGCATTTGGCCTATTCTCAAATCTTCTAGTTTGTTTTCCTCAGCTTCTTTGAATGATCCAATTGAGCGTCTTATAGTCCTGTTGCATCCAACCCGCACCTCTCCCCAAGAAGTGCAGCCCAGACAACTCTGCAGAAGCAACAAAGTTTGCGGAAATAGGCACATAGGCGAATAGATTGGGGTCAGCTCTCCTTTCCTTCAGAGAGTGACCCCGAAGTGAGGTTTTCAGAGGTTATTATAGGGTGGGCTAGCTACATGACTCAGGAAAAGAGGATTTGACAGATATTCAATCTATAGTCATTTACAGTTCAACCGTGATGGTGCCTCCTATGTTCCTGGAACTTTAGATAACTGGCCAGGGGGTCTGGCAGCCTGTTGTTTGGCCCCATCCATGAGAAACAAGCATAGCAAAGCATTAATCACAGAACCACAAAAAGCAGGTTAGCAGATACGTGCAGGCCTGAGCCAGAGTGACTCCATTTTGAGTTTGGATTTTATGCTTCCAGGCGGTTTTCCTTACATCATTATTATTGACAAGATAATTTGCATTTTTAGACCAAAGTTTTAAAAAAATCTTTCACAGATGTATGATTTCATCCTTAAAACAACCTCATGAGATGCCAAATTGGGGTATTATCTCTAACCAAAGGATCAAGTGTTTAAAATTTTCATCAACTTTTATAGGCTTGTTTAAATCACTAACAAGATACATGTGGAAATTCTAAATTTATAAATCTTTATTCAACACTTAATATGGGACTAATGTTTCAATGGAGGGAAGTTTCTAAGAAAAGGCTTACAGGAGTCTGAATCCCTTGAAATTGTCCACAAATTGTTACCCATGAATAAGGAGAGAAATCATATTTATGATTCTTAAAGGATATTCAGGATCTAAATATGCTCAAGAACCATGTATTTAACTGATTTTTCTGTTTTATTTACATTGTTTGGAGATCATCCTCATAATAGGCATCTACGCATGCATCATCAAGCAATTTCCATGTTATATTAACAAATTTTAGAAATGGACAAAAATATAAAAACACTTCTATTCTGGCCTATGGTTATTCTTCATGTAGGATTTGATGACTGATTAGGGTGGATACCTGGTTTATTGTGAACTGCAGTCTTTAATCATGTTGGAAGTCTTAGGGCCTTTCAATTAGAAATGAAATCAATCGCCAAAGCCTGCTGCATTTCCTCTAATATCTTTCAGCTATCTAGACTTTTACTTCTTTATCAGATTTTGTCATCTCCTACAACACAGATCACAACAGTTTCTAAATAATATTTTATCTTTTCATTCTTCACAATGCAGTCAAAATGATCTCTTAAAATGCTTAATGACAGATTACCACTTTAAAGATTCAGTGTTTCCTCATTGGTCATAATATAAATTCTAGATTTGAAACACCATCCATAATATCTTGTAAAACTTGACCCCTTCTTGATTCTGCAATTTTATAACTCATTAATTTACCCCTTGACTTCTCTATTCCAAAAATAGTCTTAAATTTAATGCATATTAATTATACAGAATAAATTATACAGAATTTATTGTATCATATTTGTATATGCATATAACATTTTAATAATTTCTATTTCCCACTACCTACCTTATTTCTCCCCTCCCCTCCCCTGATCCCTTTCCTCTACACACTACTAGTCTTCCTTCTAAATCCATGTCATCATCTTCCCCTCCTTAGATTCCATATAAGAGGAAAAAAATGTGATCCTTGTTTTTCTGTGTCTGGCTTATTTTGCTTAGCATGATGATTTCCAGTTCCATCCATTTTCCTGCAAATGACATGGTTTCATTCTTTATGGCTGAATAGTACTCCATGGTGTGTGTGTATATGCCACATTTTCTTTATCTGGTCATCTGTTGACAGGCAGCAAGGCTGTTTCTACAACTGGGCTATTAAGAATTGTACTGCAATAAATATCGGATTGCAGGTAACTCTATAGTATGCTGACTTTACTTCTTTCAGATCCATACCAAAGAGTGGTATAGCTGGATCATATGATAGTTCTATTTTTTAGAGGAAACTTTATACTGATTTCCATAGTGACTGTACTAATTTATATTCCCACCAACAATGTGTAAGTGTTCCTATTTTCTCACATCCTCACCAGTATTTATTTATTTATAGTATTCTTGATAATTACCATCTGACTGAGATGAGATGAAATCTCAATAGTTTTGATTTGCATTTCCCTGATTGCTAAAGATGTTGAATTGTTTTTTCATAAAATTATTGGCCACTTGTACTTCTTTGGAGAAGTATCTGTTCAGTTTACTTGCCCTTTTATTGATTGGATTCTATTTTTTTTTTTTTTTGGTTGAGTATGTTAAGCTTGGTTAGTCCTTTGTGTAATCTGGATTTCAATTTATTGTTAGGAGAATACCTGTCAAATATTATCTTCTATAGGCAATTTCTTCATTTTTTAAAATTGTTTCTTTGCTGTGCAGAAGCTTCTTAATTTGATATTGTACAATTTATCAGTGCTTTCCATTGTTTCCTAAGCTATTGAAGTCTTATTCAGGAAGTTTTTCCTGTGCCTATATCTTGAAGTGTTGCCCCTATGTTTTCTTCTAGCACTTTCAATGTGTCAAGTTTTATGCTTAGGTCTTTGATCTATTTGAATTGATTTTTTGTTCAGGGTGAGAGACAGAGATCTCGTTTCAATATTCTGCATACAGATATCCAGTTACCCACACCATTTGTTAAAGAGGTCGTCTTTTCTCCAGTGTTTACTTTTGGCACCTTTGTCAAGAGTCAGATGGCTGAGTATCTTGAGTCTTCAGAAAGGCCATGACTCCTTATACCTTCCATGTTTCTTCCTAGCATGATAGTTCTGAAAGTATGGTTCTCCAAACCAGCAGCAGCAGCATATTCTGGAAACTTACTAAAAATGTAAAATATACTTTATTTCCCAGACCTACTGAAATCAGTGATATTTTTTAACAAGCTTTTTATGTGATCCTCATGTGCTCTCAAGTTGGAGAACACATTTTAATATAGTTTTCTCCCCTTTTAACTGAGCTAAACCCTACTTACTCAGCCTAGACTTTGAGGAGTTTCTATTTCAGGAAGTTAATCTATTTTATTCAATACTTTGTACTTATAAACAGAATTTATTTCCCTTATTTAAGTATTTTATATAGTTTTCTAGGCATTTAATTTTAATTTTCCTAGTCATTCTATCTAGATGTGGTGATCTATAAAAATCTAGAGATTTCAATATGAAGTCCTATTAATAACAGAATGGCTCATTAAATGATTTTAATAGTTCTCATAGTTATTCTGTTATTAAATTTTTTCAACATATATAATACTGATTTTTTATGTAACTGAAGAGTTTGGGTCTGATAACTAATAGAAAAAGTGAAGAACTGATAAGAAAATCAGCAATATCTAGCACCATAATCAGTTTTTCATCATTAAAAATTAAGCACTCTATTCTAGCTGTCTGTGGCTCTGGGAGATGACACGTGCACATTTTATGGAGCAGCAGTGGTTACCATTATCTTCAATAGAGATTTATTCCATAGGTAATTTCATTATGAGAAAGCATTAGTCTGTTAACCTGAATTCACTCATCCACCCTTCATAGTGAGCAATGCAATTTTATTTTTTCACAAAATATATTTGAAGTATATTATAAAGTATAAGCACATATTTCATCAGTGGACAGCTTCATACATTTTCACAAACTGAACATGGACATGAAACCAGTGACCAGATTAAGATCTTGACTGTAACTAGCAGTCCTTAAATTCCCTGTGCTTCCATTGAATGAATAATCACTCTTCTACCTTCAAACAGATTAGTTTTGCCTATTTTTATACTAATGTTGAAGAATCAAGAGCTTTGTCAATATAAAAATATAAAACAATATGAGACAATACACTCTTGAGTACCTCAAAAAGACATCTTGACTATTTAGAAGTTCATGACTTGGCTACTGTGCCAGGCAAAGTTGGATATCAGAGCAAATGCTTAGTTTTAGAAAGGGCTTCATACGGTGTCTGCTTTCCTGAACTGCATGTTCTCGTTAGCAACTCAAGTGTAATTAGCTGCTTACCTACTCTGATGATATAAGTGGCCTTCTTGTGCATGCAGTTAAGCTCACTGGCAAATGAGCCAATCAAGGTTTATGAGGCTTGAATATTTGTCCCGACCAAATTAAAATTTGGGAAGATTATGAAGCGTGTTGAATCACTGGGTCTGGCCAAAATTTGAGGTATTCATTGGTCTAGGAGAGTTAGTGTTAATTGGTTAATCCATTCTCATACCCTAAAGTATGACATTTTGATATGTAATGAAAATTTCATAGTTTACTGTGCTTCTTCCTCATTGGGGGAGCTATGAATTGATAGGCTTATCCTCAGATATCCCTGAAAGCTATTTCTACATCCTTCACAGAAGTGCTTCAACTTCTACTTGCAGATTCTGAAAATGATGTGGAGTCTCTTCTTGCCATTATGGTGGAGCAGATGTGGTTATAGCTGAAATGGCAAGTGGCTGAGGTCCAGCAGGCAAGATTATGGAATGGTTACATGCAGGGGCTCTGGAGCTACAGGGCCTGGGTTCAAACTCCACAGCTGTATGACTTTAAGAAAGTTGTTTAAGCTTCCTATATCTCAATCGCCCCGTCTGTAAAATGGTAATAGTCATATTTTGCTCATAGGACTTTTTTTAAGTTTGAATGTATTCAGCTATATTTCTTTCTTGGCAAATCATAGCATAATACAAATGGTAATAATAGAAATTTTTTCAAACTGTTGGATATGCCACTCTGGACAAACAGTGAAGCAATTCCAGGGTTTCTGTCCCTGCTTTGATCAGGAGCATTGCTTATCTGCAGACCAATAAGTAGTGCTGGTAGGACCTCTGCTTGGCTACCACTTGAGCCCTTGTTGGTGTTATGCTGCTAAAATCCAGATGTGTAAACTGCTATGGAAAGTATGCAATTCTGCAGTCCTTCTCTCCTCCCTCAAATCCTGGCCACTGCCTCTAACCTGGTACATGTTTATCACACTTCCTAGAGTCCATACATCTCCCACCTGCTTGCAAAAACAGCTTGGAAAACAAACTTCTTCCCTTTGAATTGACTTTTGATCATCCCCATCCCATTGTCTCCATTCCATTTTATGAAAAAAAAATCTCTTAGCGTAGACTGTTTCTTCAGGCTCTGTCACTGTAGAGAAACCTCCTTCAGCCAGATCCTATGCCTGCCTCATGTGAGACAAGGTTCTGTGCCTTAATTGGAGGGAAACAACTTTAATAATATGAAGAGGAAAAAGCAAGAAGTCACAAAACCAAAGTTTGGGGTTTGAATAGTTTGGCTAATTTATTTGATTACCTCAGTCTACTCACTCATCTCTAAATAGGGATGATTACAGCCACCTTTTGAATTGTTATGAGAACAACATGAAATTTCAAGTTCTGTGTGAAAACTCTCCATCTATAAAATGTTAAATAATTGAATTGTGGATTTTTATAAAGATTAAGTGAAATTATAGATTTATAATCTTTGATACAAAACCTGGCTTAGGGTAAATGCCTAATTACTTATGGAAAAGTTTCATTGTGGTGGAGCAGGCTACATGGGTCAAATCACAAAGTTTAGGAAGGTTCATATTACCTTAATGTTGGTGAAGCAAATATTTATGTTTTGAATTTATATTAATAGGAAAAAGTATATTAAAGTAAATTAACATCTGTAAGTTTGTATTAAAATATGGTAAAATAAAACATAAAAATCGGGGGGGGGATATTAAACACTTCTGATTCTTAATCATTGCTCTGTATAGTTATTTTAGTTCTTTGGGAAAAATACCAAGAAATGGGATAGCTTGGTCATATTGTGGTTTCATTCTTAGGATAAGAAATCTCCATACTGCTTTCCAGAGTGGTAGGACTAGTCTGCTGTCCCATCATCAATGTATGAGTGTGCCTTTCCCCTCAATATCCTTGCTAGCATTTATTATTGTGTTCTTGATAATAGCCATTCTGACTGGAGTGAGAGAAAATCAAATCTTTGATTTGCATTTCCCTAATTTGCTACAGATATTGAACATTTTTTTCATATTTGTTGGCCATTTATTTCTTTTGAGAAGTGTCTGGTTCTTGTGCTCATTTTTTGATTTTTTTATATGTTTGGGCATTTGGGGGGGTTATAAGTTTTTTGAGCTCTTTATATATTCTGAATATTAATCACTGTCAGAGAAACAGCTGTCAAAGATTTTCTCCCATTCTCTAGGTTCCCTCTTCATGTTCTTAATTGTCTCCCTTTGCTGTATTTCCTTTGCTTTTGGTAGTATGGCTATTTTGACAATATTAATTTTATCTATTCAAGAACATGGGGAATCTTTTCATCTTCTAAGATCTTCTTTGATTTCTTTTTTCAGTGTTCTATAATTTTCATTGTAGAGATCTTTATCCCTCTTGGTTAATCACCCCACTCCATTTTTTTTAAAGGTTATTGTAAATGGGATGGTTTTTCTTATTTCTTCCATAGCAGAATCACTGTTGGAGTATAGAAAAACTATTGATTTCTGTGTGTTGATCTTGTATCCTGCAATTTTGCTGAAATCCTATATATTAGCTCTAGAAGTCTTCTGGCGGAGGTTTTTGAGTCTTCCAGATATAGGATCATGTCATAAGCAAACAGTTTGACTTCCTCTTTTCCTATTTATATCCCTTAAATTTCCTTCTCTTCCCTGATTGCTACAGCTATTGTTTTAAGAACTCTATTGAATAAAAGTTGTGAGTGGACCTCCTATCTTGTTCCTGATTTTGAGGACATTCTAACTCTATTCCATAGCATGTGGGCTTTGGGTTTGTCATAGATAGCTTTTATAATGTTAAAGTAAATTCCTTATACTCCTAGCTTCTCCTGCATTTTTAACATGAATAGGTGATGAATTTTCTTAAAGGCCTTTTCTGCATCTATTGAGATGATCATGTGATTTCTTGTCCTTAATTCTATTTGTTATAGATTACATTTATTGATTTGTGTATATTGAACCACTGACACATCATTGAGTTTGAAAATTTACTGTCTTCTAGTTTCCTTAAAAATATATATTTTTATTCTCATATTACTTTGTAAGATTTCCAGAAGAATCAATCAAGATTCAGAACTCAGTTGTATCCATATTTCTATAAATGCATTTCTCAGTGATATTAAAAAATAGATGTTATTACAAACATTATTTTTCTGTAATTTCTTAAAAGTTATTTGTGAGGCTTTAGGTAGATCCACATTACATTATAATTTATTATGATTTGTTAGCTTTACAAAAGCTCTATACTATTCTCAGCAATAATTTCAATAGAGAGGCGTCATGTTAATGAGCTAAAATGTTTTAAAATACTTAACACTGAAGGAATTTGGGTAAATATTTGAAATAGATTTTGGGTAATGAATTTACAAGCTGTCCTCAAATATTTTTCTTTTCCACATCTCATAAAATATGATTCAAAAATACATTATAAAGTCATATATTATTAAATATAAAATGCCTTTGAACACTTCTACATCACTTTCTCAGATCACAATAATTCCTGATTCCTAAGCCATAGTGGAAACTCTATTATTAAATTGAAAATTATTTTGCTGGCTGACTTTTTTTTCCTTGCTTTGAAACAAAAAGTTGCTTTGAAAATCTTTAGGCAGAATGTATTCTGGTAACCATAAATTTTTTGACTGTTTAGAAAAAGTTCTTAGTTATGTTTTATGCATCTATTTTTAGATTTATTGGGAAAAAAATGAAATGTTTCATTAATAATCTTTTCTTTCCATTAGAACCTGATCATGTCAACTAAAGTATTTGCAACTTAATATTTCAAAATAAAATTTATTTAGCTTCAGAAAAAGCTGGTTATGATAAAAATCACTACTTTTTTAATCCTAAAAATATATTTCACTTGACTTTTCAAATACTTTAGAAATAGTTAATTATTGTTTTAAAATTATTGTAACTTCTCAGGTTGTTAAACATTTTCACGTTGATATTTAATGGCTGGCACTTTTATAGTCATACAGACACACACATATAATGCCAACACACACATTTATTTGTGTGTGTTTGTGTGTAACATCATCTGTACTTTCTTATTGACATTTTACATGTACAAATGCAAACTTCACTATATTCTGGAATTAAAGACTGAACTATGAAAAAAAGTTTGGAAAATTATCACCTGTCCTCTGTACTGATTGCTGCTGGGTCATACCTGGATTTATAAGAGCAATTTATTTCATTGCTCATTAGAAGTGAACTTGTAGAAAAGGAAATAATGAGATGGCAATGATTATATTTTAAAAGACAGAAATGATTAAGAAATAATTTTGATTGAATATAAAGGGTGAGATAAACATTAAGACAATAATTTTAATTTAGGTTATTAAAAGTATCATCAACAATATTTGGAAATTAGGAGATAACCATTGCAGACAAACTGATTTTAAGGAAAGCATTTAAATATTGTCTGGAGAAAAGCAAATATGAGACAAAATAATCTTCAAATATTTGAAGGACTTACCATATAGAAGAGGCATTAAACACTTTCTAACAAACTGTAGCTATGATCAAAACTAAAGAATTTTGACATTAGTAAGGAACAAATTTTAAGACTCCTGCTTCAAAACTATCCAGTAGAACGTTCTGTCCTCAAAAGCTCTATAGACTTCCATATGAGGTCTAGATGTAAAGGATTTAAGTTACAATTCCTATTGTCAGAAAGTGAATTAATGATTTTCCTTGTGCCAACCAGAGAACTGAGGTCCCAGATGCACTACAAGTCTAAAATATAGAGAATTGGATACATCCAGAGAAGTATAGTTGTTCACATTTGCTTACCTGAGGTAGAAGCCACTGGACTCCTACCAGTTTAAATAGTAATTAAAACTGTTGGGGGCCTTAAGGATTAATTTTAACAAATTGCAGGAGGCTGCAGGAGGACTGAAATGGAAGTGAGAAGCTTCTGATGTCCATAATCTAAAGGAAGTTGGACATACAGCTCAGGGTTTTATGGTAGTTATTCTTCCCAAACCTCTGCCAGGCCCTTATGGAAGTCTTTGTGATGCTCCCTTTGAGAATCTGGTAGGGTTGCTACAGGAAAAACTATATGTCCAACTTCCTTTGGACTATGGACATCAAGACACTATTACCCTATGTACATGTATGATTGCACGAACGGTGTGACACATTGTGTACAGCCAGAGAAATGAGAAGTTGTGCTCCATTTGTGCACAATGAGTTAAAATGCATTCTGCTGTCATGTATAACTAATTAGAACAAATAAATAATATGGACTATAAATGGAGCTTATTTATAAAACATTTTTATTAAAACCAAAACATATGATTGTTTTTTTAAAAAAAAAAACAACTTCCAAACCTTCTCCCTTACAAAGGTCCCATGTTCTAAGGAAAGAGGTTAATGGAAAGATGATTCTAAAACATTATATCACATGGGGGAAGGCACAACACCTTTCTGCAGCCCATTTCTATTTTCCGTTCTTACCTTGCTAACAAAAGAAAAAATCAGTCAACAATGGAGAAGGTGTCAAAAAGCACACAAGGAATGTTGTAGCCAGAGATTGAATTCAGACAGGGAGGAAGAAAGGTTTATTCCTAAAGGAGGGACAAAAGCATTTCTGAAGTCCGCAGACACATGACAGGCCCACTCCAAGATTAAGACTTATTTTAGGAAGCAGTCCATTTCCTCACACTAATAAATCCCCAGTAATAACCTGATTGCAGGTGAAACAGTTGCCGAACACACCCTCTGTGTAATAATTCAAAGGGTAGCCTCAAAGCCTTGAGTGGAGGAGAATATAAGTGAGGAACATGCTGCCTTTGGGTTCCTGCAGCTACAACAAATTTTAAATAGAACCTAACAGGGAAGAAAATAACACTAGTACTCACACTAAAGGCTAATTTGACCCATTATTTATTTTCTTATACAAAGAAAAATATATTAAAATCAAGCGGGACTTGCCCCAGGAATACAAGGTTCATTCCACATTTGAAGATATTCAATATAATGTATTATATCAGTCAACAAAATAAGAGAACCTGCATAATCATAATAGTAGATTCAGAAAAATCATTTGTCAAAATTTAATCAGCTAAGGATAGAAATTTTTTACTGAATAGTGTTTGTGCAGAAAACGGCTACTCTCTTAAAATAGGAACAGAGCAAGGATTTTAGTTCTAAACCTTCTTAATCATCTTCATATTAGTTATTGTCCATATTTTTTGCAATATGACAAGAAAAAAAAGCATAGAGATTGAAAGGATAAAATTAAAGAGAATATGATTATTTTAATACAATCCAAACAAATCTAAAACATTATCAGTACTAATAAATTTATCAAGGTCACAAGGTTGAGTACACAAAATTCAATTGTAGTTTTATAAACTAGCAATAATTGTAAATTGAAATTGAAATGTGTTGTCAACAACAGAAAAAAAACTAAATTTTAGCATAAATATAAGAAGATGCATTCAGGCTCTGTACCACCATAACTCACAAAAACTCTGACAAAGCAAAGAAGCCAAAAATAAATAGAAAAATATTCCATATTCATGGCTCATGAATTGAACAATACAATATTAAGATGTTAAATCTCCAAACTTGATATGAATCACACAAACTATACAAATCACAGGATGATTCTAAAATATATGTAAAAAGGCAAATTATCCAAGACAGTAAAAACAATTTTGTAAAAGAAGAATTTGAGGGTACATACTCTCCAGTTTTGAGAGATGCTCCATAGCTACCATAAAAAAAAGTGCAACATTAAGAAAACATATCCACATAGATTTATGTGACAGAATGGAATGAAACAATAGACTAATATATAAATTAGTTATTTGATTTTTCAACAAATGTGTAGATACCACCAAATGGAGAAAAAATGTTCAATAAACTTAAATTTAAAATGTTCTTATGCAGAAAGGTCTTACATTATTAAAATTATTTCAAAATAGAACATAAATCTAAATGTAATATATAAACTTATTGATGCAACCATTAAGAAAAATCTGGCATTTTGGCAAATAATTTTAATACGACAAATATATCAATTACAATTTTTAGCTGCAACACCAAATTGTATCAATTATTGATAGAGGAGTACTGAAGTCTCCAACTATAACAGTGGATCTATTCATTTCTCCTTGACGTTCTGTTTTGCCTCATTTAATTTGATGCCTTGTTAGGAACATAGATATAAAGGATTATTATGTCGTCTTGAAGAATTTCCTATAATTAATGGCCTTCTAGGTTCCTGATAATTCTCTTTGCTCTCAAGTTTGCTTTATATAAAATTTAATACAATATTTTGGATGTTTTTGATTGGTGTTAACCTGGAATATCTATCTCCATCCAATAATTTTTAACCCATTTTTATATCTAAAGTTAAAAAAAACCTAAATATATAGCTGGGTCCTATTTTTAGCAATTCTTATTGTATGTCCTTTAATTATTGCATTTGATTACTAATATTTGAAGTTATTGTTTATACCACAGTGAATCTCAACATTGTGTGCAACCACAAGACTGGGATCCTAATTAGAATAAAATACACTCTATGTCTGCATAAATACGTCAAAATAGTCTCTACTGTCATGCATAACTTAAAAGAACAATTAAAAATAAAGTGATAGTTGATATGGTTTGATTTAAATATACCATAATTATAATTCTTTTTGTTGCCCTAGTCTTTTGCTTTTTACATATTCCATTCTTTTTTTGAATTTTGATTTTAATATCTTTTAAATTTCTTCAAATTTCTTTTATTTCCTTTTATTTTAGTCATTGCCCTAGAATTTGCAATATATTACAGTTAATCTAAGTTCACTTTCAAATAACAGTATACCACTTCACAGGTAGTACAAGTACATTATAATAGGGTACTCCCAAATCCTTCCTCCTATTTCTTATAATATTGATGTTGTTCTTTCATTTATTCATAAACTATATTCATTGAATATATTATTGCTTCTATTATTTTGGATAGTTTTCTGTAAAATGAAGAATAAAGAACTATAAATTTTCTTTCTCTTCTCTAATGCTCTTCCTTTCTCTATGTTGATAGGATTCCTGACCTCTATAACTTTCCTTCTCTAAAAAACTTCTCTTAATATGTCTTACAAGGTAGTTCTACTGGTGACAAGGTCCCAGAATTTTATTTTGTCTTAGAAAGTCAAAGATAATTTCTCCGGATACTGAATTTCAGGTTAGTGTTTTGGTTTTTTTTAATTCTTTTAGTAAAACTTTAAAATTTTCTCTCCATTCTCTTCTCATCTCCATGGTTTCTGATGAGAAGTCTGATATAATTCATATTTTGCCTCTGTA
Source organism: Xerus rutilus (assembly GCA_028644305.1). Taxonomy (NCBI): domain Eukaryota; kingdom Metazoa; phylum Chordata; class Mammalia; order Rodentia; family Sciuridae; genus Xerus; species Xerus rutilus. The sequence goes on along the minus strand of CM053405.1, from coordinate 44,320,438 downwards.
TACAAAAGAGAATTCCTTCTGGCTGCTGGCTTCTCTTCATCTTTGATTTTTTTCTGTGGTTTGAATATAGTAACCTACCAAGATTATGAAGGAAGTGTTTTTCTGATCCTCACTATGAGAACCTGGTAAGACTCCTACAGGCCCCAAGACTTGCCTCCTGATTCAGTGTGGACAAGTATGAGAGTTAAAAATTCTAAGTCCCCATTTCTTTGTCAATTTCAGCTTAACTTTCTCTAACCAGGTACTGGCTCCCATAGTGGTTTATGATCTTGGTCTTTCGCTCTGCTATTCTGTTATTCTCCATTCCTTCAATTCTGTGAAAGGTTTATGCTGTTGCCTTAAGTCTCTGACAAATCTAAGAAGAGTTATTGATTGTTCAGCCTTTTTCTTATTGTGAGGACTGGAATGATAACTTCTAAAACTTTTACATGCCCAATCAGAAAATGAAATTCCAGTTCTTATAATTTTAATGTTTCATTATTTTTCAAAGCTTTCAGAATTTTAACTTGAGTTTAAAAAGAAGGTTATAGATGTGATAAATTTTTGGTCAATGTGTTGAATTTCCTTTTATTTTCATTTATTTACCATAAGACTATTCTTATTCAGAATGTATGATGATGTCTGAGTTTATTCTCATTTTTTTGTCTTCTGCACAAGGCAACATTCAAGTTCACATTAAAAATTTTTAATTTCTGAGTCCAATAGTTTGAATCATTGTTATAAATCTCATGGATATTGGCCTATTCACTGGTGTTTGCTTGGAGTATCAAATGACAGCTGACATTACTATGTTTAAGAGACAAAAGGGAGATATTTTTCCAAATCATCGAATTTTTCATGTTTCTTAATATAATGTTAAGTGGATTTTGAAGAGTCTGTTTTGTTCAACACCCTCCCTTAGGGTGTCTGGGTGTGGGCCTGGACTGTCCATAGCCCAGTTGTACTAGGACAGTCGGTTAGGTTGCTGAGAAATCATCCAGAAGAAGACATCCAGAAATGTGAAACACAGGTTTATCAAACAATGCTTATGGGGAAAGTTCAGTGGCTTCAGGCTAGACTAGCAATGCCTTCCTTTTCCATGGTGCCTCTGGTGCCTTGCTAGAAATCCCAGGTGGCTGGCTGGATGAGAAGCACTTCTGTTTCTCTTGGTGCTTCCGGTGCTTCACCAGAAAATAGCGCCTCCGTCACTGATAATGCTTTAACCAAGTGGCCACTAGCTGGATAAAGCATTTATCCTCTCCATGGTGCTCTGTACCAGTGTGGGGGAGGTATAGGTTAGGTTACAGAACCAGTGACATCTTTAGCCTAGCTTGTTTTATTCAATTTTATGACCAGCTTCCCCATGGCATGCATGCAACAAAGCAGTTTTCTGCAGATAACACTTAACTTGTCCTAATGCCCAGCAGACATGAGCGAAAGCAAGCATCTTGTGAGATAATATTTATCTGCATATTCTGACCCAGATTTATCCTCTTGACATGGTTATGTTCTTGGGAACAGAGAGAGGCATTTCTGGAACATGGTATCTCACTGTTCTTTTTCGTTAGAGGTAACATGGGATCATAATGCCAAAAAACGCAATCCCAAAGTGTCCCAATCTTGAATGTTGAAATTCTAAGAGGTCAAAATCCCTAAAGTCTAAAACCCTGAAAGATCAAATTCTTAAAATATAATTCTTGGAAATAAAACAATTTAAAATCCCTTTAAAAATATTTTTTTATGTTTCATAGGGGTTCATTTGGAAAATATATAAAAACATGACAGAACTCTTCAAACGCCACTTAAAAAAATAAAATAGGCAATAGAAACCTCATTTTTATAAGCATAAAGACTCAGGCATGCTAACAGTCACATGGAGATAACATTTGCAAGCAGATGAACCACATTCACAAAGAAATAAGAAGCAAAATGTACCAACACTTGTCACAATGGGTGGTAATTATGTGCACTCAGCTTTTAAACTAAAGTTTTCTGAAATACCATGAGAGAAGACCTAAATCTTTTGATGAGATCAATCAAGAACCATGATGGTTATCACTACATATGCACTCATCACATAGTCAAGATCTTGATAAATTTTATCTTTAACAAAAAGAACATCTCAATTTGTTGAAATTTCAATATTTTTACAATATATTTATACTCAGTCAATAGTGTGATCATGTGCTTTCATGCTTTCCTAGTCAAATTTGCAAAAAAAAATTATATCATAAAATAAGTTGGAACTCTCTAGAGGACTTTGCATTATTTCCAACACTGGAGGTATAAATTATGTAAAGAAGGAATTCATAGCTAAAATCTTTAAAAACTAAAAATGAAATTTGACATGAAAAATGGGCAATTGCATGGACATAGTTCATAAGAGCTGGCTGACTTTCACAGTCATTGACTATATTTTGAAGTCTTGCATCATGATGAATGACAACTTTTCTTTTAGAACATGGCTCTCCTTGGAGAATATATTCATATACATTTTCTAAGTAGTGTTGCTTTTTCTTGAAATTCTTCTATGATTTGATATACACTGACATTAGGATTCCCCATTAAATTTTCCCATCTTCTGTGCCAGGCTTCTGTTTTTGGTATACAGACCCATTCCACATGTACTCATACGCAGACCACAAATTTGGTGGGAACAATACTGGTGATCAAACAGCAACACTATTGTCTTCCTAACCCGTCATGAACATAATTATTTTTAAACCAGTCAGTAATTCCCTGGCCTCTTCAAACAAACACAGCTGTAATTCATTAAAAGCTCCTGGAATTTCACCAGCAGAAAGAAATAGCAATGCAGACAAACAATGCCTTCTTAAATTGAAGTGTGTCTATGCTAATATTGCATGGTTAATTCATTTCCCAGAATTCAGCTTTCTACTCTTAATGTACAGCCTTTTTTGTAGGAATTACAGGCTTTGGAATTTCAGCTTTCAGGAGTTTAACAATCAAAATCTTTTAGGATTTTAATTTGGGGAATTTTAGACTAGGGATTTTGATCTTTCAGGATTTCAACATTTGTAACTGTCTTTCAGAATTATAAACAGCACTGAGGGAGCCCAGGAACTTAAAGAATATCAGGTAAAATTACAATATATGAACAAATTTAATGAGAATATCATGGAATACATGTATTTTAAGACACTTGTGAGAATACTCATTTTAAGGAAAAAAATTTTTTTTAAATATTTTTTAGTTGTAGGTGGACAGAATATCTTTATTTTTATGTGGTGCTGAGGATCAAACCTGGTGCCTTACATGTGCTAGGCAAGCACGGTACCACTGAGCCAGAACCCTAGCCCCAAGAAAAAATTTTTAAAGAACAAGAAAAAAGAATAAAAAATACTAGAATATATTCATGTTTATTCAAAACGTTATCAAAGATACTGTTTTGCCAAGATACTGTTTTAATCAATCTTACAATAATCAATCTAAAGATAAATGAAATGCCCAAGGAAAAAATGTTACCTTTTTTTAGAATTTATATCAATTCTTTGCTGATTCACCTTCTTCACCATTTCTACCCCTATTACAAATACTCAGGTTTAAATAGCACAAATTTTGACCTCACTGACTAGTATTGTCTGAAATGGTGGTGGCTATGCAACAAGAATTCAGTCTCCATCTGTATTAGCTGTTAGCATCAAAATAAATTCTCCAGTCATCTTATAAAGGATGAAAAACATTTAAGATTGCAAAAAAGATTTAGATTTAATTTTACATAGAAAAAATATGTAGCAGAAAACAGTTACGTGTTTATCAAGCTTTTTTAATGCTCCTTCTGGAAATAGGGATGACTATATTTACCAGCCGCCCTTCCACATAGGCAGGAGCCACGTGACTATACTGTGGCCAGCATAGGTGACACCGAACAGAGTACATGAAACCCATGTGCCACCCCTCTTTCTTTGTGATTTTCTTTGTGGTTGGGAACAAAGGTCCCCACATGGCAGAGCTGTGCCTGATAGAGTCACCAACTGACATTGGGCTATGATGTGACAAATAAACTTGCAGTGTACTAGGCCACTAAGATTTGGAGAATGGTTTTTGAGCAGATAATGAGCATTCTTCTGACTAAAACAGAACTCTGAAGTTTTTGAGGCTCTAGAATTTCTTGTCTTATTTTATTCAGGATACAAAACTAATTTGAATGGTTTCCATAAAAGAGTTTACATTTTTTTTTTTCCTTTTTGGTTCTGGGGACCAAAGCCACTGCCTCAGGCATGCTAGGCAAATAGACTCCAGTTTACTTTTAATACTCCTTTTGTCTGTTTTAAAATTCTAGAGCTTATTTTTAGATGCAACTCTGAAGTAATTACAAACCTTTAGAATAGCATTATTCAATTTTATGTAGTGATATATATGACTATAGAGTTACAATAATAATGGTGATAATATATTCTATTAGCGTTATTAATATTAAAGTCAATTTTTTCTTTTTTTCTTTTTTTTTAATTTTTTTTTTAGTTGTTGATGGACCTTTATTTCTTATTTATTTATATGTGGTGCTGAGGATCGAACCCAGTGCCTCACGCATGCTAGGCAAGCGCACTACCACTGAGCCACCACCCCAGCCCCAAAGTCAATTTTTTCAAAATGCTAAGCTTCAATGTTCACATTCTATGTTTTTTCTGAATCGTTGTCTGACTTGCAAAAAGTACAAGGTAATTTCTCTGAGAGGTAACTTTTCCTTAGTATCATTGTGAACAAAACATTTAAAAAAACCAAATATCCTTGATCTGAAGACAGAAGTCATTACTGATTGTGAAAGTTTGATTTTCATCCATTACTTGAAAATAAATGTGCTTATTTAATTGTTTTTAAATCTTCATTGAGTCTGAAATATTACAGCTAAATTATAGTCTATATAATTATGAAAGTGAATCACAAAGGCAAGGTTCCGTGACTTTTCAATAACTTTTGCCTATCATTCTTTTCATGGTTATATTAGATTGCACATTTCACATATGGCTTAGTTATTATTTTATCCTTGAATATTTCTTTGGAAATAAGTGAACAGATTTGAAAAATTAAACTAACCAAGTAATAGTGTGAAGTTTTTCACTATCCTTTAAAAAGAAATATTAATTTGAATATTCAAATCCCAACCCACCAAATAATTTTTCTACAATCTGTAGGGGAAAAAAAGACTTTCTACAATCACTTTTGTAATAAAAATGAACTTTTAGACCCATTATTTTGAAGAACATTGGTTCAAATATGATTCTCATGTAATTCAAACAGTAAAAATGTTTTGTTCTGCCCCTTAAGCTTAGAACTAAAAAATAATATGCAGTGTTAAAGGAAAATCAATAGGATTATTTAAAAAATACGTGGGTGATGTAGGAGTCATCTTCAAGATCAGGAGACATAAACCACATATTACATAGATTCTAGCCTATTCTATTTTGATTTCAAAAGTCTGACTATAACATATTATTGGGGTTCAGAGGGAATCATAACTTATTCTTTATTTGGGACTGCTTGCTGAGTTTTGATGTTGTTGTTTCCTACTGTATAGTCTTAAACTTCATAACTTTTATCAGTCTTTTCCGGAAAAAAAAAAAAGTAAAAAGCTACCTCTAGGTTTCCTTCCTTCCATTGAGAATCTGTCTGTTGGTCAAGGCTTATCAGGATTAATATTTTAATGCAACTATATTTTTATTTGCTGACTCACTGCCCTTGTAGAAATCCTGTTAACCCTCTAAATGTGGATATTCAACTGTGGAAGAAGGTAAGCACTTTAAACTTGGTCAAATGCATTAGATTGGTTTATGGGCTAAGGCTGACTCTGCTTTCTGGAATCACTGGTCTTTTCCCAATTAGTTAATTCATTGTCACACTTTGTAAATCTGAAACCACTTTCTGGAGATAATAAGCATCTCACTTCCTAAATTCTGGTCTTTGCTGGACCTGGATGTCTATAATAAAGTCTCAAACACAATATATTCTTATTTACTGTTTTCTCCTCCTGTTTGTGCATATCAGATCTATGATGGCACTTCAATTTTTAATCCTAGCTACTCATTCAGTAGGAATACTTACACATCCTCACTATTCATATTTGATCAGCTGGAAATTTTATTGATTCTCTTTAAAATCTTTGGAGTTTTGTTCTTCTGAGCCAACGTTCACAGGACTGCCTTTGCTTAGACCCTAATAAAATATCACTTGAACCATAGGTTCTTCTGTCTTTTCCCCACCACCCCCCTTCCTATCCATTCTTCACACTGCTTCAACAACTGGGTTTATAACATGTTGTTTTATGTCATGCCTTGCATGGGTCTGCTGACGGGTTGGGATCCCAGGGACGAAAGTAAGGGGCCCTCAGGAATGACGGAATGGGGTCCCATGGGACCAGGTATGGGGTGGTCGGTCGCAAAATCACTTCACCCAGACTCTGGGGGCTGGTAAAACTGCTCTGCTGGAGCGAGATGCAGAACCCATTTATTCCAGAAAGTAGGACAGCTTATGTAAGGTCCTTGGACCAATCATGGCCCCAAGTTACAAACAATGGGCTACTGCTCTGTCAGGCACACAATCCATTAGCATAGAATGGGGAAAGAAGGAGGGGAGGGAGTTGAAGGTATAGGGAGTGCTCCTACAAAAACACATTAAAATGATATTGTTTTATTGTTTAAAATCCTTTAGTTATCCCCTCATCTTACTCCCCCCATCACATTATTGGTCATGACAAACCTGTCCTTACAGTAGCTCTTCCTACAATCTCCAGTGAATTTCCCTTTGTTCAGCTGGTAACAACTACCACTTTAACACAGGGCTCAAGTTATCTCCTGGTGTACTTAATCTCTCCTTCCTCTGTATTCTGGGATTACATATATGATACAGCACTCTGTAAGGTTTATAAAGAGAAAACAATATCCTTAACAATGATTTTTGGTCTCAATCACATCTTTTGGCTTCATGCTTAACATGAGAATGATGCTAAATTAGAGTCATTAATGTGAAATAATAATACACAGCCTGACGGGTACAAAATGGGTACTTACATAGTAGAAGCCACTAACTTATAACTAAAGTGAGATGTAGCTTTAGCAAGTCTTTTATAGATTTCCTCACCATTTCTTTGCTGTTTCCAGAAAAACTGACATTAACTCTTTCATCATTAAGAATAGATGATATAACTTTGTAAAATACATAAAATAAACAGACAAGAAACAAAGGGAATTTTAAATTTCCTTGATAAGGAATAAGAACTAAAATAGTTATTTCATACATATTTGTAATAACATAGTGAAATTTGTCCTTTTGAATAATGCATCAATCAACATTTCTCACCATGGTTTAATTCTTAAAATAGCATTATTGAAAATTTTGAATAGAAATTATTACTACCCCTTCAGTGCTTCTCAAATTAGTCAGTGATCCATGTCTTTTTTCTGAATTTTCTAAGAAAGTTGACAATTTTAAATAAAACTCCCAGGTCCCATCTTATCTCTGAAATGGGTCTTGTAATAAGCTATTTCTATTCTGTATATTTAATAAGATCTCTGATTCCACTGCAATCTAAACTTGAAAAGTCTGACCTATGGTATAGTTGCTGAGAGTTTCTTGGTCTTTGCTTGAATACTTAGTGGTATAGAACTCTGAATTTCTCAAAGCAGTTCATTAAGAATTTTTTTTAAACATGACAGTATACATAAAATGCACATTTATTTAATCTTCAGTTTCTTTTGATACACCCATGTAACCATCACCCAAATATCATCCAGAATACTTCATTACCCTGGGAAACCTACTCACACCATTTCCCCTGCAATGCCCCATATTCAAGAAATAGTGCTTTTATGTTGTGAAATCATAGAAAATTTTACTTTAGATGGAATTTCTTTGGTCAGAGAGCACATTTAAAAATTGAACCTTAGAAATCATGCTGACAGGCTGCAAGCAGATGACTTGAAAGCTGTCTGCAATTGTAACCAGAGCTGCTGCAACTGCAAGTCCATCAATCAGCTGTGGACTTTGACATTTGCTTGCACCAGTCATTTTAGGTTTTTCCTCCTTATACCCAAGCGTTTTTTTTCATTCTTCAGAATACAGTTTTGTCTTTACCAAGTTCTGTGTTTCCTGAATTGGAATTTTTAAGACCTCAAATAATGTTCCTCTGTGCTTAATAGCCTCAACATTTATCGTTAATTGATTATATTCAGTCACGTTAAATCCATTTTATCTGCACTTCAGCTTCATATAAATAAAATATTCTCTTATATTCAGCATCTGTCACTCAGTTGAATACGATTCAGACAAATTCAGTGTTTCTGTAGATCATTTTATTATTGGGTAACATTCTATTACATGAATATTCAAAAAGTTCTTTTTTCATTTGTTGATGGACATCTGGTCTGTTCTCTTTATTTTGATTATTATTAGTAAGGCTGTGGGAATATTTTTATAAAAGTATTTTTTGAAGGGATGGGGTTGTAGCTCAGTGGTAGAGTACTTGCCTAGCATGTGTGAGCACTAGGTTCGATTTTCAGCACTGCATATAAACAAATAAAATAAAGGTCCATTGATGACTAAAAAAAAATACTTGAAACAAATTTAAAACAATATTTTTGTAGATATGTTTGCATTTATTTTGAGTAATTAGTAAAATTGCTATATGATATGGTATATTTATATTTTCCGTTATAAGAAACTTCCCCCAAAATGATTGTACCATTTTATATTCTCACCAAAAATGTATGGTACAGCCAGCTGCTCTTCTTCAACATTTGGTATTAATAATCTCTTGGATTATTAATTACTTTAATCATTCCAATGAGTAAGAGATATGTCACACTGAAATTTTAATTTTGATTTTCATAATCCTAAAAATTTTTAGTATTGTTTCATACAAGTATTGGTTTTATATCTGATCTTGTGTGTATAAAATGTGTATTCATTTTCTTTTTTGTTTATTTATATTTTTTATTTGTAGCACTGGGGAGTAAATCTACAACTTTATGCATGCTAGGCAAGCATTCTAACACTGAGCTGCACCTTAGGTCAATGTAAAAATTGTACAGAGTACGATTTCTTTATAGCATAAAAATCCAGTGACTGATTTGGGGCATCAATACTAGATCATTATTCTTTTCACCCTCCAGATGTGGAATTCTTGGGGCAGCTCTACTGGGTATGAATTCAATTAGTAACTTGAGCTTGCTTAAGTGCATCAAAATGTATTTAACCCTGTCCTCTAGCATTTAATTTACTGCTCTTATCGATTGTGAACAGCACTTTTTGATATGCACTTATTGAAGATCTATTTTGTACACAGCACTCTAGGAAGCATTAATTTCTCAGTGGCCATCCTCACACAGCATCAGCAGTGTTTATGTCTAGCTGTTCAATATACATGTGTGCACTGGTGTTCACTGACTCCCAGTTCTAAAGATATGGCAGCCTAAATACCCTGGAAATTCTTCCATACAACTTCATGAAAATATTGGTTAAATAATTCTTTTTAAAAGTTTGAATTTCTAAACTTACCTGGTGATTTTTTTCTTTCTAGTATAGGAGTAGACAGAACTAGTTACCATAGCAACAAATTCAAAATAACACTGAATTTGTTTGACAGGGGAATGATTTTGTGGTTGATCTTGGCAATCAGTTTTAGCAAGTGAGAGTTTTCACCCTAAGTTAGGAGAGAAGGTCAGACATCCATAGAATGTGAGGAGGAAGAACTGAGATCCCATATGAAATCTGGATCCTCAAAGGATGGCTTGGTAAAAGATGAATGAAATCAGGAAAATTTCATTCTACTAAAATAAAAATTATGAAGAAGTTTTCCCCCCCTCTAAAAGTAGGCACTGGGGGCCAAAATGACTTACTAAATTTACTAAGGTACTTCATATCAAAAAGTAAAGTAAGTCATTTAAACAAAGTAGAAAATATTATAGGTAGATTATAATATTTAGGAGCATTATCAGGCATATAAGAATATTGCAGTGAATTGCTGAGAATCCCACTTCCATACCTAGTTAAGCATTGCTTGGTTTGCTATTATCAGTATAACTTCAAAGAATGTTCCACTGGTTCTCTGTGATTACTAACACTTTGAGTTCACAGTGAAATGAAGGGTAGAAAAAGGAAGGGCAACTGGGTTGGGTTTGATCAACAGGGCCCACGGTCATAAGGAGAGCTGGGTTTGGACAAGTGCAGAGTAAAGACACAAAACCTGCCTGAGTTCCCCTTGTCTTTCTGAACTGACTTCAGAATCTAGTAGCCAATGTTTTATTATATTTCTGCTTCCTGAACTTTGCCCAACTTTGCTTGTGGCAATATCTAACCCTGAAGGATATAGAGAAGGGGATTCTGGGAAACATAGTTATTATAATCAAGCCAACAATAAAAGCAAAGAAATTCTTTATGTTCCTGTAGAATCTTTAACTGTAACAAAATTTACTTATTGATATAAAGGAAGTGTCTTTGTAGACATCAAAATAAGAAACTGAGAGATTGACAGGAAATAGAAATATCCAAAACTTTGTAAAATTCTGATGACAAAAATCTTGAAGATAAGGAAAAGCATTACAATTGCCAAGTAAATGTAGATAATAAAATGATAGTAGAAATAAGAATTTTTTTAAAAAAATGAGAATACTGCCAAACAAGACCACAAGGTAAAAGAAAATACAAATAATAAAACAAATTTGCACACACAAGGAAACAGTTTCATTCTAGTGAATTATTTGAATTCTCTTAGTTCAAATTATTTGAATTCCCTTAGTTCAAAATTCATAATGGCTTATTAAAAGGGACTTTTTAAAATTAAAGAACATTGTTTAATGAAAAGCAATTTCATTTTTCATAATATAAAACTCAGAATCTGACCTTCTAGAGAGAATAGTGAGATAAAAATTAGTTTTGTAGTTAAGAATACATTTAAGACTAACTATTGAATAAGAAAAAATTTAAATATCCTAAAACATTTTAGTTTATATATGAAAAAATAGACAATAATTTATTCAAATTTCACAATTTTTAGCATCAACTGAGATTGCCTTATAAATTATCAAGCTAAAAGAAACTATTCTACTTCTCAATCTAAAAAGGTTTAATTCTGCCAGAAAAGATTCAACTATTTTAATATTTTTCTGTAATATTTAAAAATTGCTGTCAAAGAATTGATTAAAAGTAAAACAAAGTATTATAGAATTGTTAGTTAAATTATAAAACAAATTTTTATTTTTGTATTGTGTATATGTAATTTGATTTTTCTTGTACCCAGAATGTATTAACCTTAATACCTAAATTTTATGACTATAATTGTTTTAATATTTTTTCTTTAATCAGTAACTCTATAATCAAATTAGAGCATAAAGGAAAGTAAAAATAAATGTATTAGTTTCATACTGAGACAAAAGATTCAATAGATCAATTTCTCCCTTTCTCTTTTTTTAACCTAAGTAATTGCATCTCTCAACGATCTTACCCACAGAGGTAGTATCTAAATCCAACCCACAACTTTCCAAGTATTTAGAAAGTTAATTTTTCTTTCAAAGATGCATACAAAGAATGTGGAAGTCCATTTCTTCAGGTCTGAGTTCTGTTCAGTCCTGAGTGGATATTTAGAGATGCAGGCTCTATTTTCCAAGCTCCTCGGAATGCCAAATATTGAAAAAAAGCAGTGTTCATGAGTTCATTCATGAATTTGTTAGGCTGAGCACTTAAAAGTATAGGTCACATCCTCTCCCTTATTCGGGCCTGTATTAGTGTTCTAGGGTTGCTTTAACAAAGTACAACAAATTAGGTGGCTTAAACAACAAAAATTTGTCCCAGTTTTCACGGTGAGGAAGCCAAGATTGAGGTTGTAATGGGGGTGGTTCCTTCCAAGAATGTCAGGGGATCTGATCTTCCATGCCTCTCACCTGGCTTCATATGGTTTCCTGCAATCTTTAGTGTTCTTTGACTTGACTTTGCCTTAATTTTTGTGTGGTATTCTCTGTGTATATGTTGCAATTCTGCTTTTTAAAAAGATACCAGTCTTATTCTAGTATGACCTGGTCTTAACCAATACATTTGCAGTGACCTCTATACCCTAATAAAGTCACATTCTGAGGTATGGGAGAGTTAGGATTTCAACATGCGAAGGGCAGTGGGGAACATATATCACTTGTTACAGGATATATATCAACTCATTACGAGTTGTACAAGAGGAGCACTATGTAGAAGCAGAGAGCAGTGAAATAAAATGTACAGGAGGACTTTCTTACATGAAAGCTGAAAGTACAGGGACCTTCTTTTGAACTTAATTTATCTAGTTCTTAAGTGAGAAAGTGCTGGGTGAAGAAGTGCAATCAATCCAACTTGATTCACTAGACATTGATGGGGGGAGGTTAGAGAATGCATTTAATTTGAATTTGATAATTTAAGAATCTAGGCTTTATTTATATTCTAAATATCATGAAATTAAACATATAGGAAACAGTATCTCTGCACATATGTGTATATACACACAAAGAGGAAATAAAAATTACCTAGTATATAAATCAGGATTTAACCAGAGAAGCAAAATACATAATAGTGGATAAAACATTCTGTAAGTCCATGATGGTATTTTGGCAAAAATAATCTAGGCATGGAAAGAAGGTTCATATTTAGAGTAAATCTAATTTCAGTAAGAACAAAATGCTTGCTTTTTCAAGATGGAAGATCACTGTAATCAACCAGCAACTAGATAGCTGGTGATTACCTTGAGAACTGATGCTCTGCTGCTGGCAGTTTGGCACTTAGAAGTGGTTGTGGTCAGGTTGTCCTTAATGAGGGCAAGTTGTTGCTGAGCCTGTGAGTGGCTTCCATCCCTTCCACATGGCCACCTTCGGTATGAGCTCACTGGACAATGACAGGAGTGGCTGAGGAAAGGGTCTCACTGATATCTGTTGTGTGGATATCCTATCCTCTTGATATTTAATCCTCTAATGAAGTCATCCTGTGGTAAATATTCATCTGGGACTAAATATCTTTGTAGTTTTGCCCATTGGAAGAGATCTATTTACATGTCTACATAACTCTTTCCCAGAATTCCTTGTTGCCAATTTTCCAATGATATTCCTTTCAAGTCCCTGACCATCCAAGAGAACCACTGGCAATAATTCATCCTATATATCAAATGTTTACACCCCCTTCTCAATTTGTGTTAAAATGCTAACCGTCAAAGGGAAGGTATTACATGTGACCCTTGGGCAGGTGATTAGGTCATGAGGTGAAGCCCTCATCAGTGAGATGAGGACCCTTGTAAAGCAGTCTGAATAGAGCATTTATCCCTTCCACCATATAAGGACATAGTAAGAAGGCACTATTTGAGCAGGCCTTGACCAGACACCAAATCTACAAGCTCCTTATTCTTGGATTCACTAGCCTCTAGAACTGTGAAAAATAAATTTCTGCTCATAAGCTCTCCAGTTTCTTAATCTGGGGATGCTATAACCAAATACAAGACAATGCATAAATTAATATGCACTCATACTTCTGACCATCTGTCCCTTCATATAAAACATTAAGCTTCACACTTACTTGAAGTTCTGCCCATCAGGAAGATGTCCCTTTACCATTGACTTTCAGTGTTGTCCTGGAGGGATACTGTAGTGATATAGCTGTTCACTTTTGTATAGTGCCCCCTTGTGTGCAGAGAACCCATAAAGCAGATCTGAATTTTTCTTCCTTAGTGCACCGACTGTATGCAACCTTCCACAATGCATAAATGTGGGCTGAGTAAGAGAATGCAATGTAGCAGAGTTAGTGAGCATGGAGAAGTGGCCAAAGTGACCACAACCGTTACTTATGACTCAGGGAAGTCAGAGAGTCTTTCATGTCAATCATGTAGAGCTAGAGCTGGGCGTTTAAATCCTTGAGCTCCTCGGGGTCTTTCTCTTCTTGGCATAGTTGAAACTAACCAACCTACACCTTGTATTCTTTACTCTGACCAAAATGCTCTAAGGTAGAAAGTACTCACTTAGTCTCAACCTCTGTATCTAGTCATTTACAGGTTTCCAAAGGAAATAACTCTTCTGTCATTTCATGCCATGAACTCCTTATGCCTTGTTTGTAATTTTTCCTTTAATCAGAAAGAGCACCAACTCCAGAAAACCAAGAATCAATTCAAATAGAAAGATAAAAACAAAAAAAAGTTTATGCCTTCTGGAAGACATAAATTCCAACTAGAACATTGAAAATAAATTATTCTGATGACATTAAGATGATGGCAATATCACCATGGTGCAAATTAGATAAAACAATAAAGAAAATAAGAAAAAAATTTCATCTATTCCCTAACCACAGGTTTCAGTTATTTATTGCTGCATATCAAACCACTCCAAAATTCAGTGGCTTAAAATATTACTTTATTATTTCTTATGCCTCTTTGGGTTAGGTAAAATTTGTTATATGGTTCTTGCCTGGGATCTCTCATGTAGTTACAGTAATATATGGTTTGGGTTGCAGTTATCTGATGGCTTGCATGAATGAGACATGCAAATGTACTCATGGCACAGGCAATCAATGCAGAAGGTCAGATGGGAGCTCAGCTGTAGCTGTCAGCTGAAGCATTGCTGCAAGTTCATGTGGCTTAGGCTTTTCACCTAAGACTTAAGTTCTAATAGAATGCTCTAGGCTGAGTGTTTCCAAAAATCGAGAACATTATCTCCACTTTAATTTATCCAAGTCATTAAGAAAGCCCAAGCTGAAGTGAAGGAAATTAGATTCTACTCCTTGGCTGAGAATGGCAAGGTCACCATTGCACAGTTTGAGGGATGGGAGGTGTTTTCTAGGTCATCTCTGTAAGGACAATCTATTGAACACCCCTTTTCACTCAAATTCGAGTAAACTCAAAAAACTGTTACAACAAAGATCTGTTGGTATAATTAGACTACAATACGTCATTTACTAACTAAGTTAATCCTTATTTCATTGACCTTTGGTATAACAGTAATAACAAGGATCTAATATCTAGGGACACAAATCTAATTCAGATGCTGAATCTATATAATAAATGGAATTCTATAAATCTCAGCAATGAAAGATTCCTTTTATCAAATACTTCCTTAATATATACTTCCAATAACTATTTGACTGTCCCCTATAAGATGTTATTATAACTTAATTACCTGTGCTGAGGGACATCCAGAATCCCAGAGGGTGAGCAGAGGCAGAATTGCTAAGTGGATCAACTCCATTTTCCAAGGGCAAGGCAGAGATCAGTAAGATAATCAGTGATAGTTTATTATCTACATCAGAAATTAAAATACAACTGCTATAATGAAAACGAAAACCCTTGCACCTCTCATGTCACATTCTTCTGTCATACATTGTAATTTGTTAATCTTTGACTACTGTCCCTATGTTTTCATAGATTAACATTCAGTGATTTTGCATGTGAACACATCCTGAAATCATTTTAGCAAAATATCAGAAAAATAGAGCAATCAGAGTATTGAACGGTTTACTGATGCTAAAAGCTGTCACTCTGAGAGTCCTGAATCCCTTGGGCTTTAGTAACAAGCTCAGGTGACATTTAACAATGACTGAAGTTCAAAGTATCTGCTCAAGTGTCAGTCACTGAAGATTTATTGCCTTTTTAAGTGTTTGTTTATGTCAGAGGGATGACCTGTCATCATACTAGCGGCTTCTGACATGAAAAGTCAACAACAATGTCAGTAGCAGAGTAGAACAGAAATGAAGTAACTGTTGTCAATGACTTCTAATTTAATAACTCGACAATAAATAAGTGGAATGGCTTTTGGCTTATTTTCAGACTCTTTGTTTTCTTTTGTTTACCTATTTGCTCACCAAATTTATTTCTTCATTTGCTTTTCATCTCTCGGGTGCTAGGTACACTTCTTAGCACATATGTGGACAGTACCCCTAAGTTGCCGTGGCTCTGGCTAGAGCAATCTGGTGGTTTTTCTGTTTGATTTTTGGTTTGTTTTGTGGGGGAGGGTTAAGGAAAGAACGTCTAGTCTTCCCACCACACACAAATCATAGCAGAATGAGATCCAAAGAAGCCGTAAACCTACAGTGAAGGTGATGAAAAGAAACTGGCTAAGGACAGAATATCAACGTTAGGAATCATTAGTAAAGACAATAAAAAATAAAAAGGGTAGATTGAAAGATATAAATTAAGTAAAGATTATAAAAAATGCAATGACCATATACTCATTCAAGTAATAATAGAACATAAGAGAAATAAGCCCTTGAAGTTGAGGGGGAAATTTAAGAGATAAATAAATGACAGAAGGTAAAATTAGAAGAAGTTTGGACAAGACTAAGAGATATCTTCAGAGGTTTGTTTTAATCCTTAAATTCTACTGATGTACTTTTAACTTAGAATACAGATTTCATCTTTTGTGCTTAAAAAAATTAAGGAATATGCTACCATAAGGTTGGAAAATCCTGAAAATAAAAATATTTTGTGGATTAGAAAAAAGGAAATTTAAAAGTAAAATTTTATTTGAGTAGTATAATTGTTACCTGACATTGATACTCCCTGAGTTTGGAAGATGTTTAAGCTGAACTTTTCTTTTATGAGGCTCAATTGTGGGTTTTCTAGAGATTCCTCCTCTGGGAAGCTTCAATTGCATCTCCTGTGATGGAGGCATTGCCCTTCTCCAACTGGCCATTTCAGTCCCTCACCACATCCTTGGAATCAGTATTACTGCTACATTCTGTGGCATTTAAAACAGCCACAGACTGGCGTCTTCCTTTGTAGCCCATATCTGGTGCTAAGAAATACACATGCATTATTTTCTCACTGTCAGTGAAAGTTCAAATCTCTCCAAGTATTCTGTTCCTCTGTCTGTTTTCATAATGACCAGACCATAATTTATCATCTTAGATCTTGTGCTTCCTGCAGGTATATCAGGCTAGAGTGGAAGTCCTTTCAACTCCCCTCCTTTGGTATGAAAAAGGGAGAATGTATCTCTGTCCATCCCACTTAGTAGAGGGTAAGGATGAACAGAATAGCAACATCTCTTTCCAGAGAATTCTTACTCTTATAAATTTCTCAGGGTTAATCAAGAGTTGAAGTCACAAAATCAGTTTTTGCCAATCTCCTTTGAAAGTTGTAATCTGTGTGATCACGCCTTGCTTGAGGATGGGGAGAGAGCTGATATTTAATGTTTCACTTGAGCCTATCAGGCTTTGAATAAAATGGAGAGGGAAAGAGTGCCAATTTAGCATTCTGTTATCTAGGCATTATTCTGTACCTCTTGGTGATGACTAAGCTTCAGTTCAGCAACATTAAATAATATTTTCAAGATCTCACAGCTATTAGGAAAGAGCTGGGATTCAAACCATGTCTGTTTGATACAAAAATGTATACTTTAAAAATTCATAACATTTCTGAGAAAAAGAGTAAGCCTTGAAAGAAGCTTTATTCTCATTTTCTACTATGCTGTATATTCTGTTTTGCATTTCTAGATTTGTTTCCTACCAATCTGTAGGTGAATTGATAATGGAAGGCATGAGTCTGCTCCCCTACTTATAGGTCCCGGTTGGCCAAGGGTACATACCAGCAAGCGGATGAGAAGGACAGGAGAGGATGTTAGGAATTATTTGTTTCTTTGGCCAGGACAATGATTTGTCAGTAGCCATATTCCTGTTTTGGAAGCCACAGCTCCTGTCTAATGGACCCTAGTCTATGCTAATAGCCTTTAAGGGACTCTGATAACTCTAATAACTGATTTCTCACTGCATAGTCACAGCTCAGTGATGACAATGGCTATTACTAGACTGTGACTCTGGGTACTTTAGTATCCCTTGTTGGCTTCTCAAAATACTTTCAACAGTTTTATAAATAGGGCATTAAAACCTCTGTAGCGCCTGAGTATCCTCTTTTTTAAATTGGGACCTTGACAAATATACATAAAACTGGTGATCCCAAAGTTCAATCTACTTATATATTTGTGCAAAGAACCTGTTTTTCCAATCCTTTGTTTAATTTTTAGAACTAGTGGTGTGATGATGCAGGGGAACTTGGGTAAATAAAAATTGCATGAAAATGGAATAAAAACCTTGTGGAGGTAAACCTTGCCACCCTCAAAATGTATAGTGTGTTTGCAAATACATTCTAATGCATGGAAAATGTAGTTCTTATTGTCTAAAAAACTCCCATATCCTTAGGTACAACTGAATTTTCCAATTGAAAGTATTTCAGGCTTTGCTGATATTAAACATTCACTTAATTCCATTCTGTTATGACTCTTACGTAATCTCCTTTGGATCACATAGCCTGCTTAAGTAAACTGTCTAGTTGTCTGATTTTTGTCTTCCAATTCCATTTACATGTGGTTGTTGGATAGAATTAACTGTTAGCATGATATTCAGAAAAAAAGGAGCCATAAAATTTATTTTAAAAATCCAAGTATAATAACTTGGGCAGCTCCTTAGACTTGAAGAAAGTCTGTAAGGGGAAATGAGCAATCTAACAGCAGCATTTAATAATAGAGGCAACAGGGGCTGGAATTGTAGCTCAGCGGTAGAGCGCTTGCCTCGCATGCGTGAGGCCCTGGGTTCGATCCTCAGCACCACATACAAAGCAATAAAATAAAGACATTGTGTCCATCAACAACAGAAAAAATATTTAAAAAAATAATAGTAATAGAGGCAACATATAGACATTTTTTGCCAACATATTTATTCAAAGTCTGCTACAACTATATGGCTATCTGGATAAACCTGCTTAATCTTATTAATTCTATGGCCATGAAAACATACAGATAAAATCAATACTTATATGTCTGAATTCCTCAGGAAAATGCATAAATTCGCATAAATTTCAAGGAAACTTTTTGGAATGCTATCCCTTTGTTAATCACTGTTGCACTCTTTATTAACTCAAAGAACACTTTATCAAGGAAAATAAGATTAAGCTGTGCTATTACCATTTTTCCTTCAGCTTCTGTGTAAAGGAGTATGTTATGAATTCAACTGCAGTCAATATAAAATTCTTGTAAATAGTGCTTGGATCTTGAATCATATTACTAATCTGAGAGTAAGTTCCACAAAAATTGCTGATTTACCAGATAATAATTAATACAGAGTAGTAAAATAAGATAATGTTGTATATTTGTTCTTTCAAAAGATCTGTATGCATATATTTCTTTCTAAATAGTAGAAAATCTTATTTCCTTATAGAAAACAATGATTTATTATTTTCATAAATTAGAAGGTAGCTCAGAGCCGGGTGTGGTGGCACAGGCCTGTAATCCCAGCAGCTCATGAGGTTGAGGCAGGAGGATCATGAGTTCAAAGCCAGCCTCAGCAAAAGTGAGTCACTAAGCAACCCAGTGAGACCTGTGTCTAAAATACAAAATAGAACTGGGGATATGGCTCAGTGGTCAAGTGCCCCTGAGTTCAATCCCTGGTACTCCCCCCCAAAAAAGAAGGTGGCTAAGTTGTTTTTAAGGTCAAATTATGGAAAAGGGCCTGAGACTGCAGCTCAGTGGTAGAGCACATGCCTAGCATGCATGAGGCACTGGGTTTGATCCTTAGCACCACATATAAATAACAAATGAATAAAATAAAAATCCATCAACAACTAAAAAAAAATTTTTAAAATCATGGAAAAGGTCTAAGTAACAATGTTGCCAAAAGTAAAGTCATTTTTTAAATAGCCCTTTAAATTTTAATTGGCAGTTAGCTGAGGAAATAACAGCTGCATAACTCAATCTATTCATATACTTTCCAAATATCATGCCTTGAGTATAAACAGCAGACAGAAAAGTAAGCTTCAAATTGCTTCTACATAGGAAAGAAAACATCAATTTCCATTAGAGCTATTTTTAGATCCCCTGCTCTAAGGCTTTATGAAGGATTAGGTGGGTCCAGGAAGTATGTGTAGAAGAGAATTACAGTCACCCTTAAAAGAGAGCTCACTCTATGTGTGTATGTGCACTTGCACATGTGCACACACACAAGTAATGAATAATCCTTGCAAATGAGATTACATCCTATAAGAAACGGATCTAAACTTGAAGTGTTCTCAAAAATGTCCATCTCGAAAATGTAATTCTTCTGAAGAAGAGCGCAAAACAGTGGGAGTGATAGCCTTTGCAGACTAGGTGATAAAAGACAAAAGAAGCAAATGAAGAAGCTTAAGATCCCAAACACACACACATACATGCACGCACGCACGCACACATATAGAAATATACTAAATAAGGAAGATCTTATATAAATTGAAGGATAGAAGAAGAAAACTGGAATCCTGAAAGACAAAACATAAGTTACATACTATGAATAAATATTAACATTCTGATAATAGAGAACATATATTTTGCTCAGAGGCACATAGAACAATCACAAAAATTGATAAAATATCAGATTATATTGAAACCATCTGTAAGTCCCAGAAAGTAAAAATATTGGCAATAATGTAAATGCCCATACATAAGAGAATAACTGCATAAACTTTCACATATGCATGATGCAATACTGTGCAGGTATACAAGGAAATAAGGTATATCTCTATGAACTAATATGTAGTGATTTTTAAGTGAGGAAAAAATCAAAAGGTAAAATAGTATATCTAAATGGCACTACTTGTAGATGGGAAAGGGGGAAATAAGAAGGTGTATGTAAGTATCTTTATTTTTTAAAAGAAACACAGAAAGATAAACCAGAAATGATGTAATTGATTTCCTCTTGAGGGAGGGTGGGAATGAGATAGAAGTCTTCTACTGTGGTTACTGCTGCCTCTGATTCTTGCTTGTGTATATAGTTTCATTTCTTGAATCACATTACAATTTAGACATAGACTGTACATGAGATAATTAAATGTGTCAGTGTTAAATTTCCTGGTTTTGGTAATTTCACTTTGTTATGAAAAATAATATTCTAGTAAAACCTCTGGATTTAGGTATAAATGAGGTCTGAAATTTGTATTCAAATGATTAAGAAAAAATATCTTTCATACACACACACCATACATATATACATATATACATATATACACATATATACACATATATATAATTGAGAGGATAATAACGCAAATGAAATATTCTGAAATTTGGGTAAGTGGTATTCACTTGTTTATTATCCTTAACATTTCTGTGACTTTAAAATTATATGAAAATTATTTTTAAATCATATTTCCAAAATTAAATAGATGGTTCTACTAGAATAATAGTCTATTTTAATTGATTTATTCTGATGAGTTATTCAACAAGTACAGTTCCTCAAAACATGCATTCTTATTTCTATGTACTGGTATAGCTACACCTTTTTCTTTGGACTAGTTTCAGTTTTGATTAGGTGGAGCATCTGTTATGATTGGCTAGTGTCCTTGGTATTTTGGAAATGTAATGAGTAGTATTCATTTTTCTATGGGTATAGTCCCAGAAATTAAATTCTATACTCAAAAACTTGCAGTGAATTTCAACTTTATATAGAATGCACTAATTTAAAAACTAAATAAATAAGACTGTTGATGCCCAGATCATGGAGTCCCCAAAGACCACCAGGGAGACCGAGGCATGTATATAAAAGCAAAGAGCCTTTATTCGGGCTTAAGCTCCCTCTCTCAGACTTCACCTACGCAGTGGGTGCATGCAGAGAGCCCAAACAATAGCCAAGCAGAGTTTTTAAAGGGTAAGGGATGGGGTAGCTACAGTGGACATGACGTATGCACTGCATCATTACACAAGCACCAGTTACAATCGTATAGCACCTATTGGTGACAATATTGACCATTCAGAATCTGGGGGGTGTTCATTACATTTGGCAGGACCCAATCATGACTTTTGAGAATCTTTTGAAAATGACCAATTATGAGGTGAGTTTAAAGGGCCCATGTGGGGTTTGAGCAAGTGGCAGTGATTGGCTAGTTTGTACAAAGTAACTACCTACAGTTCTTAGACCCTGACTCAGACCTCGGGAATGCCAAGTGTATAATTTTTAACTTCTTTGATTATCTGATCTGTGGGTGGTCCAAGAGTGGCTTCAGTCTTGAGCAATGTGTGTCTTTTCCTGGAACCAAAACTCAGGCCTACCAGTTTTTCTGGAGGGTCCGAAGCCTGTCATGGAGTTTATTTAGCTCGGTCTTTCAGAGACCAGTAGAAGAATAGAGGACAGGGCATGGGGAGGGAAGAGGGAAAAGAAAGGGGAAGTACTGGGGACTGATTTGGAGAAAATTATATTCCATGCTTGTATAATTATATCAAAATGAACCCAACTACAATGTATAACTAAAATGCAATAATAAAAATAAAACAAAAATTTCAGTCCAAAATTATCTAGGTTAAATTCTGTGACACATTAACTAAAATTAGTCTTTGTTGAAATCATTTTATGCACAAATGTTTACTTCATTTAATTTTTGAGGGCTGTATCTAATATATGACACACATTTTTACATGTCATTAAAATTTTTTATAAATGTAATATGCAAATGGGCATATTTTATGTAGACAAACTATACTTTTAAAAATATTCTCCAATATTTGGACAGATGGTTTGTGCCAATTTCTCCTTAAAGTTTTGAACTTTGCTTAAATACAACCTTATCCCCTTATCAGTCATGTTATCACTTTTTATTTTAAGCCATCCTAAATCACTTTTAGATGTATTTTTTACAAATATATAATTGGATTCTAATTGTTTATAACATTTGAAAATTATGCTACACTGTCATATTCATTTTTAATGCTTCAGTTATATTTAATTCATTTTCTCTTTGCTCTAGTCTTTTTCTTTTTTTCAGTACTTTTGATTATCTGAAAATATGTAGGTGATTCTTCTAGAGCATACCTTTTATAAAGTTAATAATTAAAACAGTATTTCTCAAATTCTCTTAGACATGAAAAGCATATGTATTGTCTTCTATCAGAGAAATACATGTTTCTATTTCTCTAGCATGTCTCTCTTCAACCTTATATTCCAAAATATCAAAATGAACACTATCTATTTTGTTAATAAATTTGAAAAAGTTTTCTTATAGCTTTAAAACTAGTTTTCTTAAAACACTTAGAACATTCACATCCTCTACTTCAAAACTGACATGCTAATTTAGCCTTATACATATATTTAAATAGATTAAAACACTTAATGGCAAGCAATTAAACAGCCTTTCCAGCCCTTTATTCTGATTCTTTTCTAGATGGCCTTTATTAACAATGAAGATTTTAAGTCTTTTGTTCCATTGGTTGGTTTTGGTAGGTACTATATTATCAGAGTTCTTGCATACTTCAGAATCCATGTTGCCCTTTGTATATGAATAACAAGGACTATTTGGCAGTATTAAGGTTATTTGGACACACTTCATTTTCTTCAAAACTTGTAGATATTGTTCCATTTCTTTCAGATAGTAAACATTGCTATGGAGATGTTGAGACAAGCCTTAGATCTGTTGTTATATGTGTGTGGGGGGGGGAGGTATGTAAACAGACATCCAAAGTTTTCTTTTTTTATACCATATTTTACATATTTTTGGTTGTTTATTTGGTATTTGGTCCAAGAATTTATGCATTGTGATAAATAAAGTTTATCCAAGAATGCAATGACAGTTCAAATTTACTACATTAGCATATTAAAGGAGAAAAATGGACTTAAAGACATGAAAGATGAAAAGTGATTCCATAAAATGAATTTGTGAGAATTTTTTAAGTCTCAGAAAATTGGAAACAAATGTGAACCAAAGGCCTATGGTAATCTTATAATTATTGGTAAGACTTTCAAACCACTTACTAAGTTTTTAAAATGGCAAGTATTTTTTAACACTCTTTCTCAAAATTAAATATTGTTCTATAAAACTTAAAATGCAATACAATGAATTAAAGAAATAAGAATACAAACCACTAATGAAAAGTCCAAATTATTTTGCTAAGATTTGTTTATATCACAATTACACCAGATTCCTATAGGTGAAATTTCTTAAATCTGATATGAAAATGAGTGATTTTGAGTAGGAAAATGGTGATGCCATTGTCTGAATTGAGGGAACACTTAGAGTAGTTATGTGTTTATGAGGTAGGGAGGTGATATGATCTGTTTTGATATAGTGACTTAAAGTCCTATGAAATGTCACTGTGAATTTATTGATTTGCTGAGTGAGCAGTCATATTATACAGACAACACGGAAGGTAACTCTTGCTGCAGTGATATCTCTGGAATTTATTGGTATATAGATAATGGAAGTCATGAGATTGCCTTGAAGGAAAACAAAAGAACATTTCTCAAAAGTTTGGTAGCAGGAGTATTCCTCAGAATACCATGAAATTGTGATGCCCCCTGCTTCACTCTTCTTGCTAACGATTGCTTTGGCTATTCTGGGTCTCTTATTTTTCCAAATGAATTTCATGATTGCTTTTTCTAGTTCTATGAAGAATGTCATTGGGATTTCAATAGGAATTGCATTAAATCTGTGTAACACTTTTGGTTGTATGGTCATTTTGACAATATTAATTCTGCCAGTGACAGGTTAATTCACGATATCTAAGCTATGGAACAAATGTAGATGCCCTTCAATAGAGGAATGGATAAAGAAAATGTGGTATATATACACAATGGAATATTATTCAGCCTTAAAGAAGAATGAAATGATGGCATTTGCCAATAAATGGATGGAGCTGGAGAATATTATGCTAAGTGAAATAAGCTAATCCCAAAAAAACAAAAGCTGAATAGAAGTACTTCGGATTAGGCAGAGGAGAGTGATGGGAGGTGAGAGCTAAGCAGGTAGGAAGGATAATAGAATGAATTGAACATTATTATCCTATGTTCATATATGACTACATGACTGGTGTGATTCTAAATTATATACAACCACAAGAATGAGAAGTTATAACTCCATTTATGTATGATATGTCAAAGTGCATTCTATTGTCATGTATAAATAATTAGAACAAATTTAAAAAAGAATACCCTGGAAAACACATTAAAATTTGTATTCCTAAGCTTCCTTCTTTACTGAACAATATAGAATGCTCATAAGTTGATGGGGGGTTCAGTAAACTATGGATAGACATAAAATAAAGAAACATAACAAAAATTTAGTTTGCAAATAATAGTCAAACTTGACATAATATGAAGCAGGTAATTATGGACCAGATATTTTACCTCTCTGCACTTACATCTCTAGAATGTAAATGACAGTAGTGTTAATAATTACCTCATAGGGTTTTACAGGTTCTATATGAGTTAGTGCATATAAAGATGCCCATTGTTGTTGCTAATATAAAGCAGGTGTTCCATAACATTCCTTTATCTTATTACTGTTTGATGCTTTACTGCTCTATCCCCGTTGTTTCATACCAAAATCTTCTCCTTCCTGAGTTGTTGATTTTTGATGTATATCAATACTTCTCAGCTGAAGTACTCTCTAAATCATATACTGAAGAGTGAAGCAGGTGACTCAGCTAAGTATTTTCATGTCTTCTTTCTCTCACATATCACATGAGTCTTATTTTTTCCTCTCAAAATTCTGCAATCATCCTTCCTCTGCTTCTGAGGGACAAGGTAAAGAAGGATCAGATGCCAGTCACACTCTTTTTGTAGAAAGTATGATATACTTTTTCTTTGAGGGTATATTTCATAAATATCATACCTCAAAAATTATTGGCAAACCTGGTTGTATTTTATTATTAGTTCTTTTACATTACTGTAAAGGTCCTTGAGTAGTATCAATCAGGTAATACAAAATAAGATATCCAAAGTTGGAAAGAATAAAATCATTTTACTGATTTTTTTCTTATTTGAGTTATATGTGCATTTTTTCTTTTTTTGCCTGTTTTATGTTCTCTTTATCCTTTCTTACACCTTTCTTACACTTCTCTTACACTTTTTCTCAAAGTCCATTTATTATATCCAATGTTTATTTCCTCTATTGTAGGTTATATTTCAGCTGTTTTTCAATTTTGTTTTACTGTTAAGTAAAAATTCTTGTTCTCCAGATTTCCATATATGTCATAAAATTTTATCTACTTTAAAAATTAAAATATTTATTCAGCTTTGTTTGGCTCAAATAAAATAAAATTTTCAATTTTCTCCATTTATTATTGTAAATCTATTCAGTGAGAAGGGTTTGTTTTGATTTTTCAAGGTAGACCTGATTTTAAGCATCTTTTTATAGCAATGTATAGATGACAAACAAGAATTACAAATAGGAAAAATAAATTTTTAATCTTAGTAGCAAATATCTGTACCTAAAACCATCCTTATGATAGCAGCAAAGCTAAACAAACTGAAAATCAATAAATTTAAATCAACTTAGGAATTGAGCTTATAGGGCAAACCACCAACCAAAATCTGTAGAGACAGGTGAATACAGAGGATCACAGCTTACTGGGAATAGAAGCCGCCACCGGAGACTGCAATCAATAGAAACACTTAAACAGCAATTGACTACATGCTAGACTACATCACAGACCATGTTGGGAATTAATAATTCTAGAGGGGTGCATTTTAGGGTGACCATCACACTTTGGTGAGACTTACCTCTGGGTATTCCAACAGGTTCTCAAGTGAAGATTGGAGAAAAAACACCTTGTGTTTGCAACAGGAAAAATAAAAAGTAGCCATTTGGAAATATATCCATATCATTCTGTTCTTCCTAGAAGAGACCAGCCTGGTTCTTTGTCTGACTGATGGGAATGTCAAATTCTGGAGAAGCCTCCCTGGTCTTTCTGTCTCACATAAACTAAGAACAACTAGGCTAAGAAACTCTGAAGAATCATAAACACTTTTGTTACAAGGTACTTGTACTATCCATGAAGTAGTGTAGTATTAATTAAAGTAGAATTAATTTTTTTATAAATGTATATTGCAAACCCAATGGCAACCACTAAAATAATTACAAAAATAGTTGATATGATAAGACAGGAGAGAAATGGAATCATATAAAATTCCCAATTAAATCTGAAGGAAGAAAGTAGAATAAAAAAGAATAGGTGCAGTGAGTAAGAAACAGTTGCAAATATGATAGATACCAATTCAACCACATTACTTTATACATGAGTAGACAAATACATCAATTACAAGACAAAGTCACCGAAAGAATAAGACACAATTATATATTATCTTTAAGAAGTCTACTTTAAATATAAAGGCCCAAACAAAATAAAAGGAATGAAAGAAAAATATACCATTCTAGTATAAATAAAGAGAAAGTTGGAGTTGGATGTGGTAGCTCACACTTATAATCCCAGCAGCTCAGGAGGCTGAGGCAGGAGGATCACAGGTT
The DNA here is from genome assembly GCA_028644305.1 of Xerus rutilus. NCBI lineage: Eukaryota > Metazoa > Chordata > Mammalia > Rodentia > Sciuridae > Xerus > Xerus rutilus. The sequence continues at coordinate 44,293,260 of CM053405.1, read as the reverse complement.
CAAAGCCAGCCTCAACAAATTAACAAAACCCTGTCTCAAAATAAAAAAATAAAAAGAGCTGGATGTGTAGCTCAGTAGTGAAGCACCCCTGGATGCAATCTCTGGTACTAAAAAAAAAAAGCTGAAGCAACAATATTAATTACAGACTAGTAGACTTCAGAATAAGGAAACTGTCAGGAATAGAGTCGAGTAATGCATTACTTGATGATTAAGAGGTAACTTTACAAGAAGACATAAAAGACCTTAATGTTTGTGAGCTGACAATGGAGCATCAAAGCACACATGAGACAAATACTGCTAGAACTCCAGGAAGAGCTAGACCATGCCCTGTTATAGTTAGAGACTTCAATCGCGGTGCTTTCAGAAATTCACAGATCCCGCAGGCAACATATCCATCAAATAGTTGAAATTAATCAGTCAACTGAACTTAATTGATCTTTATGAAATATTTCATCTGACAACAAATTTCCATTCATCTCAAGCTTGCATGAATTATTTACCAAGACACAAAACATTCTGTATTATGACATACCTCAAAATATTTTAAAAATAGAAATTATACAAAATATATTGCAAGAATACAATGGGTTAAAGTAGGAATCAATAAGAGTTGGCAAACCCTCAAATATGTGGAGATTTAACAACATTCTTCTAAATAAAACAGTCAAAGAATTTCAAACAATTAGAATCATTTTTAGACTAAATTAAAACACAACTTATCAAAATTTTCCAAATACAAAGAAAGCAGTGCTTAGGGGGGAATTTATAGCATATAGTACATGTAATAGAAAAAAATGATCCAAAATAATTTAACCTTCCACATTAAGAATTTAGAGAAAAGTTGGACACTGTGGTACACACCTATAATCCCAGATACTTGGCAGGCTGAGGTAGGAGGATCACCAGTTTGAGGCCAGCCTAGACAACTTGGTAAAACTCTGTCTCAAAATAAAAAATTAAAAGGGCTGGGGATGTAGTTCAGTGGCCCTGGGTTCACTCCACAGTATTGAAAAAAAATCTAGAGAAAGAAGAGCAATATAAACCTAAAGAAAGTAGAAAAAAGAAATAATAAAAATTAGAGCCATGATGAATTAAATACAATAAAGGAAAGCATTAGGGGAAATTAATAAAACCCAAGTTCAATATATTTGATAAAATCTAGGCAGGTTAACCATAAAAAGAGAAGGTATAAATTACTAAAATTAGAAATGAAAGGCCATTGTCTAGTGATCCTGTGGACATAATAGAAAAATAAAGAAATACTATGAACTTTATATTTGCAAATTTGATAACACATGAAATGAATAAAAATCCTTGAGACAAACTACAGCACAGTCATGCAAAGAAAAATAATTTGAACAAATCTATAGGTATATAAATCAAATCAATAATAACTTTCCTAAAAGTGAAGCACCAGATCCAGATAACTTCACCAGAGAATTTTTCCACACACATAAGGAAGAATAATACCAATTCTCTATAGTCTCTTTAAGAAAAAGGAAACAAAGTTTTTAGAGTTTAATTTTTTAAAAACAATTATTTTTCCACAGACAAGCTATAAAAACATTCTATTTATCAATATTTTTTAATACTTCCTATGTGCTTTTTACTGGTTGAGTATACAGAGAAACTCTAACAATTTATAAAAGAGAGAGCTCAGTCTGAATCAAAGTTTTAATGTGATCTAGTCTGACCAAAAAAAAAAAAATTCAAAGCTATTAAAATTCTCTTTCAAGATCTCCTAAATAAGTGAACATACTGATGCTTATGTTGCATAATTGTTAACACCAGAGATAGTATATGATCTATTTGGCCCAATGTCCGACATGTAATAAGGCTATTCTAATAACTTTTTGATTAGGTAAATAGTAAGTTTTGAAAAGAAGAAACCACAAAAATTCAAATCATAATTGGAACATAAAAATTAAATACTATAAAAATTTCTTTTGTCATCTATAAAAAATTTTTTAAAGTTTTTTTAAATTTTAAATATTAACACATTAACTTTTATGGAAAAAACAATCAAGTACTAATATATTTTTAGAATATATATTGTAAAATAAAAATCATACAAGAAGAAATTATTAAATTCATTTTTTATTTGTCAAGGAACTTATTTTTATAGTTCTCTAGCATCATTCTCATAAACAATGAACTCATAATTTTTTGAGATACATTTTAGTTTTCCAGAATTTTTTTACATTTTCTGAGTGTCAGATAAACTCTTTCACACTTTGGAATGGGGTTTATCTTATATAGAAAGGGTAAACGTAAGTAGTTACTAATTTGAAGTAGCTGGCTCATTTATGAGTATTGTTGTTATAGTTTTATTTTTTTCTTTCATAGGTATGAGGCTCAGACAAAGAAAGTCCATTATACTATCCACAAAACCAAGGGCCTGCTTCACCAAGCCCTGGTGTAGTTATGTCTTTAATATTTACTGCTGGTGAACTATTAAAGAAACCCTTGTCAGCATTACAAAGTCTAAAAACTTAATAAAGTTTTAAAATTATGTCAGTTATAAAATTTTTTCAAACACAATAAATGGTAATCCAAATACAGTATTATAAATATGAAGTTATTTTTCTCACTTACCAGGAAATCTAGACAAGCATCAGGACTAGCACATTGTTGTCATTAAACTCATTCTATTTTTCTATTAATCACCCTTACTTGTGGTTTTTATTGCTGTTCATTAGTCATGAAATACATGCTAATAATCTGGCCCCCAGTTCATGTTTCAGGAAGGAAGACAAAGAAAGTAACAAGGAGTAAAACGTATCACAGTAAATTTTCATGTCACATTGGTTAACTATCCATTCTATCTGCAGAGTAGGCTGGGGAACATAGGTTTTAGCTGTGTAATTTTCCCTGTCAAATAAACCTAGGATTCTTTTAGTAAGGAGGAAGGGAATAGATTTCAACGTGACAACCAGCCATGTCTGCTACATTGAGAAATTCATGCTTGGTTATTTGTACCATTATGGACTGGCTGCTCCAGAAGTCTATACAATTATTGACAGTGCAGTTTTCAAGGAAAACTCATCAATCTACTGAAGACCAGTTGGCCTTGGAAAAAATAAGTATTACTTTCATTTTAGAGTTATGGTAATATTTTGACCAGTAGATTCATTCCCATTGTACTGATCTACCAGCAGTTATACTTGCCTGCTAACTGAGCTTGTCTACTAACTATTGCTATAAACTTCTCACTGCAATAATATTCCATAATTGATGGTAGCTACTCTATTGCACATATATAAGCCATTGAATAATGCTAAGTGATTTACTTAATATTATATTATCTTTTTGCTGCTGAGAAAACTGTTATTGTACAATATTTCTCAGTTAATTAGTGGGAATCCACTTATTTGAATTCATACTGGTAGTTCTCACACTTTAATGTGCACAGAAATTACCTGGGGTTCTTGGTTAAAAAAAAAAAATGAGGAGTCTAAACATTCACAGCCAGAAATACTGATTCAGTAGATCTAGAACAAGATTTGTAACTAATGTAAATTATTTAAAGTGCTACAGGTGAATTGTGATACTGAAAGCCCACAAGTCTTATTTTGAGAAATACCATATCTGGCAGTTTGACCATAACATTAGAGCTTTCCAAGAATATGTGTTATCATCTCCTATTGCGGTACATCAAGAAGAAATATTTACTGAAAATACTTACAAATTCACACATTATTTGGAATATAGTTTCCTCTTCTAAGAAGAAAAAATGTGTTCAATTGGCTTTCCTAATTTTGTATGATGATGAAATAATCAAAGTACATGGATATTTATATTGTACTTTGTATGGTACTCTACATCTCTATCCTTGATACCATTACCATAGCACAGTCCCTTATTAGATTTTTTGCAAAAGTTAATTAAATGCCTTTCTGACTGCATTTTCCTTAATAAATGTAAATGTCACAGACTCTAAGTTGGAATAGATCTTAGAGGGCACAATTGCAAGTCATCTCATTTTATTAAAATAGAACAAAACAAAACTGCAGAAAGAGTAAGGGATTTTCTCCAAAGGCAGAAATTCAGCAAATAATGGAATTGGAATTTGTAGAATTGAAGTAAACTTGAAGTAAAAGTAATCTAAATGATTCCATCTAATTCCAAACAGTTCTTGTGTATTGTATCAAATGTAAAGAATAAAATGTTTAGGAAAGAATTATGTAGCCATAGCAAAAGGGAAAAATTCATCCTAGTCAAGACTCTTTTGATTTCAAGTGAAAGAATCCTAATCAGACTACTTCAAGAACCAAGAAGAGCATTTATTGAAAAGATCCAAAAACATCTCCAACCCCAGGTGGGAACTCTAGCTTATCTCACAAATGCCTTGCTTCCAGGAACTGGAAAGTTATCAGCAACCAATATCCACTTTATTATGGAAAGTATAGACTACATTTGTGTCTTCCTAATATTGGATGCAAGATTTGGACAGGTTCACTGACCTAGTTACAGCAGCCGCAGACAAAGGCAGACCTCCCAATTTAGAAACAAAGCTGACGTCTGCAGCAACTTCAGTTAGAAATCTCTTGTCCTTAACATAGTATAGAGCTTTACTTTCAGCACCTGAACCTAAGAAGTGTTGATAGTAACTATAGTAGGGTGGCATTTCAAATTCCAATAGAAGTGAAGTAGATTTTTAAAAATAAGTGAATAGGCTCAAATATCATAAGGATATAAATTTTTAAAATATACTGAGTAGTCGGATAATTTATTTTCCATTATATGGCAAATTTTGAGTAGATGTGATATCACTTAATTATCCTGTTTACGAAAAATTATTTTGTCATGGAGCCAAGTCAAAAGAAGAAGAAACAGAATTTTCACAGGCATTTCTTATCACTATATGAAATCATTGTCTCAGCAACTCTAATTCTAGAATGTTATAAGAAATTAACAATAGATACGTAAAAATGCTTCCAAACCATATTTATAACATATCAGAAACTAAATATTCTAAAGAGGAGTGTATTTCAAATATGTAGGCATATAAACACATGAGAACACTATACAGTCATTAAACATATATATTTTTGAAGATAAAATTTTAAAGTGAAGAAATATATTGGAAAATTGGATAAATAAAAAAAGGATATGTTGGATTTTTAAGGTTAACAACCACTTAAAAAGAGAAAATTTTAAACTTTTTAAAGAAAATCGTACTTAAACAAGAAAATATTAGTTATAAATCTGTGTGCCCCAAACTGACAGCTGAGGAGGAGAGAAAAAAAAAACACACACAAGAAAAACTTCTAGGAATACTGGGAAAACTCAATGTAAACACTATGATATGGAAAAACTTAACATGCATTTTTTTGCAAACTCATCAGTTTTGGAAAAACTGTTCATTAAAAATCTGAACAATATAGAAAAGATACACCAGAGAGGAAAGGAAATTACTGATTTATATACTACAAATTAGAAGATTTGCATTTGTAATTACAACCATGCCACCTTTAGAAAATGTCTTTGTTTTGCTAATTTCCAGATATAGTTTTCTTCAATATAAAATTATAGTTTATTATCTGAGTTTCTAGAAATATTACTGCACTGTCTTCTAGTTAAGGCTACCATTAAGAAATTTATTTTCTTTGTGTCAGTCTTTTAAGTCACTTTTTTTTTTTTTTTGGTCGATTTCAAAATTTTTCTCTTTATTTTGTTCTACACTTTTAATACATGGCTTTAAAAGGTTTTCTTTTTTTAATTTTTACTACCAGATATGTATCTATTTTTGAATATAAGGATTGGTGTCTTTTATCAGTTGTGGAACATTACCAGTTACTCCCTTCAGGAGTTGCAGTTTTAGGTTGGTCTTCTGCTTGAACTGGATCCTTGCTTGCACCGCATAAAGCTTTTCTCAGGTCTGTTACCTTCATGGACCATTAAAACCCATACTCTTGACTAGCAAGAATCCATAGATGTTTCCACAGAAAGATACTTTCTCCTACTTGTATTCTTCTTACAATTTATATAAACTATGTTTCTGGATTTTCAAGATTACTCTTATCTTGCTTCTTGCACAAATATATGTTTTCCCAGTGTTATTCAGTATAGTATTTGATTATAATGGGAAATTTTGCCAAAAAAAGGTCTGTTTTATTATTGTTTTGGGTATAGAATTCTATGACACCGAGTTTCAATATTTTCTGTCCTTTTATAGCATTTACGTAGAATTTTGAACATATTTCAACAAATATAAGAGTAAACATGGCAACATAGCATTCAAAAATATATTCAGATTTTTTGTAACAAGTTTTTGGACACAAATTTATGTTATAAAATTTACAATTTGAAGTATTTCATTTCAGTATTTTAACCATATTTGCAGAATTAGTTAACAAATATCACTGATTTTTGGACATCTTTATCTCCCCCCAAAATAGTCCCATAACCACTGAATATTACCACCCATTTTTCTCTCCCACAGTCCCTGGTTACCTCTAATCCACTTTCTGCCTCCATGGATTTGCTTATTCTGAACATTTCATGTAATTGATTCATATAGTATATGGCTGTTTATGGTATCTCCTTTCACTTAGCATGTTTTCAAGGTTCCTTCATGTTGTAACATGTGTCAGTTCTTCATTTATTTACTGTGAATAACACTCCATTGTTTGATACAGTACACTGAATAATGCTACCTTCCCAAAGCATCCACACCCTAATCCCTAGAACTTGTGAATATGTCTTGAACACAGTGCAAAAGTTGTTTATAAAGACTCTGCAACTGAGGACTCTGTTTACATTAGCTACAAAAAGGCCCAAATACCTGGGAATAAATTTAATCAATATTGATGCAAAAATTAAATAAGATTCAAAAAATGGAAAAATATTCTATGTTCATAGAATGAAAGAATTAATATTATTAAAATGCCCCTACTCCCTAAAGCAATTTCCAGACTCAAGGCAATCCCTATCAAAATGCCAATGACATTCTACACATAAATAGAAAAAAATACTACTATAATTTATACAGAACTATAAAACAACCCAAAAGACAAAGCAATCTTGAGCAAAAAGATAAAGCTGGAGGCATTGCACCATTTGTCTTCAAAATATTCTACAAGGCTGTAGTAACCCATATCATGGCATTGGTATAACAGTGTTGTTACTTTGGGACCTTACATTTACAAAGTAACCTAACTACGAAACTTCAAGACAACATAGAGGAAAATCTATGACCTACCTCCAGGCAAGGAATTTTTAGATAAGATCTCAAAAGCCACAGACAACTAAACCAAAAATAGGCAAATGGACCAATCAACGGAGGGAAAAGACAACCTACGAATGGGAGAAAAGACATTGGAAATCATATATTGGATAGAAGCCAAAATCTAAAATATTTGATATTCAAAATACCAAACTACTTAGTAACTAGAAAACAAGTCTATTAAAAATTGGCTAAGGACATACATAGGCATTTCTCAAAATGAGATATAAACAACCAAGAAATACATGAAAAAAATAGTTAACATCTCTAATTATTAGAAAGGCAAATTAAAACCAAAATGAGATATGATCTTACACTCATCAGATTGTCTATTTTCAAAACAATGAAAGATAATATGTGCTAGTGGTGATGTGGAGAAAAAGGAACCCTTATACATTTATGATATGTAATTTACTAGAACCATTTGAAAACCAGTATAGGGGTTGCTCAAAGAAAGATAGAATTCCCATATGAGTCAGCAAATCCATAGTGGGTATAAACCCAAAGGAGTTGATTTCAGCGTGCAGAAGAGATGTCCACACTCTGACATTCATGGAAGCTTTATTCACAATAGCCAAGATCTGGAAACACCCTAAATATCCATCTGCAGATGAGTAGATTTTAAAAATGTAATATATTCCATATATGATGGAATACTATTCAGGTACAAAAACAACCAGGAAATTGTCATTTGTGACAACATTGATGAACCTATAGGACATTATGTGAAGTGATACAAGCAATGCACAGAAAGACAGATACTGTGTGGTCTCATTTATATGAGAAAACTAAAACATGGAGCTCACAGACAGAAAGTGCCCCAGAGCCTGGGGCAGAAGGGGAAGGATGAAAGGGGAAAGGGGAGATGTTGATCTGTGGGTTCAAAGTCACAACTATGTGAGAGGAGTACCATGCTGTTACTGTCGCACAGACTGACAGTTAATAAGTTGTTAAGAACATAGAAGAATTTTGAATGTTCTCATCACAAAGGAATAATAAATGTTTGAGATGATAGGTATTAATTGTAATGATAAATATTTGAGATGACATGTTAATTGCCCTGATTTGATTATTAACAGATGTAAACATGCATCAAAACATCTTATTGCAATCCCCAAATATATATGCTTATCATTCATTAGTTAAAAATAAAACTTTTTTCCAACTAAACCATCATGGCATTTATTACCTATTTCCTATGTTTTACAATATTTTCCTATGAAGTACAAAAAGAAATTTTTAGAGTGACAACTTTTGAATTTCAGTATTTTTACCTTTTTAAAATAATGTTCAAAGTTCAGAAGGAAATGACAACCATATTATTGGATATTTGGGGGAAAAGGATCCTAGTTATAGATTTTCATAAACTTAAATTGTGTCCTTACAGCTATATTATATAAAAAGCAGCACCTAAAAGCTAAATACTCAGATATTTAATAGAGGAACTTTACAAAGTATTGAATATTCAGCCTGGTTTATTCTTGCTACTTATAGAAAAATAAGAGGGATGAGATAAATTAAGTGAAGAACTAATGAGTTGTAAAGGATGTGATGATTTGGAAAGCTTCTTATATATGCAAGTTTCAAAGGATGCTAAGTCTAGTAAATTCACTGTCACTGAATTTTTCAAAGTTTTCTCCAGCAAGAAACCAAATTTTTTGAAATTTTCTCCAGCAAGAAACCAAAGGCATGAATAAACAACCTTTGACTAATGATTTTTTTCCTAATGCCTTTTAAGGAATAAAAGATCACAGTCACAATATTCAGTTGCAAATAGTGTTATTTGAAGAGATTAGGAGATTAGGCATTTGACTCATGAACCTCCTCAACAGATATCTAAAAAAAATGAGGAATATAGATGACATTATCTAGGAGACACATTTAGAGGAGGCTTTTATCTAAAATAGTGAACATTCAAAACATGAAAGATCCAAAGAGTTCTTGAGAATTTTACATCAGCAAAAATACTGCTGTCTTGAACTGAAAGTGCAGAGAGGACAAAATGAAAGATGGCTGTCAGACTCCTGAAGTTCTTTAGGCAGAGAACAAGATAATAACACTACTCAGCTTCAAATGAACTGTCCTTTCAGGAAACAGGAAGAGTGACTCCACAGGTGGGGCATTGATTCCAGAGGATGGTGCTGAAAATGATAAAGGCTTATTCTTAGCCTATAAAATTTGATGTTTTCCCTTATGGAATTCAAGATTACTTAAGAAGGGTGACTCCTTTTGCTCTTTGCATATTTTCCCCTTTTGAATTCTATTAACTGTTATCTGATATCTGTCTCACCAGTATATTTTCGGGAGCGTATACAGTGGTCTTATCTCCAGTTTTGCTTTTTGCAGTTTGTTACCAGAGGTCAACAGCACACCAAAAATATTAACTGGAAAATTTCAGAAATAATTTATAACTTTTAATCTACTTTTATTGTGATGTTATGATTGTTTCTATTTTACTTCTAGTTGTTGTTTTAAATCTCTTACTGTGCCAAATTTATAGATTTAACTTTATCATAGATATGGGGAGGGAAACAGTATATATAGAGTTTGATGCTAGCTATGGTTTCAGGCAGCTACTGGAAATCTTGGAATGTATTCCTATGAATAAGGTGGGCCTATATAACTTATTTTCCAGTTTCACAGATCCTGAGATGGAGAAGAATTTGAACTTGAAAAACTTATATTTAAATATAAAAATTATATTTAAAAAATTATATATTAAGAGTCTTACCTGCTTTATTTAAGTAAGTTATAACTTTTTGCATAAGGACAAAATCACCTAAGGACGTATCTCTCAGAATATGTGTCTTCAATGATATATGATTGTATGTGAAAATTTGACAAACCTAAATTACAAATATTTAATCCTATGAATACTATGATAAAGTTAATGTATAAGTTTAATTTCTGTTTCTTAACCACCTAAATGTATGTGTTGCTGAGATGTGTACTCTATGTGTACTATACTAGATGGAGGACTATGTCTCCTGGAGATAGGCTGGATGATGAAGTTTTGTAACGGTCATAGTCTATAATGAGACTAAATTATGACAAATAACAAAACTCTAGCCTTTATCAGTTGCTTTATATTCTTTTCCTGTGCACAACACAGACTTTTGTCATGTCAAGACACTTCCTGGTTTATCATATATATTTGATTACTGTAGTGAGACTATGGCAAACTGAAAATGGCATGGTAGGGAAATTTCATATTTAACTGAGGTTATAACAAACCTAGATATACAGGATTTGCACAAGTCATGGTACAGTGGCTTCTAATCTTTTCGAGAATATCTGATTTTATTACCAACAAAACTCCAGAAATTTTTGAAATGAATATTTTACAATTGAATATGGAAGTTATATACATTTGAGATATAGGATGGTGCTTATGCATGCAATATTATTTATTTCTATTATAAAATATTAATTTGGGCATATGATTTGACAGGCCACTTTCTGTGAATCTGATTTATCCAAAGTGCACACAGACACATGCTCATGCACACACATACAAAACTGATATAATTAATTTGACAAATCTGGAAAAAATAGAAGACTTTTTATAAAAAGATTACTGTATTGCCTTTAGACCCATGAATTTTTAGATTTGGAGAAAGATATTAGAAATGATCTAGTCATGTGTTTCTCATTGTGTTTCATGTAAAATGGGTGCTGCACATAAGGTCAAAAAGAGGCTTTTGTAGGCATTAAGCACTGATATGATGCACTCTAAAACACAATTTTAAATAAGACAGAATTCACCCACAGAAAGCATGAAAAGGTGGGAGGCTGAAGCAGTAGGATCATGAGTTCAAAGCCAGCCTCAGCAGCTTAGCGAGACTCTGTCTCTGAATAAAATGCAAGGATTTGGATTCAGTGGTTGAATCCAAATCCTGAGGATTTGGTTCAGTGGTTCAATTCCTGGTTAAAAAAAAAAAAGGCATGAAAATAAGCCTAAATATATTTTCCTTGTTAACTACTGAAAAGATATTTGAAATTTTTTCCATGATGGCTATTTAAATTGTAAAGTATATATTAATATGTCCTATTTTCCTGTGATAATTTGAAAGGTTTTTCTATAATGACATGTCTCAAGTTCAGTAAAAATGTTTTCATATCTCTGAAAAGTCTTAGTTTTTTCACACTAATGTTTAGTACTGCATGTAAATGATTGCTGAATGAGATAAATTTTGGTGGCATGTAGACATGACATGCATGTTTACCAAATAACATCATAAGGAAATCGTTTCTTAATTTCTACTCTATACTTTTCCTTACTTACAGTGAAACTTTCCACTTGTGCTAATATATCGTTAACATTTTTCTAACACCTCTTTATTTCTAAAAAGGATGTCCCTGTCTTTAAGTGATGTGTAGCTGTATATCAAAACTCACTTAATCTACATTACAAAGATTTAATCCTATGAAGTCTATGATGAAATCTTAAACTTTTGAAATTTTGGTAATCAATGATACCAATAGGGAATGTAAATACATTATTTGTTTTCATTAGTGTTTGTATCATCAGTTTGTCTGATGCTTTAAACTATTTTAGTAAACAGTATATTTTAAAATTTTATTCTTAAAATTACTATTAAAATTTTTAGTGCTGCAATCAGGGAAACACTTAACTAACACTTTATATAGATCAGGGATTGACAAAATTTCTTGTCTAATGGGCCATGTAGTAAATATTTTAGGTTTTATGAACCTACAAGGCTATATTTCAAAATTAAAGATATTTGTGACAGAACTAGGACACAAAACACCACAGAACATTTTGTTTTTTGGTATATCACATCAGAAAGCATCTCCTAGAGTTTCAATTTAGAAAATTTCACAGAGAAATTTTTTTTCAAAAATTTTTTGAGGTGGGAAAAGTTGTTTGGCATGTATTTTATGTTTTTATATTTTACTTTCACATATATATTGTTATATGTGCACATATTATTCATTGTAGGTCTGTGATAGTTATCATACATTAACAGTAAATATAGCCATAAGGCTAAATTATTGAATCAAGCATTGAACAAAGAATATATAGTTGGAGATTTGCATAGGTTGATATAGCCAAAGGTCAGCTAAAAATATAAGGTGCTTAAAATACTTGCGTCTCTGAAAATGCTACAGTAGGGAACTATATTTCTAATAACCTACTCTTGAAATGGTAGTTCACCATTTTTTATAAGAAGTTAGGATTGTAGTTCATTGGGGCCACAGAAAAAGGACTAACACAATATCAAATTTGATTAATAATACCCATTCAGACCCCCAATGACTTGATATAAAATTGAACACTGAAAACATTTTCCATCCATTAGTTGTAAAAGTTGATGTCATTTATGGGAAATTAAGAAACGCTGTTTAATTATTCCTTTCCTCATCTAAAACTTTTCTACATATTTAATAGGGAGCTGATGACAAACCTTTTCCTGGATGAGGAAAGGAATAATTAAAATGAGTTTCTTAATTTCCTATAAATGACACCATAATTAAGTACTGAGTACTTAATTATTGAATGTCAATTCAGAAACAAATGTATCATTGGAGGGGGGTATTGGGGATTGAACTCAGGGGCACTAACCACTGAGCACATCCCCAGCCCTTTTTGTGTGTTTTTTATTTAGAGACAGGGTCTCTGAGTTGCTTAGGCCCTTGCTAAGTTGCTGAGGCTGACTTTGAACTTGTGATCCTCCAGGCTCAGCCTCCCAAGATGCTAGGATTACAGGTGTGAGCCACAATGCCTGTTAAAAACAAATGGATATGTGCTCTTTTATTCTTCTTAGGAAAAGATCCCAGTGGCCTCAACAGGGTGTAAATTAAGGAGTACTCAGTTCTCTTTAAAATAATGGGAATATGCTTAAAATATTTAAGAAAAGAAACTGAATATTTTATTAAGTACTTGATCATTGAGCTCTGGTTTGTGGTACCAAAATCCCCTGTTTATCATATGCTTTTATTGGTGAAAATGTTTGACTCATTTTTAAAACCCAGAACTAATTCACACACTTACTCTGTGGTTTATCTATAAATGAATACTGATTAAAAATGATTCACCCCACTTGAGTGAGGTTTTGTCAGCTTATTTGGAACAACCATGTATAAATTTAGGTTTTCTTCACATTCAAGTTTAAGGAAACTGAGGTACTTATATCTCTTCAAATTTTATTGTATATCACAGATGATGGAAGCAGTTCCAAATTTACAGTAATTTATTTTTTAAATATTTATTTTTAAGCCTGTAGTTTATAACTTGCGTTCCCATGGAAAAATGGTATTATGAGAGATAAATTTGCAAGGCTAGTCCAAAAAATTTTTTAATCAATAATGTGTCTCACACATAGTGTAATAGTACTGTAAAAAGTAATCACTGCAGGCACTATATTTTTCCACAAGAAGTTTTAACAAAGTAATTGTTTGGCAAAATCACTGAAAAAAATGTATTTTAGCATCTCCTTATGCATTCTGTGAAGTCACATATGTAAAGCACAGTCTCAGCCACATACTATGAAGAGTTGTTGAGGTCATTCATCACCTCTCTGTAGCAACAGTGAGACCTGCCCTTGGACAGATGCAAGCAGCATGATAGACTAAGTTAGACTTCATAGTCCAGTGCATCTTTTTTATCCAAGTTCTTCCATTTGCTGATTATGTTATGTTATGTTATGTTGTATTTCTTCATCTTTTTGAACCCTGGTTTCCTAGTTTGTGAAGTAAAGATGATAATACCGACTTGTAGCACTGTTAGAAAAATGAAATGTTATTTAAAGCAGGGAGACATCTGCTCATCATATGGTACCTTCTTTACCCATTGTAAGTGAATGGGAGTGGGGAGTAGAAAGTGTTTTCTAATAGGGTAGGTGCCACATAAAAATTGTCAAATATGTAACACTTTTGATTATGAAGGGAGGTATTAATAATTACAATAAAACATGCATAATTAGGGACTTCCCTGAGCATATAAACACATATCACAATCCTTCCTAGTAATTGTGTTATACTGGAAAAGAGGTTATTGCTTTGGTGTGGAAGAGACAGCTGTGTAGGAAGGGAACAAGATCAAAGATATGAACTCCTGCTACTCAAATAGTGTTTTGTTGGGGAAAGCAGTATAGATCTAAATATGGGGTTAATGTATGCATAAGAGCCTTGTTACCAGAGTTCATGAGTGGAGTATAGTCTGTCCTACACAAGACCATATAAGAACATCCAAAATGTTCTAAGTACAAATATAAAATTCCATTGTGAACATTAAATAATTTGGCTTCTTAATCCTTTTACCTAAATCTCTCTAGAATAATCACTTCAAGGAAGGCTATTTTTATTTGGAAATTATTTCTCTTTTCCTCTTTCTTGTTCTTCTCCATTGTTGTTCATTTCTTCCCTCCTTATGCAACTGTATGCATGTCTGTGTGTATTCTAGCAATATTTTAATTGCTTCTTTCAGAAGAACTTTACAACCACATTTGTGCGTATAAATATATACCTATTCAAAGGCCTACATTATGTGTATATATGGCCTACATTACTAAAGTCAAATAAACATTGAAAGAGATGATCTTTTCCTTGAATTTTATTTCTGACCAAACCAAGCTAAGTTGATATTTAATTGCTATCACAAACACCAACAATATACTATTTCATATACATATATATATCTAAATAGATATTTCCCTATATTTTGATTCTAAATTATTGTTATCAAACTGTGAATCATAATCCATTAATGGTTCACAAAATCAATTAAACTGCTACCATTTTAAATAAAATGGAAAGTATAATAGGATAAAGTATATCATAATTTATACAAAATATAAGAATATATGACATTTTGTTTAAGTTACATGAAGAAGAGAACACATTTATGTGTGCTAAATATCAATGTAAAATGAATTTCTACCTATGGGTAACAAATAAAAAAAAAGAATATACTGAAGATGACTGATTAAATTTCTTCTTTCCAGATGTCTTGCTATTTGAATAGACATGAACAATGTACATATGAAATCTTTTCTTAAGACTCTGAATAAATAGTAATAAATGAATTCAAGGTCTTAGTAGATGTTTACCAAATTAATGCACAAGTTGCTCTGCAGGCTATAACAAACTAGTGATGTCAAAGTGTCCATTCATTTAGATGGAAACATTATTTTAAGAAATATAATTTGGAACTCTGAATTGTCCACATTGAGAATCTTCTTTGAAGAAACTCAGTGGATAATTATTGAGTAGATGGTAAAAATTAGTATGCAGTAACACTTCTGAGATATTTTGAAGATCAAGTCTTTTACTGGGCTTTTCTAAGTCTCGTTTAACTTTGGTTTTCCTCTTTAGAGAACAAGGATATGTCATATGAGTACATTTATTTAGTCATTGATTCACTGAACCAATTTTAATTTGGTTTCTATGTCAGTACCATCCTTGCCATGCTTAACAAGATAAGAGGTTCTGACCTTCATAGAATTTATTTTGCAATAATCAAAAACAGAGAACATAAATAAACTTAAATAAGCAAGTTCTATGAAGAAATTTCAAAGGACATTGCAATAGAGTATGCCCAGAAAGTGGGCACAGTTTGGAAACTTCTGGTAGGAATGGGGTCTTTGTGGAAGTGACAGACCTGAGCTTCAAATGACAAGGGACCAATCTTGCAAAGACTTGGACCAAGACCACCAAGTGTAAGATTCCTGAAACGAAAGGGAGTTTGGCAGGTTGCAAGGAGAATGATTGTGTAGCTGGAGCCACTATGTCAAGAGGAGAGTGATGAAAGATGAGAATAAAAAGAAGCAGGGGTCCAGATCAATTGATAAGGGTATTGAATTTGGATTTTATTATCATTCATTATGTATATATTGAAATATTATAATGAAGAAAATGCTATAAGCATTTCTTCATTTTTGAAAAAATTATTGTGATTTGTAGAAATTGACTGTGAAATGTGGTGGAATCCAGGGGAATATTTAGATGTGACAATATCTTTTGTCATGATAGTAGATGAACTGTGGTACCATTAGCTAAATAAGACATGGCAATCATCATCATAAAAGCACTTATTCTATGCCTAATAATACACTGAATATTTTACTTATGTTATCTTAACCAAATCCTGGAATGGTTCTGTAAACAAGATACGAAAATGATTTATAATTTACAAGTAAACAGCTAGTTCAAGAGAGTATAAGTAGTGACCCAAGGCTCTTGGGAAATATAAAAGGTAGGATGGCTGAGGGCAGGTCATTCTTACACTTCTTTGAGACGTGGAAGATTAAGAGCATGAGCTACACCAAGAAAACAAATATGGAAGGTTACAATGTATTTGACTCTCAAGACAAGAACTTGAAAAACATGAGTTAGTAGCAAGCTAGAGATTTAAAAATATACCCAGTAAAGGGGATAAGGAAAGGGAAGGGGAAGGAGAGGTACTGGGGTCTGAATTTGAAAAATATATATTTTATGCTTATATAATTATATCAAAATGTATTCTACTGTCATGTATAACTAAAAAGAACCAATAAAATAAAATTTAAGACTATGTTTAGAGGAAGAATTTCCAGAATTTATTTTAAATATAAGAGTGTATTATTATGCTAAAAACTCTCAATGGCTTCCCAATCTTACAGAATAAATCCCTGCAAAGACTCACATAGTCTGGTCCTCTACCTCCTTCAGATCTCTTCTCCTAACACTTTTGGCTTTTGCCTGGACCATTTCAGTTACATTTGTTTCTTTGCACTTCTTTAAACTGTAGGTCATTCTAATCCAAGACTTTGCACCTACTGTTCTTTTTCTGATGAGTTCATCCAGGAGATATCTGTCTGATCCCTCATTTTATTCTGACTTGTACTCAGAAAGGCCTTTTTTGACATTTCTACTCTTCAAACCAACTTAAAGTATTTTTCCTTTTCACCTCTCTTTAGACCCTTGCACACTTCATTTTCCTTCAATTATGTCTATACATTTATGTAAGTGGTTATGGACTGTCTCACCCATTGTTTACCACGTGTATGTAAGTTTTATGAAAGTGATTTTCTGTTTTGGTCACTGCAGTATCTCCATTGCCTAGACCAGTTCTAGGCACATAGTAGGTAAACAATAAGTATCTTTGGATAAATAAATAAATGGATGAATGAGCACATAGATGCTACATTTGCAAAAGGGATCATTTGATGGATAACAGATCTTTTGGGCATGGCCCATAATTACTAGATGGTGATTTCCTAATTTGACCCCATGAAGAGTAGGGAAGCTGATCTAGTTGTAAGGTTTCCCTGCATATCCAACTTATCTCCTTGCTATGGCTAGGAATCCAGAGAGCACTTCCACATTCCCTGGGCAATTCTCTTTTCTTTAGTTCCTTACCTGGGTCTTCCTTATCCTCTTTTCTTTTTTCCACTCTTCCTTGATGCAAATTTGACATCATTACTTATTTTTTAAACCTTGGCAGTTGTTAGCATGAAATTATTGCATGTTGAAGAAAAGACAGCTGTTGGAGAAAGTTTCTGTAATGCCAGTTACACTTAGTAATCAAGCTTCTAATTTTGTCCTCAAGTACCCCCAGTGGTCAGTTAAGAACCTTATCTGATGGATTGTATATCTTCTGTGAAGTTTGTGTTCAGCTCTTTGGGCCATATATTGATTGGGTTGTTAGTTTTTTTGGTGTTAAGCTTTTTGAATACATCAACAGACGTATGAAAAAATGTTCAACATCTCTAGCAATCAGAGAAATGCAAATCAAAACTACCCTAAGATTTCATCTTAAGCCAGTCAGAATGGCAATTATCAAGCATACAAACAACAAGTGTTGGTGAGGTTGTGGGGAAAAAGGCACGCTCATACATTGCTGGTGGAACTGCAAATTGGAACAACCAATCAGGAAAGCAGTATGGAGATTCCTTAGAAAACTTGGAATGGAACCACCATTTGAGCCTGCTATCCCACTCCTAGGTCTATACCCAGAAGACTTAAAAACAGCATACTACACTGACACAGCCACTTCAATGTTTATAGCAGCTCAATTCACAATAGCTAAACAGTGGAACGAACCAAGATGCCCTTCTATAGATGACTGGATAAAGAAACTGTGGTATATATACACAATAGGATATTACTCAGCAATAAGAGAATAAAATTATGGCATTTGCAGGTAAATGGATGGAGTTGGAGAATATCATGCTAAGTGAAGTAAGCCAATCTCAGAAAACCAAATGCCGAACGTAAAGGTGGTGGAATATGATGGTCATCATAGCCCTAACTTTATGTATGACTGCATATATTTTGTGATTGTATACAACTTACAACTAGAGAATTGATATGTTATCCTCTATGTACAATGAATCAAATTGCACTCTTAACATGTAAGCCTAAATAGAACAAATAAATAAAATATGAAAAAAGAACCTTATCTGAAACTAACCCCTCATCACTATTAAAATGACATGTTACATTGAACTACTTTTTTTTTATTTTTCCAAAAGTTAATAATGACAACATGCATTAGTTTCTATAATAAGTACAAAGAAGAAACAACAAAATACAAACTACAAAAGGCAGGTAGGAAAAGAAGTTTGGATCCCCTGATACACCAGGAAAAAACTGTTACAGAACAGAAAATTTCCTAAATAGAATAGGTTTTGAGTAGTGCTTGGGTTTGCTTCCCTGTACAAGTGAAGCCTATAAAAATATTTCAAAAGCTCTTGGCTCTTACTACAGAATTTTTTAAAAGCTGAATGAATTATAAGTAAGTATATATTACAGACATCCAATGTTGGGTAATATTGAAAATTTTAGACATTATTCAGAAGATGACCTCAATGATATTTTTTATTTAACAAATACATTAAGAATTTATTTTTAAATAATTTATATAATTGTACTTATCGATCACATTCCATTTTATTTTTTTAACATATAATAAAAACAAACTCAACTTGCTCACTTTTTCTGCTTAGGATGATATGGTGTCTTAAATAATGGAATTTCTTTCTTTTTTTTTACAGTCCAGGTGGCTGGAAGTCCAAGGTCAATTTCTGGAGAGGGTTCTCTTTCTGGCCTGTAGGCAGCTGCCAAATAGCTATGCTCACATGACCTCCTCTAACCCTAAATATATTTTACTCTCCAAATACACTCATATTAGGGGTTTGATATTCACCATATGAATTGTGGGAGGACACAATGTAGTCCATAGCGCTCACAAAGTGAGTATCATGTGTATGAAGTTGTATCTTTCAGTTCTTTTTGTGCTGTTTTCATCTGTATGAAATAAGAGTTTAGAGCATATTTACTATCCATCATTTTGATTTTAGCATTTTATATGGTAGTCGAGCAATAGTTAATAACAAATGGGGCCATCCTGACTGGAGTGAGATGAAATCTTAGAATTTTGATTTGCATTTTTCTAATTGCTAGAGATGTTGAAAATTTTTTTAAGTATTTGTTAATCAATTGTATTTCTTCTATGAAGTGTCTGTTCAGTTCTTTAGCCCATCTATTGATTGGGTTATTTTTTTGGTGTTGAGTTTTTTGAGTTCTTTATATATCTTGGAGATTAATGCTCTGAGGTGCATGTGATAGATTTTCTCCCATTCTGTAGGCTCTCTCATTATTGTTCCCTTTGCTGAGAAGCTTTTCTGTTTGAATCAATCCCATTTATATTATTACACAACAGATGTGATTCTACATCATGTACAACCAGAAGAATTTTACTGTATGTATGAAGTGTCAAACCGCATTCCACTGTCATGTACAACTAATTAGAACAAACAAAAAATGTGAACTATAAACATGAAAAAAACAGAGCTTCTCAGATTGTTGTCCCGAGGCCACCTTGAACAGTCATTTTCAGAGCTGATTTTAAATTTGATGTCTATGTTCTACCTAGATTTGGAATCTGTGTTCCTTAAAATTTTAGTAAGTTCCTGATAAACAATGAAGTTGAAAAACTGTTGACTAGATAACTGCATGAATAATCAAACTAGGAAAGCATCTTGCATGCTAAGGCAGAATTAGCATTTTCCACAAAGACTCTAGCATTTCAATAACTTAGTGAATCCATCCTGAGGACAAATAATATTTTCCACTTCAAATTGGGTCCTCTAAGAAGTGTGTTCTTTGTATCACCACTTCACATAAAGGAGTGGTTTACTGATAGTGGGAAATTAGGCCCATTAACCATGAGCCATGTGCTCAGACTTCAGACCCACACCTGCTTTATTCTTTCATCTAACAAATGTGCATATATACAATGTCTATCAAGCAAACCAGATGCTCTTCCCAAGAAACCTTAAAAGAATTATGAATATCTATGAACACCTATCCTCAATATTTTGAAGTCATAGTTTCAAGATCTAAGATTATGCTAAATAAAAGTCTAGTATTAAGATGAATTTGGTGAAAGATATCTTCTTTCTCTGCTTTAAGCTTGAAAAATAACAAAAAAGACATTAAAATAATGTAACTTCAAAAATTAAAGATTTTTCAACTCTTCTATCTTTAAGAGATCAGTCTACCTTTAAGCCAGTTGCAATTCCTAATTTGCTTTACCCATCTTTCCAAAGGTCTACCTCTTTGACGCTCTTTTTTTTTAAATTTTTTTTTTTAGTTGTAGATAGACACAATGTCTTTATTTTTATTGCTTTGTATGTGGTGCTGAGGATCGAACCCAGGGCCTCACGCATGGGAGGCAAGCGCTCTACCGCTGAGCTACAATCCCAGCCCCTCTTTGACGCTCTTATAAATCCTGAGAAATAAGTAAGCAAAAAAAAAATTATCACCTAGATATGGGACAATGAAAGCAAAGGTTCTAGAGTACAGAGGGATGTCATAAACTCATGATACAATATATTGATTTGAATGGCAATCATTACATTTCTGAATGGCTCATTGTAATTTTTTTTTTTTTGTAGCAGGGAAATGAACCCAGGGGCACTTACCCACTGAGCCACATTCCTAGCCCCTTTTTTATATTTTATCTAGAGATAGGGGCTTGCTGAGTTGCTTAGGACCTTGGTAATTGCTGAAGCTAGCTTTAAATTTATGATCTTCATGCCTCAGCCTCCCAAGCCATTGAAAATACAGGCTTGCCCCACTGTGCCAGGCTCATGGTGATTATTACAATGCATGTGAGAGCTTAAGAAAGGTTAAGATTGTATGGGGGTGGGTGGAAGAAAAGCAGGTAACAATATCAACAACCTGAAGTCATGTATTAAGACTTTTTTTGTTTAGTTAGTAGAATTTGTTGCTGATTATCTCCATTGTAACAAAGATACTGTTTTCAAAAATATTACATAATTTGCCATTTTGAACATACATACATACAACTTTCTTCCTAGCCCACAGCATCTGTATACCTTTAGAGGGGTTGGGGAGTAGAAGTACATTTGAGGTATTTCAGAAGGAATACAAAGAGAAAGAAAGACTGACATTCAGAATAACACTTTGCTGTAGACCAAGTGGCTTGAGAATAAGGCAATTTTCAAGGAGAAAGGATTTTTATAATTTTTTTAGTCCTCATTTAAATTATTATAGCCAGGATGAAATGGTTTTATGAAATGGGAAGTTTAGACAGAGATGTTGGGTAAAAAGGAAAATCTACCTCTCTCAACTCTGAAAAACTATGGAGAGAGAAAGATATCTAAATTGAATGAAAGGGAGATGAACTGTACATCATATGCCATGATATACACTGTTTTGGGGAGTAGTTTGAGGAAGACCTTGAGGATAGAGGGACTTTTTCTAACCAGGAACACTAAACTGTTGTTACTGGAAGATGTAACTCAATGTCTTGTGTTTGAAGTTCTATATTCCTTTCCCTCAATACCTCCTTAGGTCTGATTTGTTCCAAAATATGCAACATTAGTGAGTATGTCTCATTTGTGTTTAGGGTAGCAATCCAGATGTAATGTTAAGTTCTGAACAAACAAGTAGATGATCAGTAAATCACAGGTAATACTTTAGCACCTGCCTTCCCATTCTAATTTTTTGATGCCATAAGCCCTCTGGAATAGCCTAGGATTTGTTCCTAAAGTGTCACATCATTTTGAGGCTGCAAAGGATCATGAAAGCAGTATGAAATTTAAATAAAAACAGTTCAACAAAACTATCTTCCTATTGTGCCTCAGCCACTTATTAACTGGTTATAGAGAATAAATAACACCTAATTCTCCATTTTTCCATAGTAAGAGGGTAATATCATTAGCTTTGCATGACTAATGCAAAGATTAAAGATAATATATGCAAAGAGTCTAGACATGATAGTTATTCAATAAATGGAAAAATTATTTTATTATTATAGCTGTCTTAACATTATGTGAGCAGCCTTAACTCATTATATATTCATCTCATTTACATCCACAGATCAAGGATAAGGGAGTTACCAGTAGAATTTTAAAAATTCAATAATTAAAAAGTGAATATATCTTATGCCCTGGTCTTATTAAACCAATAGAGAAAAAACACTTATAGCCTGCTTATTGTAAAACCTGTCATATTTTATGACACTCTCATTAAAATATGTCATTACATTATAATAATTAAATTGGACTAGCTCTCATACCAGGAATTGAATTTTACAAAGAGTATTATATAATGAAAATGACTTCCACAGGTCTTATAATCCCTTTATATTAAGACCACCTGCTATTAACTAAATGGTATGACAGAGGATTAAAACAGCTGAGGGCTTTCCCACATACTAAGTTAAGCCAGATCCCTTAGGACCTAGATATGCAGTAATATTAATATTTGGATGACTAGGAAAGTCTTGACCTTTAGTGAAACAATATTTTAATGTAATTATTTTAATTTAATGGCAGATTTTCCCCAAGGTGATACTAATTTATTATGAATAAATACTAATTTTGCTGATACCTGGGTAAATAAAAGATGATCAATTTAATTTTAAAAAGATCAAGATGAAGGCATGCTTTCATGGTATAGTATAAGATTTATTTGTATGTATTTCCTTAGGATATAGCATGATATATATTCTGGAATCTGAATAAAGTTTGCTAAGTCTAATCACTACATGAGTCTAATCAGGACATTTGAATAAATTAATTAAATTTACTGAAATTTGAGTAGAGTCTTTGAGACAACCCAGCCCCATATATTATTTTTAGATGAGGAACTTCTGCCTAGAAAGATTAAGCAACTTGTTGAAACCATAGCCAGGAAATGATAAATGTGTTTCTACAAAGCATTGCCCTATTTGAAGATGATAGAACTAAAAAACTAACAATGACAAATACATTGACTACACTACCTCAAATTCGTACCACAATCCTAACAAGTTTGATATTCATTCCATATACTAGATTAAAGAAAAAAGGCTTAAACATAAGAAAACAAAGTTTTTAAGTGGCCAAATGGGATTTTAGCCCAAATTTGCCTATCTCCACATTCTGATTCTTTTAATCTGTGTTTTTAATGTCTTGGTTAACTGGGAGCCTAAGCAAATCTAAAAATATTTAAAACTAGTATAAGTTTAATAATTTTGTTATTTGCCTTTTGCTACTTTTTAAAATTTCTATGGGGAAAATACATAATAGTATAGGGAATGTAGTTAAAATTTTAATCTATTTATTAGACCTGGAAGTATCTTCAAAATTATAATTTCCTCATTTGGACATTGAGAAAGAACACTGAGGTTGGCTCATAGAAATGAAATAAAATAAATGTCTCAAGTCTTATTTTTCTTTTGGAGATGAAGTGGGAGTGTCTAAGTTGTACAGGTTGGCTTCAAATTCCACTGGCAATCTTCTTGCCTCAGGTAGCTTGGCTTACATTCAGGAGGATACCACCAATGCCTGGCTCCCATTTGGCAAATGACAAAGATAGTATTTTAATCCAGTCTTCTAACTGTAAATCCAGTACTCTGTCAAGATGCTAGATTATTTGGAAATAAAATACTCAAAAATCTTCCTCATGAGCATAATTCAAATTTGCCACATTGGTTAACATGAAACCCCATCTATTTATGTGCTCAACAGATTAATATTATATATATATTGGCTTCTCATTATTTAAAAGATTTTCTTTTGCCACAGTACTATCTTACTTTTATTTGAATTTGTAAATTTAGATATGAAATATATAAAACATAAATATAAGAATGTAGAAAAATATTTCTGAACCTGCCACGGAGAATAAACATATATGGACATATCTGTCAATTATTTTATATTAAAACTGAGTAAATTGTTATATAGTTAAAACTACACCTTAGCCCTTTAACTCCCCTTTCTATTCATTTGAGATCTTTATTCTGCCATTGGTGTGCAGTTCAGGTGTACTTTGTCATACAACATCCTGTTTTATGAATGAAATATGCTTAATCCATTTTCCTATAAGTACTGTGTATTTTTCTCAATGTTTCAAAATTAGGTTTTAAAAAATTGTTTAAAAAAAGCAGAATTTAAACACCTTGGATGTGGCATACACGTAGGATTTTTCTTCAGGATATATATTAGGAAGGAGTAGGCCTGAATCAAGTAAGAACTTTTTTAGAATATACTAGCTATTGCTAAATATTATTTTCCAAGTGAAAACATAAATTTAGACTGTTAGTAATATTGCTTCAAAATTTGTTTTCCAACATCCTCAACAATGATTGATATCATCAGTCTTAATTTTTGTCAATTAAAAATGTGAATTATATCTTACTCTTAACTTCTAATGTAACTGATTTCTGGTAAAATTAAGCACTTTTATCATATTTATAATTGTTTAGTATCTTATTTTGTAAGTTGCTTCTCATACCCTTTCCTCCAGGTTTTTAAAAATTGGGTTATTGCTCTTTATTTTATTTGAATCATTTTTTCAGATGGTCAACTTAGTAATCATTTGTCAGTTATAAGGACAAAAAAAATTCCCTTCTAAAGTTGTATCTTTCATTTTCAGACTGTCAACAGAGCTTGTTTTAATTTTAATCTTGTTAAATTTGTCAGTCTCCTAATATAGGACATTAGCCTTCATGTCTTGTTTAACAACTTATTTTCTACTCTTCTGTCAAAATATACTTCAAGGGTTTGTTCCAAGTGATTTACAAATTTTATTTCTATTTTTAGGTTTTGATTTTTACATATGTTAACAAATAACATTTTCTCTGAGCACCAATAAGTAGACTGTCCTCAACTATTTATATTAATATAATATACATATCAAGTCCCTATGTGCATAGTATGGATCTATATCCAGACTCCATCACTACATTTTTGATACATGTATAAATACTACATGGTCTTAATTTATCTTTAAATGAATCTCTGCCTAAAATGGAATACCATACCTTATCAGCGTATAGTTACCAGTTGACAAATTTCAACAATAGGCTTGCTTGATTTGGGAGAAAGACAAGCATAGCCAACAGCCAAATAATTTGAATACAGTTTTTACTGTTAGGTATTGCTTCAGTAACCTGGATTTAAAAAATCACCCCTAACACTGAATTGCAAAAAAGAATAATCATTCTTGCTCACATATATTGAAGTCTGCTGATCTAATCTAAACTCAGAGGAGTTTTTTTAAAATATTTTTTTAGTTATACATGGACACAGTGTCTTTATTTTGTTTTGTATGTAGTGCTGAGGATTGAACCCAGTGCCTCACATGTGTGAGGCAGGCGCTCTGCCACTGAGCCACAGCCTCAGCCCCTCAGATGAGTTTTGATCCATACTGCAGATTCTATGTACATCTGGGCAATGTGACTCAGCTCTTCCACACCTTATGCAGTGGGAAGAAGCTCAAGAATCAAGGACCAGCTTCCCCAAACCACTCCAATTCTCTCTCAGCACCACCTTTGCTAAAATCCCATTGGTCAAAGCTAGTTACATGGATAAGCCCAGTCAATGTGTTAGGAGGTATAGGTTGTCTCTAATGGAAAAATGTTGACAATCTGTAAGACAAACAGCATTGATCAGAGGAGTATATGTGATTAGGACTAATAATTTAAAACAGTCCAATTTCTTTATCACATTTCTTTTCCCTCCTACATTAAAAAATTCTGATTCCTATAAATCTTAGTCACAGCATTAAGCTTGAATTTCAAGTTATAGTAATTTACATCCAGGTGAGATATAATTATTTTTATCCAGAGAGCCACAAATTAAAGAAAAAACAGACTCCAACACAACCACCCTGTAACAGTGGAACTGTCAAGTGGGAGTATTTAGTATTTTTTCTGTCCCAAAGGAAAAACTAGGGCTGCTAACAAAGTAATCACTCAATCCCATCAATTCTGACATCTCGCTAAAAATTATTGTCTTGACCCCCTACTTTGCATGTAAGGAATAATCCATTGGCTGAGTCTGGCTCTGAGCAATTGTTGGGCATTTCAGCTCCACTGATTTCTCAGACTCCTGGGTCTGATTTGGGGGAAGTCCTTTCCCCTTCAGCCTCCTGGCACTTCTGAAGAAAGAATCGGGGAATGAGCTTTTTCTGCTAGTAGAAAAGCTTCCTACTCTGATTCCTGCCTATAGAAAGTCAGAGACTCAGAGGTTCTACATTTTGGATAATTTAGTCTCCTTTGATCTAGTCTGGTAGCACATTTGCCAATACAGTTCACTTAGAAATGGTATTGGTTTTCCATGTATTTGTTTTCAGTTGACTACAAATTACTAAATCAATTCTCTAATTCTCTACTGGATACTTCTCTCTAAATGTAATTTTAAGTATTTTGAGCATTTCAGGGTTTTGTGAGACCACATCCTTAATCTAAGTACTTACATGTTCAGTTGAAAGGATCATCTGAGTGTCATCTTAATTCTTTGAGGGATCTTTTTAAAAGGCCTGACAGAGCAGAGATTGCAGCTCAGTGGTAGAATGCTTGCCTACCATGTGTGAAGCACTGGGTTCCATCCTCAGCACCACATAAAAATAAACACATAAAGGCACTGTTTCCATCTATAACTGAAAATATTTTTTTAAATTTGGGAAACAAAGGCATGACAGCCATAACTTTGATCTTCATTTTGAGACTGTTTTTTCTGGAATCCTGGGTTTAATCTGTTTCTTAAGGTTATATTTTCATGTAATGTTTTATTTGTTGAAAAAAATTATCATTTTTCCATTTCTAGAATTTCTTGGCTAACTATTGGGTCTCTATAATGATTAAATAACCTAAGCTTATTTCTGAGATTATTTTTTTCTTTTGATGTCTTGTTAAATGCATCTATTGATAAAAAGCCACATTTTCAACATTTTTCCTTGAAATCTACAATTCTAAAAGTTCAGTAGCTAAATTTATTTGCCTTCCAGATTGCCACAATTGAATTACCAATTATTTAGCCACTATATAACATGAGCCACACTTTCATAGCCGTCTGTAATAATTTATTATCCCTCAACACCTAGTCTCAAAGCTAATTCCATATATTTTAGATTTTTGTTAGGGCAGAAATATTTATTCCAAGTCATTTACCATCTTTGACTTTTTAAGCATTTATTCAGATGGTCAACTTAATAATCATTTTAGTCATAGGATGCAAAAATATTTTTATAGGTAATAGTTATTATGTTAGTTAGCCATTGTCACAATGATAGTACATAAAATTCAGTGGTGAAAAAATTATTCCTTTATGTCTGTGGATCATTTGGGAATTTGCCAGTCAATGGTGGTTCAGGCTTGTCTTGGCCATAAGTTGCAGATCAGATCCCAGTCTGCTCCTAAAATCTCTTATCTTTGTTGGGCTACTGGACCAGCAATATCAGGTGGTTCTTAAGGTGATGGAAGAAATATAAATGTATATTTTAACTCTCTGCTTGTATCAAATGTGATAGTATTCATTGGACATAGCAAGTCAAATGGTTGAGTGATGGAAAATTTAACTCCATCACTACTCCATCCAGAATTTTACTAGATCTGAGAGGTGAGGGTTTAGGGTGAATAAAAAATATTGGAGCCAATTCAATATATCACACTAATACAAATAACACAGCAGAAAGCACAATTGCATCATAAAATAGATAAACCAGTAAAAATCTCCTTATATTCAGATCCCAAGTTTATCACCAGGAGGCATTCAGATAAAAACATTAATATCAAGATGAGGAGGGGCCATTTCATAACTTCTTTCAAGCCTAACATTACATATATATATTTTAAAAATCAGAATGGCATGCAGACAAGTCAGAAAAGGAATATGAGACTACTTTATTTGGATCAGGTTTACATTATTCTGAACTTTATGTGATTATAAATTATGAGAATGGCACACTATAGGCATGGGCACTCTCCCCAGTTATAGCATTTGGTTTTTTGTAGTAAGCAAATTTTTGTACAGATGTTTCAGATTTTCAACTGAATTCATTTTAAGGATAATATTATTTCTATAAAGTTTCTAACTGACTAAAGATGTATATTTTAAACTCTGGAGAACCTTTGTTTTCAGGAGAGGTATAAAAAAGATAGCATGAAGGTAACATAGAATAAAAATTCAACTACTTTAAAAAAGGATAAAAAGAAAAAGTTCAAAGAAGAAATGAAATAAAAAGCAACAAGATGGTACATTTTAAGCAAAACGTCAATAATTACATTGAGAACAAGCTTATTGTAATATATAAAGACAAAGATTTTATAGTATATAAAAAGCCAAACAATTATGTCCTCTACGAGTAACCTACTTTAAATACAAATAAATACACAGGGTAAAAGTAAAAGGATGAGAAAAGACATAAAATATAAACACTAATCTGATACATGCTGGAGTAATTTTATTTTTCAAGTAGTCTCAAAATTAGAATATTATCTGAGATGAAGAGAAATATCACATAATAAAAGAGGTCAATTCACAAGAAGATACAGCATGCCTAGATGTGCATGGACCTTACAACAGAGCCTTAAAATAAATAAAATAAAAATAGTTAATTTAAAAATCCTACATTTTAGATGCTTCTTCTCTAGTCAGAGATAAATGTGTAAAACCCACCCACCTAAGTACTATGAGCACGATGACCCATCTGACCTCTGTGAACACTCATAAGGAAATGCATACACTGTCTTCAAGGATACATGGAACAGTCAGCAAGCTAAGCCATATTCTATCCCCTACAACACATTTTACCAATTAAAAAAATTAAATGCTGCAAATTTCTCAGTAATAAAGATGTCAGGTTAATTTGAAACAATGCAATATTTGTAAAGCCTTCATCTGTTGGGAAATCAAACAGTTATATGCTTTTAAATAACATAAAATGAGAGATGCAAAAAATTTTTAAAAACATTTTAATTGGATGAAAAATGCAACATAGCAAAATTTATGGAAAGCAACAAATGTACTGTTGGCAAGAATCTAGAACTCACATATATTACAAATGTAAATGCAAAATTATATCCTCATTTTGGGAAAGTTTGGCAGTCTCTTAAGTTAAACAAAGACTTGTCATAAAACCCAGTAGCCACATTTCCAAGTACCTCCCCAAGAGAAACCAAATCATTGACATAGGACTAATGTACCTAAGTTTATTAGAAAATTATTAGTCAATGATTATCTTCATTGGCTAATTGCTATGGTGGGATTTTAGTGAAAATTGTTTAAAAAACTGAAGTACTTTTAGGGCTTGGAATTCATATCCATAAGTATTAGAGCATATCTGACATTATTTGCTAATAATCTTTTTCTGAACATTTCTACCAAAGTAGTTATGCTAGATTTCAAGTGAGTCATTTAGGGTTAGGGTTATCAATTCTATATACATTTGGCCAATTATCAAAGTATATAAAATCTATCAATAACTATTGATATGAGCTATGTGCCATATTATTTCAATGAGATTTAATATACATGTTTTCTATGGCTTAAAGAAAAATAATACTAATAAAAACATTTCTGAGAAATACATAATCCAAAATTTTGTAATTCAATTCTTCTGGGAGGGAGTATATTCTACAGAATAAGATCTGATTATTGACTTTAAACTTGGTGTGATGTAAACTTCATTAGGCCTTTTTCATCAAGTGTCAACTTTAATTATAGAAAAATCTTAAAAATATAAAATATCTAATATGTCCTTAAGTTCATTGTACATATAAGTATATGGCAGCCAAGCTATCAAGTATCTGTGATGTTTGATAATGTCTCTTGACTAGCTTAGGGTTTCTTAATTGCATAGCACCAGGTCTACTTATAAATACTCTTCTTTTAGTTTATGCCTACACTAATAGATTAACTTTTTAAAAATTAAAATTTAGTCTCACAATGGAAAAGTTTCTCCTTTTAACCACCAATATTTGTGGAGCAATTTGTAGGAAAATTAAGCATACCAAATCTACTCCTAAAAATATTCTGTATTTTCAGTATCTTAGAAAGAATTATGATGTAGTGTAATTCTCTGTATTAACTTTTTAAATCAGTAAATGTTGACCTCCTACTAAAATTAGTATTGACTTATAACAAAATATGTGAAGTGAACCCCTACTGAATATTTAGCCTTTGTTTTTCTCACCAGCGATGAAGTTGTTGAAAAATTGTGTAACCAAAACCAGAATTCTTTCTCTAATTATAGATCCACACATAACCCAATAAGAAAAACACATTGTCTTCTCTTATAATTTATGAAGGCATAGAATAAAGATCAGAGGACCTTTGTGAAATAAGCCATTTTAACAAATAGCATGCATTTAACCCTACCCTACAACTGTTTAAATAATATGAAAACCCAATAAGTAATTTATTCAGGTTGAAACTAATTGCATAGTGATGTCATACCTTATGATTACACAGTGTTCCTGATAAATAAAATACACTAAAACATTAAATAAACAATGTTCCCTCCTTGGAAGTGCTGACTGTAGTATGCAACTCACTGACTTCTATCAATATCTCCTATGTGATAGTTATCAAAATAATGGCATAAGGTGTGATTATGACATTTTAAAAATTAGCACTGAAGATATAGGTATTCAGGGCCAGGCACTGTGGTGCATGCCTGAAATTCTAGCAGCTTGGGAGGCTGAGGCAAGAGGATTACAAGTTCAAAGCCAGCCTCAGCAATTTATCAAGGCTTGAAGCAACTTAACAAGACTATCTCCAAATAAAATATGAAAAGGTATAGGGATGTGGCTCAGGAGTTAAGTACCCCTAGGTTCAATTGATGGTACAAAAGGGGAAGGGGTCATTCAATGTATTATACATAATAATATAATGTTTCTGCCACCTGTATTTCCAGGTTTCAATTGCACCAAGAGAAACAACTATAAACTGAAATTTAATCCTAAAATGACCTATAAAAATGTATCTACCACTTAGTCAACTATTACTGTGATGTCATTTTAACTTATATAAAGTCAAATCCAATATGTAGCAAAAATGGTGTTTACTTTCCTATGCAGCATATCCACTGATAGCATTTGGGGGCTAAGCACGGTTTTGAAATATTTAATTTAATACTTCATCAAACAGAACTTTTTTTTCCTAATAAGTCTTGCTAGAAAACAATACAAATCTTATCACATGGCAATTCCTCTTATGCGTAGCATCCAGTGTGCCACTACTGGAGAGGTACATAAGAACACTAGGAACATCTAATTCTCCCATAGTTCTGCCTGAATTCTAGAAATGTACTGAAGCACATTCTTAGAAGCAGAAGCAGAAGACACCAGCCAGGAGCAGAAGATGGCAACCAGGACACCAGATACTTAAACACTACTACATATAGAATTTAAAAAAAAAAAAAAAGGGTAGTGTTAATAGTTCAAATATCAAAGGCAGGATATTTGAACTAATATTTGGCTTTGGGTATCAAAGCAATACAGTAAACAAAGGGTGAAAGAAGGTTACATACCTCAGGAGTTTCAGCACAAATCAATGGAAAAAGTAAACTGAAGCCAATAAAATCATATGAAATATAAAATTACCAACATTTTACAGTAAAATTATACTTGTAGATTCACTGTGTAATTAGAAGAAAAAATATATACTGGTTAGTTCTGATGATAATGTTTACATTTTAGACAGTAGAATGTAAATTAAAACTAAAAATCTAGCCAGGCGCAGTGGTACATGCCTGCAATCCCAGTGGCTCTGGAGGCTGAGGCAGGACGATCACAAGTTAAAGCCTCAGCAACAGTGAGGCCCTGTCTCTAAATAAAATACAAAAGAGGGCTGAGAATGTGGCTCAGTGGTTGAGTGCCTCTGAGTTCAATCCTTAGTACCTGTCTCCCCAAAAAGACAAAAACTAAAAATCTATTACAACAATATGAAAACTCATTAGAATTTAAAGTTCACAGATCTTATTTTTGTACACTTGGCAATTCCTTCAGTATTTTGCATTATTAATCATAGAAGAAATTCATTGGTTTCTACATTGAAATTATAGTAAAAAATAGAATGAGAATAAAAGAACAAAAATATTATATGTTTGTAATTTTTTTCTTCTAAAGTGGGGTTAAATTACTGGAAAAAATATCAGGGGCATGAACATTTAAGTAGTAATGTTTTCAGACAGTTTAACCACCATGTTCTTATGGATTCACAATCAGGACAAGCCAGCTGCACTTTCATCCATCAGCAGGCAATGTTTCAAGGATTAGCTGTGTATCAAGGTCATTAGCTGCTCTGCATATTGTCAGGTAAAAGCATTATTAGTACAGACTGTATTCTTATTTTCCATTGCTTTTTTTTAAAGTAGAAGAAGTTGCTTGGATAGAAAATTAATTTGTCTTATTAGGTCTAATTGACTTTCACAAGATTTCTGTTTTTCCTCTTGTCAGAATTGTATAATATTGAAAACTTATTTTGAAATAAAAAAACTCCTCAAAAACACATACAAATGATTCTTATTTTGAATTTTTTTTGAGTAATTCAGTGTAAAATGCCTTTTGTGAGAGACTACTATCAAGTTACTACATCCTTTCCAGTTACAGGCAATATTTTCATATAGGATTTTTAGGGTTTTCTACTGGCTACTAGGTTAGCCTCTCATGACTTCCCATGGATAACTGCATCCATTGTCTTATTAAAAACATAGGTTCAGGATCTTTGACCTACACTTGAAATGTGGGACCTTATTTTAGCAAAGGAGTTATTTATCACCTTCATATCAAAGGAAACTTTCTTATTACGAGAATGAGGGAGGAAGTCCAGCATGGTTCTTTAAAGAATAAAATAGCAGTTGTTATGTTTTAATTAGCTTTTCATTACTGTGATCAAAAGACTTGAACAAGAAAATGCAGAAGAGAAAAGTTCATTTAGGCTGTTTCAGAGGTTCCAACCATGATTGGCTAACTTCATATCTCTGGAGCCATGATGAGGAAAAACATCATGGTGGAAGGGTATGGCACAGGAAAGTAGCTCAGGACATGGCAACCAGGAAGCAGAGAGAAAGCACTGCACACCAAGGACAAAATATAAACCATGTAAGTGGATTAATTTACTGACTGGGTTAAGGATCCCCTAACCTAATCATTTTGCCCCTAAACATTCTTGCATTGTCTCACACAGGAGCTTATGGTATGGCATATATCCAACCCATAAAAGGTTATATGTGCATAGAACCTACAAAATAATTACTTTATAAAAAATTCTCATAAATTGATGGGAAATTGGACAAATATGTATGAACATGCCCACTTGCACAAATTAATGACTGGTACTAGAATTTTCCTTTTGGAATAGCCCTTTGCTTGGAGAAAGACTTAAGAATCTTTTGGTAGCTAGAAGATTTAGTTCTGAGAGGGAGATTATTCAGAGATGAGGAAACAAAAGAGATAATCAAATTGTTCTTTATTTAAAATCCAAAGAATTTTGAATATAGAAAAAGAGCAGATAAGATTGAACTAAACTGGCAAGAGGTGAGACTTACTAAATAGCATTGACCTTGGACCTTTTAATAAACTACAACAAATTTGGCCAGGGAAAACATTTTAGGATGTGAGTGGACAAAATAATTTGATATACCAATAATTTGAAGATTAGCATTTTAAAATATTTATGATGCAGCTGCCTTTTCTCTAAATTTGAGAGTGATACATAATAATTTGAGCATGTACTATGAACTATGCACTTAAATTACTGTCTCATTTATATGAAACATTATTAAGTTGTATATTCTCATTTCAGGGAGAGAGATTACATAAAGTCTCTGTGATAGTACAGCAGAGAACAAAGGCTGAGGAATTAAAGTGTGAATTACCCCAAAGTCATGCCTCCTTTGACGTCAGGACAGAGGAATTGGCACAGTGGGAGAAAAAGCAGCAATTTGGAAAGTGGAAAGGCATCAAAACATCGAGTGTGGAACTGATTTGAGAATAATCATGAAATATTATCTCTTTCTCCTAAAAGTACTAGGAGATAACCTTTAGAAGGTGAAGGTAGAAATGGATGACATCTGAGTTAAGACTATAATAGTATTCTAAATGCAAAATAGTGAAATAGAACTAACTGGAATCCATGGGGACTAAGTTCATTCTTTTAAAAAAAAATACATCACTTTTTATTTCTGGTTTCTATGGTAGTATTTTGGACAGTCCCTTAAAAATTGCCTGGATTTCAGGGAAAGCACTCTTGAACTTCATCCTTGACTTTTCTATTTAATAATTTTGTAGCCTTAATCAGAATATTTCCCTTCTTCAGCTTTATTTTCTGCTTCCACAAATTAAATGTAAAAATAGCTACTTTCTTAGTTTGTTACAAGCTTTCAATGGAATGAAATATATATACACATTTCATAACAAATATATGGTATATATACTATATATATGTAATGTAAAGTGTCCAAGAAAAATAGATCTCTCCACATGTATGTAGTTTCTCAAAATAGATTCTAAAATAAACATGAAAATTAGACAAATTAATGTTAATGCATCATTATTACCTTATCCCCAGACTCTAGTTTTTCCATTTGCCCTAAAAATAATTCTTAATAGATTTATTCAATTATAATTGACATATAATACATTGCACATATATTAAGTATACAGTCTGATGTCTTAATATCTATACACATCTATAAAATTATGACCATAATCAAGAAAATGAACATTTATACATAACATGACCCAAATTCCTCATCCTCCCT
This sequence comes from Xerus rutilus, assembly GCA_028644305.1. Taxonomy (NCBI): domain Eukaryota; kingdom Metazoa; phylum Chordata; class Mammalia; order Rodentia; family Sciuridae; genus Xerus; species Xerus rutilus. The sequence continues at coordinate 44,258,021 of CM053405.1, read as the reverse complement.
TAGGCTCCCCCTTAGTCTCTCCCTAGTCTCCTCCACTCTTCCTTTGAAATGGAGACTGAGATGTCCGCTTCTTTCAAATCCTCACTAAAAGTTAGTATGGTGAGTCATTTTCATTGTATACACTCAGATTTGTAGCTGTATCTCATTGTGGTTTAATTTTCATTGTCCAATTTACTAATGATGCTGAGCATGTGTTATTGTTAATATTTGCCATCTGTGTATCTTCTTTGGTGAAGTTTCTATTCAAATAATTTGCCCAGAAATTGCATTATTTTCTTAATAGATGTTTGAGTGTTCTTTATATATTATAGTACATGTCTTTTATCAAGAAGTTTCTCCCAGACCGTCTTCTTTTAATTGGCTTAAGAAAGCTTTTTATTTTGACAGACTGCAGTTTATGTTATTTTATGAATAATGCTTTTGATATTTTATCTAAAAAATCTTTGCCTAAGTTATAGCCCCAGAATATCTACAGTTTTAGGTTTTAAATTTACATCTATAATCTATTTTGAGTTAATGCTTGTATATGTTGTGAGGTATAAATCAATATTCATTTTCAAAAACTATGAATGTATTCAATTTTCTGCAACATTCATTGAACATGTTATCCATTTATTGAAGTATATTTGTGATTTTGTAAAAATCAATTTTCCATATCACTTGTGGACTCTTTAAGAAGCTCTTTTATCTAATTTGTTTTTACCTCAACACCAATACTACACAGTTGCTTTATAAGTAATGAAATTAGACAATGTTAATCCTTCAATTGTCCTTACTCAAGGTTTTGTTGACTATTCTAAGTCTTTGACGTATGAATTTTAGAAATCCAGTTTATGAATTGCTACCAAAAAAAATCTAATGAGATTTTGATTGGAGTGTTGTTAAATCTGTATATCTTTTGGATAAAAATTGACTTTTTTCTTATTAATTCATTATAGATACACATAATATTGGGGCTCATTTTGATGTAATTGTACAAGCATGGAACATGATTTGTTCCAATTCAGTCCTCAGTACTTCCCCTTTCCCTCTCATTCTCCCTCCTCTTGTTGTCTTTACTTTTCTTCTTTTTATTTTTAGTTTTATCAACATTGAGTCTTCCAACATGTTTTCATTTTTAGCTTTTTAAACTTGTCTCCACAATACTTTCTAGTTTTACATACAGTTTTTGTCAGATTTACCTCTAAGTATTTCACATTCTTTGTGATGATGATTGTTATTTTTATTTCAATTTGTGTTAATTATTGCTAGTATATGGAAATACATTTTTTGGTATTAATCTTATATCCTAAAACACTGTTGAACTCAGTAGTTGTGGTAGCTTTTTAATTATTTCATTACATTCTCTACATAAATGATTATATCATTTATGAATATATTTTTAATTTTACTCCACTTATAATATGGACTCCTTTTAAGCCTTTTTCTTGTCTTAAAGCACCAGGTAGATCTTCTAGTACAATGCTGAACAGGACTTTCCTTGAAAGCAGATATCCTTGACTTGTTCTCAGCCTCAGTGGGAAGGCATTCATCTTTGCCATTAAAGATGATACCACCTGTGGGCTTTTTGTAGATGTTCTTTGTTAGGTTGAGGAACTTCTCCTCACTTCCAATCTACTAAAAGTTTCTATCAGAAGTAAATGCTCAATTTTGTCAAAGTCTCTTATTCTGTGTAGGGTGAATTATCATAAGGTTATTCTTTTAAATTTGCTAATATGGTGAATCAGAAAAAATTTTGTTCAAATATTTAACTATATTCCTGTAATAAACACCAACATGAATATAATGTTTTATTTTTTATACATCATTAGATCCAATTTTCCAAAAATGTAATTAGAATGTTCACTTGTATATTCATGAGAGAGAATGTTTTGCAGCTTTTCTTTCTTATGTCTGTTTGATTTTGATATCAGCATGAAACTGGCTTTCTAGAGTGTCTGAGAAGTAATCATTGAGAAATGATTACTAAAAGGATTTGTGTAGCACTGACATTATTTTTAAAAATTGATAGTTGTTAAAATTCACAGATGTGGCTTCCTAGTCCTGTAGTTTACTATTTTTTTTGCGGGGGGGGGGGGTCTTATTAGGGATTAACCTAATAAACCTAGAAGTATTTAAGCACTGAACACATCCTCAGCATTTTCTTTTTCTTTTTTCTTTTTTTGGTACCAGAGATTGAAACCAGAGACACTTTACTGCTTTCATTTAATATTGAATGAAATGTGTTAGTGTCCTTCAAAGAATTTATTTCTTGAAAGCAGTTTATGAACATGCTTTGTGATTAAATAGCACATTCTTTCTTTTTTCTGTTCCCATTTCTTCCAATATATAAGCTCTCTTCTCCTGACAAGCTCTGATAAGTACATTGCACTCAGTTTCATTACATTTGATAATGCTCTCCCATATGTTACAAAAAGAAGTCCTGGGAATGTCACGTTACAAATTTGTTAATAACATTTTAGTATCATCCTTTTGAAAGCTGTGCACTCTGTAGTGATGTCAAATTCCCAACTTTGGTAATTTGTCTTATTTTTTCTGATCAGTCTGGCTAGAAACTTATCATTTTTACTGATCATCTCAAATACTACATTTTGGTTTTGTTAAATTTTCCCTAGGGATTTTTCTGCTTTCTGTTTCATTGATTTCCTATATCATCATTATTTTCTTTCTTCTACTTATTTTATATTAAATTTATTTTTCTTTATCTAGTTTATTAAGTTGTCATCAGAAGTCATTGATTTGAGACCTTTCCTATTTTGTCACCACCCCAGTTGGATGCCCAGCCTGCTGAATCCTAAATAATGGCTTTTGATAGTCACTCAAGGAAGAAAAGAGAAAAGAGAGAAAAGAAGGAAGAAGACTATCTAACATGCATTTTTCACACTTGGTCAATTTTCTTCCTATATTTTATTCTTGGCAAGAGATAAGAGGTTTTATAAGGTCTTTGTGTCAAGGCATGCTATAAGAACATTTTAAATGCATAGCAAACATATGGCATATCATAGCATACCTCAAATGCCAAGTAGTTGAACCGCGGTGAATTTCAGGAAGAAAACAATGACTAAATGATGCAGCTTAGCCCTGGATTGGGAAAATTTGAACTGGAAATGACAAAGGTAACTGCATACTTGAGGGCAACAAGGATGTTTACCCATGAAAGAAACTGGATTATGAAAATAATTTGCTGTTTTGTTGGCTTTATTGTTGGTATTATTGCTGACATTCTTGTTGACTTGTATTGTGTATTTCTAAGTAAACTAGGGTTCAAATCACGGTTTTTATATTTCTGTTTAGATGACTTAGGCAAGATTTTTAACAACCTTATAAATTAAACATGTCATTTGTAGTGTGGATAATGAGACTTATTTTGTAGGACTCATTATAATTAAATCATAGATTATGAAGTGCCCGGAATACTATGCTCATTGAAGAAATAGCAGCTCCTTTCTTGCTCTCACTACCCCATGTGTTTTCTTATCTGTTAGGAAGATTAAAATTTGATGAACACTTTATTTTAATAAATAATGCTGTACGTAAGAAATGCTAATTCGCTTTCTTTCCCTCTTGCAACAGTAATTCAAATGAACATTAAAATGACAGATGCTCTTAGAGACTATCCAGATTGATGGTCATTCAAGAGGATTGTGGCACTAATTAGGAAGAAAAAAAATTTAAGTAAACATTTGGTGAATAATTAGTCTATGTTCATGGCAAAGTTTAAAAATTTTTTTAGTTGTAGATGGACACAATATCTTTATTTTTATGTGGTGCTGATGATCAAACCCAGCACCTCATGCATGTGAGGCAAGCGCTCTACCACCAAGCTACAATCCCAGCCCATGGCAAAGTTTATTAAAGGAAAAAAACAAGATAACCAAAACAATTTTTCTACCTACCCGTGTGCCTCAGCCATACTAATAACTTTTCCAGAGACAAAAATTCTTATTTTTGATGTAAATAGTTTTGTATACAATTTTAACAAGCGATGGTGCAATATACTATTCTATCTCTTGATTTCTTTTCATTTAATAATATGTTATGGAAATAATTATATTCCTTCCTATGACTACAAAGTACTGTATTATATGAATGTAACAGAATCTGTTAATCATTCACTTCATGATGAAATTTAGGAAATTTCTACCCTTTTTTAATACAAATAGTTTCAGAATATTTTTCCTTCTTTGTGCAGATTTTTCTCAGCAGTACCATTACATTAGGATAAAATATAATTGTTGGGTAAAAGCAGATGAAGACTAATATTCTTGATACAAGTAATAAATTACATCCAAAGAAGTTCTACTACTTTATTTTCCACCAGCATTTTTGAGGGGAAAGGTTTCCACCCATGCCTAAAAACATCAAAGTTGTTTTCCTGGCCACTCTTTTAAAACTTTGTGTTTCTTTTATGAGTAGTTTGAATTGTGCCTATTTCCATAAGTCTGAGTCTCTGGTATTGGCTTTCCTATGAACTTCTGTTCACCTGCATGTTGTTATAGACTGTTTTGTCATCAATTTGTTGAGGTTACTGATATATTAAGAAAAAATGATCTTATTTATACTATGGTGAATGGTTTTCTCAGATTGTTTTTTTGACACAGTATTTCCCTTCTATGTGAACATTTTTTCTACAATGTATTTTGGTTTTTCTCATATTAGAGAAGCACGCACACCCTGCAATCATTAAACAAAAAAAAAATCTCACATGTCTTCTAGTCACACAAGCACATTTATCTGAGAGGCTGGGAAGTACAGTCTTTATTTCAAGTGGTCATGTGCCCATCTAAAATTGGGCAATTCTTTTATTAAAGAAAAAAGAGAATGGCCAGCCAGCACCTAAAGTGTATGAAAGGCATGGGCATACGTGTGTGTGATTGTATATATGCATACATATATATGCTATATGCACATACATATATAACATATAGAATAAAAATATACAATCACATTTATGAGTTGTTAATATTGTATTTCAAAAACACAATGTGATTATTAAAGGTTTTCTTGATTCTAAAAAAGAGTTTTGGATAGCATCATTCTGGGTTCTAGAATCCTATTTATAAATCAGGCAGAGTTGAGGTAGGCTCGCTTGAAATAGAACAGAGGATAAAGGGATCTGTAAATGATTTAATTTCTCTACCTTCCAATGGCTTTGGAATTTCCTTCCACAAAAGATTAATGGATCTCTTCAGACATTGGCCCCATGGAAAAGGCCACTGGATGGGATCATCTGCTTCCCACACTTTAAGCCACAGGGAGTAGTTTTGATTGCAGAGGCAATGCATGATGAAAAATGCAATATAAAAATTAATGAGCTAGGGGAGTGTTTATTTGGCAAGAACTTCCTGGGAAAACACTAATGATGTGAATCAAAACAATAATTTAAATCTTGTAATCTGGGAAATACCATGTTGAACTCTGCTACTTCTGTTAGAATATTAAAAGTTGGGTCTCAAAGCAAACTAGCTCCTCTAACCCAAAGCATCATGCAGTCTCTTTGTCACTTGCAAATGGATAACAACCCCTTGTTATGTTTGCAATAGTCTTCCTCCATAAGGAAATCCTCTTTTATAAGAGTTTTGATGAGAGAAAGTGAGTCTTTAAGAAACATTGACTCCTTGTGAACTCACAGGGAGGTTGGAGAGTGGGAAAGAAGGAAAGAAAAGATAGCAAACTAAGATACCATGTGAGCAATTGACACTAAATTTCCATGAATATTTTTTCTGTGACATTCTCCTTTCTCTAAAGTCCTCAGAACACACCTAAAGTCAAAAAGATGAAGAAAAATACCCAGCAGTAAGTCTCCCAAGATCATTCTTTGACAGTTTAAATCAGAAGTTCATTGGCTGAAATATATTTTTTATTTGGGGAAAAGATAGCGAAAACTGAGATTTTAGCCATTGCTCAGTCCCATTAAATTCTATGGCAGGGGGGCTGAGGTTGTGGCTCAGTGGTAGAGTGCTTGCCTTGCACGTGCGATGCACTGGGTTCGATCCTCAGCACCACATAAAAATAAATAAAAGATATTGTGTCCATCTACAACTAAAAAAAATTTTAAAAAATTCTACAGCATGCATGTGTATTTCATGTCCTATAAAGATTGTAAGACTGTGTAAACATCATGCTGCCAAAGGAGACAGACAGTGCTGCTGAGTCACTCTCAATATCAGTCCTTTCCCTCTATTGTTCTCAAAGTTCTATCCATCAGGAGTTTGGATCAACTCTATACCAGTTGTCAGGATCACATTCTCTTTACTCCTTCCTTCCATTCCTTGTCCATAACAATTTGTAATGCTTACATAATGTTATGCTAGTACTCAAAAGTGTTTTGCGAAGAATGCATGGAGTTATAATGGCTGGGTCCTGGTGTGGTTGATTTCTCATTAACCCCTTACCACTTCTTTAAACACAATCTGAGAGAAATACTGACTCCCTTTGTAAATATCCAAGCCTGCATATTTCTAAATAAAACCAAAATGTCTGCTTGCAAGCACCAGTATAATGGGTCATGGCACTGAATAGAGAAACGAGGTAGAGTGGAACTAGTGAGCCCAGGATCTTCTCCAGAACCTGCTGGCAGGGCTTTTTGTGTTCAACAGCATGTGAAATTGGGGTTTTTCTGGCTGCCATAGGGAAAAAAGTCATTGCATTCATTCCTTGCAATCTATTCCCAATCAGTCCCCTGTGAGCTAGTTTTTATTCCCACTGCTCTAAATGCTCTCCAAGTCTAATACAGAACCAATGTCTTCTTTCTTTCCTATTCTTTATATCCCTTGTTATTTCTGCAGTCCTGACTCCATGGTTGATTGCCCTGTCTCTTTTTATCTGACCTTAAATAACATCTACTATAATAATGTGCATGATGTTAAACTGAAAATTGTGACTAATTATTGTCCTTATAAGAAGGTACAATAAGTAAGAATCTAAAATGAAGGTCCCAAGGAAGATACAAATTTTCAAAAAGAAAATTTAGAAACAAGATAAATTACCTCAAAACCCATTATCTGCATCAAGGATTTAAATCTGGTTGTTGAATATTAGAGAAGGATCTGAGAAATGTCATTTTAGGGAGAGATACTTGTATTCTTTGGAGTCCAGTCTTTCCATAATGCATGAACAGACTCGACAGAAAAAGGTTAAAGAATTGCCTAATTGTTGGATGCTAAGAACAAAACCAGATGAAGGATTCTCAATGGAAAAAAATTTTTTTTCTGAGGACCTACAAAAGTCTTCATAAAATAGAGTTGGCTTAAACATCTTCTAAGACTAAATGCTTGTGTAGTGAAGGTCATCATCCTAATATGACTTTTCTTCTCTTTTTTTCCCTCCTTCAACTCCATGCAGAAAGGTCAGCCATCTTCGTGTGCCTGCTGGGTGGGAGTGTGGAAATAGTAGCAGAAAAAGAAGTTGCCAAGCATATAACCTATTTTTTTCCATTGTAGCATTTCTTTCTCTGGGCACTAGCAATTGAAGCTAGGGTGCTTAACCACTGAGCTATATCCCCAGCCCTTTTTATTTATTTTTTACTTTGAGGCAAGATCTCTCTAAGTTGCTTAGGGCCTTGCCAAATTGCTGAGGCTGGCCTTGAACTTGATCCACCTGCCTCAGCCTCCCAAGTCACTAGGATTACAGATGTGTACCACAGAGTTAGGCCATTGTAACATTTCTAGTCTACTGCAATGCTTAGTTAAGGGAAGGGAAAGATAATGCTTCACATAATCCCACAACTTTGGCATTCCAGTTTCTAAATTGAAACATTATTCTGTGATACCAGAATGAATGGGGAAAAAAAAACACAGGATCTTGCCAATGGAAAGAATGTGCACAGTTGATCAAATTTAAATGAATGATGGGAGACAAAATCTATGGAATGATCGTATTCCACAAGTCATGCTTATTCAATATACTAGGCACACACATTTAATACAGACAATTTAGAAAATACAGATAAACCAAAAAGCTAAACTTATGATAATCTGACCAGTTTTGGTTAATTACCACAATACTTCTATATATTTACTATATCTACACATAATATATACATATCTATATAATATGTACACATACATACCCAATACTTTTCACACTGTTGTGCAATGTGCTTTTCCATAATATGACATAAATATATCCCCAATACTCCAAAATGGAATTAGATCTTCACTCTTTACATTTCTACATTAGCTGATACTTAAACCTATCATAACAATTTTATTTTACATTGAATTATTTGTTAAATTGTTGTCTTTCACTTCAGTATACAGAGTTATAAAATGAGTACCTAAAAATTCTCAGCCTTGTGCAATCTCTCTGACTGTGGGTAGAATTAGTGAATATGGTGAGATATCTCTATCATGATTATGTTGCATTATAATGCAAAAATAGATTATCCAAGTGGTTCTAACCTAGTGACAGGTTAAACAAAGTTTTCTCTGTAAATGGCAGAAGTGAAAGTCAGATTCCAATCATAAGGATTCAGCATGCCGTGACTGGCTTTAAAGGTAGAAGGGACCACCTGACAGGGAATCTGGGAAACCCCCTAGGTCCTAGGCTGACAACCAGGAAGAAAACAAGAATCTAATCCTATGACTTCAAGATATGGGATTTTGCTAATGACTTGAACTCTTTTAAGCAGATTTTTTCCTAAAGCCTCGGAATAAGAGAATAGCCTGGCTAACACCAGACTTTTTGCTTTGTGAGACTCTAAACAGAGAACTCGGTTGAACCTGCCCAGATTTCTGATGTATGTAACTGAGCCAACAACTAGGTATTGTTTCAAACTACTAATCACTTTGTTTTTCCTGCCCAGCAATAGAAAAATGATCTATCCTCTCTGCAAAAGTCTTTTATACATTTCTGAAGAGCAAGGACTTTGTTGTTTATGATAATACCAGCTTGACCAAATGAGCACTTGTTGAAAACGTGAATACATACATGAGCTTCATGGCCTTGTGAAGATTAAAAGAGAGAATACCGTATGAGATTTGGCAACTATAAGTTACAGTGTTGATGTGAAGAATTACATTCCAGGATGCCACGGGTGTTATCTATGTGCCATGTCTTATCAATGACAATGGTATCCTGGAACATTCAGCCTGACGCTGACCTGGCCAAATGGGAAAGAAGTCATGATACATATGGGAGGCATCTGAGGAAGAAGAGCCTGTGATAATGACTTCATGATGACTGTGGATTAGGTCTGAACCCATAATTCTCTGTATGAGATACATGTAAATTTTAAAAATTAGGCTCATAAAAAATGGAAAATAGAAAGCACGATTGCATTTATTCCTTATCTAAGGTTGCTATTAGGTAAAGAAGTGGAGAGTAAGTAGCTTGGGGGCAATTTTTCATCACCAGAATGCTAATATTCAAGATGTATTAGGCATAGAAATAGCAAAGTTTGGTTCATTTTATTTGCTTATTTATAGCATTCTTTTTGAAGGAAATAAAAGAATTATAAAATATATAAAAATGGTATTTTAATTACAACTACAATGTTTCAACACATTTTACTTGAGTGATTTAACTGGGAAAAGTTCTTAAGCATTATTCAAATATGCCTTTATACTATTCTCATATATAAAAATCTTTATTTTAAATGATGTATGTTCAATCATAATTTAAGAGCACCCAGATGTAGTTTGTTTATTAATTTTTGCATTGATAATTTCCAAGGGATGTAGTAGTTTCATTTTGATTTTTCAGAAATCTTAGTGAATAATCCATTTTATCTGAAACTGGGGAACACAAGAAAAGAAGAAATCTAACACAAAGATTTTTCATTTCTCCAAAACAGTTCCCAAATGCAGTTAACAAATCAAATTAACCATTAAAACTGAACAGTCTAACAACTTGAATTTCTAGGGAGAATGTTATTGCTTTTTATTTATCATTTAATTTATGAAGAGTCCTGCTTTAAATCATAGATAGCAATGAACACAACTGAAATAAAAATATTTTAAAAATCTAACAGGTATGATGCCTTGATTGCCTACATTGATTTTCCTGTATACTTTAAATTTATAATTGTGTCAAGGCAAAAATTCAGTATACAATTGGAAACAGATATGCTGTTAAATTCTAAGAGCTACACAGAAAAACTACATTGTCAAGTTATGGTAAAACAGAATTTAAAAGGTATGGAAATAGATATTTACTAGCACCTAAATAAGAATGCATCTTTAGGCAGTTGTATTTTTCTCCAATTTGGTCTTGGGGTCTCTCACTCTTTGGAGAGGGACTATGAACTCTAGTTCATAATGCCCTAACAGAACATCATGGAGTTTAGTCATGAATTTACATAAAGTATTTCCGTATCCTTCTGTCTAGCCTAATGCCTAAGAATGATAGTCTTAACCTAATGCCTAAGTGTCTGACTCCTAAACAAGTGTCCCCTCAGAAGAAGCTTGTTTATACTGGCAGATGTCCTATGTCTTTACTTTGTCCTGTATCTAGTTTATTCCTGCCAAGACAGCTACTCCCCAGAAGAACCTTACCAGGAAAGAAGTTACATTCAGAAATGTTAGTTGAGACACACAGGAGACAACACATGATATAATAGAAGCAGTATGCTTTGTGAGGTCAATGGGAAGTGGGAGCCATGAGGGCCTTGTATGCTCAACCAGTGGATGAGGAGCAAGAAAGAAACCAAAGGACCTGTGGCCAAAGGCCTTCCAGGGTCCAGGGCATTACCAAGGAGGTTTTCAATGGGGAGTTTTAATTTGTGTCTTTATAGCAAGGCAATGCACATTATGTGGGGTCACAGTGAGACTGAGAACCACTACTGATATAGGACAGAAGAGGCTGGACATCTGAGGAATTTTCAGGAAGCATGTTTATTGACTACAGGGTGCAGAGGGGCCATAGCTTAAAAGATGCTCTGGACAAAAAGTCTAGAAATTCTTTGAACTTTATACCTAAAGTGGGAGGAGGGGCTTGGAGTTTTAAATTTTGCAGAAGTCTACATAAAAGTAATTTTTTGAGTCCTCAGAAAGTGCACACTATTTAGAACAGTCAGAAGTTTTGCACATACTACCACAAAAGCAGAAGTAATAGCAGCAAGTCCTTGGTTAAACTTTTCTCTGGCAAGACAGAGCAACAGGAAAAAGGAAGTTCTGACCACACTGAGCTCTTTTGCAGAAATCGTTGCTGATATTCTGTTATCAAGAACAATTATGGTGAAGGTCTTTTGGGTGGGAGTCTCTGGCCTGCTTCACTGCAACATATTTACACCATCCATGTGGGTATGGGATCACTAAGGTGAGTCAGGTAGGTAGTTTCTACATGTCCCATAGAAAGGTGATCACCAGGAGGCAGTTGCCTAATATCCAGCTCTTCCTCATTAAGGAACTAGGAGGAGACAGAACTAAAACCATGTCAAGGGTGGCTAAGCTTTGCTTCTGGTATAAGAAGTAAAACCTAGACAGAATGGATGTCAAGGCAATACAGAATTAAGAGAATTCACTGCAAGGTGCTTTGATTTTTGTTGTTGTTGTTTTATACTTAACTGGTAATGAGTGCCTTATCCTCCTATAGCAATGAGAAATGTCTACTGAATACCAAATATGTGCAAGATATTTTACTGCATAGTACAGTATCATTTTTAAAAGTCACTCTCAGCAGTAAGGTATTATTAGTTCCATTTTAAAGAAAATGGATATAAGACTGAGAGACTCCAGAGTATCTGGAAAAGAAATTTTCCTTCCTCTTCACATTTGCACAAAGGAGATTTCTCTCTACTCCCGTGATGGAAGCACGTGGGCTGAAAGCACCTGGCCTGTTGGTTCCCAGACTTCCCTCCAGGGTAAAACATCAGGGGCTCTGCAAGAAACACTGCAGTCTGGCTTCCACCTCCAGAAATTCTTAGTTAAACTGGGCTGCATCCTGATCACCAGAATTTAGTACATAAGAACATTTAAAACTTCCCTAGGTGATTCTAAAGTGCCACAGAGCTAGGGAACAGCTCTACTTTCAACCTTGCCCCTTCACGCTCTAGCTAATAGGAATGTTGCTAGCCTGTTATTGATTGGGTAGGTAAAAGGAAATGGCTCCCTGGTTATCAACTTATTGTTTCACCATCTGCCTCAAGGATTTTAAGGACTTATAGGCTCAATGCGGACAGGTATCCTGCAGGATCTTCTCTAGCTAGGTCTTTCTTCCCTCATGTCTAGTTTTTCAAGCCAACACTGAATAGGTCAATCAGGAAAGTCTTGCTTATAGACTTAGCTGCCTTAAAGTTGTTGAAATTAGTAAATACAAACTCAATCACCCCAGAAATATTCATATTTTGGTGGGTTATTAAGCACTACATAATTTATATACAAAGCTGCTTTTTTTCCAAAAAATAGTCTACTTGAGTTTCAGCTTTTTGTATAAATGCCATATTTCTTAGAAGCAGTGAGGAAAGAATAAACTATGGGCACCCCAAACTTTCAGCATCTAGATACCTAACTCAGCAGCAAACTTTAAAATTAACCTTGAAGATATTCAAGGAAAATTACCAAATAGAGGCCATAGATCTTAACATGGGTATGAAAGTCAACTCTAGCAGGAATGTATTTTGTGAATATCTTCAGTTACTATTTGCAAGCTCAAGTCAGGTAGAAAATAGGCTGGCATTGGATTCTAGGGAAAATGCAGTTATCAAGACCTGGTTAGAACTCTTCCATAGAAGAGAGAAGAGAAAAAGTCCGTACGAGAGAGAAGAGAAAAAGGAGAGGGGAGAAGAAAAAGAGAGAGAAGGAGAAAGAGATTGAATAAGTTCTTGCTTAATAGTAATTAACAGATGTACATTTGATGATGTTTTAGTCACATCAATGCCAACTGCTGTCTGAGGCTTAAATCTTCAGATGGTTAGTTCTAGGACAGAAGCCTGCACTACATCAATTTTAAAAACTTGCTCTGTATCATTTTGAACTACAGGGTGAAGGAGGAAACTGTAGAATGTATAGTTGCATGGATTCACGGATTTTCGAAGTTATCTCTGCATTATATACTCTGCAGTTAGTCCTAGACTCTTCACTGCAAAGGCTTTAATTATAATTGGTGAGCTTGGTGATCCTGACTGTGGGTTCAACTCATAATGAAATGATTTATTTCATCAGAGAAGAAAGAAAGACATTGAGGAAGATAATACATTTTACTACATTTGGAATATAAATTCTTGGTAAAAAAATTAAATTATTTTCTAATTCTGTCCAAAAGCAAAAGGAATTTAAAACAGGATTGCATCTGTGATATCCTGTCTCCAGAAATAAAATGTACTCAAAAACTTAAGAAGAAATGAATTTAGAAAAAAATTTGTTTTGGGATTATTTTTAAAGGTTGATTAATGTTTGTGGTCTGAATTAGAATGAGGAAAGAAGCACAGGTTGAGCAGGAAAATAGGAGGGGTTCATACTGAAAGGTGATTGGGATCTTAGAGGACCCACAGTTAGGTATAAAAGGAAGTATTTATCATATACATTTGCACACAACTTGTTGTTCATAGTGATCTTACCAGAAAATAAGGTAATGTTTTAGTTTTGCCTTATTTAGGAATAGTAACTAGGGACAAAAGTAAGCTAATAAAAAGAGGAAAACCTAGAAAAGCAAACTTGAATAACTCCTAAACAAGCAAACCACTAAAAATAAACTTCAAGGGTAGTTTATAAAGTAATACACAGACAAATAATTGAATACTTACATACTACTTAGTATATATAAAAGCGAAGACTGAGAAGTCAGCAGATACTTGTGGCATAATTTCTGAGTTTCAAGGTTAGATAATTACTATAGAGTGGGTTGCCACTGTGGCACTTGTTATGAGAGAATATTTCTAGACACTTTTAGTGGTGGGTCCCTAACAAAAGACACAGTGACAGGGTACCAAGCATTGATCACATATTACACTTATGAAAGAACAATTCTAGGTTGATACCTTACTCAGAGGGGTGAAGGCATGAGACACTTGATTGAAAGGTGATTTGCTCATAACTGTATATAGAACACAACAGAACCTCCACAAGTTTCTTAGGGATATAAACTTATGGGTCCAAAAGAAAAACAGACCTGATGTAGACAAAATGATCCTTGATAAATATTTGCCCTGCATGATATAGACAAAGACCTGGATTAACCTAAGGAGAAGGTTAAATTTGTATAAAGCAGCTATGCTTATTTGACAGATGTTAAAGAAACAACAGAGAAAAATAACCAGATAGCCTTCAGTTCTAAGAAGATAATATAACAAAAGTGAAGGTTTGTGATTGATGTAGCTAACATCACAATCCTCAAAAACTCAAATTTCTAAGAAAAGGCAATATTTTATTCTTTTTTTT
>CM053405.1:44218366-44243203 GCA_028644305.1 Xerus rutilus | reverse complement strand
CCATTTGTTGAAAAGGCTATCTTTTCTCCAATGTATGTTTTTGGCACCTTTGTCTAGTATGAGATAGCTGTATTTATGTGCATTACTCTCTGTGTCTTCTATTCTGTACCATTGGTCTACATGTCTGTTTTGGTGCCAGTACCATGGAAAAGGCAATATTTTAGAATTACTTGTTATAGGATGTAATAATCTTCCATGAACAAGACTTTTGAAACTTCCACAGAGCTTCAGATAGAGATTCATGGAGGATGAGACAGATGTTCTAGACCCAAAGTAGAACTCAAATATTTCTTGGCATGTTTCAGGGAAGATAATAAATCTATAAAAATGTCCAGGCTTTTTAAACTTAGAATTGTATGGGGGACAGGCAAAAGACTGATATCTAATCATTTACATTTTATATCTTCCACATTAACATCTATAATATAGTTAGTTAGTAAAGAACACTTATACACCCAAAAGCATAAGTACCATTGACTGTCATTCTGATAAAAATCTCTTCTTCCACATGAGGAAGCCACGTCTCTGTTAGAAATTTTTTCAGTTTGTTTTTCTTATCCAGTTAGTGAATACCTATTCAAGCTTAACCATCTCTACTGCAAGTTGTCTTCTGAGCTAGTATAAATATTTTTAATAGATGTTTGGCTTGAACTGCAGAGAATGTTTAATACCTCTGCCTGAAATAGCAAACATCACCCTTGAATACAAAGTGATAACCAATCTTACTGCTATGGCTTAGAGCCTGAAATGGTCTTTAACTTCTGCTAAAGTTAGAAGACACACAGTGCACCAACATGTATTACTAAAATAGAAATAACTTCATTTTACCTCAGCCTGAAGAAATGACTTGATTTCATACAGTATCTCAAATTCAGATGCCTTTAAAATGCCCTTTAGCCCTCTTATTAACCTGTCACATTTGGATTCCCTCCCATTTGGGCAAATAAATTTAATTTTATTTAGACTAACCTTTTCCTAAGCACATAACCACCCATATATTCTGATACACCTACATTTTAACAACAGCACCCAGTCCACTTTACCCTTTTAGGTTGTTGACCATTCAGGAAATTGTTTCACCATTGCAAACTCATTTTTTCATGTGCTCCACTTATGACTGAAATGTCTTTAAAACTTTTAATCAAATTGAGTCCTCAGCTAATTCAATAACTGTCAGTGGCTAGGCAGTTTCACTAAAGATTGAAAATGAATTGGAGCTACAGGGACAAAACTGCAGAGAGACTTGGGAATAGGAATAGAATTCTTAAAGGGCTAGATTGTTATATTCTTACTCAACCAAATTAAAAAGACATTTTATACCTGTTGCGAGCTAAGCAGGCTTTCTCATTTAATTTCCAATGTCTGGATTACTTCACAATGGGTACCAGGTCTTAGCTAATTAAACTGGGACTACCTTCATGAATGCCAGTGCTCCAGAGCAGGTTCTGAGCCTGCAGGCTATAAATTGCCACATCTTTACTTCCAATCTCAACTAAGATTCCGTAGCAATGTAGTAGCAATAAATGCACAAAAAGGTCAGTTAATGAAAACAACAGGATTATTCCCTATGAAATTAATTACTCCACCCATATAATTAATTATTCCTACCAAATATAACTTAAGAAAATGTTGCAGGCTTTATCTTTAGGCCTGAGACTTAGCAATGCAGAGGAATGTAGACATGACTGAAATTTCCCTTTGGACTTGATTCAAAATACATCAGTGCCAAACTTTATGAGAGTTAGTACTTAGTCTGAATGCATTGAATTTAATTTATTCCTTTGCACACTTATACTACTACAGGTGAGATAATGACAAAAAGGCAAATGTCAATAAAGCAAAGGACAAATGGGAGGCTTGCTACATCTTCAAATTGGAAAAAATGGTCCTAAAATAATAAAGATTGAATCAAACTTCAGATGGCTTCACTGAGTTAATCCATGTGCTCTGAACATGCACTATTCTTTGTCAGGATATGGGTATGGAATATGCAAATAATAAGTATGGAAGAATTTAATGTTTTTTCAAAATCTAATGTGATAGCCTCTTCAAGAAATGGTGCTGGAAAAGCTGGAAATTAATATGTAGCAGAATGAAATTTAACCCCTCTCACCCTGCACAAAACTCAAAGTGGATCAAAGACCTAGAAATTAGACCACCCTGAACATATTAGAAGAAAGAGTAGGAACATTCCAACATATCAGCTCAGGAACATACTTCATTAAGAAGACTCTGAAAGCACAAGAAGTAAAATCAAGAATCAAACAATGCTAGAGCATCAAATTAAAAAGCTTTATCATAGCAAAAGAAATAATCAAGAATATCAACAGAGAGCCTACAAAACTAGAGGATATCTTTAACACAGGCATCACAGATAGAGCATTAATCCCCAGGATATACAAAAATTATAAAAATACTTAACACCAAAAAAAAAAAAAAAACAAATAACCCAATCAATAAAGGTTCAAAGGAATAGGCACTTCACAGAAGAAATACAAATGTTCCAAAAATATATGAAAAAATATTCAACATCTCTATCAGTTGGAAAATGATAATTAAAACTACACTAAAGCCCAGCTCAGTGGCACACACCTGTAATCCCAGCACTTAGGGAGGCTGAGACAGGAGAATCGCGAGTTCAAAGCCAGCCTCAGCAACAGCGAGGCGCTAAGCAACTCAGTGAGACCCTGTCTCTACATAAAACACAAAATAGGGCTGGGGATGTGGCTAAGTGGCCAAGTACCCCTGAGTTCAATCTCTGATACAAACAATGACAACAACAACAAAAGCTACACTGATATTTCATCTCACACCAGTCAGAATGGCAATTATGAAGAATATAAGTAACAATAAATGTTGACAAGGATATGGGGGAAAAGGTTCATTCATACATTGCTGGTGGGATTGCAAATTGGTACAACCACTATGGAAAGCAGTATGGAGATTTAGAAAGCTTGAAATGGAACCATAATTTGACCCAGTTATCCTACTCCTTGGCTTATATCCAAAGGACTTAAAATCAGCATACTACACTGATGCAGCCACATCAATGTTTATAGCAGCTCAATTTACAATAGCCAAACTATGTAACCAACCTAGGTACCCTTCAACTGATGAATGGATAAAGAAAATGTGGTATTTATACACAATGGAATATTACTCAGATAAGAATAACAATGACATTATGGCCTTTTCCAGTAATTGGAAGGAACTAAAGAATATCATGGTAAGTGAAATAAGCCAGTCCCAAAAAAACAAATGTTGAATGTTCTCTGATATGTGGATGCTAACCCATATCAAGGGAGGGTAAGAAAGGGAAGTATAGAAATTCATTGGATTAGACAAAGGGGAATGAAGAGAAGGGAGGGGAATGGGCATAGGAAAGCCAGTAGAAGGAATCAGATATAACTTTTCTATGCTAACATGAATACAGACCAATATAACTCTACATCATGTTCAACCACAAGAATGGGATCAAAATTGTAATGGATTGCACCCCATGTATATATAATATGTCAAAATATACCCTACTGTTATGTACATCTAAAAACAACAAATAAAAAATAGTAGTAAAAAATTTACAAAATTTGATAATCTAAGTATTCTAAGTTAAATATGGGTTAGTCTCTTAATATGGGAATAATCAATTCTACAGCCAGATCCTTTTCTATCTGTAGGCCTATAAAACTAGCAAATAAGTTATCTGTTTCTAGAGTACAAAGGTGGTACAGGAATGGGAGAGCCTTCCCATTCAGAGTATGAAAATTGAAAGACAAAAAGAAATACCATGGTGAGAAGGCAAAATAGTACAGCCACTATTGAAAGAGAGTTTGGCAGTTTCTTACACAATTAAACATACTATCTCCATATGGTCCCCGCAATTATGCTCCTTAATATTTGCTCAGGAGTTGAAAACACAAAACCCTGCACATTCGTGTTTATAGAAGCTTTATTTATAATTGCCAACACTTGGAAGCAACAAAGATATCCTTCAATAGGTTAATGTATAAGTAAACGGTAGTACATCCAGGCAAAGGAATATTATTCATAATTGAAATGAGCTATTAAGCCTTGAAGTATGGAGGAAACTGAAGAGCATCTTATGAATGAGAAAAGCCAATGTGAAAAGGCTACATACTGTGTAATTACTACGTAAGCTATATTGCCATCTAGAAAAACAAACACAATGGAAACATTAAAACTATGGGTTCCAGAAGTTTAGAGGAGAAAAAAGGAAGGACTAGGTGGAGCACAGAGGACTTTCAGGGCAGTGAAATCACTCTGCATGGTATACTATAATAGTAGATACATATTGTTATACATTTGTCCAAACTTACAGAATATACAACAGAAAAAGTGAACCCTAATTAAGCCACTGACTCTGGGTGATGATGATGTGTCATTTACAGACCCATCAGCTATAACAAATACACTACTCTGTTGGGGGATGTTAATAATGGCAGAGGCTATGAATGAGTGGGGACAAAGAAAAAGTATGGTAAATCTCTATCTTCAACTCAACATTTTTGTGAACCTAAAACTTCTGTAGAAAATAAAGTCTATTTGAAAATAAGTCACCAGTCCTGAGCAATTTTGAAATGCATTTGGGTAAATAATGCAAAGTCTGGTAGTAATTATTTGTGATCCTTGTGTACATCCTCTGAGCTAAGGACTCTAGACTCAAGGTTTCTCCACTGGAATTATTTTTCAAGAAGTTTAGCACGTATTTGAGGTTGAGTAGTTTGACCAGCCTGTTTCCTCCTTATAGAATAAAAGGGACTCTGACAGCCTTCTTTAACTTTATCTTTTCTTTTTTAGTCCAAGATGGCAGCATTTCTGCTAGTATAAAATTCTCCAGAATTCAGTAGGTCTCTTATATATGTCCTATGATTCACTTCTTTAGCCTAGAGACCCAATTACCCCCAAAATATGTTTCCTGGGTAATCCTGTCTCATGCTGTTTTCTGCTTATATTGAGGGGATCCATCAGTCACATGCCTAATCCTTCAAAAAGCCCTCTGTGCAACTAAATACTGTGATGTTTTGTGACTTCTTGACATTCTTCTAATTTTTTCCCATTGCTCAATTCCAACCAAATTCATTCCCACATGTTTAGATATTTATTACTGTATCACTCCACACACTCAGTACTAAAATCTGTATTATCTTCTTATTACTGCTACAATAAATTCTACAGAACTTTTGTCTTAAAATAAGATAAATTCATTATTGTATTGACAAGATGTCAGAAGTACTAAAATCAAGATATGAACAAGGCTATATTCCTTCTGGAGTGTCAATGGAGTTTTCCTTGCCTTTTCCAGCTTCTGCAGGAGACCTGTATTCTTTTCCTTTCTTTTCTTTCTTTCTTGGTACTGGGGATTGAACTCAGGGACACTCAACCACTGAGCCACATTTCCAACTCTATTTAGAGACAGGGTCTCACTGAATTGCTTAGTGCCTCGTTTTTGCTGAAGCTGGCTTTGAACTCACAATCCTCCTGTCTCAGCATCCAGGGCTGGGGGAGTATAGGCGTGAGCCACTATGCCCAAGCCAGAGGCCTGTATTCTTGAATTGTGATTCCTTTCTCTCATTGCTCTGAATTCAATTTTCATCACTTCCTTCTCCAACTCTGGTCTTTCTGCCTGCTTCTTGTAAGGGCTCTTGTGACTACATTGGATCCACCCAGGTACTCAAGTACAATTTCCCCATCTTAATATCCTTAACTTCATCACGTCGACAAAATCTCTTACCATGTAAAGTCACATATATGCAGGTCCCAAGGTTTAGAGCATAGATATCTCTGAGTATTGATTATTCTGTCCACCAGAGGTAAAACAGGGAAAATAAGAATCTTTTTTCCTATTTATTTTTTAAATATAAATATCAGTCTCAACTGCCACCCCTTAAAGATATCTCAATAGGGGGCTGGGATTGTAGCTCAGTGGTAGAGTGCTTGCCTCGCATGCGTGAGGCCCTGGGTTCGATCCTCAGCACCACATACACAGCAATAAAATAAAGACATTGTGTCCATCTACAGCCAAAAAAAAAAAATTAAAAAAAAAAGATATCTCAATAGATCCCACTTTTTTCTAGTCACTTTAAAGTATCAGACCGATTTTACTTTTGTTAACGAATTGAGCATTTACAAGTCCAAGCTACTCTGAGAACTTAAAATCTTACATTCAGTGTGAAGCTTCTGCATTCCCCCAATGAAGTTCTGCTCTTCAGCTTAAAAACCCCAGTGAGTGAGGAGGAGTTGGTCTGCCATTCACTCTGCTTGTCCCAGGCCTGCTTCCCTTGCATTATTTGGCTTTGCAGAACCAATGTGGTAGAAGGATGGACTATAAGGGAAAAGATAAAGGTCTTTACTTGGTAGCCAGTATTATCTGTAGGTTTTCAAGATTGATACAAGTCTCCCACCAGATTTTCCAATATGGCAGTGGCTCTCTTATAAAGAATATTTGGAAAGACTTTGAGGATCATATTGGGGACCTTAACTATACCATATACTGTCTAAAATAATTTCCCATCTGCTTGACTTCTAATCTCATCCCTCAGTACTTTAGATGAACAGAAACCCAGTAGACTGCTCCACTTAAAATTTTTGACCCAGATAATTTCATGTTATTTCCTGGATCCGTGAAGAGCTCTGTACCCTTGTCCTTCCAAGTGGTATGTGTGTGATTTTTTTCCAATTTCTTTAAGCTATCTCATCAAACTACAATTCCCAATTGTTCCAACAAGACTTTTCTTTTACTTTTCTGAGCAAGAAACAGATATTAGATTTTAAATTGCTGAACACACTGTAACTCAAATAACTATCATTGGATGCATTAGTGTCTTACAAGGATTCTCTAGTAACAACATAATGTATGTCTACGGGCTTCTGCTACTCAGGGTTGCTTAGCAGGAATTGCATGCTCTTTATTCTTACAGGCACCCTAATTCCTAGAAACTTATTTTGGAGGCAACTCAAAACAGAAATCATCATTTTCATAGATTCCTCTAAGCCAAAAGTATATAGCATGATATTTCTTAGATGTTTTCTCAGTTCCCTTTTGTGTACATTTTCATCTTCTAATGACTGCTTTTACTCTGCAAATTTTATTAATATTTTCAGGAAAATATATTTATTCCTTTTAGGAGAATGGATATTAATGTTAACGTCCATTAACATGGATATGACACAGTAGAAAAGTAAAAAATTTGAGTCATAATCTGACCACTTCTGTTATGGTTTGGGTATGAGGTGTCCCCCAAAAGCTCATGTGTCAGACAATGCAATAACATTCAGAGGTGAAATAATGATAAGAGTTATAACTTTATCAATGTATTAATCCACTCATAAGGATTAACTTGGTAACTGTAGACAAGTAGGGTGTGCCTGGACGAGGTAGGTCACTGGGATTGTGCCTTTGTCTTTGGTGAGCAGAGCTCCCTCTCTGATTCCTGATTGCCTTTACCTCTGTCACACCTTTCTTCCATGATGTGCCATGATGTTCTGCCTTACCTTGAGCTTAGAATGATGGAGTCAGCTGTCAATACATTGAGAGTTTGAAACTGTGTGCCCCAAATAAACTATAATCCTGAAAGAAGTGTGTTTCTGAAAATGTGTCACATGTTTTCCTAAGCACAAACCCTACATTATTAACAACAATGAATTCATTGTGAATCTTTTTCTGCACAGAGGGGAGAATAACTTAGCTCAGCAAAATTCTAAATTTGACAGCTTTTGTGAGTGTAAGTTAATTTAAAAAGAAAAAAAAAGCTCATTAAGTCAGAATATTGCATTTCAAGCCCTGATGAGTCAATGTGCCTGAGGTATCAATAGAACTGGGTGCATGTAACTTGGAAGCCATACAGAAAACACTGACACATTTACTGTGTGTTTGCAAAAATTAATCATTCTCCAAAGGCATGAAGGATGCTTCCCAATCCAGACTATTATCTGCTGGTATTTCCCAGGTAGATCATATGGTAAATGGCCATATGGTAAAACACTTTGGAGAATATTTAGATCTATGTGATCATTCAAGTATTTAAGATGTAGAAACAGTAGAATAGGCTCTGGAGATACAGACAAAAACTGACCCAGATACTATTTTCTCAGGCTCTGGTGGTGGAAGAAAATAGTACCTAAGTAAACTGCTATGCCAAAAAAAAAAATACTGCCAAATGGTGATAATGCTATGGAGTTAACAAAGGTCTGAGAAGCAGGGCATGGTGGCGCATGCCTATAATCTCAGCACTTTGGGAGGCTGAGACAGGAGAATTATGAGTCCAAAGCCAGCCTCAGCAACGGTGAGGCACTAAGCAACTTAGTGCAACCTTGTCTCTAAATAAAACACAAAATAGGTCTGGGGATGTGGCTAAGTGGGCGAGTACCCCTGAGTTCAATCCCTAGTACCAAAAAAAAAAAAAAAGGTCTGAGAATGGGGCTATCAGAATTAGGGTAGTCAAGAAACTTTTGAAAGCAGAATACTTCAGCAGAGATGAGCAAGATGGAAAGAGTTGCAGATGGAAGAAACACTTTCTGCATCACTTGGGTGATTCTAAGAGGGAAATGACCTCAAAATATCACACACTCACTAGTTACAGGGACTTAAAATGCTTCAATTAGTGTCTTTTATTTATGTTGAGGCATTTATAATTTCAAGTTTTTCTTTTACTAACTCACTGGAAATGATCATGTATAAAAGAATTTCAAAAATTAATACTATAGAATTAGGATGGTGCTTTGGAAAGAACACAGGACTTGGAGCCAAGTTTATGGTTTCTCTTTAACTATACCAATTAATATGTTGACTTTGCCAGTTAACAAGCATACTTGATGACAAATCATTGTCTTCAACTCAATATCCTCAAAAGCAAGCAAGGTAATTATATAATCAAATGAGGTAATAATGTCTGTAAAAATATTTCATAAATGATGAAATTGTTACTATTGTCTTTAAAGAATAGATGGGAGAAGATATCACCCTAAAATATTGTCAATTGTCAACACCAGTACCAATATCTAGCCCAGTTATAGCTAATGTGAATTGGAGGGATATTAGACTCAAAGGAAGACTTGTTTTGCAGATTCTGGTTGATAGCTTCTCCATAGGAAAATAGTCACTGGTCATTTCTTCTCTTAAAGATCTTCCTAACCAGAGTGTTAATATCTGGTAGCATTCTGTCTTTGTTGTGAAGTTCTGTCTTGGTCAGCAAAACATGAAAGAAAATTGTTGATAAACTGAGAATCATAGGTGACATTAGTACAAAATACCTTTGTTCCTTATACCCATCTACCATGATGGTCTCTACAGTGTGAAAGTCATTTCTCCAATTTAAGAATATGTGACTACTTTCTATTGCTGTTGTGGTACGATAGAGAGGTTAGTAAACTTGGGCAATGTGTACAGACTGGCAGCTATGCTAATGTCAGTCCTCAGCCAAATTGTGAATCTGGTAGGTTTATGTAGAGAGTTAACTCTTTAATAGCTCCAGCTTATAGAATTAGTATACCTTCTCTATAGAAAAAACTATTGTGAGGAAGGATTCAAAGTTCTTTCACACCATAGTGTGAATGTTTGAGTAACATTTGGTTGGATGTTTAGATATGAGGCTCTTCTCCTGGCTTCAAGATGACTCACCAGCTTCATTGGCCTCTGAACCTTTCTTTTCTCAAATATGAAATGGAAAGATTAATTATCTCTGATTTCTAGACTCAGTTACAGATAAAAAAAATACCTGGAGAAGTTTTGGACATACAGATGTCAAAACCTCAACCATAGAAACTATAATTAAATAGAACTGAGGTAGAGCCCAGGTGACTCAATTTTAATGTTAAATTGGGAATTACTGGACTGGATGAGATGATCTCCAGGGCTCTTTCTAGCATGAGAATTAGCATTCAATGATTTACCTGGGAAGATTTCCGACATTAGACTACAATCACAGATTAATCATCATATAGTCTTTTAACTAGCTAACTATCTACCAGTAACAATAATACTGAACATTTAATCAACAGCTTATTCTGTGCCTGACACTCTGGTAAGCACTGTGAATGTATTTTTGTGGAATTCTTATAATAATCCTGTGAAGAAGCAGGAACTATTATTATCCTCATTATAGAAATGAGAAAACTGAGAAACAAAAATGACAATGTAGCAAACACCTTCAGAAAACCATGTGCCAGGCATTATTTTATCATGTTAAGAGTCTGACTATATTCTTAGAATATATGTATATATAACATACATAATATCTCCTCACAACACCACTATAGCACAAGGGTGGACTGTTAGGATCATTATCCTCATTTTCACAGATCACCAATAAAAGGAACAGAGAGGTTAATTCACATGTTTGAAGGTTAGATTGTAGGTGGCAGACCTGAGACTTAGACCCAAGCAGTGTGGCCCCTGAGTCTAGGTTCTTAACCACTGTCACAAAATAGAAATATAGATACCATGTCTCAGAAATGATAGCCAACCAGCCCAAGTTCATGTAACCAATAAAAGGACATCACTGAAATGCAGTTCTCATGTAGGTTAATTCCAGCTCTCATTTTCTAATTACTACCCTATTACAAATGTTGCCAAGTAATAGGTTCTATGTGATTGGCAGTGTCAGGTGGGAGACTCAAGGGCATTGAACCAGGAATGCCGCTTTTAGAGAGCAAGGTACCTGGCATAGAAAGGTAAGATTGAAAGATATTATGTTCTCCTTTAAGCTCTCACATCCCATTTCTTGAATACTTCCCCTTTTCTGTGTGTTTCCTCTAACTATGCAACTACAAGGAATACAGCACAGCTGAAAGGATTTACCTTAACTCTTCCTCCAATGCTGGATTGACCTACTTTTTAAAAAGAAAATTGACTTGGATTGTCTACTATATACCCAGCCATAGCACATGTCAGTGTCCTAAACTCTTTGGTTTCAGGACTCTTTTACATATTTAAGAACTATCAATGACCACAAAAAGCTTTTCTTTATGTAGGTTATGTAGCAATTAAAGATTTATTGTATTATATATTAAAACATGATTTAAAATAATGTATTATCTCATTTCAAATGACAAACCTATTGCATTGCCTATATTTTCTTAAAAAACAATGCTATTTTCCAAAATAATTTTTACTAGTGATAAAAATTTTACTAGTGATAAAAGTGACATTGCTTTACATTTTTTAAAAGCTTTAGGTTTGACTTAGCTGAATTCAACTGGATTTTCATATCTGCTTCTGCATTTAATCTGTTAAGATATCACAAATAAATTGTCACTGAAAATCTCATTGTGTATTTGGGGTAGTAGGAATAGTTTTGATCTTAGAACTCCTCAAAGTCTGAGGTATCAGCAGTGGCCTTCAGATTACTCTTTGAGAGGCACTGTGAAATATGCTAGATTTCAATTATACAGAAAGCAAAGGCATTACAATCACATATAGAGTTCTTAAATCACAATAAACAACAAAGAAATGAGAAAAGCACTTGAATGGACATTTTTCCAAAGAATATTTACAAATGACTAATGAGCACATGAGAAGATGTTCAACATCATAAGTCATTTAGGAAAGTGCAATTCAAAATCCACAATAAGATACCACTTTGCATACACAAACATGACTGAAATCAATAACACAGATTATAACTTGTGTTTATGAGCATGTAAAAGAATCAGTACCTTTATGCATTGCTGGTGAGTTTATAAAATAATAAAGCTATTTTAGAAAATAGAACTTAGTAGTTCCTCAAAATATTAAACACAGTGTCAAAAATGTAACCCAACATCCCACTCTTTGGTATATAATCAATAAAAATTAAAACATATCCACAGGAAACCCTGTATACACATGGCTATGGCAGCATGATTCATAATTTCCAAAAAGAAGAGATCATCCAAATGTCTACCACATAATAAATGGATAAAAAATATGTGTGATGTGCAGGGAAATATTCAGTCATAAACATGAGTACATACCGCATGTACTGATATGTGCTAGAACATGAATGAAACTTGAAAATATTATTCTAAGTGAAAGAATTCAAGCACAAAAAGCCACATTGTGTATGATTTCCTCAATATGAAATGTCCAGAATTGGGTAAATTTATAGAGGCAGAAAGTAGATTAGTGGATCTCAGGAACTGGAAGACGAGGAATGAGGGAACTACTGCTTTGGTGTATGGGGATTCTTCTCTGGTTCATGAAAATGTTCTGGAATTATTTGCAATGATTGCACAACTTGTGAATATACAAAAACTTGTAATTTATAGTATGTAAATTCTAAAGAAATTTTTTTTTAAAAAAAGTACTCTTGGGCTGGGATTGTAGCTCAGTGGTAGAGCGCTTGCCTCGCATGCGGGAGGCCCTGGGTTTGATCCTCAGCACCACATACAAAGCAATAAAATAAAGACATTGTGTCCATCTACAACTAAAAAAAAAATTTTAAAAAAAAGTACTCTTTTCTTCTTTCTTCTTCCCAAGATTCTAATTCCCCAGGAAGCTTACCACACACTGAGTATCCTGCTTAACCTCAAGACTTCCTAAGCATTGAACGTCACTGCTTCAGTGAGCAAAGGATAACATTACTATGCAAGTGTTTTTCATCCCTCCAGTATGTTGGAGTAAAGTCGGGAAAATTTTGAAAGTCTTCACAGGCATTTTGTTGTATAAAAACTATAACAGATAGGACTAGTTACTCCTAGGCCCATTCTGCAAATCAGCAACCTAAACCATTGAGGTTTAGTGACCACTCCATAACCACCCCACCCAGAGCAATTTAGCTGATAAATAGCAGAGGAGAAATTCAAACGCAAAATGACCACATCACATTTCTGACCAGCTACCTTGCAGGATATTACTACAAGCAGATATTTCCGTGTGATTTTACTGGACTCCAGGCTAATAAGCATTTCCCATTTTAATTAAAAAGCAAAGAATAATAACAGATTGTAAATCCTGATTTGGATCAAAATTGTAAAATTTATGATAGCTATAAATTATGAGCTGAATTAAAATCAAAAGTAGATATATTCTTAACTACTACCTCAGTCCCTCTTAAGTTAACTACACTAAGCAGACTTTTGAGCTAACTGATGTTGCCTAAACTAACTCCTACTATCTCTTTTCTTTTCTTTTCTTTTCTTTTCTTTTCTTTTCAGTACTGGGGATTGAACATGAGGGTACTCGACCACTGAGCCACATACCCAGCCCTATTTTGTGTTTTATGTAAGGACAGGGTCTCATTGAGTTGCTTAGTGCCTCGCTGTTGCTGAGGCTGGCTTTGAACTTGCGATTCTCCTGTCTCAGCCTCCCAAAGTGCTGGGATTACAGGCATGCACCACTGCACCTGGCTCCTATCTATTTTCTTGATACTGGTGTCTTTAGTGCCACATTTTCCTCAGTTTCACTTTTTTTCCTGCCTTGAACTGCACTGACACAAGTGATTGGCAGGAGACATCTCATGACTATTAGCAATTAACAAAAGGAATTAATTTTGCTTATTCATCATTTCTTACTGGCAGAATGCAGTCTAGTCTTTACATCCCCTGGGCCCTGGGGCTATCATCATATTCTAAGGAAACTTTTTGCTTTCTTTCAAGGACAGAAGCAATGTTTCTTTTTCTTTTTAATTTTTTTTAGTTGTAGATAAACACAATACCTTTATTTCATTTATTTATTTTTATGTGATGCTGAGGATCAAACCTAGTACCTCACACATGTGAGGCAAGCGCCGTACCGCTGAGCCACAACTCCAGCCCCAGAAGCAATGTTTCTTGGTTTGTTTTTATTTAATTTTTATTCTTTTTCTTTTAGTTATACATGACAATAAAATATACTATGGCATAATTATAAAAGCATGGAATATAATTTATTCTAATTCAGTCCCCAGTATTTCCCCTTCTCCATCTTCCCACCCCTGTTCCCTTCTCTCTACTCTATTGATCTTTCTGCCATTTACCTACAGTTTTAATTAGTGTCTTGTAGATGTGCATAATGGTGAGATTCACTGTGGTGTATTCATATATGTACTTAGGAAATTTAGGTGAGATTCTGACTTTCCCTATCCCATCTCTCCTCCCTTTCTTTCATTCCCCTTTATTTACTCCTCTGATCTTCTATTCTTTTTTTAAATTCCCTCCTTATTTTGGATTAGCTTCTGCATATCAGAGAAAACATTCAACCTTTGATTTGGGGTAATTGGCTTATTTAACTTAGCATGATAGTCTCCAGTTTCATCCATTTACAAGTAAATACCATAAAGTCATTCTTCTTTATAGCTGAGTAATACTCCATTATGTATGTATACCACATTTTATTTATCCATTCATCTGTTTGGTTGTAGGGCACCTAGTTTGGTTCCATAGATCATCTGTAGGGTACCTAGTTTGGTTCCATAGATTAGCAATTGCTTTGGCTCATCAATGTAGTATGCGTATTTTAAATCCTTTGGATATATACTGAAGAAACTCTAGCAAGAACAATAAAACAAGAGAAGGAAAGTAAAGGAAGGAAAAGAAGAACGAAATTATCTGTTTGCTGATGGCTTAATTCTATATTTAGAAGACCCAAAATACTCCACCAGAAGACTTATAGAGCTCATAAATGCATTTAGCAAAGTAGCAGGACATAAAACCAACACCCATAAATCAATCATGGTCCTATATTCCACTGATGAATCTGCTAAAAGAGAAATTAGGATAACTATCTCATTTGCCATATCCTCAAAAAAAAGTACTTGGGAATAAATCTAACAAAAGAGATGAAGGACCTCTATAATGAAAACTATAGAACACTGAAGAAAGAAATTGAAGAAAACCTTAGAAGATGAAAAGGCTTCTCATGTTCTCGAATAGGCAAAATTAATATTGTAAAAATGGCCATACTACTAAAAGTGCTATACAGATTCAATGCATTCTCCATAAAAATTCCAATGATGTTTTTCCCCAAAATAGAAAAAGCAGTCATGAAATTTATTTGGAGAAAAATAAGAGACCTCCAAATAGCAAAAGCAATCCTTGACAAGAAAAGTGAAGCAGAGGACATCATAATACTGGACCTCAAATTATAATATAGTTATAGTAACAAAAAAAGCCCAATACTGGCACGAGAACAGGCATGAAGATCAATGGAATAGAGTAGAAGACACAGAGATAAAACCCATATACAGTTATCACACGCTAGACATAGGTGCCAAAAACCTATTTTGGAGAAGAGGAAGCTTCTTCAACAAATGGTGCTGGGAGAACTGGAAATCCACATAAATACAGTTGTCTCAGTCAAAGGTACCATAAACATACATTGTAAAAAAGAGAGCCTCTTCAACAAACAGTGCTGGGAAAACTAGAAATCCATATGAAGCAGAATGAAATTTAATCCCTATCTCTCACCCTGCACAAAACTCAACTCAAAGGGGATCGAAACCCTGTACCTGTGAGAAGAAAATACAAGCCCAACACAGCACATAGGCTCAGGAACTGATTTTTCTGGTTTGTTTTTAAAGGCTTTTGATGTGACAGCAGCTTCATGGCCCCAGACTACATTAACACATACGGGGAGACGGCCAGCGTCTCCTTCTTCCTGCCAAGGAGGATGTAAGCCACCTGAGAAATTAAAGTCTAGAATAATTAGTAAAGAACAAAAGACAAAGTCAGAAAGATAGTTTCAAAAATTGGAGCCCCTGATAGATCCAGTCCACACAGGCGCTGGAGCTAGACAATAAGAACATGCTCCCATGATTTATTTAAGGGGGTACCTCAAAGATAGGGATAAGATTTCGAGGGCGGAGCTTGCATTTTGGTGTCTTGCAGTCAGCAGATTGGTTGGCATCTTGGCAGGTCACACCCATCTCAGAAGGGCTGTATGGCTACAGCAGGTCACTCCATCTCCAGGGCTATGTGGGAACTTTGGCAGAGCTGAGGGGAAGGCTCACCTGCATCAGGCGGTCTAACCCTGTGCCACGAGTGTTCCCAATGCCAGACTTCTCCCCTCACTGGCTGCAATGCCAATAGTCTAATAAACACATAATTTAGAGTCTAGTATTCCTTTTCTCAACTGAGCAAGATAATATTGTTATTAATAGGCATAGACTTAGACTTCAGATAGCTGTGTTAAGTCCCAAATCTCTTTCCTTCCAACTCTATAACTTTGAAAAGTTACTCAACCATGTTGAGGTTAATGATTGAATTTTAAAATAAAAACTGTAAGATGTTAATTATGCAGTTTACCTCATCAGTTATTAGGAACACCTACTCCAGGAAAACTATTTCAAACAGACCCTGATATTCACTAAGAGTACACAGGATGCGCATAACACATGATTTCCTGCATTGGGTTGGCTAAAGAAAGAATATGTGAAGAAGATGAAATTGAAGAACAAGGTCACTTGTTTTCAGTATTCCTCCATGATTTGCTACTGTGAACAACTTTATTGTAGCACAATGACCTACAACAGTGCACAGTGCACATTAAGTGTAAAATGACATGAATCAAACACACATATAGATCCATAAATCTATCATTACAATTAAGGAAATAAACATATCCACTCCTCCAAAAGGCATTGACATGACACTTTGTCATACAACTATTCCTCCCTGCCACCGCCCAGACTTGGTTTTCTACAACCATTCATGTGCTAATGGTCACACAGATTAGTTTGTTTTTTCCAGAATTTTATGGAATTCAATTATACCTTTTATCTGTTTTCTTTCATTCACACTTCTCTGTGTGAACATATGCTTTTATTTCTCTTGATTAAATACATGACAAAAATGGGGTGGAGATATTGTGTGATACGTGTGTATGTAACTTTAAAAGTGGCAATTTTCCGAAGTTGTATGATATTGCATTCCCCTGGGCAGTGCTGGAGAGTCAGCTGGACACCATGCTCACCAGCACTTGCTACGGTCAGGCTATTCATTCTAGCCATTGTAATGGAAAACAGATATTTCTTTTACTATTTATTTTACTGAGTTTTCACAATCCTTGATAAGATGTAATGTTAGTACTTTGACAGATACATGTTTTGCAAACATCTTCTGTAGTGTGTGCCCTGCCTTTTCATTAAACAAAATATTTTGAAGCCAAATGTTTCTAATTTTGACCAAGTGGAAAATGTGTTTCTATGCAGCTCATGGTCTTGTCTGATTTAGGAAATGAGTTTCCAAATGCCTGGTCAACAAGAATCTCTCCTAGTGTCAGCTGAGTGTTTACAGTTTTTACCTCTGTAAAACTGATGTATCATGTGTATGATTCTTTTTGATGATATTTGCCTAAAGAGTGTGAATAAATGTTGGAGGTTTTGTTTTGATTTTTGTATTTTATCTCAGCATCATTATTGAAAATGTTACCCTTTTCCCATTGAATTTCCTTAGAAACTTTGCAGAAAATAAGTTGACCTTATGTACGTGGGTCCGCATTTAAACTACCTATTCTGTTATATTGACGTACATATCTATCTTTATGCCAATATGATGGTGTATTTATTATTGTAGCTTTACCTAAGTCTTAAAATCAGGTTACGTCTTCCAACTTTATTTTAGTATTTCAAAGTGTTTTGAATATTACAGATCTTTTTAATCTCCATGTTAATATCAGAATTATTGTATCAATATCTACAGAAAGAACATGCTGTTTTTTTAAGTGGTTTTGAATCTAGAAATCAGTTTGGAAAGAAATAAAAATATCAATCTTTCAATTCATAAGCACAGTATATCATTTCCTCTTTAATTACACTTAGATATATTAGTAGTCTTCAGCATGTATATCTTGAAAGACTTAATAAAATTTAACTGCAATTATTTTATAACTGAGTCAACTGAAGTCATGTTTATTTTTGATGTCTTCTTGTTAGTAAACACAAATACAATTGATTTTCATATATTAACTTTTCATCATATAATAGTCCTAAGTTTGTTTTTTGGTTTTATAGCTAATTTATGGATTACCTAAGATTTTCTGCATAGACTATTTAGGTCATTGATGATATTTTTATATCTCCAATGCCATTCAGTATGTCTTGCATTTCTCTCTCTCTCCCTCTCTGTCTCTCCCTCTCCCTCTCCCCCTCCCCCTTATCTCTCTCTCATTTTTGTCTTATTGCACTGGGTAGTTGCTCTGTACCATGTTGTGAAGTAGAAGTGATAACACCAATTATTCTTTCAGGAAAGGCAGAAAGGCATTCAGTAGTATACTGTTAAGAGTGATATTAATTCTATGACTTTTATAAGTATTTATCAGGTTGATTAAATTCACTTCTGTGCCGAATGCATAAAAGATTTGTCATATGCTAGATTTTTTGTTAAGTGCTCTTTTGGAATCTATTAAAATGATCATATGTTTTTCCTTTTAAGATCTGTAAATATGGTAAAATACATAAATTTCAAATGTAAAATCATATTTAACCTTTGGGGGATGAATCTCACTTGGTCAGGATATGCTATTTTTACATATTGCTAGATTGGACTTACTAAAATTTTATTAAGAATTGTTGTCTCTTAGCTAATGACCAGTTATAGTTCTGTAGTTTCCTTACTTGTAGTTATTTTTTTTAAGGTGGGCAATACTGATTTTATAAAATTAGTTTGGAAATATTCTCTTCTATTTTCTGGAAAGGTTTCTATGGGGTTAAATATTTTTCCCTTCCTTAAATATTACATATTTAAAAAATTCACTAGTTGAGGCTTCTGAGCCTAGAGTTTGTTTTGTAGAAATTCTATTGTAGAAGCTACAATAATGAATACACAATACATATTTTCCAATGTATGTTGTGTTTATCTAATAGTTGTAAGGTTGTTTAGAATCAATAGTTATAAGGAATTTGTCCTTTTGTTTAAGCTGTCAGATTTTATAGGCAAGATTTTTTTCACAAAATATTCTTATTGTCAATTTAATTCCATAAA
Source organism: Xerus rutilus (assembly GCA_028644305.1). NCBI lineage: Eukaryota > Metazoa > Chordata > Mammalia > Rodentia > Sciuridae > Xerus > Xerus rutilus. The sequence continues at coordinate 44,224,309 of CM053405.1, read as the reverse complement.
TCTACAGTGATCCTTTTTGATTTTCTAATATTGATATTTTTTCCTCATCAGTCCGGCTACAGGTTAATCATATTTAAAGATTTTTCCCAAAGTACTAGCTTTTGGTTTCATTGACTTTTTTTTCTTTATTTTTTTCTGTCTTCTGTTGCTCTGTTTTCTGCTCTCTGAGTGTAATTTGCTGCTCTTTCATTGATTACTTCTACATGTTTCAGATTCAATCTCTGCTTTTCCTTGGTTATTAAATTAGAAGCTTAGGTCATTTCTTCAAAACATTCCTTTAGATTCCCATCATAGATTTTTTTTAATTTAATTATTTTATTTAAATGCGTTTCAAGTCATAGTACATAAACAGAGCTCAGTTTTTCCATTTTTCTGGTTGCAAACCAGATAGGGTCACACCATTTGTGTCTTTGTACATGCACCAAGAGTAGTAATGACCATCTCAATCAACCATCATTACTATACCCATTCCCCTTTCCTTCCTCCCACCTCCCCCCTGCCGCATCCAGAGCTCCTGTATTTCTCCTGTTTCCCATTCCCACCCCCCTTATGTATCAGCATCCATTAATCACAGAGAACATTCAGCATTTGGTTTTTTGGGATTGGCTTACTTCACTAAGCATAATGTTCTCCAATTCCATCCATTTGCCTGCAAATGCCATAATTTTATTCTCTTTTATTGCTGAATAATATTCCATTGTGTATATGTACCACAGTATCTTTATCCATTCATCTATTGAAGGGCATCTGGGTTGCTTCCATAGTTTTGCAATTGTGAATTGTGCTGCTATAAACATTGAGGTGACTGCTTTATTGTAGTGTGCTGTTTTTAAATCTTTAGGGTGTAGGCCAAGGAGTGGGATAGCTGGATCAAATGGTGGTTCCATTCCAAGTTTTTTAAGAAATCTCCAAACTGCTTTCCAGATTGGTTGCACCAATTTGCAGTCCCACCAGCAATGTCTGAGTGTACCTTTTTTACCGCATCCTCACCAGCACTTATTGTTACTGGTATTTTGGATAGCTGTCATTCTGACTGGTGTGAGATGAAATCTGAGCGTAGTTTTGATTTGCATTTCTCTAATGGCTAGAGATGATGAACATTTCTTCATATATATATTTATTGATTGTATATCTTCTTCTGAGAGGTTTCTATTCAGCTCCTTAGCCCATTTATTGATTGGGTTGTTTGTTTTTTTGGTGTTAAGTTTTTTGAGTTCTTTATTTTGACATATTGTTTTTGTTTTCTTTCAATCCAAAATACCTCCTATTTCCCTTTGATTCCTTTTTAATGCATCAGTTACTAAGACATATTTCCCTTAATTTAAAAATATTTCAGAGGAACTTTGGATTAACCAAAGGGGAGAGGGAGAGGAGGGGAGGGACATGGGGAGAGAAAAGATGGTGGAATGAGATGCTCATCATCACCCTAGATACATGTATGATTCACAAATGGTGTGACCCTACTTTGTGTACAACCAGAGATGTGAAAAATTGTGCTCCATTTGTGTATAATGAATTGAAGAGCATTCTGCTATCATGTATAACTGATTAGAACAAATTAAAAAATTTAGAATTTTCCAAACATAACTTTTTAAAAAAATATTTTTAGTTGTAGATGGACACAATATTTTGTTTAATTTTTTTTTTAATGTGGCGCTGAGGATCAAACCCAATGCTTCATGCATGCTAGGCCAGTGCTCTACCACTGAGCCACAACTCCAGCCCCAAACATAACTTTTTAGTTATTTGAATTTGAATTATTTCCATTGTGATCAGAGAACATGCTTAGCAATCTCTGAATCCTTATGTTTATGTAGACTAATGGCAGAGGATAGTCTCTCTTGCTGAATGTTCCATGTGTACTTAGGAATGAGTACTGTGCTGTTATTTAGTTGAATAATCTGGGTCATTCTGGTTGGTAGTGTTGTTCAAGTCTACTGTGTCACTTATTTTTTGTCTACTAGTCCTATTCATTATTCACAGAAGAGTATTGAAATCTGTGTGTGTAATTGTGGACTTGTCTATTTCTGACCGTAGTTCTAGCAGAATTTGCTTCATGCATTTTGAAGCACTGTGTAAAGCAGCATAAATATTTAGAAAAGTCATGTCTTGATTAATGGACACCTTTATCATTATGAAATACCTTCTTTAGCCCTCATAATATTCGTTGCTATGAAACGAACTTTGATACAAAAAACTTAATCTTACTCTCCTTTGACTGCTAGCTTGGTATATCTGTTTCCATTATTAACTTTTAATCTGTATCTCCATATTTGAAATCAATTTCTTGACTACAGCACACAATTGGATCTCACTATTTATATCCAATTAGATAATTTCTGCTAATTCTAATTTCAGAATGTCAAATTACATTAAATGTGATTTAATGCAGGATTATATTCAAACCCAGCATTTTGCTATTTGTTTTCTATTTTTACATTCTATTTATTCCTTTAACTATTATCCCCCTCTCTTCTTTTAAATTGAGTTTACAATTCTGTTCTACCTCTTTGGCTGGCTAATTAACTCTTTGTGTTTTAAGCGTTTACTTGAGAATTTAAACACACACACACACACAAACACACATACACACACATTTATCACTCTATACCTTCAAGTACTATTGTCCCACTTCACTCACATACAATATAAAATCTTATCACAGGTATACTTTTGATTTCCCTTTCCCAGTCTTTGGGCTATTGAGACCATCCATATGTATTTATAAACTTCAATTGTTCTTATTTTTATTTTAAAAATTCAATTGTGTTTTAAAGAAATTTAAAAATAAGAAAATTATATTTTATTTTTGCATTCACATTGATTATTTCTGTAATCTTCATTCCCTGACTATTTCTGTTAATCTTCATCTTCGAAAAGTGTTTCCTTTAACATTTTTTGCAGTGCTACTAATGACATTTTTTAGGTTTTATATATCCAAAAATTCCTTTATTTTTCCCATTCTTCTTAAAAGGTATTTTTGTAAGGTATGTAATTCTAGTTTGATAAGTTTTTTATGTCAGTACTTCAAAGGTTTTGCCATCATGATATTGATATTGATTTGCATAATTTTCTTCATTTTCCTACACAAAATGCATATTTTTTCTGTTTTCAAGATTTTTTTCTTTATCACTGGTTTTAAGCAATTTGATCAAGATGTACCTTCTTGCCATTTTTTTTTTTCATGTTTCCTGTTTGGAGTTTGTGAGCCTCTTTGGACTCATGGTTCTTTCTATCAATTTTAAAACAGACTTTGATCATTTGTTGAAATATTCTTCTTCATTCCTTTTTACTCTAGGGACTACATAATTAGAATGCATTTTAGACTGTTAGGCAGCGACACTCTTCTTTTTATCCAATTTTCTCTCTTTGGCTCATTTAGGTCTTTCAGTTGATATGTTTTCAAGTTTGCCAATATATTCCACATCTAATCTCTGAGCCATCTCATTCAATTACTTTTTATCTAGATATTGTATTTTGCATTTCTCAAGTTCAATATTTGTCCATGCATCTCCTTAACATGTTCATGTTTTTCTATATCATTTTGTGTATGCAGAGTATATAGAAATTTTTGTTTTATCTTTTTTACTAATTCTATCACATTTGCCATTTCACTGACTTTTTTCTTAGGGTCTTATTCTCCTTCTTTGAATATCCAATAAATTGTTTATTGGATACCAGACATTCTGATGCTAACTTTTTTAGGTCTACATATTTTATATCAGTGAAATAAATTTAGATTTTATTCTGGAACACAATCAAATTATTTGAAAATAGTTTGACCATTTTGAACATTGCTTTATTTTCTTTGTTAGGTAAAACCAGGGTAGCCATTAATCCTGAGCTAATTTTTTCTTGTCAAGAAAAAAATGTGCTTTTAAGTACTCTTTTTTTATATCCTGTATGTTACAGGATTTATTTTCACTCCAACTAGTAGAGACACAAACTATTTCTTGCTCTGACTAAGCTATAGACAGATTGCTCAGTCAGGTGAATTTTGATTGCATCTTTCTGATGAATGTATTTTTTAAGCCTAGGTAACTTCCTTACCTGAATATGCCAATCAGTACTCACTTGAAGACTTTAGAGGAACCATTTGCAGACTTCTAGACCTCTCTGTGCATCTCTTTCTTCTTCAGTAATCTGCAAGAAGTCTAAATCACTAGAATTTTCAGGGCAATGTTCAACTCCGTCCTTTCAATTTGCACATAGCCATGCTCTGTTTGGGATTCCCCTTCCTGTGCTGTGACCTGGAGATATTACAAGCAGAAAGTAAAGCAAACTTTGAACTAAGCAGGTATCACCGTCCTGCCCTAATTATTCTCTAATATCTGACAAATATTATTTTCATATAATTCTCTGATTATTTACTTTTTGAAGGAAAGATGGCAAAATTGTGCTCTCTTACTCTAACATGGCTGGAAATAGAAATTCCTGTGAGTTATTACTTAAAGTACTTAATCATCATGCTGGCGTATTTGAAATTTTAAGAAGTAGTTAAAACTTGGAAAAATTTTCACTGAACTTTCACAAGTTTTGCCAATTTTAAACATCACTTATAAGTCACCCTTTAATCCACACATTCTACAAATTGTTCAGAATATGGACTATGTCCTTGATAATGTTCTAAAACTGGTATAATATAGAAATGAACAGATATATCAGCTCTCTGATCTCATGGAACTTACATTGTACATGTAAGATATAGAAAGCAATTCTATATGCAAGCATATAAATATGATAATACAATAACAAATGCCACAAAGTAAGAGAAAACTGGGTGAGATCAGAGGTGGCACTGGCAGGGGAAGATGCTCCTTTAGCTAAGATGATGAGCAGAAACCTTGGTGATGAGGTTATATTTAGCAGAAGAGATGTGTACCCTAAGAAAAGAATAAGCTTTGTGATCATCTCAGGAGAGAGTAGCCAAGAAAAAGTAACAAGTCAAAACACTTAAAGATAAAAATGAAGTTGATACTTTTGTAAAACAGGAAAAAGCAAGAGACTGGAACTAAGTGTACAATTTTCACAATAAAAGAAAGTGGTACTGGAGAGGTAGGCAGGTGTCAAACTGCATAAAAATTTTTAGGCTATGGTTTATGCTTTCAAAAGAGCAATATGGCTAATATTATATGGAAAGGATCCTAAGGGGCAAAAATGGAAACAAAAGTACTAACTAGTTAGGAAGCTGATGTAGTAATTCAGTCAAGAAATCATGGTGGCTTAGCCTTGATGGTAAATAGATTAAAGATATATTTTGGAGGCACAGCCAATGAGACTCATGTATGAATTTGGGTAAGGTGGTGGAGGAAGAGAAGGACAGTTTGAGGTACAGTTGAATCAAGGAAGATTGCTAGCTCTTTGACTTGAACAATTAGGTACGTGGTGAAACATGTTACTCAGTTGGGGGTTGTAAGAGAAGCAGGTTTAGGAGGAAGGTAACAAATGTTCTATTTTGGGGTGGGTTAAGTTTGAATGTGTTCAATTTCCAAGTGGGAATGTCAAGTAGGTTGTTGAATATATGTTTGGACCTCAGGGTAAAAGTCAAGAATTAGAAATAAAACACTATTCGTTTGGCATTATATAATTTCTTTTTTTTTTTTTTTTTTATTTTATTTTTTTCCCAAAAGTTGCATTTTAATACATGTTGGCAAACATAACAGAAAAAAACAAATTATCAGAAGCTGTACACACTATTCACTGAAAACATTTGTTGAGGCAAATAGAAAAAAATTGTTACAATGATAATTTTTCTAACTTTGCACAAAATTATAAGCAGATTACGTTCTTCATATTAAACATCTTTATATGCACTTTCAATGAACAGTATATATATATATATATATATATTTTTATATATATTTTTATCGACCATCTTTACTATACCCATTCCCCTTTCCTGCCCCCCGCCTCCCCCCTGTCGCGTCTAGTGTTTCTCTATTT
>CM053405.1:43915892-44217866 GCA_028644305.1 Xerus rutilus | reverse complement strand
CTGATCTCCAGAATATATAAAGAGCTCAAAAAACTTAACACCAAAAAAACAAATAACCCAATCAATAAATGGGCTAAGGAGCTGAATAGAAACCTCTCAGAAGATGATATACAATCAATAAACAGATATATGAAGAAATGTTCAACGTCTCTAGCCATTAGAGAAATGCAAATCAAAACTACCCTCAGATTTCATCTCATCCCATTAACATCTTAAGACTGTGAATCTGCAAAGAAAACTGTTCCAAAATCCCTGTTTCCTAACTTCTTGTTTTCTTAGTGTCATAACTTAATGCTTGTGAAGCAGAAACCAGTTTAGGTTTCAGAATCTTGTGCAATTTTATTGGGATTGTGTTACATAGATGTGGCTATCATCAGCTAAATAATTTCTATTTAGTTGAACTTTAAAGCCAATTGTGGTTTTTATTGTTGTTTGGTGGTATTAGTATTTGCTCTCTTCTCTGCCTGGAACACATCTCCGTCAGATGTTTGCATGTTTATCTCCTCACCTTCACATATTTTCTTGAATGATATTTTTCAGAGAAGCATTTTCCTCCAGCAATCAGTATACATTCAACTACATTGCTTTATTTTATACTTGACATTTGTCTCTATCTGATATTATCAGTGATATTTGGTTACCTAATTTTTTTTTTGGTTTTTTGGTTTTGTTTTGTTTTGTTTTGTTTTTGTGTGTGTTTTGCTGGTTTTCTTCTATTTTCCCCATTGTTTGTTTGATTCATTATCATATCTCTGGGACTCACGCAGTAGTAGCTCAATACTGGAACTGAATAAAAGGGTAAATAAAAGGAATCAAATAAGCCAATGTGTTCAAACCCATTCCTCTTTGGGGAATAGTTATTAAATTTTTTAACTTAGAGAAAATGTCACAAGGGGTATATGTTTGAAAGCTTGCTGTTTCAAATGAGATACTCGTTCATTAAAGTGGCTCATAACTGCTCTCCTAAATAGTATCATGATTTTAGAGTGCATTGTCTACCTTCTGTCAGTTTTCATTTATTCAGAAATTCTCAAGCTACCAAATTACTTTGCAGCTATTGGCCAACCTTAGGTTAGGATGTTGTTACACAACCTACTGTGTCTCAGCACACAAATGAGCCTTTGTCGACCTGTATATAAATCTAAGCATGAGCTATGAGAACTTTGTTCTAAAAGGTACATGTGGAAAGCCAGCACTAGCCAGAGAAGTTATGGACTTGGGAAATGCTCTGCAGCTAAAAGTTTAAATTAGAAAATAAAATATTTAAACAGGAAATAAGAACTTTGTAAAAGAATTACTATTTGGCTGTGAGTTGACAATTTTTTCTGTGTTTGTGAGCAGTTCACTAGTTTTTTGGTTTGAGATTTTTGCTTTTTCCATAGAAGTTAGTGATACTGAGAAGTTTCAAGTGAAACTTCTCACTTATCTGACAAATAGCAAGAGTGGAGCTAATGTGGAGATGGCAGGGTTGCTGCCAATTTACTTGGAATTTATATCACCAAACAAGTGTGTGCACAAACAGAATTATAGCCATACTCTTGGCCTCTGGGGGTGGGGGCAAACTGGAAATGCATTAAAGAAGCATAAACCCACTGAATGGTTTCTTCCTGAAAGACTGTGCAGAAGTTCTGCTAAAATGATACTGAATTTCATTGACACAAGATAAGTGTAACACTTTAACCATGAGAAGATAACAACTTACATCAACAGTTCTAGGTACTTCCTTCACTAGGAACCATGCTATGTTTGAGTAGACATTCAATCACCAAAGAATAATTTAAATACAAAATGACTACCATGTTTCCAAGATGCTCTTATGAATAACACTTCTTTTCTAAGCTGAATGCATTACTGAGAAATGTATAGTCCACCCTCCTAATCCACAAGTTCCACATCTGAGGATTCCAACAACTGCAGATCAAAACTCCTTGGGAAAAAAATTATCTGTTCTGACTATGTACAGGCTGTTTTACTTGTTATTATTTTCTAAACAACATAGTATAACAAAAGTTTACATGGCATTTACATAGTGTTATGTATTATAAAATTCTCGATAATTTAAAATACATGTAAGTATTGTATAGGTTGTATATAAACACTATACCATTTTATATAAGAGACTTAAGCATCTGAAGATTTTGGTGTCCATCAGGGTTGCAGTTCCTGGAAGCAACCCCCTATGTATATGCTGTATATCCAAAATCCATTATTATCCTTTTCTAGATTCCACATTTCTGCCACACTTGAAACTACCATTTGACATTCCAAGACAATCAAGATAATTTGTTTTGTGAGAGGCTGATAAGGAATAAAAATGTATAAAGCAGGGACTTTGAGCCTATATAAAGTGAAAACAGTATTCCCAGTTCTTGCCTAGGAAATGCTAGAAAATGCCTAACATTTTCACTAATGCTATTGAATAACTGGCAGTAATGCAATGTGATACCTTATTGTATTATTATTATTCTTTGAGCTTTGAAAAAGATAAACGTTTTGACTGCTGCAGTTATAGAAATATTTCTTTCTTTGCTGCACCGTGTAGAGCTGAGCCTTCTTCTCCATTGGATGTAGATAGGGGTGAGATTTATTTTTTCTGTTGTTTAAATCAGTTACAAGTTCATTTTCTTAAGTAATGTGAAATTTAGAGATAAGTAGCCCAAGAAAGGTACAGGCAAATATAATGTATCCTCTGTTGTATCATTAATATCTTGTAAATGTTATCCTTTTAATGATACATTTCTTAGGAAAAAAGAAAGGATAAGAGAAATGGCAAATGGGGAAGAGAAAATGCTAGATGAGATGTTGCCATTTTCATACGCTTCCTTAGAGGCCACATCCAGTGACCTCTGTCTTCTCATTGGTAAGGACTGTGGACATTTAGTCAACTATATAGCTGCAAGGCAAGCTGGGAAATGAACGCTTAAAATTGTTTCCATATTGCCAACTTGAACGAAATTGTAAGATTTTTACTTTATTTAACACAGGGAAAACCAATATTGGTACAGTAACTAGTTCTATCAGCTACAGTACACCACACTGCAAGTCTCTACCAACTTTTTATATGAATTAATATCATGAAGATGATGCATTCTGTCCGAAATGAATTAAAGTTAACTAAAATATCTATAAGATCTGCCTATTAATAAACTCACTTCTAAATTACCTGTGGGTCTAAAACATATCGATGGGAATCAGAAAATATTGAGTACTAACTTATAATATTACATTATCAAAATTTGTGGTGTGAGTCAAGCAGAATTTAATGATATCTTGTCTTTAATGCTTACAAATTAATGATTTATGGCATTTTAAGGATGAAACGGTTACTGCAGATAAGATCATAAGAGTAGTGCCTTGATGCTTTTTCCACATTATTTACCATATAGTTTCTCTCCAGTGTGAGTTCTACAATGAGGAATGAGACATGATAGACAACATAAACTTTCTCAAAGTCATTTCATTCATAGACTTTCTGCCCTGTATGTATTCACTATGTGTTATAAGGTTAGTACTTATGCTGAAGGCTTTTCCACACTGCATGCATTTATAGGGCTTCTCTCCAGTGTGTATCCTCACATGTACCCTCAGGTAAGAGGAATTCCTTAAGGTCTTCCTACATTCTTTACACTCATATGGTTTGTCTCCAGTGTGAGACAGTGTGTGTTCATTAAGGGATGACTGATCAATGAAGGCTTTTCCACAGTCATTGGATTCATAGGGTTTCTCTCCAGTGTGGGCTCTCCCATGTTTCTGAAGGGATGAAGGAACAGTGAAGGCCTTCCCACCCTCCTTATAGTCATGGGTTTTTTGTGAACACCAAGATGAGAGCTCTGGCTTTAGGATTTCCCACAATGATTTACACTCATAAGGTTTCTCTCCAGTGTGGGATCTTATGTGTTTCCTGAGGCAGGACTAAAAATTGAAGGCTTTTACACGGCCACTGCTCTGGGTTTCTCTCTAGAGTGAGTTCTGACACATTTCTGAAGGGACAAAAGGTCAGTGAAAGCTTTCCCATATTTGTTACTTTCCAAACTCTACTGTTTTTTTTGTGTGTGTGCGTGTGTGTGAACACTTAGGCAAGACCTTGTTCTATAGTCGGCATGTTCATAGAATTTCCCTCCAGTATGTATTTGCTCGCATCTGGAGAAGGAAGAGTGTAGGCTGAAGGACATACCACACTGATTACACTCTTAAGCCATCTCTCCTATGAGAGTTCTTGGGTGTTTCCTAAGGCATGAATCCTAATCAAAAACATTTCCACAAATTATTAAATTCTAGAATTTTCTCTGCAATATGAATACTCATATGATTTCTAGTATTTGAGGGATGGTTGAAGGTTTTGCCTTATTCTGTATATTTATAGCATTTTCTCTTCCTTGCAATGCCTGGTACAAATAAGGTAAGGGTTATTTCTGAAGAATCTTTTACAATGATTACATTCTATAGGTTTCTTGCCAGGTTGGGTTGATACCATGTCTATGCCATTGGATGTTGTATTCTCAGGCACATTCTGCACAGGAATTGCATCTTTTAGTTGAGTTCCCCAGTCTTTAGAAGTGCTTTGGAAAATTCCTTTCTCCTCTGTCCTCAGCTGTTTGTTCCACCTTGGAATCAGACTGTTTGCAGAGCTGATACCCCACTAAGCCCAGGTTCCTAAAGTACTCCAGCATCTCATCTCTGTGTACATTTTTTTTTTTTTGAGCAGGGTCCAGCATTACCCACTCTTTCTGGGAGAAGTCCACTGCCACTTCCTGGAAGGCCATTCAATTCTGCGACCAAGCTGTCAGCATCCTGCAGCCATTCTTTCTCTCATGTATTTCTGTCCTAGATGGACATGGTCCTAAGTGCACAGAGCTTGAGGGAGGCATTCCCTGAGGAAGTCTAGGAGCCCAGCAGAGAAGTTCTAGCACACTGTTGGAGAAAAAAAGTATGATTAGAAATGTGTTGAACAGAGCCTGCTCCCTAACTGTATCACGGCACACAGTGAATCCAAGTGCTTTGTGTAGGTCAGCTTGACCCCGTTCCATCATGTTGGATGTTTTCTCTTACAAAGTATTCTGCTGAGGTGCTGACTATTTCATATTAATATAAATGTCCCAGTCTTGGAGAACATTCTCCACTGTCCTCAGTTCTTCTTGTACCACATGAAAAGTCAGACCAAGTCTGCATGGTTAGTTCCCTGCTCTTACCAAATGCAATTAGATTCTTGCAGTTCTCCAGCATCACAACTCTGTATAAGTTTCTCTGAGTTTGGTCCAGCAAAGTCTACTCCTCCTGGGTCAAGTTCACATCCTCGAAGGACACTAAGTCCTAAGAATAATTTGTCAGCCACTCAGTCACCATACTTTCTTCTTCCAATTTTGCCTCATGAAGACAGAAAAGATCTTGAGGATCACATGGAGAAAGATCAATGGCTGGCATCCAGGGAATCTTTAAGACAGTGTTGAGACACTAACTACCAGGTTGGTGATGCCAGGAGGCTGCCAGGGCTGGAGTCACCATGGCCAGAATGGCATGAATGCTTTTCCTCAAGCACACAGGAGGGGGAGCCTTTGGCTAAAATGGCTCTTTCCCGCCTCTCCTTGGACAATGGTGCATGGAAGTCATCAAATTGTGACTGTTATTGACAAGGACATGGGTGATTATTTCACAGTCTATAAATGGAATTTCAGACAGTGGGATCTAGGCACAGCACATGGTGCTAAATCACTTGTCCTTCTGACATTTTTTGAGTTGATTTGCCTTAGTACACATTTTCTATATTTTTTTCATATTGAATTTAAAACAATTTGTTTTGCAATTTTAAGATAAACTCGATATACCAAGAATATATAATAATAATGTCATGCATTCATTTTAATTATAATTCTGCAAGAAACTCTCATGCCAGGAAAAGAAATTAACTTTATAAACTCATTGAAATTGGACAAATTTATATTGATTGAGGGTTTTTTTCCAATTTTACTTGCTTTTTATCAAAAAGTAATGTCTTCTTCTGATCTTATTTGTCATTAGGATAAACTAACTTTATATAGAATAAGAACAAATTAAATTTTAGACATAGAGTTGGGAAAACTTTAGCAAAGTGAGTCTAGATTAGTGACTGCCTGAAGCAGATACATCCTATAGTTATGATGAAGTTTTTCACTTGTTAAGGTTAATAAAATAGACTCAACTTCTAAAATCCTGATTGAATGCAAGAATCAGCTCAGCCTGAACTAACACTGTTCTCTTAGTTTCTCCAGAGGATAATAGGAACTAGGAGATGATAGACTTTGTAAGGCAACATCACCAATGCAATCCTTTCTAATTCTGACTCAACTTTCTTCAGATACTGGGAAAAACAGATAATTCCCAAGGATAGCTAAGGAAGGAGAAAAGGGAAAATATTTCTTCTTCCTCAATACTAGTCAACAGAATAACATGTGGATGGAGAATAAAACAATAATTAAAATACAACATGAATCTCAGTTAATTTTCCCGTTTTAAAATCATCAGATAAAATAAAACCAAATTGAAAGAGGAAATTCTACTGAACAGATTTTGGACTACATATTGAGCTTAAGAGATAACACTGAAATCCCTGCACATGTGGTGGCCTTTATTGCTAGTCACAGATTGCTTGGCCTGGAACCCAGATTAATAGACTGTGAAGGGAAAGAATAACCATGAGATGAGACAGCTGATACACCAGCAACTATTTGGACTTGGAAACAAGGAATGACTATTACCTTCGGATGCTATAAAACTCCAAATTTCAATAGAGAACAAATTTACTGTGACAGTGAAGATGGAAGAAGAGACATTTCTTTTTTTTTTTAATTTTTTTTTAGTTGTTGATGGACCTTTATTTATTATTTATTTATATGTGGTGCTGAGGATCGAACCCAGTGCCTCACGCATGCTAGGCAAGCGCTCTACCACTGAGCCACCACCCCAGCCCCAAGAAGAGACATTTCTAATAGCAATGCCTATGACAGCCTTCATTTAAATACAGATTTGAGAAGAACAAAAAAGATCTGTATAGGCAAAGCAGTATTTTGGCTTCTCTTTTTTAAAGGGTTGGGGACAACTCTCTTCCCATTTGAAATATTAAGTTCAATGTCATCTTTCTGAATACAGTGAAATTCAATTGAGAAAAAAATCAATTTAAAATTTGAGGATAAATTTTTGATGGCACATATTTTTATTAAAAACTAAATAGGGTGACTTTCATGATTTTTCTTTTCTTTTTTTTCTTTTTTTCTTTTTTTGTACTAGGGATTGAACTCAGGGGCACTTAGCCACTGAGCAACATTCCCAGTATTTTTATTTTTTATTTTGAGTCAAGCTGTCACTAAATTGCTTAGGGCCTCTCTAAATTGCTAAGGCTGACCTCAAACTTGTGAGCCTCCTGCCTCAGCCTCCCAAGTGGCTGGGATTACAGGTGTGTTCCACCACACGCTGCCATTTCCATAAATTTTATTCAACTTATATTGCTATCAAGAAACAGGCAGAGGATTGCCCTCAAAATTTCCCTTTATTCAGCTATCTAGCAATCTTCACATTCTTCTTTATAGCAGAAAAAACTGTAATCAGTGAGTTCATCTTCAGGCTTTCTCCCAACTCTATTTGTAGAAACAGTTGAGTCTTCACCTGAAGTTCTCAGAAGCTGGAAGGTTGAAAATGACAGATAGCTATCTCTCTATAGCCAGTATCAACACTAGGAAATTATGGATCAATACTTATTAGTTCCTCAAGGAAAAAAAAAGTGTGCTCCTTTACATTTATTCCCAAGGGAAATACAATTTCCATGTATCCTTCTTGACAAAAGTATTAGAGAACCAGACTCCATGGATCAAGAAATGAAGCCATGGTAGCAAGGATAATAGAAGTGTCCTAAACCCTGATAGTGTACTTGGGGAGGGGGCGGGAAGATGAAGGACAGATTAATCACAAAAAAATGGTCCCAATTTTCTTTTTTTTTTTTTAATATTTTTTTTAGTTGTAGATGGACACAATGTCTTTATTTTATTGCTTTGTATGTGGTGCTGAGGATCGAACCCAGGGCCTCACGCATGCAAGGCAAGCGCTCTACCGCTGAGCCACAATCCCAGCCCCCCAGTTTTCAATGTGCTCTGAACCCATGCTTTTTTGCTCTTTAACTTTTAAGGACCTTCACATTATGGCTTGGTCATTCTGCCCCACCTCTGATTTGGACTCAGCTGTGTTATATGTTTTGGCAAAAAGGATTTTGATTTATTGTGTGTAGATATAGATAGATTATGGTTGATAGATATTGGGTTTGGGATGGGCAAATTAGAGTAGAGATAGGAGGAATATAAGATGGAGTGAATGCAGTTCTCTTTCCTTGTTGTGTTATATAAGTCTAAGGACTAAGACTACCCTCTTGAAATTTTCTATTTTCTATCCTAATTTTAAAATGAAATATTTATAGCTTATATAATCCAAATTATAATTTAGGCTGGTATCTCTAACAAAATGAATTAATTACTAATCTTTCTTTTTTTTGAAGAGCTATGCTGTCTCCACTTGCATTTACAAAACAGATTATTTTCTTAATTAACAGTGGTATCAAGGAAGCTCTTGTGCTCATAATACCCTTGGCAGAGAAGATTAAAAGTTGTGTGGAGAAAATTAAAGTGGAGGTGAAATTTTGGCAAGTCAATCATATACTGTGTTAGCATTATTGAAGGAAATTTTCATTGTGGGAAAATGCATATAAACATAATTTATGTCAAAAATTTTATAAAGAGAAACAGGATTAATATTTCATAGATTTAAAACAAAACCATAGCTTTGAGTTTATAAAATTGATCTTGCCTTCAAGTTGAAAAATTAGCATAGAAAAAAGTCCTATTTTTTCCTTTTCTCCATTCTTTCTCTGTCTACACCAACCAAAGTTACCTATACTTTCTTGGAAAATTTATGAGAAATACATTTTTTTGGTTTTTTCTTGGTATGGGGGATTGAACTCAGGGGTACTCGACCACTGAACTACATCCTCAGCCCTATTTTGTGCTTTATTTAGAGACAGGGTCTCACTGAGTTGCTTAGTGCCTTGCCATTGCTGAGGCTAGCTTTGAACTTGCGATTCTCCTGTCTCAGCCTCCCCAAGTGCTGGGATTACAGTTGTGCACTACTGCATCATTAAAAATTAAAAACTGGTTAAATAATGATACAATTTTTGTGAGTAAGCATATGTTATTTACTTCATAGTTTAGTAACATATATTTTCCACTATATCACTATCTCCCATCCAGCCAAAATCAGAAAAGTAGACACACAATAATGTATAATTACTCCAGAGATTTCAGAAGTAGTACATAAAAGTGTAATATCTAAAGAAGGCTGCTATAGTGAAGAGACTGAGAGATATAATGGGTCAGTCAAAATAGATAGTATGCTTGGGAACAATCAAATTAGGGCAGGTATAGGCCTGAAATGGAATGCACACATTATTTTTTACTTATGGAACAATTATAAAATACAACATTCAGGGTAGCTAGGGACTGATACTGCTACCATTAAATTGGGGTTTCTTCAGTTGCTTTGATCCTCATCATTTCTGAGCTAGTGAAAATAGGCCAAGAAAATTCCATGACAAGCAAGCAGCTTCCCCCTTTTTTTGAGGGGGGTGGTACCCAGGATTGAACTCAGGGACACTCTGCTACTAAGCCACATCCCCAGCCCTTTGTATTCTGTTTGGAGACAGGGTCTCACTGAGTTGCTTAGTGCCTCACTTTTGCTGAAGCTGCCTTTGAACTTGAGATCCTCCTGCCTTAGCCTCCCGAGCCACTGGGATTATAGGTGAGCACCACTATGCCCAGCAAGCAGCTTCACTTTGAAGGGGACATCTATTTAGATGTATATCCTCTCAATTCTTAACTCCCAGGACCTTATTTGGAAATAAAATCATTGTGGATGTAATTAGTTAAGATAAGATGAGGTTGTATTGGAGAAGGTTTGGATACTTATCCATGGTAACTGGTGTCCCTCTAAGAAGATGGCCCAATGAAGACAAGGACCTACAAGAAAAATATGTAGTGGTGAAAGTAGGAACTGGAGCAAGGCAGTTGTAAACAACATAACAACCAACATTGCTGGTAAAGCACCAGAAGCTAAATTTAAGCAAGGAGAAACTCTCCTATAGGTTTTAAAGAAAGCATGGCCCTGTGGCTATCTTGAATTTGAACATCTTTCCTCCAGAACTGTGAGACAATAAGTTTCTGTTTTTAACCACAACAAAAAACAAACAAAAAACCCCCAAGGTCCACATGTCACATCCACTCACATTCCTGGTACTTATTCTTATGGCTACAATTAATTAAAGAGAGAGAAGGAGGAGAAGTTTGGGGGAGAATATGCTAAAAATTAGTCTTTTATGTGCCTAGTAATAACTCCAAAAATCCATTACTTAAAGAAATGAGAGAATGAATATTCTAAGACAATGCACATTCATCATAGAGAATGTGGAAAACTGTATTTTCCTAAAATATATCTCCTCCTTTATACTCTTTTCAAAGAAATCTTGAAATTCCCACATCAAAAGATGGAGTCTAATAACCTACCTTGTGTGTGGGCTATTTGACCAATCCAATGTGGCAGAAATGGCACTTGGTAACTTCTGGGACTGAGTCATAAGCAGCATTACAGCTTCTTGGATCTCCTGGAATACTCTTTCTTGGATCTTCCATTTGTAACTAAGCTGTCTTGCTGTGGGAACTTAAGTCACATGGAGAAGATGTATGTAGGTTCTTCAGTCAACAAACCCACCTGAGCTCCCAGGAGACAGCCGGCATCAATCACCAGCCATATTAGTGATCCCTTTTTGACATGCTGCCCAGCCTACATCTGACTACAACTGTACAGAGTCCACAAGACAAATCACCCAGATCCTTAAGAAATGATGTTAAATCATTGTAAACTTCTTAATTTGAAGGCAGGTTGTTAAACAAGAATAAGTATCCAAAATGGATGATAAATATTTACTATGGAGGTTGAGTAAAATCTCAGCCTTGGCTACCCTCAGAGTTGAATAATAAGTATAATGCTAGCAAAAGACATGTCCTTCTGCTACTCTCCCTTTCATACTTAAAGTGATTCTTTAAATCTATGGTGGTGTGAAGCTACTTCTAGGTCCCTGGCTGGAATATCTCTCACTCATCTCACTCTCAAATTTCTGTAATTAAAATTCAAGTATCTCCAGGAGAGGAAGATTTTGGATCTTATTAATCATTTTACTTTAATGAGAATAAAGAATCTGAAAGTAGGTATAAAAATGAGGATGGGAGAGATTCAACTTAAGGCTTTCAATATGTGAAGAAAGCCAAAAATGAGACTGTAGCATCAAATGGAGAAGGAACTGGGAGGAATCTGATACAAATTTCATTCCTTTGTAATTTTATCCACAGTCTGCCTCATATTCAATCATTACTTCATGAATGAAACTAGGAAGACATAAAATAATTTGTTGATTATTATTATATCTTAGAGTTTTGTTCTTCCATCATAATACTATTTTGTTCTTTTTGAATTATTTTTATCTATTTGGGTGCCTGTAGTTGTCAATAACAAGTAAGATGTGTAAGGTGTGATAGTTTATATGTGATCATTCCCTCCAGCAAGTTTCAGAAGCTGTTCATGCAAAGAGACTGCATTATTCGTTTGGCTGTACTTATCATTAGGATATCAGTTACTTTCCAGTAACTATTTGGCCAAGTAACTCTTTTAAAATTAAAAAATATATATAATTTAAAAATTTTTCAAATGAAGATGATCATCTCTTAATTATACAGAGATATTTAATGATTCATATACTTTGAAGGATCCATACTATAATTAGTTTTACTTTCAGGGATATAATCCAGTTATAAAATGAATAATACATATATGCATATAAACTATACACACACACGCACGCACACACACACATACATATATATCATACATGCATATGTCCTTGTGTATCTGAGAAAGTTATTAGTTTCAATTACTAAAATTAAGAAAGTCAACAGTCTATTGTCTGTTGCTTCCTTCTTTTTTGCCTTTAACAACTCTCTTCCCTTTGATACTGTGGAATTCATTAAGATGGACCTTCCTGAGGAGTCAGTAATAACCCTGCATAAGATGGGCTCTGCAGGGAAAGAAGCCCAACACAAACTGTTAGTATCATGCTGAAAGAAGGTAGACCCAAAGCCATGTCATCAATATTAAGATGTCATATTTTTGTGACTTGCAGAATGAAAGAAGAATATAGAGCTAATGTTTCTGTGTATACATAAAATTTTTAGCAATCAAAAATCTTCAAATCATAATTCTAAAAATAGATTGCTTTCATTTTGAAATTGACAGGGAGAAAAAGTCACTGCCCTTTCTGATATAAAATATTACAAAGCCCAGCTGTGTAAAAAAAATAGTTGCACCTACAAGCTAAATATATGAACTTCTCTAAGATTGCATTCATCTTTCTATAAGAGAACCTAAATGCTGGTGATCAAATGTAACTGCCACTTTTCATTACTGATGACAGTCAGAAAACTTTGATGTATAGCAATTTTTCTCAAGAAGTTCAGCAGTAGCCAGTACAGAGCTGGTAGTTTGGCTCCTAGAAATGCCATAAGGGACTTTAGCAACCTTATTGAGTAGTTTCATCTTCATATTCACAAAATGATTATGGTTATTCCACACCATATATCATGTTCACATGCCAGCAAAAAGAAGTATGGCCAGAGAAAGGCAGAGGTAAATACACAATGGTTTGTCCCTTTTCATGAAGAAAACAAAATTTTCTGTAAGCTCCAGTCAATGGACCTCTGCATATATTATTCTGGTCAGAGTTCGGTCACAAAGCTAATAAACCTGATAAATTAAATGTGAAGTTGGAAACAATGCAGGCTTCAACGAAGCAACGATCTCCTTTGTTAGTAAAGGAGAAGAAATGAATGTTGGTAGCAAAAGCAACAGTGCCGTAGTACTAGATGTTCCCTAATCCTGTGACATTAAAGATTTTCCCAGAGAAAGATTTTTAATCTACCAAAGCATTGTTGAGAACTTTGCTGTGATAGGGCAACAGAGAAAAACCTTTGGGTGGCAAAAGTGATCAATCATAGAAAAGGAGTTGGACAGGTCAATGAATAAAACGCGGGCAAGCAGACTTTGATGTATGAGGAATAATACACTCTAACTTCGTATAGTGCTGTGCCAGGTGCTTTGAAGGGAAACAAATGCATCTTTCAATAGACTCTTTAGTTTGAAATTACCATACATAACTGGTGCAACCTCTTTTCATTACTGATGACAGTCAGAAGTGCTAAGATGGGCCTATAATAAGTGATGTGAATGTTCTCCTGGGAAAAGAGATAACCTTTATGATTCTATGTTTATTATTGTTTGTGGAGTAGTAATTTGAATGAAGCAGCAATCATTAGCTACCATAGCTGGATCTTTCCCTCTTCTAGAGGGATACCTGTTAAAATAATGAAGGCGGAGTGGCAGGTCTATATAAATCTATAGTCTACTTACATTGCCAAAAAATAAATCAATGAAAAAGGGAAAGCAATGTGCAGCATGAATAGTTGGACAAATGAACTGATTTTATCTGAAATACTCTTCTCAATATTAGTAGCTCTTTATTTTTCTGTAAAATTCACTAGTGGGTTGAACAATTTAAAAAGTTCCTTATTTTTCATATTTGTGAATCTGTCTTCTTCTTGTATTGCTATTCTTAAATCATTACCATTTTTACTTTTTTATAGTTATAGAATGGCAGTTATATGGCTTAAGAAGAAATTGACACAGAATTGCTTTTACTGTTGGGTTGTGTTAGAAATATTGCCATTGATCAATATTATTTAATAGTCATACCCCATGTCCAGGCACTATATGAAAATGACAAGGAAAATAAAATAAAATTGAAGGACATTCTCTCTCCTCAGAAGACTTATTACTTAATGGAGATGATGTGGCAAAACTTTAAAAAAAATGTATATTAACAAGAAACTGTTAGCATGTTCATTCCTGCATAATCATTTTGCATCTTCTTTTCTTTAACTTCAATATGAGGAAATATCTTTCTTTGTACTGGATTTTTAAAAATCTCCAATCCTAAACTTTAATCCCCAGACTTTCTAACTGCCTCAGGAGTATGCTCTGTCACACCACACTCCACACTCACACCATTTATCTTCAGTTTCTTCTTATTCTTTGGTTACTTTCCTCAGCCTATAGATAGACTGGCTTGGACTTCCCCATTTGTATTAGTTTACTAGGACTGCCCTATCAAAGTATCTCAGACTGGATGACTTCTACAAGATAGTCATTGTCTCACAGTTCTGGAAGTTCTAGAAGTCCAAAATCAAGGTATTAGCACAGTGAGATCCTTTCAAAATCTATGAGAGAAGGATTTATTACCAGCCTCTGTCCTGTGTCTCTTCCTTTCATTTACCCTGTAGGTGTGTCAATTCCTGTGCCCAAATGCCCCTTTAGGGACAATAGCCATATTGGATTAGAGTCTACACAGCTCCCGTATCACCTCGTCATAACTAATTATATCCAGAGTGATCCTATTTGCAAATAAGACCACATTTTTGAAGTATTGGGATTTAGGGTTTTGAAAAGAAAAAAGTTCTTAGATGTCCTAAATTTAGTTATAGGCCAAAGAGGGAGGGGAAGAGAAGATTCAGCTAAAAACTTTGGCTCAAAACAAAGCAGACAAACAAAACTGCTCCATATTCCTAAGCCTATGTGGAAAGCCTTGACTGGAAACCCCAGGAGGAGGACTAGCCAACTGCTACTGAGGCATGCCACTGGTAGCATTGGGACCAATCCTGGGGAAAAATTCCCTTTCTTGCTTGCTGCATTTGTTATGGCTCAATAAAGCCTTTTATATTAGAGATGTCTTGGTGTCTAGAATTTTGATTTAATGACTGGAATAAATGAAATCTTGGAGGATACAATTCAGTCCCTAACCCTATTCTAAAAGTTCCCATCTTTGGACTTCCATGCCAGTTCTCACTTTCTCTGTGGGTTAAATATCTTAGAAGTATTTATGATGATTAGTTATATGAAGTTTCTCAGAATGTGGTTATATCCAGTTAACCCTTTTGACCTTGCAGCAACAATGAGAGATAGTACACAGTGAATGTTGTCAGACCTTTGTGAGTAGGTGAAGTAACATCTGCCTGGAGATGGGATGTGGTTAGGCCATTGGACAAATAGCTGGATAAGTCAGGACACAAATTCATGCTTTCTGACCCCAGAATTCCAAGGTATTTTCAGTATGTCATTCTTCCACTTCTTTACCATTCATGCACATCTTGATTTCAGATCTTATAGTCTGGTGATTTGTGCTTTATTTTGTTTGTGCCTGAACTTTTTGTTCTCAAATGTTTTTCAAACTCTTTGGTCTATAATACTGTGTTATAAAAACATAATGAAAGTTGCAGAAGATTTAAAAAAAAAAAACCTTAAGAGAAGTAAAGAGCCTAATAGGCTCAGTAGTAAGCAATTTATCATAACCTTTTCTGGTCTGATGTGAATTTTTCCTAACTCTTCCCAGTCAATCAAATAGCTTTTCATTTTATAATCTAATAGAGAAATGTCATAAAGTTATATATATGCATACATTTTATTTTATTTTTTTTAAATATATTTTTAGTTGTAGATGGACACAATATCTTTATTTATTTATTTATTTTTATGTGGTGCTGAGGATCGAACCCAGTGCCTCATGCCTGCAAGGCGAGCACTCTACCACTGAGCTACAATCTCAGCCCCTATGCACACATTTTAAATCCTCATTAATGCTAAGCCATTGTGGTCTCATTGCTTCCATAGGAAAATATGTGGTTTATTTCTTCTAAATACCCTATAAAGCATATTTTGCCTAATATATTCTTCTTCCATTACATGGGATGTGAAGTAATGAAATGGTGTGGTTTATTTTATCTGCTACAACCACAACTTTGTATGGAATTCAATAATGTTTGATTAATTTGAAAAAAATCTGTTTTTTTAATTACTAAATAGAAAGTAAGTCTGTTTTTAATTCCTTTGGGTATAAACTGAGAAGTGGGATAACTGGGTCAAATAGTTGTTCCATTCCAAGTTTTCTGAGGAATCCCCAAACTGTTTTCCATAGTGGTTGCACCAATTTACAGTCCCACCAGCAATTTGAGTATACCTTTCCCCACCACATCCTCACCAACATTTATTGTTGCTTATATTCTTGATAATTGCCATTCTGACTACAGTAAGATGAAATCTCAACGAAGTTTTGATTTGCATCTCTCTAACTGCTAGAGATATTGAATATTTTTCATATATTTGTTGGCTAATCGTATTTCTTCTGTGAAGTGTTCATTTTCTTAACCCATTTATTCATTGGGTTATTTGTTTTACTGGTGGTGGGGTTTGAGTTCTGTATATATCCTGGAGATTAATGCTCTGAAGTGCATGTGGTAAAGATTTTCTCCCATTCTGTAGGCTCTCCATGTTATTGATTCTTCCTTTTCTGGGAAGAAGCTGTTTAGTTTGATTCCATCCCATTTATTTATTCTTGATTTTACTTCTTGTGCCTTAGGAGTCTTGTTAAGGAAGTCAGTTCCTAAGCTGACATAGTGTACATTTTGGCCTGCTTTTTCTTCTATTAGGCACAGAGTCTCTGGTCTAATGCCTAAATCCTTAATCCACTTTGAGCTGTTTTGTGCAAGGTGAGGGATAGGAGTTTAACTTCATTTTGCTGCATATGGATTTCCAGCTTTCCCAGCACCATTTGTTGAAGAGGCTATTTTTTCTCCAATATGTATTTGGCACCAAAGGACTTAAAATCAGCATAACTCAGTGATGCAACCTTATTAATGTTTATAGCCGCTCAATTCACAATAGCTAAATTATGGAACAAACCTAGGTACCCTTCAACAGATTAATGAATAAAGAAAATGTTGTATATATATGCACACAGTAAAATATTATTCAGCCCAAAGAAGAATGAAATTATGGCATTTTCTGATAAATACATGGAACTGGAGAAGATCATGCTATGTAAAATAAGCCAATCCCCAAAAACCAAAGCCCTAACATTTTCTCTGATATGTGGATGCTAATTCAAAATAAGGGGTGAGGGGCTAGGGAAAAATAGAAGTACTTTGGATTAGACAGAGGAGAGTGAAGGGAGGGGATGGGATCTGAGGGTAGGAAAAATAGTAGAATGATTCAGGCATTATTACCCTATGTGCATATATGATTACACAACCAGTGTGATTCTACATCCTGTACAACCAGAAGAATGAGAAGTTATACTCCATTCTCCATTTATGTATGATGTGTCAAAATGTATTCTACTGTCATGTATAACTAATTAGAACAAATAAAAAAAATAGGAAAAGGGAAAAGAACAGTCATTGTGATGGTGAAGACCATGAAGGTAGACATCCAAGAGTCTGGGTTAAAAGGCTGGCTTCACCTCTGACTTGCTACGAAATCATAAGAGAGTGTTCTCACTTCTCTTAGTCTACTGACCTGTGAAATGGGGAAATTATCTCATAGATTCTTATGAGATTAAATAAATCAATGCTTCTTTTACACTTAGAACCTTGCCAAGTATATAATAATTATTTAATAATATCCCTTACAAATTCAACATCATACAAAATCCTGAATTAAGAGTAATACTTCTCTTTCAAATCATGAAGTCTAAATATAGTTACATCAGATGTTATTATTGAGGAGATAGGTACATGATACTTCTCTGGTCTACATTGTGACTTCTTGTAAATCATTATTCAAAATAAAATTTGGTTGTGTTTTGTTTAAAAAAAATTGTCTATTAAACCTTCAAATTCATAAGTCAACATTGCAAGTTGACTCTTAAAAACATCAAACTAGGTTTTCAAACCTTAAGGAATCATGATAGGTTAGGGTTTGCCCAAGTCAGTGTTATCTGTTTACTTTATTTTGAAAATCAGATATTAATTCATGTATGCTTTAAGTCCTGGGCATGTCTTAGAGGATGACACTGTGATGACAAGTACTGTATTATTACTGTTGAATCCTCAGTATTTAGCAGAGTGCCTTGGATATAGTGTATGCTCAAAAATATTTATTGAATGAATAAATGAGTACAAATGCTATTAGAGGGTTTCCTAAATATCACTTTAAAGAAAAGGAACTTTTATATAAATCTGCCTACCACAAAAATACCAAATTCATTCTCTTTCAAATGACTTGTGTTCTGCCTAGATATTATACCTACTTACTTAGATATCTATGCAATCATTTATTCTTTTATTCATTTGAAACAAATTTGACTCTCCAATAATAAAATGCTGGGAATATACTATATAACATTGAATACACATACTTTTGTGCATATATGGGACATAGATGATACACACATGTATATTACCATGGCAGTGGAAAGTATCAAAAGAGACACTAATTTCATACTACAGGAAGTAAACAGCAGGAAAAAAATCCTAAGTGAAAGCATCAATCAAGAGGCATTGTGCTGTTTTTAACTCTTGTCTTATTCTTATTTAAATAGTGGTATTGACTTAAATATATGAACAGGTCTGTATGAAAAATGCTGTTTAACTAAAGTCTTTGCCTTTCCCTTTGGACAGGCTCCAGAGGGGAAAGAAATCAAAAAATCGATCTTCTGCTCAAGAGACATCAACTACAAAGCCATAGGCATTCCTTGACCATTCTAGCACTGAGAAGAATAAATAAGTTTGACAAAGAGATATTATCTTTGCTACCATATTCCTTAGCTGGTGTTAAACTTTCCAGCAGCATTATATCAAAAATGCTCTGGTTAAATTTTGGGCTTTCATCTTTTGTTTGCTTTTGTTTCACTTATGTATGCGAATAGTTATATAAAATATACAAATACAATATTATATATACAATGATATATAACAGTTGTTATATATTATGCATACAGTGACTAATCAAGATCAACCTAACACAATAAAGACCCTATTAAAATATGAAACCATGGTAAGAAACACATAAGCAAAGTTAGAAGGCATAGTGGCAATGCCTTTTACAACTTCGACTTCTACCAGGTAGCATTTTTTTAAAGCATTCTCTTTTGACCCTCACAAGAACATGGTAGAGAAGTTTTCATTGACCTGTTTTACAGATGAGAAAACAAAGTCTGTGCATGGCTAGATTGCTTCACTCAGGTCACTCAGCTGAATCCAGGTCTCCAATATAAGTGTGCTCTTTCCTATATGATGACTGACCATGGACCATTCATTAGAGAATGGTGTAGCCTGCTGGAGAACGTATGAGTCCTTTGGGTGGAATAAATGTAAACTACAACAGAAAGTCTTTCTTCAAGAGCTTGTAGATGGGTAACACGCAAAGTTTTGTGTTTAATTGTTAGTTTTCACAGTACCCAAATCAGGTATCATCTTTTTCTTACCCCTTACATTAAATCCTTACCAATTTCTCTTGACTCCTATATTTGTCTTGAATCCATTCAGCTTGGGACTCCTTGACAGGACTTTAGTCATCTCATTGTCATCTCTTGCCTGACTTTCTGGCTCAATGTTTTCACTAGGTTCTTATTCCTATAAGGCATAAAATATGTAGAACTTAAATTTCAAAAGTGTCATCACTCTAATTTCTGTAAGCATATTTAAAAGACTTTTGAAAACACTGTATGTATATCTTTGTAACAAATATATTTCTAGAGCACTAGTGTCATGCACATCTACTTCTATTTGACAAGAGTGAAGGACTTGATGTGTCCGTCAAATATCATGAAAGTATTAACTATATCCCCAAGAATCATCATGTTTGGGTCCTTAATTAACTTGGACATAACTCAATTTTTCAACTGGGAGAATATGGTCTATGATAAAGTCCAATGGTATGATTTAATTAGCTACATCTGGATTTTGTTTTCTAATTTTGACTAACAGCCCAGCAAGGCAATTTAAAATGATGTGTAAGGACTAGACTTGTATCATTCTTGTGATTGCATTGTTCCCAAATCCAAATAAATAAAAAGAAAAGGAAAATGAGGTTTGTGTTACATTTACCTGACAGCTACTGTGTAGGCCATGACAAATTTTGAGCGTAATTGTTTTCTTGTATATTAAACAAAGTTCTCTTTAGAAAACCATAATTAGTGTTGTAGTTTAGATATGAGGTGTCCCCCAAAAGCTCATGTTTGAGACCATGCAAGAAAGTTTAGAGGTGAATGACTGAGTTATGAGTGCCATAACCTAATCAGTACATTACTTGGATTAACTGAGAGGTAACTGTAGGCATGTATGGTATGGCTGGAGGAGGTAGGTCTCTGGGGCTGTGCCTTTGGGGGCATAAATTTTATCCCTAATAAGTAGAGGTCTCACTCCCTCCCGACCCCTTTCTCTTGGGCCATGTCCCAAACTGCTTCCCTTACCACACTCTTCCACCATGATGTTCTGCTTCACCTCAGGCCCAATGTAATGGAGCCAGCTATTATGGATGAGATATCTGAAACTATGAGCATCAAATAAACTTTACCTCCTCTAAATTTCTTCTTGTCAGGTTTTTTGGTCATAGTGGTAAAAAAAAAAAAAAAAAAAAATTGACCAAAATAATCAGTTACCTCCATCTGGAGATTTTCAGCAAAAGCAGTCTCTGTATCAACAGAAGTTGCTAGGGAGTAAGAGATTAGGTATTATTTATTTAGATAGGTGTTTCTTCATGCCCTTCCTTTTGGATATGGAAAAAGGAAGCTTAGTGATCCCACTTCACTTCCAAATTGGAGAGCTTATCCTGAAAGTCTGTTGAAACTGAAAATAATCAGAGACCTCTCAGAAAATAAAGAGCCATGGAAGAAACAAGCAGAATTTGGGGTCAGTGAGGGAATGAAATAAGTTTTGTTAAGTTTTAATTATATTTTATAGGATTATCCTAGTAGCCATTAACCATCATCAAGAAATTAGAAAATATATGTTTCTAAAATATAATGAAAGTACTAGGCTCTGAAATGTCCATGGAAGAAATCTGGGATAGGTAATTACTAATTTGTCCTTGAAATCTGATTGAAAGATTTAAAAAGTTGGCAAAATCCATGAGAAACCAGTGACAAGCAACTAAATCAATAGTGCTTGTCTTACAGGGAAGAGTTGTTGGGGATACTAGCATTTGGAATGCATTACACCTGACTGCAGTAATTATCCAAAAGAATATCCAGAAAACCAGTGCCTATTACTCTGTTGATTGTTTTAATTTGGTGTGCAAATTTCATTTTTCTTTTTTTTTCCTTTTATTGACTATGCTTTTGAGGTCTTATTCAAAAAATCCTGGCCCAGACTAATGTCATTAAGCATTTCCCTTGTGTTTTCTTTCAGTGTTTTATAATTTGAGGTTTTGTATTTAAGTCTCCTATCCACTTTGAATTGATTTTTTTATATAATGAGACATGATGGTCAAGTTTCATTCTTGTGATTGTGGATATCAAGTTTTAGAAAACCATTTACTGAAGAGATTTTTCTTTCTTTTTGGCAACTTTGTCAAAAGCCTATCAGCTGCAAAAGTGCAGACTTATTTCTAGCCATTCTATTCTGTTCATTCATCTATATATCTGTTTTTATGCCAGTACCATGCTATTTGGATTAGTAAAGCTTTGTGGTATTTTGTGGGGGGATTGAACTCAGGGTCACTCAACCACTGAGCCAAACCCTCAGCCTCATTTTGTATTTTATTTAGAGATAGGAAGTTACGAGTTCAAAGTGAGATGCTAAGTAACTCAGCGAGATCCTATCTCAGCCTCCCAAGCCACTGGGATTATAGGCGTGCGCCACAACATCCGGCTTTGTAATATATTTTGAAGTCAGTAATTTCATGTCGTCAGCTTTGTTCTTTCGCTCACAATTACTTTCATTATTCAGAATCTATTGTAGTTCCATATGCATTTAGGATTGTGTTTTTCTATCTCTGTGAAGAATGAATGTCACTAGTGTTTTGATAGGAATTACATTAAATCTGTACACTGTTTGGGTAGTGTGGAGATTTTGACAATATTAATGAAAATATTTTTTCATATATTTTTGACCATTTATATTTCTTTTTTGTTGAGAACATTTAGAGAACTATAGAAATCCTTCCAACAAAGAAAAACCTAGGATGGATTCTTAGCTGAGTTCTACCAGACTTTTAGAGAACTAACACCAGTGTTTCTCAGATTATTCCATGAAGTTGAATGGGAGGGAACTCTCCTAAATATATCCTATGAAGCCAGTATAAGCCTGATACCAAAACTAAAGACACATCAAGGAAAGAAAACTACAGACCAATACCCCTGATGCATATAGGTGCAAAGATCCTCAATTAAATTTTAGCAAACCACATTAAAATGACCATGATCAAATGGGTTTCATCCCAGGAATGAAAGATCAGGTCATCATACCAAAATCAATAAATATAATTCACCACAGAAATAAAATTAATAACAAGAATCATGTGATCATCTCAACAGATGCAGAACAGGCCTTTGATAAAATCTAGCTCTTTTTGTTAAAAAAAAAAACACTACAGGAACTAGGGCTAGAAAGAATTTATTTCAATATTGTAATGATTATATGTGTCAAACACAAAGCCAAAATCATACTGAATGAGGAAAAACTACAAGCTTTTCCTCTAAACTCAGGGACAAGACAAGGATGTTCACTTTCACCACTTCTATTTAATATAGTTCTAAAAACTAGCCTGAGCAATCAGGCAAGAGAAGGAGATTAAAGGTATACAAATAGAAGTCAAATTATCTTGCTTGCTAATGACATGATCTTATATCTAGAAGATCTAAAAAACTCTGAGAAGTGTTCTAGAGCTGATAAATGAATTAAAAAGTAAATAAACAAAAACTAAGAGGTTAGGAGCCAAACCTTGTTGTAGTAGCTCTCAGCTTCCTATCTCCCAGTACAGACTGGTGAGTACTGACAAATTGTATATTCTTGTCACAGGGATAGTACAGAATTCTAAATTGGAAATTTCAGCAGCTAGGGTTTGGTCTTGGCTGATCCTTGGAACTTGGTCACTGGGTATTTGAGATTTGATCTACATGCCCTGTTGATGGGAAGATGCCCATCTCGGCTGTACATCTGGGACACCAGCAACAAAAATAGCTCTCTCCTTGGTATACTGTATGGCAGTCTGTATGCCCTAAGCACAATTTTCTTTGAGCCTATTTCAGTCATACTGGTTCAGGGGGAGTCTGGGGCTCAAAACTGGCAGGAAATGGAACTTCCTTTATGAATTCTCAATCTCCTACCTCTGCCTGCAGCCATGTAGTGTTTATAAGCTGTTCTCAAGCCAGTGGTCCTGGTTCCCACCAAATATAGGCCAAGTAAATTTGGTTGCTTTTCACTCAGCTACTTCTACCAACTCTGGATACATCCAGATCAGCCTCCCTCTCTATTATACAATTTCCCCAAAACCATTTTTTGTGTTTCATCATGATGTCCTCTCTATTTTTTTCATCTCTTTCCACTACTCCCTCCTCTCAGCAGACACGTGCCACGAGCCACGTTAGGCATCTCTCTCTCTCTCTCTTTTTTTTTTTTTTTTTTGTGGTACTGGGGATTGAACTCAGAGGTGCTCGACCACTGAGCCACATCCCCAGCCCTATTTTGTGTTTTATGTAGAGACAGGGTCTCACTGAGTTGCTTAGCACCTCGCCATTGCTGAGGCTGGCTTTGAACTCACGATTCTCCTGTGTCAGCCCCCCAAAGTGCTGGGATTACAGGCTTGAGCCACCGCGCCCGGCTAGGCATATCTCTAATGTGCCACATCTTATGTTGGCAGTTTCTGACATTCGGTGTCTCTATGGTTTCTTTTACTGTCTAGTGTTGAGTTTCAGTGAGTTCCCTTAGTTGCCCACCTTGATGAGGAGTAGTTTTCTTTCGTTTCAGGTCTGGTGCTGAGGAACTGATGGAAAGTGTCCTCTTCATCCTGCCATCTTCTGAGCTCTCGGCAACGAAAAATTTTTGAGATTTATCTTTGTGCTTGTGTACTGGTAGTTCATTTTTGTATTGCTGAATAGCACTCCCTTTGCTGTGACTATCTCACAGTTCATTTAGACTTTCTCCTATTGATGGACACTTGGATTGTGTCTACTATCAGGCTATTATGAACTGAGCTGCTATTAATATTCTTGTACATGTCTTTTTGTAGACATATAGGATTATTTCCCCAAAACCTAGGTGTGTAATTGCATCATAGAACATGTTTATGTGCAAGCTTGAAAAATCTAAGAGTTTATCAAATAGCAATTGTATCTGCCAGTACTATCAGTGATTTATAAAAGTGTTTTGTTCAACCAGGTGCGGTGGCTCAAGCCTGTAATCCCAGCACTTAGGGAGGCTGAGACAGGAGAATTGCGAGTTCAAAGCCAGCCTCAGCAATGGCAAGGCACTAAGCAACTCAGTGAGACGCTGTCTCTACATAAAACACAAAACAGGGCTGGCAATGTGGCTCAGTGGTTGAGTGCCCCTGAGCTCAATCTCTAGTACCAAAAAAAAAAATTTTTAAAAAAAAGTGTTTTGTTCTATATTCTTAGCCACAAATCTCATTAAAAGATTACTATTACACATTCCAGAAGATGTATAATGTTATCTCATTATGGATTTTGTTTTTTCATGATTACTAATAATGTTGACAAAATTTTTATATGCTCATTTGCCATTTGGAAATATCCTTTTGTGAAGTGCTGGCATGAATTATTTTTTATTTTCTTAGTGTTTATTATTCTTTTAATTTTTTTGTAGAATTTTCTGTGTGCCCTGTGTATAAGTTATTTCATTCATACCTGTTATATGATGCCCAATGGCTTATATTTTTGCTTTCTTACGTGATATCTTTTTTTTTTAAATATTTATTTTTTAGTTGTAGGTGGACACAATAGCTTTATTTTATTTTTATGTGGTGCTGAGGATCGAACCCAGTGCCTTATGCGTGCTAGGCGAGCACGCTACCACTGCGCCATAACCCCAGCCCCTTACGTGATATCTTTAGATGGCAGAAATTTTAACTTTAATAAATTGCGATACACATATTTTCTCTTTTACGATTAATATCTTTTCTGTCCTGGTTTTAGGAATCTTTGCTTGCCTGAAAGCCACAAAATTAGTCATATGCTTCATTTCTATAAAACATAGTTTTTGTTTTCAGATGTACATAAATGATTAATTAGGTTTCATGTGATATGAAACAGGGGTCAATGTTCATTTTCTATTTCAACATAGATACTTAATTGTTCTGAAACCATTTATTTAAAACAATTTGATTTCCCTTTTGAATTGTTTTGCTAACTATGTTAAAAATAAGTTGAGCAAAGATATGTAGTATCTTTCTAAATCCTCTATTCTGTTTATTGATTTGTGTAAATAGCATCATGTCAAACACATTTAATTGTTGCTTTATAAACTATACCTTCAATTGTTTCTCTTTCAATATTTAGTTAAGTCCTTTGCACTTCCATATAAATTTTAGAGTTAGTTTGTCAATATTTACTAACAGAAACTCCTGGGATTTTGACTGGGATAACATTAAATCTCCATATAAACTTATCTGTTAAAAATTAATGTTGTAACAATATTGAGTCTTCCAACCCATGAACATGAAATATTTCCTAATTTATTTATATCTCTTATAATTTATTACAACATTTCATTTTTAATTTCAAGCATCAGATATTATATTTCTTAAACTTATGCCATGTAACTGATGGAGTACCTGATATTATTGTAAATGACATTTTTTTTCAGTTTCCAAATGTTCCTTGCTAGTGTATAAAAATACAAATTATTTTTGTTGTATGGATCCTGAACCCAGTTATCTTAATGAATGTACTTATTATTTTATATACAGAAACCTAGAGTGTTTCTGTGCACAAAATTGTGTCATTGGTGTATAATGTCAATTATTATTTAATGTAATTGTTGATCAAGATAAGTTTATGTTTATAATCTAGTTATGTTTTCTATTTTTTCTGGCATTATTATAGTTATATTTGACATGAGATTGCAAGTGCATCTTTAATTTATAACAATTTATCTTCAACTAACATTGTACTATATAATAATCTTATAACAGTAAAATTTCATCTATGTTCATTTCCTATACTTTATCTTATTGTCTTCATTTTATTTCTACATGTTTACTTTACCATGCCAGGCTATATAACTCTGACGTTCAGGAGGATTCTGCACTACAGATGTGATTCTTAATTTATTCATGTTGAAGTGTACACTCATTCTTGACAGAATCAAGTTATTGTTCTGTACTATAACAGTTTAAAACTTTGTTAATTGGAATATTTGTGTCACATGTAAATTTAAAGAAGCACACGAACATAGTTGCAATTAGACACATAAAACATTTTTGATAGTATTTTGGTTCTGATATGCAGAATTGAAATAACAAAATAACTTAATCTTTAACAGAATATAAATAAATATAAATAAAAAGAACAGAATATAAATAAATATAAATAAAAAGAACAGATTGGCAATGGTAGCTATGTAGCTTGATATCCAAATGATGACACCTCCATCTACAAGACATTATGGCGAAAATATCAATTCTAAAATCCATAGAAATTAAAAACTCAACGTTTTTTAATAGCTTGCACTCTTTCCTTATGCAATTCTTGTATGACTAATTATGTTCATAAGTATCTTTTTTTAATATTTATTTTTTAGTTGTAGGTGGACAGAATATCTTTATTTTATTTTTATGTGGTGCTGAGGATCGAACCCAGTGCCTCAAGCGTGCTAGACGAGCACGCTACCACTGCGCCATAATCCCAGCCCCCATAAGTATCTTTATTTTAACTGCCACAGTGAATTTTTTCACTGAACTTTTGAATATCAATGCCTAATTAGTGAGCACACATCTGTCTGAAGAAAATTCAAAATTAATTTTTAAAAATTTTTTTCCAGTTGCTTTCAAGTGTTTCTTGATATGCTTGCTTAATCTTTATATTGAACTTGTTTTGCTTTTCTTGCTTTTGGTAAATGATAATAATATTTTAGTATAAAGAAAAAAAACAAAAGGTTAGATTTTATATAATGCAGATTTTATATAATATGTTTTATATATTATATAATAGATTTATATAATGTAGATTTTATATAATGCAGATTTATAAGGTTAGATTTTATATAATGCAGATTTTATATAATATATAATAAGATTACTCTATGTAGATATTGTAATAATGATGACAATGATATCAACCTGCTTTGTATAGTTCAGACATACAAAGCATGTACCTTGGACAGTCTTGACAATGCAAGTTCCCAAACTCCATTGCACCTACAGAGTGAGACTCTATAAAGTTGGTGGGAACATCTTTGGATCCTGGAAATGCATATTTTAATTATTTTGAAGGTTTAGGAACCCCTGTTTGAGTATTTTATAGTTTATAAAAATACTCATTTTAAATTTCTTCTGCCTTTGATTATCATAATAAACCTGGCTAAAAATTTCCAACAATACCTATGCCACTGCCTGAAATGCTATACTGCCTTGAAATTTTCTCCACCAAATTAATTAATCCATTACCTTTAAATTTAGCTTCACCAAAAGTCTCGGGATACATACAAAATGTAGACGATTTCTTTGCCAGAATGTAACATGAATGGACTATACTCTGATTCTCAACTGAGTTCTCTTTCTCATTTGAAACTTCATGAGCACATTTTTTAAATATATTTATTTTATTTATTTATTCATTTTTATGGGGTGCTGAGGATCGAACCCAGTGCCTCACACATGTGAGGCAAGCGCTCTACCACTGAGCTACAATCCTGGCCCCCATGAGCACATTTTTTTCCATCTGCATTTCTTTCTGTAGTCTGGTCTTTTATACTCCCATTAGAATTGCCCATTAATCTCTACATACAATAATTGAAGGCTTCTTCAACCTGAAGATCCAAATTTTTCCAAGTTCCTTCCTTAGTCATAGCAATGACCCCACTTCTTATTATCAATTTCTGTGTTTTAGTCAGTTTTTCATTTCTGTGACCAAAAGACCTGACAAAAACAACTCAAAGGAGGAAAAGTTCATTTTGTCTAATGGTTTCAGAGTTCTCGGTTTATGGTCTGCTGATTCCATTTCTCTGGTTCCAAGGTGAGGATAAACATCATGGTGGAAGGACTCACTGGAGGAAAGCTACTCAGAGAAAGACAAAGATAAGCCAAGCACAAAGTATATAATCCTCAAGGCATGCCCCAGTGAACCACTTTCTCTAGCCATGTCCCACGTGCCTACAGCTTCTACCAGTAATCCATTCAAATTATTAATCCATCAAGTGTATTAATCCACTGATTAGGTTATAGCTTTCACTTAACCTTCTGCATTAACACAAGCACTTTTGGGGACTACCTCAAAGCCAGACCATAACATCATCAAACTACCTACATGCAGTAGTTGGGAAGCTGCTATTATCTACCACTATTCAAATGAAAAAAAAAAAAAGAAAAAGCTCAAAGAAATTAATCAAATTTGTTGCAAAGTAAAAACTTCAACTGTCTCCAGTTTCTAGTGAGACGACCATATGAACCAACTGGAAGAACAAAAGGAATGATGGTGCTTTCGATAGTTCTGCTATAATTTATGAAATGTATGCCATGGAAAAGAAATTTAAGTTTTCCCTTCTTTTCCTTAAGTAATTTATTGGGCTGGATTCTCGAAAAAGCAACTCTGAGATGAAGATTCTTGTGCAGGTGATTTACTAAGGAACTTTTCACAAGAATGAGCAGACGAGGGTGGGGAGAAGATATCAGAAGTCGAAGAAGCCAAACAAGGTTGTGATGAGTCCCCTCACCTCGACCCTCAAAGAGTTATGAATTACACATCAGTTTGTCCTGACTCAAGCAAGGGAACTGGGTTGGACATTTTACCCATTCATTGACTTTGAACCATCATAGAGGACAAAATTTGAACATATCCATCCCTCTATGCTTGCAAGCAAAGTAGCTTCAATAGCTCTTGGGCAGGCCTCCAAAGAAGCACAGGCAGGTATAGGCTATTAGATACCAGAGAACACAGAAGCTGTAGAAATGTGGATTTCTTAAAAGTAAACATGTTTTTGAAAAGAAAATACCACAAATTCCAACACTAGTAATACAGCTTCCTCGCTGTTAGTGAATCATTTTATTTCAACTGTTTTTTTAAATTTATTTTATGTAAAAAGTTGTTAGTAACCTCTGCCCTACTTTCTTATAGTGTTGTTGATTAAAACAAAGAGAATGACAAATGTTAGACAATATTTTGTAAAATAAAAATATGAAATGCTATTCTCATCAAAGTTTTTCTTTCATTATTGAAGAACTAGATGTTGAAAAAACCCTTTCCCGAGGTTCATGTGTGGAGAGTCCTTTGTTCTTTGTGGGAGCA
Organism: Xerus rutilus; assembly: GCA_028644305.1. NCBI lineage: Eukaryota > Metazoa > Chordata > Mammalia > Rodentia > Sciuridae > Xerus > Xerus rutilus. The sequence goes on along the minus strand of CM053405.1, from coordinate 44,188,462 downwards.
AGATAAATAAGAATCTTTGAACATAGCTGTTCTCTGACACTGTTGGAATATGTACCTCAAAGTTTATTATTGTTCACCAGTTATAAGACTAGTATGTTTAAACAACCTCAAGAGTATTAAAACCTCAGGATTATTAAAAGCACACTTCTTACCAAGGCCAACAGTCAATGTTTGCTGAATTATTGGATAAGATTGAGTCAAGAAATCCTTTTCTGACCTGAAATATAAGAACCTGAAAGCTGCTGCTCCATCTTAATGGCAAGTAAAAAGTCGAACTGAAAAATCAATACTACCTCTTAGATAAATCAAGAGATAGGTAAATAGGGAAAAGCACTGCCTCCTACCAAATTGGAAGTGCCCACAGACAAATTCAGAGAATTGTGGCTTGCCAGAGCAGAAACCCCTGCCCAAACCTCCATGGGAAACAGAGCTGAACTGTAACTGATGAACTGTTAGAAGCTCAATGTGTACAGAGTCTGAGAGTTGAAAACTTCAGGAATAACTAGTCATTGGGAAAACTCACAATTTTGTGGAGTTTCATCTCCAGCAGCTCAACCAGGTTCTCAAAAAATACCAGAGAAAAATCTATTTGAGTTTCTGATAGGAGGAAGGAGGCAAGGGAAGGCAGCTATTTCGAAATACACCAGAACATTTTCTTCATAAAAAGATCTGCCCTCCAGAGAAATTACTTCGGCTCTGGTAAAAACCTGATAGGTTAGGTTCTGGCTAAGTGACCTCAGGGGAGGAAAATATTCAACTCTAGTCCATTCTAGCCTTCCAAGTGGATAAAGGGAAATGCCCAATTTTAGTCTACTCTACCCATTTGGTCCCACTGAAAGGAGATGGAGAAGGAAGAATAAGAAACACTGGTGAAGCTCCTAATGTAGAGGTAAATGCTCATTAAAGACTGAGATGTACTCAGAGGCCCCATCAGTAGTTTCCCTCCTCTTATACCTTGCTATAACATTATCAAAGACCCATTTATAGGAATTCCTTTTACCTAGTGTATCATGTCCAAGAAAAAATGAGATATACTAAAAGGCAAAAAATACAGTTTAAATATCAGGACCAAACTCATATGTGACAGAATATTATGCTATAAGACTGGGAATTTTAAAACAACTATAATTGTATGGTGATAGGTAACAGATATGAGCAGTGGGAATATGAGGTTAAGGGAATAAATCTATAAATGAGGCTCACTGTGCTGACTCCCAAATGGCTTTCTTTCTTTTTTTTTTTAAATATTTTTTTAATTGTAGATGGATACAATGTCTTTATTTTATTGCTTTGTATGTGGTGCTGAGGATCGAACCCAGGGCCTCACGCATGCGAGGCAAGCGCTCTACCACTGAGCTACAATCCCAGCCTCCTTTCTTTTTTCTTTTTAAAGGCAATTTCCCTTTAGTCTTGTCTGACTTAAGTTGACAGGATATGTTACATTCCTCAGCAAAGAACATGTTATCTGCAGGAGAAATGCAGATCCAAAATGCCATTTAAAAGAATACAATTTACCTTGAAATGGGGGCTGACTTTTGTGACCCTTACATAGACCAGATCCCAGAACTCAGGGAGATAAGGATAATTCACCCTATTCATAAAATCTGTAAGAACTGATTACAGTTTAAACTGGTCAGCATGGATCAAAGTGACCTAGAATTGTCTCGAACACTGGGGACTTAAAAGTTTGTCATCCTGTTGTCATTCAAAAGTCAAAAGATGCATTTGGGTGGAACTCTGGATACTTCCCTGGGACCCTCTATAAAACTGGAGAGCAGGAGAGGAATATCATCCTTCTCTTTTCTGAGAGGACTCACTCTCTCCCTTGAGAGTGTCCCCATTTTCCTTTTTCTATCCCTTCAATATAACTCATGCCTACTACTGAGTGGCATGTCTGAAATCTTTCTGGTGTGATCACAAGAATTATTGTGAAGGAAGGTCTCCGTGCTTACTTTAGTTTCATTGCAGATTGGTACCCTGTAACACTAAGGATTCTGATGGTTAACATAGATTCTACAAAAGAACAGGTAGGCAATGTAAACGAAGAAATAGAAATTTTAAAGAGAAACCAAATATAAATGCTAGAGATCAAAAACATTGTAGCAGAAATGAAAAGTGCCTTTGAGAGCATTACTGGTAGACTGGACACAAACACTAAACAGAATACACATTTTTAGAAACCTACACATAGGCATATTATTTTCAAAATACAGAAATTTTAAAGAAGAATCTTGAAAGGAGTCACAGGGAAATAAGATCTACCTGTAGAGAACCAAAAATGAGAATTACATCTCACTTCTCAGAAACCCTGGAGGCAAGAGGAGAGTGGAGTAAAATATTAGATTTGAGAAAAATAAACAAACAATAAACCTCCAACCTAGAATTCTATACTCTGAAAAATTATCTTTCAAAAGTGAAACAGAAATAGTCTTTGTTGCAGAAACAAAAATTAAAGACATGTATTTCCAGTAATGTTGCCTAAAATAGAATGTTAAATTCTTTAGAGAGAACAAAAACAATCCAATTTAAAAACTGGGTTAGAGACCTTAACAGACACCTCACCCAAAAAAGATATGTGAGTACTAAGTAAACACATAAAAAGATATTCCATATCATATGTCATCAAATAAACATAAATTAAACCAATGATGAGACATAAATGTACATGCATTAAAATGTTCAAAAAACCCTGATAAATGATAATATGGATGTAGAGAAATAGAAGCCCTTGTTCATTGATAGTGGAAATGAAAAAAAGGTAGAGCCCCTTTTGAAAATAGCTTGGCACCTTCTTAAAAGAATAAAGCATACTGTTACTATATGATCCAGCAATTATGGTTTTTAGTATTTATTCAAAGGAATTGAAAACTTGTACCTGCATTTATGCATACAGATGGTCATAACAACTTCAGTCAGAATTTTCAAACCTTAGAAGCAACCCAGATGCCCTCAGTTTAAAGAAATGAGCTATTGACCCAAAAAGACATGGAGGAAACTTAAATAAACATTGCTAAGTGAAAGAAGCCAATTTGAAAAGGCTACATGATGTGTGATTCCACTATATGACACTCTGAAAAAGGTAAGACTATATAGACAATTAAAAATATTGTTGTCAAGGGTTAAAGAATAGAGGATTTCAGGGCAGTGACACTACTCTTTATGATGCTATAATCCTGGGATATATGTCATTATGTATTTTTCTAAACCCTAATGTAAACTATAGCTTCTGAGTGATAGTGATGTGACAATGTAGTTTCGTCAGTTCTAACAGATCTGCTACTCTGGTGGGGTTTTGATAATGGGAGAGCATATGCATGTGTGAGTGAATGGAGTATGAATTCAAACTGTACCTTCCACCCAATTTTGCTTTGAACCTAAGACATTCTAAAAAAATATAACATATTAAAGTGAAAAATAATTGAATTAAAAAATTGAGGGAATTCTTATCACAATATTTTTCTGTCTTTTGGCAATAAGTACAAAGATTCAATGGATATTTTCGGCTGTGGACTGCATCAATGAACAGGCTGCTTGTGTTGAACTTTTCACCAAAGTTTATAATAGTTTAAATATAAATTATACCCATTTATGTCATTGAGTAAAGGGATATCTAAAGCAAATATCTTCTGAAATGTTCTGGTAAGAAGTTCATGGCAACAAGAATTGAACAATATATTTACAGATCCAATTAGAAATGCCATGCTCTACTCAAGTATGGTGATTCACATCCAAGAATGTAATATAGTTTGAGGTCAAGTATTGTGATAACTCCAGTATCACGCCTTTTGCTCAGTATGGCTTTGGCTATGCTGGACCTCCTCTTTTTCCAAATGAATTTTAGAATTGTTTTCTCTAGTTCTGTGAAGAATGTTATTGATATTTTCATGGAGATTGCATTGAATCTGTGTAATGTTTTTGGTAGCTATTTCGATAATATTAATTATGCCTATTCAAAAATATGGGAAGACTTTCCATCTTCTAAGATCCTCTTCAATTTCTTTCTTTAGTTTTCTATAATTTTCATTGTAGAGGACTTTCACATCCTTGGTTAAAATTGTTCCCAAGTATGTTTTAGGTTATTGTGAATGGGATATTTTTCCTGATTTATTTCTCAGCCTATTTATTATTGTAGTATAGGAAAGTGAGTGACTTATATATGTCGATCTTGAATCCTGCTAAATTTAAATTTAGCTAAATTTAAATTTACTTTGGTAAATTTGCTTATAAGCTCTAGAAGATTTTTGTGCAATTTTTTGGGTCTTCTAAACATAAAATCATGTCAGCAAATAGAGATAATTTGACTTCTTTTCCTATGTGTATCCCTTTCTGTCTCTTGTATGATCGCAAGACAGTTTCAAACTGTCCTACAGTTTCAAGGACAATGTTGAATAGGGATGGTAAGAGTGAACATACTTGTCTTATTCCTGATTTTTGAGGAAATGCTGTTTTTTCCATTCAGTTTGATGTTGTCCTTGGGTTTATTGTATGTAGATTTTACAGTGTTGAGGTAACTTTCTTCTAGCCCTAGTTTCTCAAGTGTTTTAAACCTGAAAGTTTGCTGTATTCTTTTTCTGCATATATTAAGATAATCATGTAATTCTTGTTCTTAACTCTTGTGATGTATCACATTTATTGTGTATGTTCAACCAACCTTGCATCCTTGGAATGAGACTCACTTAATTCTGGTGTACTATCTTAATGTATCTTCAATTTTATTAAGAATTTTTGTACTTATGTTCATCAGAGACATCAGTTTGTAGTTTTCTTTCCTTGATGTATCTTGTCTGGTTTTGTTATCAGGGTTATACTGGTTTCATAGAATGCATTTGGCAGTGTTCCCTCCTTTTCTATTTCATGGAATAATTTGAGGATGATTGGCATTAGCTCTTTTCAGTTCTGATAGAACTTGGCTGAAAATCCATGTGAGTTTTTCTTTGTTGGAAGACTTTTAATTGCTATTTCAATTTTGTCACTTGATATTGGTGTGGTTAAATATTACTTCTTTCTTTCTTCCTTTTTTTTTTTTTGGTACTAGGAGTTGAACCTGGAGCACTTAAACAGTAATCCACCTCCCCAGCCCTCTTTTGTATTTCATTTAGAGACAGGATCTAGCCAAGTTGCTCAGTTGCTAAGGCTGCCTTTGAACTCATGATCCTCCTGTCTCAGCCTCCTGGGCTGCTAGGATTATAAGCATGTGCCACCACACCCAGTAGTATGTTAAATTTTTCTATATCCTGATTCAATTTGAAAAGGTCATATGTACCTAGAAATTTGTCAATATATTCAAGAGTTTTTTAGTTTATTGGAGTATAAATTTTCTGAATAGTTTTTAATGATCCTCAGATCCCAGAAATATCTGTGGTGATATCACCTTTTTCATGTGTAATTTTGGTATTTGACTCTTCTCTTTCTAATGATTACTTTCGCTAAGAGTTTATCATCTTATTTTTTCAAAGAACTGACTCTTTGTTTCATTGATCCTTTGCATTTTTTATTTTCAATTCCATTAATTTCAGCTCTGATCTTAATTATTTCCTGTATTATACTGATTTTGAAATTCATTTATTCTTTTTCTAGGGTCTTAAAGTGTAACATTAGGTTATTTATTCAGTATTTTTGTATTTTTTAATGTAGAAATTCAGTGCTATAAACTTTCCTCTAAGAATTGTCTTCATGTTGTCCCAGGGATTTTAATAATTTATATTTTGATTCCTATTTGTTTCTAAGAATTTCTTTTTATTTATCTCCTATTTTTTCCATTCCTCATTCAAAAGTATATTTAATATCCAAGTGTTAAAATGGTTTCTGTTTTTTAATCTTGTCATTGATTTCTAATTTCATTCCATTATAATATGATATGTGGCAAGAGATTATCTCTATTTTTTGTATTTAAAAATATTTGCTTTGTGCTTAAAATATGTTCTGTTAGTGAAAGTTTCATAAATCACTCTAAATAGAATGATTTTAGTTGTTTATGGATGAAATATTCTATAGCTGTTTATGTCTAGATGACCTATCTAATGATGAGAGAGGTGTTGTTGAAATCATCCAAAATTATTGTGTTATGGTCTGTTTGATTCTTTTTTATTGTATTTTTTATTTTTTTGGTACCTGGGATTGAACTCTGGGGTATTTGACCACTGAGGCACATCCCCAGCCCTATTTGCTCTACTTTATGTTTCATTTAGAGACAGGATCTCACTGGGTTGCTTAGTGCCTCACCACTGCTGAGACTACCTTTGAACTGGTAATTCTCCTGTCTCAGCCTCCCAAAGTGCTGGAATTATAGGCATGTTCCACCATGCCCAGCTGATTCTTTTTATAGAGAAGGGTTTTTTTATGTTTGTATGTGCACCATTGGTTGGATATAAATATGTACAGTCATTATACCTTGTTGTTGAATGACTTCTTTAAATGGTATAAGGTGACTTTGTCTCTTCTGATTAAATTTAACTTAAAGTCTAATTTGTCTCATATTAGAGGAGCTATCCTTGCTTGCTTTCAGTTTCCTTTTCTATTGCATATCTTTTCCCATCCTTTCACTTTCAGTCTGTGGATGTTTTTGCCTGTAAGGTGAGTATCTTGTAACCAACATATGATTGGGTCTTGTTTTTCAGCCCAATCTGCCAATCTTTGTCTTTTTTTTTTTTTTTTTTTTTTTTGGTACCAAGGATTGACCTCAGGGGTACTGAACCACTGAGCCACATCGCCAGCCCTATTTTGTGTTTTATGTAGAGACAGGGTCTCACTGAGTTGCTTAGCACCTCGCTGTTGCTGAGGCTGGCTTTGAACTCGCAATTCTCCTGCCTGAGCCTCCCAAAGTGCTGGGATTACCAAGCGTGAGCCACTGCACCCAGCTCCAATCTTTGTCTTCTGATTGAAGAGTTTAGACCTTTTACATTCAATGTTTTTATAGAGAAATGATTTTTATTTTCTGCCCTTTTGATCTATTTTGAATGCTTAATTCAGACTTAATTTTCTTTTAGTGTATTCTTGTTGTGTAATTCATCACAATAGTGAGTTTTGTTTTTATTTTCCATTTCTTCTGCATGAAATATTTCATTGAGCATGCTCTATGTTTCAGGATTAGTGGTTATGAATTTTTAGGTTCTGCTTATCATGGAAGGTTTTCATTTCAACTTCAATTCTGAAGGATAGTTTTGCTGGATATAGTAATCTTGGTTTACACCAGTTTTCTTTCAGGGCTTACTATATATTATTCTAAGCTCTTCTGTCTTTTAGGGTCTGCGTTGAGAAATTAGTTGCAATGCAAATTGTCTTACCCCTAAATCTGACCTGCCATTTTTCTCTTGTGACTTATGACTCTATTCTTATTCTGTATTTTATTTTTATTTTTATTTTATTTTTTTAAGTAGCAGAATGCATTTCAATTCACAGTACACATATGGAGCACAATTTTTCATTTATCTGGTTGTACTTATTCTGCATTTTAGACATTTTCATTATAATGTGTTTTGGAGAGGTTCCTTTTTTTATTTTTTTTATTTTATTTAGGCTAACAATGGTGGATCTCTGTTCACAGGGGTGTAAGGGGGGAGGGGGCATGGGGACAGCAAGGGTGGTGGAATATGATGGAGAGGTTCCTTTTTATCTCACCTATTTGGAGTTCTATATAATTCTTGTTTTTGAGTTTCCTTCTCACTCCTAAGATTTGAAATTTTTTCTTGTATTATTTCAGTAAAAAGATTGTCCATTCCTTTAATTTGTATTTCTGAGCCTTCTTCTACCCAGTGATTCTTAAATTTGGCCTCTTAATGCTATCCCAGATTTCTTCAATATTCTGGTCATGGTCTCTTAACATCTTTTCTTTATTATTGACTTTATTTTTGTGATTATATGTTTTTTCTTCCAAGTCTGAGAATCTATCTCTAAAGTGCTCTAATCTATTAGTGATGCTTTCTATTGAATTTTCTTTGATTTATTGAGTCTTTCATTTTCAGGATTCCCATTTGGTTCTTCTTAGAATCTCTATCAATCTTTCACTTCTTGTGTTTTCTAAGTTCATTCTTTATACCTTCTTTTAGTTCTTTGAACACTTTAACTATAAACTTTCTAAATTCTTTCTCTGACATTTCCTCCACCATGGTCAGTTATTGAAGTGTTGTGGGTTGTTTGGGGTGGTTTGCTTCTATGTCTACCCACCTGCTGAGCTTATTATCATTTCTACTTCTACACAAGGGACCACTTGGTGAGCTTATTTCTGTTCAGAGACAGGGGTTGGAAAACATCCAAGTATTGCTACTTTTACTCCACATGTGTCTTCTGCTGTTCCCAGTATGAGCATCACTTTGAGATAAGACATTAATTCCTAGTTACTATGATCATTTTAGAGTGAAGTCTTCTATTAATTGGCCTTAATTGAAAAAGCAAAAACTTGTTGATAATGTTCTCCCCAGTTACTTTAACCCAGGTATAAAATTGTAATATTTTCAGAGAGCTCCTATCCAGGACCACACTGTTGGCGGATGACCCAGTGTCCCCATTGGTCCCAGTACTCATTTTCTGGATAATTCATGGTGAGAAAGAAATAGGTGAAATCTGTTGCAATCAAAGTTCCATTAGACTCATTTCATATCCACATGTAGCAACAGCAGATCTAGTAAATACATTTTAAAACATATTATCTCACATTCTCACATAGTTGCTTTTTTGTTTTAATCAGTGTTCTTGGAGCTATAGATCATTTGTCAAAATTATGATTTTTAGAGTCGCATAAACAGGTCAATTGATATTGTCGGAAGTTGTGCTGTTAAGAGTTTGACAAAGGCCAGTTTGGAAGAAACATTCTCGTAGTCATCTATTTTTTTTTTAAATATTTTTTTAGTTGTACATGGACACAATATCTTTATTTATTTATTTTTATGTGATGCTGAGGATCGAACCCAGCGCCTTACGCATGCAAGGCAAGCGCTCTACCACTGAGCCACAATCCCAGCCCTCATAGTCATCTTTGTCAATATCTTTCATACTATTAGAAAGTCCAGGATGAAAAAAGTATCAACTTTAAAAAACTCCTAATATCCATCAAATTCTAGGCTTATCTTTATTCACCTCAAACTAGAAATAAATTTTAGCCCTAACTCATACAGGGGAATGTGAAAGAAAATGGTCACTTGGTGATTCAATAAATTGTCCTTGAATTTGTCATTTTTTGTTTGCTTTAGAGAAAAGAGGCAATATGATCTGATTTATGTTTCATAAGAATCTCTGGCATCTATATAGAAAATAATATTACTTAGCCTTAGAGTCTCTGTTCATGCTCCTAAGATTGCTTTTCATCTCAATATTTATCTTTTAAAATCTCTTTTTAAAATATTAACTTCAAATGCTACTTACATAATTTTTTGCAATTTTCTTATGGTAATTACTCATTTTTTCATGTACTTTACTTTTCCATGTTTTTTTTTTACTATTTTTATTATGTTTACTGGTTTTATTTATTTTTGTGAAGAAATAACTATGTAATGTGCATTCTTGTATCCCTGTCCTTGGTATCTTTCACAAAAAACAATGTTTAATAAATGCTTGTCAAGTAGAAGAGAACTGAAAATATAATGAAACTGGTTATACTTCATCAAAAGGTCCATAAGTTTTAATATTCAAGTGAAATTCTAAAGTCATCAAATAAATTTGGACTAAAAAGCACCCTTACCCAGTACATCAAGTCCATACCTTCTTTATTGTCCTTTTTTGGGAATTTGCTGACTTTAACAAATTTTGCAAAAAGCAGCAAAAAAAACCAACAGTCCCTTTATATTCTGACTTACATCCTCTTTGTTCAAAATTTCTGTTGCTCTTGATGTATTTTCTCCACTTACCTCTGAAAATAGCATCTTTGTATTCCAGATGTAGAGAAAATGGTTAGTGTTTTCCTACTACGGCATCAATACAGCTATATACTCATAAGAAGATTTGAAGATACACATCACTCGAATGTGACATGAGAAATTGGAAATGAAAATCCCATGTCACTTTAGCATAACTGACATGTTTTTAAATCAATGTTAAAAACATTCAATCTATTAGACATAAGAAAGAAGGTTAAGCCCTCCTAAATTCCTCACTGCTACCAAGATTTGAGAAGAGATCATTATTCATGAACATAATTGTCCACTAAAGAGTGTCTTAAGAATGTAATTCTAAGATATAAAGCAACCAAGTTCTTCCTAGCACATTCTAGCACATAAAAAATAAACTACTGCCTCTGATTACTAATGTTTTCCAATGTATGAGATACCCTTAATAATAATAAGCACCAAGGCATCAGATATCTTCTATTGACGATCCCACAGGTACTATGAAAACCACAATATCTAAAACCAGACTTCTGAGTTTCCCTAAATTTGAGCTTTTCTCTATGTTTGCTAGCTCAGTGAATGCCACGTCAAGTCTTTTAGCCAATTAAGAGATTTTTATGTCATCTTTGATCTACTTCAACATATGCATAGTTTCCAAGTCTTGTTGATACTATGGCCTTATGTTCTCCCATCATCTACCTCTTTCCATTCTCATGAATATTGTCTATTCTTTCATTTTAATTACTGCAATATCCTCCTGTAGCTGCTGTCTCTCACTTTCTTCTCCACACTGCTAATAGTTATTTTTCAAAAATGCAATCTGAATTATTTTTAATTTCAGAATGAAAGCTTATATTGGCTTTCTGGCTCCACCATGATAAAGTCCAAGTTGAAAATTTATGCATAAGAAAATAGGATCTTTGATCCTTCTCAATCCCTGCCTTCTGTCACTTTCCTATGATAGCATTTACTTCTACACGCAATAATTTATGGACTTTGCCAGTGTACCCTGCCTCCTCACAATTATTGCTCTTGTAGTTAATGACTTCTCTTCCTAGAACACCATCCATACATAAAAATATTCTTTTTGTATATGATATCATTCATTTTTCATGACTTAGCTGTACCATCACCTTACTCCAGAGGATTTCCTACCTCATCCCATATATTATGGTTTGAATGCTCTCCCTGATGTTCATATGTTAGAAACTTAATCCCCAATGCAAGTGTCAAATGATGTGGAACATTTAGGAGGTTATTTGTTTATAATGGGCTTTGCTTTTATAAATGGATTAATGTGGCCATGGGAGTGGCCACATTATCACAAAAGTGAGTTTATTATTTAAAAAACAATGGACGCTTTCTCACCCTCTCTCACATCTATACTCTCTAGCCTTCCTACCATGTGATCATGCACCTAGAAAGCCCTCACCAGATGTAGGACCCTCTGTCTTGGACTTCCCAGTGTCCAGAAGTCTAAGAAACAATTCTCTGTGCTTTAAAAATTACCCAAGTTCAGTTATTCTGTTACAGCAGCATAAAATAGACTAAGACAGGACAAATTAGATATGAATCCTACTGCCCTTAACACATACCCCTAATTCAATACCATTTTATTGTCAAAGCATTTGATGAATTCATTTCTATAAGATCATGCAGAGTGGTAACAATTTTTATGTGTAGCTAGCACCTAGCACATGCCTGAAAATTTACAGGAAAGTAAATCTTATAAATGAATATTACATATTAAGCATGATTTTGTATGTTAGAAAGGCAGACACAAATAATCCCTTCTGTTATTTCTAAAATCAAGACATTTACCCTAAGGCAATGTGTCTTAATTTGTAATGATCATAACCTTTTTCTAAAGAGAACTATATGATATTGATTATATCAGTTGGAGATTTTAGTCAGAGCTTCTCACTATTCAGGCCAGAAAAATGCAACATGTGATTCAAATGTCCAAAGTCATCTGGCTCTGCAGACAATAGATTTTTTTCTAACCAACTTTACTAAAATTTTGTCAGGTTTTCTAAATCATACAATAAATTTTGCACACAAATAATGCAGTTACAATGGGATGTTGACAGTGTGGCAGTAGGCAATTAGTTTAGGAATTTCATGTTATTCATTAAGGTTAGTATGTTATCTAATCATAAAATTACTTTTCACAGCATATATAGTTGTTATTTTAAAAGATAACTCCATGATATCCATGATACATGAAGAAATTAAAAATTATTCATGTAAATATAGGTTCTAAAACTCATTTGCTGATTCACAATTGATTCTGACATGCAGGTGACTAAGAAAGTCAAACAAAGCCACTTCAAAATTTACCAGAGGCATCTAGATCTACCAGTCCATAGGAAGTGATCAGGAAGCACTGATCAATCTGTATTGATTTTCTGGACCACTAGTGTGAACTTTTATTTGTAATAGGATTCTTAACAAAATGACTATAACTGCTACTAGTTATTTTTCAAAGAAATAGCACTTAAGTTTCAGTTCTATATTAATTATAGATATAGATCTCTAGACACCATTATTTTATATGTGCAATCTGGATATAAACAAAGATTGAACTCAAGATTTATGCATGTTGCTATTATTATACCTTCTTACTGTCAAGGATATTGTCAGGAAAGATGGAAGAATAGCACCAATTAAGAATGATGCTTTTGTTATTGAAGCTGATTGATAAGACATTAGCAGTAAAGGAAAGCAGAAGAAAAGAGAACTCTTGAAGGAGTATGAAAATAACACTTTGTATTAGACATCAAAGGTACTTTTAAGACATGATAGGTTAATGCCACAAAAAACTGAAATGAGAAAATCAGAATGCTCCTAGGGAAAAAGAAAATAACTGCACATAATATAATGAGCAGCCTTTCAATCTGGACTACTCAAGTGACTACTGATATGTGACCAAGATGTTTTACAGTTACAGTTACTCTCCTGGATTTTATATTTTGCAGTTTCCTTGACATGATTCTGATACACTGGAAACTATGCATTTGGTGACACATTCTGCTACTGGGTTCTTATAGCCATCCCAAATGTTTTTTTTTCCATCCTTGCCTTGCCTCAATATTATACAACTTTTTGATGAAGAATGTAACATAATCATGCTAAGTGAAATAAATCAGACCCAGAATGTCAAAGATTGAATGTTTTATATGCAGAAGGCAGTCTAAAATAAAGGGGGGAGGCAAAAAACGGGATAGGATTCCATCAAAATAGAAGAAAGATCGGTGGAGTACAAAAAAGGGATTGAGGGAGAAGGAGAGTATAAAGGAAGAACAGTGGAATGAATCTGACCTAATTTTCTCCTATACATATATGAATATATTATGGTTAATCTCACCTTTATTTATATTCACAAGGCATTAATTTGAAAAAAACTGTAATAGCAAAAAAAATCAGAGTTGAGGGAAGAGAACAGAGGGAGGAAAAAGCAAAGAGGGAGGTAAAATACTAGAGACTGAATTAGAGCAAACTCTATTCCATGTTTTTACAATTATGTCAAAATAAATCCTAATATTGGTATAACTAAAAAGAACTATTACAAATTTTTGCTTACAAAATAAGGAACCTGGTCTATTCTCTTGAAGTTCCCATTAGTGCTTAAAAATATTACACAGAAGGGAAGATATTCTAATTTAATTATCTTATGGTTGACAACTTACCAAACCATGAATAGTCTTAGTCTTGTAGCAGGACCAGAGAAAAGGAGACATCTTCATAGTGTAATATGTCATCTTCAAAGTACAAGCTAAAAAGATCCCCAAATAAATATTATTATCACTTAGGTTTTGAAAGCAGAAGTATAAACTTGCCGGGGTTAATGCAAAGGATTATAAGGACTATAAGTAAGAGAGCTTATAATAAATAACTTAAGTACTTTTCAGAAAAAAATTGGGTGACTTAAATTCAAATACAATGGGTATAATCCTTCCTTAACAAAAATATCATTTTTTGGTTATTTACTAAATATAAAAATGTAGGTGGTCTGGGCTCTGAAATATGATTTTCTAATAAAAATAGCAGAGTGATTTGGTTTCATAATGCTAATGCAGTATTTAAAAGCAAGAAAAAATTGAAGCGTTTCTGTACAGTTCACCATTTTTATTCAGAAGTCCAACATAACAAGCCTGGCAGGCCTAGACAATGTCTCATTTCAGACACTTAGGAAAAACAATCAAAACATTAAAAAATAAGGAATGATCATTGCTTTTTGCATGAAAGCTTCATTTGAAGACATACAGATTATTGCAAAGAGACTGTTTTCCTGGGAAGAAACTTTTTCTTTTTTTATCCCAGATGTTAGGATTTATTAGAGATGATCTGGATTTGTTTCCAATTTATTGATTGTTTAGTGGAAGGTGACTAAAAATAAGACAGATCCATGGTTATCTAAGTCAAGGTCACAGTGGCATTCATTAGTCACACAGGAAGATATGGCCACTACCACTGAGCCACATCCGCAGCTCAGTATTCATCTAATTCTTAAAGCAACCCTAAAATAAAAGTAATGCTATTACCCCAATTTACAACTAGGAAATCTGGTGCTAAGAAAGGTTGATAAAATTGTTCAACATCACATAGTTAGTGATGTTTAGTGAGACAAAGTCTCACTAAATTACTGAGGGTGACTTTGAATTTGAAATCCTCCTGCCTCGGCCTCCTGAGCCACTGGATTACAGGCAGGCATGCTCCACCACACCCAGCTGGCCTCTACTCTTGAAGTTAAGGGCAACTTGAAGACACTGTAGTTAATATTGATTGAAGATGGCCTATTGTCATGACTTAAAGAAGGCTTTAGGCATTTCTGAAGGTGAAACCCACAAATAGACACAATTATACCTAACAGTAATCACTCACCAAGAAAGAGGCATCTGATTTATATTCATCTAATTCTTTAAGCAACCCTAAAATAAAAGTACTACTATTATCCCAATATACAACTAGGAAATCTGGTGCTAAGTAAGGTTTAGAAAAGTGTTCAACATCACATAATTAGTGATAATTAGTGGTACAAAGCTCCAGGTGCAAGCAGTGGGGTACCCTTGTTTGTGCCCCTATCCACCAACTATTTCTGTAATCCAGGAATTAATCATGAAGCAAAGCAGAGGGGACCAAATACAGAGAACTTGTCTTGATGATTAGGCTGCCAAACAAAAAGAGATGCAGACAAATTTAAGAGAAGATTTGAAGGAGTCATAAGACTTTTCTCTAAACTCTTGTGACATTGATGTATCAGTGGCTTTCTGGGTTTTTTTGCATTTTATATGAAGTTTCACTGTTTAAACAAAAACTAGAGCTTCTCTACCTAAAGCAGTGATTAGAGAACCTGAGACACTCCTGCACTCTGTCCTGTTATCCCCTTTTTATTTCCAAAGAACCCAGGATTCTTCAGAATACAAACTGAAACTGGGAACTTCAGACTTGAAGGGGACCTTTAAACCAATCCAATCCAACTAGTCACTGGAAAAACAAGAGCTATTTACAATTGTTTATCATTTTGAACCAAGATTAATTTGAGTCAATATATTTAAAGTGCTTTAATGCAAGAACGCAGTTTGTTCATTCAGTTTGACACATTTGTCTTACGAATTAATATTTATTAAATGGAAAAAAATGTGTACTGCTGTGTTTGAAAACAATGTAAATATGTACAATCGCCTAATTGCGAAGGTGGGAGAAGTAGCCTTCAGTTTTCACTTGGTTCAAATGGGATGATAATCACACCTAACTTGAAGAGTAAATGTAAAGGTTAGAAATAAAGTATCTATTAGTGCCCAGTATGTGGGTATCAATAAAAGACAGCTGCTATTTTCATTATCCCCACTATTGACTTTTATTTCATAAAAATAAAATGTGCTGAGCAGAAACTGGGCTATACATTTTGCTCAATTTTCTTTGATGAATGACCAAGTATTATTTTTCTATTTTTGTGTTCTAGTACTTTTAAGATGAATACAAAAATTCAATTGGATTTCTGTAGAAGGACATGGATGAAAAGAGAGAGCCAAATGTATTAAAATAGAATCAATTTGACATGGGTTATCTCCCTTTGTGTTAAGAATACAATTTTATCATTGTGCTCAGGGATATAATCAGTAGATGCTCCAATAGCTCTTGTTGGAAAAAAAAAATAAGGTTGCTTCAGAGAAGAAATGAAATGCCATGTTATTAGAGCAGATCAGTTGTCTAGAACAGTAACTGGAGGTCTGCACTGAGAGAACACAGTGGATGCTTGAGCCTGTCCACTGCTGAATTTGCAACATGTCCAGGCATGACTAGTGAAGAAGTAAAATGGGACACCAACAACAAAAGTGATTGGGAAGTCTCCTAGGGCAGAGGTCATCCTCAGAAAAGAGGCTTTTAGGCAGACAAGGATGGCCCTGTAGAGGTTAGTCATCCAAGGGAAAGGAAATCATGATTTGTATTTTGGCATACATCCAAACAAATTTAGATGGCCATTTAATAGAGGGAAATGAGCCGTCCCAACGTGCTGACAAAAGTTTTTTCACTAAAATCTCTATAAAATCTTGGTAAAGCTGGAATAATATCTTTGTGATTAATATGTCAATTTTCAACTCTAAGCAAACACCGGGATACCTTGTCTTCATTTTTGTTAGAATACAATATAGCTTTATTTCAGTTAAGATATTCACATCCAGAAAAGTGTTGGCATCTCTACAACCCCAACAATAAAGCGGCAGGAACAAACTATTAGTGGTGTTGAGTGGATGTAGACTGGAATGGAAGAAATTTTAAAAATCAGATGTTTTGTAGTAGCTGACAGGATTTGGTTGTGAAGATGAGGGACCTTCCTGCAAGAATCCAGGAAATCATGTACAGAATGGGTATTTTAGGGCAGCAAAAATTACTTTGAAAGTAAGTAAAGCAAGCACCATCTGTCCAGCTTGGGTTATGTGGATGGCTACCTGCTGCATGGAACTTTCCCTAGGTGCTCCCTTTCTGTGGTGCAGGTTGTTCCAGATGCGTTTATAGAGTTGAGCTGAAGCAGCTTTGCAATCTGGCAGTTGTCCCAGTTTGTGGTTCCCCAGTAGGAAGCCTATTCTCTTCAGGAGTAAAATCTCCCACTTTTAGGTAAAATTTGAGTAGAGTCTTCTACAACCACCAAAGCACACTTCTTCCCACATAATCTACTGTAAGGAAAATATGGAGATTTTCTCTTTGGTTTGTAAGAGTGCTCCTTCATTTGCTAAAATGTTTAATGTGGTGGAGATGAAAATGTGCCTGTCTATAATTCCATGCACACAGAGTGTAGTTAACTGGTTCTGATGCTGTACTCTAAAGTCCAGTGCTGAGTTAGTGCCGGCATAATGCTTGCGTTGGTCTCCTCCTAGCTGACACCTGAGCATGGTAGGGATACTGAGGCAGGCCCATTCCTGAGAGATACAGCACTATATGATCGGCACCTTGGCTCAAAGACTCCTTGTCAACGTTTCTAAACTTCCCTTAGTACTCTGCTATAGTGTGATCTTTTCTACCCACTCTTCCTTTCTCCTCCTCCTCCTTCACAGAAGTAGAGTGCATCATGGTCTTATGGCTTTTACAATCTCTGGTTCCCTTTTTCTTTTCTTTTTCTTATGCTCATAGACATTGTCCTTAATATATCTCATGCATGCATAATTCTGTCTTGGTTTCTGCTTCTCAGACAACCAAACTAACACAGTAGATAAGTGAAAATATTTTCAATAAATATTTTCATACTATTTTCCATTCATGGAAAGTGAGTAGAGATTTGATGTGTGAGATAGATCCTGGGATCAGATCGCCTGGCAATTGTTATGGTCTGGATATGAGGTGTCCTCCAAAAGCTCATGCGTTAGACAACACGAGAGTTTGGAGGTGAAAGGATTGGGTTGTGAGAGTCTTAATCTAATCAGTGAATTAATTCCCTCATAGGAATTAACTGGATGGTAATTGGAAGCAGGTATGGTGTGGCTGGAGGAGATGGGTTCTTGGGACTGTGCCTCTGGGGTTTATATTTTGGTAGGGAGGAGAGCTCTCCTGTCTTCCAGCATCCTGATTGTCAAGTTCTGAGCTAAGTTCCTCCACAACACTCTTTCACCATGATGTTCTGCCTCATCTCAGACCCTGAGGAATGGAGTGGCTGTCTATGGACTAAGACCTCTAAAACTATGAGCCTCCAAATAAACTTTTCCTCCTCTAATTGTTCTTGTTAGGTCTTTTGGTCACTGCATTGAGAAAGCTGACTAAAACAATAATTGATAATATAATTGAAACCTAGGCTCCAAATCTACTGTTTATTTCATCTGTAGCAGATGTTTTTTTGTTCCCTCTTCAGATTCTAGCCATACTGTAGCACAGATACATGCTAAACATGTCCAATATCTATTTTTTTCTTGAAGCTTTCTTGAAGCTGTGGAGGCTACCTCAGGCCACTAACAGGGACAGTCTGGATACTGCAGGGAGTACTTACCTCTGGGGAAACCCTCAACCAATAGAATACTGTGTCAATGGATAAATGTCCCAATCTCCCATCCTTTAGACAAATAGTTCTAGAAGGCATTCTTTGTACTTTTCAAAGGTCTCTGTAATAGAATAGATATTACATGCAATAACAACAATAAGATATACTATTTTATTATAAATCAATTTAAAAAGCCAATTAAAACAAACACTTGCTTTGAGCACATACTTCACTAATAAAAGAATATGGCAAAAAAGCATAAGAAGAAATGCTCAGGAAAGGATGTTGCACATAATTATTCTTTAGGGAAATGAATGTAAATTAAAATCAACATAAGATGCCAATATACATCTATTGTTAAAATTATGGATGTTATAAGTACTGGTACCAAAAGCAGGTGAGAATACATAACAGCTGCAGTTCTCTTACCCTACTGATGAGAATGCAATCTGGGTCAATCATTTTGGAAAGTAGGCAATTCACTATAAAATTAAAAATACTCTTCCATGTGAGATCCAGCAATACAATTCTTAGGATTGTATCCAAGAGAAACGTAAAAGGTATGTCAACACAAATCTTTGGGTGAACAAATGTTTATGACAATTTTATTCATAATCACTGAAAATTGGAAATTAACCAAATGTTCATCAGTGAGTAAAAAGATAAGTAAATCATAGTATGTATCCTACAAGCATTGTGCTAAATAGAGAAAGTCAGTGTGATTCCATTTTGATGATATTCTGGAAAAAGCAAAACTACAGGGACAGAAATCAGATCAGTGGCTGCCAAGATCCGAAGGTAGAAGAATGCTTCTACTACAAATTGTACAAGGAAACTTTGGGGACTGCCTTAATCTGTTCAGGCTGCTGTAACTAAAATACTATGAACTGGAGGGTTATAAACAACAACATTCATTTGTTACACCTTTAGAGGTGGGAAGTTCAAGATCAAGGTGGCAGCAGTCTCAGTGTCTGAGGGCCTGCCTCATCAGGATGCCTTCTTCCTGAATTCACATAGTGGAAGGGACAAGGATGCTCTGTGGTATCCCTTTCATAAGCACACTGATCCCATTAACGAGTAGAGGGAGCACTCAGGAATTAATTACCTCCCAAAATTTCACCATCTCCTATCACTCAACATATAAATGTTGAGACTATAAAAGAGTGATGGAAATGGCCTATAATCTGACATAGTGATTGCATGACTTTATACATTTGTCTAAATTCATTGAAATATATTAAAAATGTATATTTTTATGTATTATACTTTATACATATTTTACACATATTCTTTAATAAACCTGAGTTTAAAATAGAATGCATATAGGAACTATAGAATATTTGAATAAATTATATGTATAATCTTTAGTTTAGAAAAGAATGATTAAAGATCTAAATTATTTTCAAATTAATCACAAAATTCAAACCCCTTATAATTTTCCAAGCAATTTCTAACATTCACATGAAAACGCTAAGGTATCAAGTAGATCAAGTGTGATATTTTGAAGGTAAACAAGATGGGGTGACTTGCTTTAGTCAGATATCAAGACATCATAAAGCTATTATAATAAAAAATACATAATATTGGTTCAGAGAAAGATAAGAAAAAATTGAGCATTCAAGAAGAGGCTAAAACTTTTATGGAATCTTTTATATAAAGTACAGAAGGCATTGAAATTCAAAAAGAAATATGGTTACTCAATAAATAATGTTGGAGTTCATAAGTTTCCATTATAAAATCAGATACCTAAGTCAAATTGTATTCAGAATTATTATGGGCATAACATAGTTCCCAACATAAACAAAGAAAAATTTTAAAACCATATTTATGATTAATATTGTTATACTATTTGCCAGGCTGGACATATCATAGCTGGATACGGTGGTGCATACCTGTAATCTCAGTGGCTCTGGAGGATGAGGCAGGAGGATCATGAGTTCAAAGCCAGCCTCAGCAATATGGAGTCACTAATCAACTTGGTGAGATGTTGTCTCTAAATAAAACACAAAATAGGGCTGGGGATGTGGCTC
This sequence comes from Xerus rutilus, assembly GCA_028644305.1. NCBI lineage: Eukaryota > Metazoa > Chordata > Mammalia > Rodentia > Sciuridae > Xerus > Xerus rutilus. The sequence goes on along the minus strand of CM053405.1, from coordinate 44,168,144 downwards.
AGTGGTTGAGTACTCCTGAGTTCAATCCCCAGTACCCCCACACACACACAAAAAAAAACTTAAATCTTAAAATATCAGTAATTATAACTAAAATAACATTTAAAACTTCTATACTAAAATATACTAAAAAGTTTTTTAAAAATAGTAAGTTGGAAAATATAACCAACAGATATTACAGGCAATGGAAAAAATTCAAATGATTCTTATCAGTCCATGAAAATATGATAAACAGTCCAACAGAAAATGGGTAAATAATATGAATTGGTAATATATAAAAGGGGATAATAGGCAAATAATAATGTAAACAAATAGTAGTGGTTGAGAAATAAATGCAAAATAAAATGAGACATCATTTCAAACCATCATATTGGCCAAAGTTATAGCAGTTTCAAATGATAGGAGGATGGGAAAATGAAAAGCTGACACAGTTGTTGAGAACATAAACCAGGCAAACATTTTGAAGAGAAACTCATAAAATTGAAGATGAACATGTTACAACTCAGCATTTCTAGTCTCAGCATATACACATGCATGCTCACACATACATATAAAGACATATATGTACAGGGACATCCATTAGCATTGTTTGCAATAGGAAAAAACAACCCCAATATCAACCAATAAAGGATAGAGAAGTAAACTGTATGTATGTGTATGTATGTAGGCACATATGTATGCACATTATGTAAATATATATTCACACATACATGATATAATATTTAGCACCAAAATAAATAAACCAGATTCACTATATCTAAATGATTTGATTTACGCAGAGTAATCTTAAAATGTATATTTAGTAGAAAAAGGTATATTATAGAAGAATCGATGTTGTCATTAAAAGCACAGCAAAATGGTCTGGTATCTTTTCATGGATACTTATGAATAGAAATTTTAAAATTTGGACTGGAAGTGTCCTAAGATTAATGACAGTAGTTTTTTTAGAGGGGAGGGGTAGATAAAAATCTTCCTGTTGTAGGGGAACCTAGAGAACTTCAATTTTATGTACAATATTTCATTTGCTTAAGAAAAATGAACTAACAACAGGCTAGTATATCAGGCTAACCCAAATTTGACTACAAGGGACAATGTGCAGCTATTTTTTTATGGTTCTCTATACAGTCCTAGTTGATAATTTAAATGGATTACAATGGGACCTATTGTTGGAACAGAGTTTGCAACACAGCAGACCATAAAGAGAAAGTTCTCAGCTGATAATTGGATATTTGCCATTTTATCTTAAAACAAGACTGGTCAAGTCCAAGTTGATTGCTTAATTTGGGGACCTACTTCTTCAACCCCTCTCCTTGCCCTATTCTGGTTACCTTTATGTAGGATGCTGGAATTTCCAACAGGAAAGGCATCCCAAAAATCATGGCTAAGGACTCCTCCCCTGGGTCTCCGGGGAATTTGCTGTTAGATCCCTTCAGATACCTCCTTCATCTCTGAGGAAATTAGAAATAAATTATTTTTAAAGTGCTGGAATACATATGTTAGGGTTATTTATAAAATGAGTTATTTCCTTGGATTTTTGCATCAAAAAGATAACTTTGGTGAGAGTCACTAATTCCTGGAATGACATGGAACAAAACGGAGTTAAGTGCACCCAAATCACTGACTAAAAAGGAAGTTAGGGAATGTAAGAATGGTACTCTCAGCTTTGCAGATACAAGTCAAACATTGTTGAATATTCTAACTCCTCAAATAATGTGAATTGTGGTTGCTGTATTTGTGTCATGAATTTCTAGTATGTTTACTTCAATATATCAGAGTTAATAAAGATTCCACAAAAAATGATTTACAGATAACAAAAGTGCTAATTCTCATGAATGATTTGGGGAGTTATGGTTTATGGAAAGAGCAGAAGTGCATACATATTCTATAATGCTGATTGTGTGTAGGTTCTCTACCTGAATGAAAGATGGTGCAATATTGCTTTTAGAAAATACAAAATTGTCTTGAATATTCATTTATCTTAAGCTTTGTCAAGAGAGAGCCATAAAACTGACCCACAACTTTTGTTGTTGAAGAAACAGATCTACATCTTTCATCAGTATGAAGCAAGAAATGGTTAAGGCCATACATAACATTCTACAAAATAGGCACAGTTATTTTACCTGAATTATTTCAAAATAGATATTACTTAAAACAATTGCCAAAATATATTAATATTGCACTTATAAAACTTCTTGATAACTTACTGGTGAATACATTACTACACTCTTCTTTGTAAAATGCATCCTGATATAAATATTGTTTTTTTCTACAGAGTTGTTGGCTTGAAGCAAAATGTATTTTGGAGACTTATTAGCAAAATGGTAATTTTAGTATTATAGTTATCACTTGCTTTAACTTGTAGGAAAGTAGTCAATTGATTTAAATTCTATTGATTTAAAATCTAGTTGAAAAAAATCAGTCTAAACAAGCACACTATTTATAGTTCTACCTCTATAAAAGAAAGATCTGCATTAAAATAATCCAAAAAACAAATTTCAAAATATGATAGAAGTTTAATAGAGGCAGTTCAAAAGCCTGTTCATTTGTGCTCTTTGAATTCATCATATCTTCTGACCTTGCTTTTGGATCTTGACTGTTCACCCTGGGTACATGGAAAAGCATCCCACAGTGGAAACTGAAGTGAGTTCCCATATCACAGCTTTGTTTACAACAGTGAAGGCAAAGCAAAGAAATATGAAATATGTGAAAATTAATCTGTGAATAATATTATAATTCTTAATAGAATTTCCCATAAACCATCGGGAATGCAAAAGACTAAAACAGCTTAGAATACAACAGAGCCTTCCTGCCAGTCTTAAAGATAATTAGCCTAAAATCTTGCTGTTTGGGAAAAATATAATTGGTACAAAGTACAGAACTGCTATCAAGAAATATACTATTTTTAGCTAGATAGGAGTAAGAAGTTCTGCTGTGCTATTGAATAGTAGGGTGACTACAGATAATGATCATGTTCTGTATGTTTTTTTAAAAGCTAGAAGAAAAGTTTGGAATGTTTTCACGATAAAGAAATGATAAATACAATGTATATATGTACCAAAACATCACCAGTAGTCCATAAATATGTATAATTTTCATGTTTCTATTTATCACTTTTAACAATTTAAGAATTATATTGTTTTTAGTTAAGGGTGGCTGTATTTTGAAATTGAGATATATTTTCAGATGGGGGTTGTAGCTTGGTGATAGAGTACTTGCCTACCACAGGCAAGGGCCCTGGTTCCAGCATAAAAAAAATAAAAGTGAGATATATTTTATTTTGCATCTATCTAGAGTGAAATATGCTAATAATGTTCTTATTGATAAACAGAGGGGTAAGCATCATAGCCCAGTAAAATTTCCCTGTTATCTGCTGAATCTGAGCTTATACACTCAACCAAAATTATGTCAGTAGTAACTTTGTAAATCTGATTTCATTTCTCTTTCTAAGGTCCAAACTCAGGATTTCACTCATCTATGAAAATTTGTTACAGTGGAATGCTATATATTTGGTTTCTACATTACAAAAAATGGAGATAAACTAAACATTTAAATAAGGCTTCACCCATGATGGTTTCTTTACACTAAAATATTTAGATGGTAAAGCAACTCCAATTTATAAATTTTGCAGGAAAGACAAGCGAATGGAAAAGAGTCAAAACAAAAGCACTGGAAGGAGAACAGTATTGGTATTAATACATTAGTTCCTAAAGTAATGTTATGAAGGCAAGACAAAAATGCAAGTAGTCATTGGAAAAAGTTTAAATGAAATTTTCAACATAGAGGACAAAGTATTTTTACATAATTAACTGGAATTTTTATTTTACAATGTTAATGCCCAAAGATCAGGCAAATGGATTGTCTGTTTTTGCCTGTTTTGTTTTGTTTTGTTTTAGTGTAAGAGTAGGATTTTTTTAAGTGTGCATAGAAACAGAATTCCCACAGGGCAAAAGGGGATCCCGCAGTGGTTGCCCTATCTTCATGCATTTAAAGCAGAAAAGATAACTTGTGTTCACTGCACGGGGGCTTTGCCATCACCCTGCCTGTCAAAGGACTTGTCAGAGCAATTCTTAGTTTTGTATCTAGTTTCGTGCTGTGTGGAATATAAAACATGTTCTAACTAGTTGTTTTATTATACTCCTCAGAAATTTGCAAGAAGATGCTATACAGTTCAATCAACTTTTGAGCTTTGTGCACGTTCTAACTATAAGAAAACTTCAACCCTTCATTTAACAACCAACTCAGAAATTATACACATACACTTAAGAGTGTGAAAACAAATTAGAAGAGTCTAATAACAGCTTTATACACTTGCTTCTCTATTTTAATAATGCGTTCATTTTAAAGGTGTTGTGGCTTAAGAGAAAATATGTAAACTTAGGGATCAAAAAGATGAGTTTATAATCATTGGTATACTTCTTGCCAATTGAAACACTCTGGGAAACTTTGTTTCCAGGTTGCATTTACTTCATCTTTAAAGTGGAAATGAAGATGTTTACTTTAGAGTAATGGTTCTCAAACTTGACTTTGAATCAAAGTCACCAAACATAGTGGTGCATTCCTGTAATCCCAGCTACTCTGGAGGTTAACGCAGGGGGATTACAAATTAAAGACCAGACTGGGCAATTGAGCAAAGCCCTATATCAAACTGAAATTTTTAAAAAGGGTTAGGTTGCTTAGCATGTGCAATAGCCTAGATTTAATCCCTAGTACTGAGAGAAAAAAAGTCACCTGGAGACTTTTTCAAACACCAATCTTTGGGCTCCAGCCAGAGAGTGATTCAGTAGGATTTGCCAATTTGCATTTCTAACAGGTTCTCAGGGGTTGCTGTGGTTGCTGCTGGCCCCCAAACTACCACTCTCTTACAGGATGATGGATATGAAATAAAACTCACAAACTACAAATACTCAGAAAGTAAATGACAATAACAAGTGCCACTATCCACTGCTTATAGAAATGATCATTTAAAAATATCACAAAATCAAGAAAACATTTAAAAGTCAAATTTTATGATACTTCCATGATCCTTTAATAAAGATGATTTGGTCTCTTAACTATTTCTTAGACTAACCAGTATTTCCACATGTTAATTTCAGCCCTCTATTCCTGACTGATGGATTATACATGCATATATCTGCCTACTAAGGTCTTATACATTCTTCAACACAAAGCATATATATCTCCTCTATGAATATTTTCTAGTATGCCATTTATAGACTATACATATATTTCCTCTAAACTCCTGAACCAACTGGAGACACAAAGACAAATAAAGGTCTTGGAGATTAAGGTTCAGTATCCTATTCAAAAATGGCTTTCAAACAGGCACAGTGGTGCATGCCTATAATCCCAGCAATTTAGGAGGCTGAGACAGAACACAAGTTCAAAGCAATCCTCAGCAATTTAGGGAAGCTCTAAGCAACTTAGTGAGACCCTGTCTCAAAAGAGCGGGGACTGGCAATGTTGTTCAGTGGTTAGGGACCCCTGGGTTCAATCCCTGCTACCAAAAAAAAAAAAAACTAGTTTTAAGTTAAAGCAATCTACAATTGCCAAAACATCATTTTGAACAGACTCAGGTGTCCTTTCATAATCCTAACTCTTAATTTTACCCTAACTCTAGAGGCCCTTGGGAGTTCAAAAGGAAAACAATAACTATATTTGTTTTCCTTTTGTAGCTCATGTTCCAATTTGTAATTATACAATCATTTGTGTATTTGGTAAATGTTTACATTCTTCTTGGATTCTGAGATTCATAGGGGTAAAGATCATATTGCTGTGGTTTGAATAAGTGTCTTCCAAAGGCCCACATGTTAAATGTTTGGTCCCCAGAGCAGTGCTATTGGGAAATGGTAGAACTTTTAGCAAGTGGGACCTAGCAAGAGAACTTTAGACCACTGAGATTGTGCCCCTGAGAAGGATTGTCTTTTCCTGACCCTAAACTGAGTGGTTTTTCTCTGCCATGCCTGCCTGCCATGAAGTGTTGCCTCACCACAGGCCCAAAGCAATGCAACCAATTGATCATCAACCGAAACCTTCAAAATTCAAAATTGTGAGCCAAAATAAACCTCTATCTTATCTCAAGTATTTTATTACAATGACAGAAAACTAACACTTACTGTTTTTGTTTGCCACTGTATACTTGTGGCCAGCTCCCATCTGGGCAATGCGTTTCCTTATCCAGATTAGGAGTGGAGGAAACTGGAGATTAAGGATATATTTTCTTAAGTGCAGAGGGAATGTCCTTCTTTTCAATCTGTTGGAGTAAATTTTGCAAAGACTATGCACTTCTTGACTTAGTAATGGTGAGATACAGATCTCCCGGAATTGGAATTACCTAAATGTTTTGAGTGTTTCAAAACACATTCTCCAAGATTGAGGTGAATTAATTCAACATAAAGCACACAAATATCAAACAAGAGGAGGACTTTGCATCTATCTTTCCAGGAATCATCATCCTATCTGGAGATAACATTTTCAGATTCTTGTCACAGTATCCTTTCTTTTCCTCCACTTCCCCAGCTGTCAAGAAGGTATTGAAGGGCCACACATCTATTTCAGTGATGCTATTCTTGGTCAGCATCATCTCAGAACTCTTCTCTAGGACTTCCTACTAAGGGCTTTGATATTCTAAATAAAGTCAAATTATCCCTTATAGGAAGATTTTATATTAAGTAATGGTTTAAAGTTACTATGAACTGAGACAAGCAAAAATGGAAATTACATTGAAAAATTCTGCTAGCTTCAGAAATGAGAGAAAATTATTAAGTAGGTGGAAATATTTTCTAGTGTAATTTCTGAACTTCCTCTGAACAATATCAGCATTATTCACTTGGGTGCATTTTCTCTGAAGGTGCTGCTTTGAATGGGAACACGTACATTAGAATATGACTAAGTTAGAAAATTCTGGTTTAAAAATGTCTTACAGGAAGTCACCATATACTTTTATTTTTGCTGCACCAATCATTAATATAGAAATGCCCTCAATTTGAATCCTATGGATCACTGGCCTATATTGCTGAATAATCTGACAAATGTTAAATATAATTTATTGCAATCCTTTATAAATTTAAATCTCTCTTTTCCTGGAAGGCTGGCTGAATTATGAAATACCACCTCCTGTGGATATCACAGCTATAAAATGTTAGTTGGCTGGATTATCACATCTTACTTGATGAAGGAACAGCAACATTCTGTGACATTCTGGTATATTAATCATAAGGGGTCCAAATCCTTATTTCAAAACTGAAAAATTATGTCATAAAATATTAGACAGGATCTTAGTCATTTTCTTTCTGTTCCTACAGATAAAGGTGTTGTGATGCTTTGTTTTATGTATCAACTTAATGGAGCCATGTGGCATTCAGATATTTGGCTAAGCATTATTCTATATGGTAATAAAAGTGTTCCCAGATCATATTAACATTTTGATTAAATTTATTTCAACTGATACAAAAATGGTACATATTAATGAGATAATCTGATGTTAAGATACATGTAAACATTGTATAGTGTTTAAACTGGGTTAAACATATCTCCTTGAACATGTACAAAAACATATTGCTTCTTCACATGAAAGCCTTTGAAATAGTTTCTTCTAGTTTTTCGAAATGTACAATTTATTACTGTCATCTATAGTTATTCTACTCTGCAACACTCAAACAGAACTTCTTGCTCCTTTAAAATTGTAACTCAGTACACACTGATCAATCTTTCCCCATTCATTCCTCCCTCCTATTCTTCCAGGTTTCTAGAAACCAGTGTTGCACTCTCAACCTCTATGGGCTCAACATTTTTAGATTTTACATATGACTGAGATCATGCTGAACTTGTCTTTCTGTATCTGGCTTATTTCAATTAACAAAACTTAATTGGTAGACTCAGTGAAGCAGATTGCTTTCTTCACTGTGTATGGACCTCATCCAATCCATTAAAGCACTGAACAAAAAAGTAGAGGAAGAGAGAATACTCTGTTCCTGATTGTGTTCAAGCTGGACAGGGGTCCTCTCCTGCCTTCAGACTTCAGACTCAGTCAGCATTCCTAGCTTGCTGACTACATGTCATGAAACTTAGCCTCCATAATTCTATGAACTAGTATCTTAAATCCATCTGTCATCCATCCATACCATTCATTTTGTTTCTCTGAAGAACCCTAATACACATGTGAATTAAAACGGAAAAAGCATATTTAACATGAGAATCATTTTTCAATGTCATTCATTTCTAATCCACACTGTACAAATACATATGCAAATGGATTATTTATATATACTATTCAATCTGTATGGCATAAATTTAAAAAATATTCTCATACTTCTAGTTTCTTTTAATCTGATAATTTTAAGACAGGTAATTTTATGGTAGAGGATATAAGTCTCCTTTACTAAATCCTTTGGAATATGGAACACATGTGCTCAACAGTGCTTTCTCTTTACTTAAAATTACACTGAAATGGAGCAAATTATATTCCATGCTATATACAATTATATCAAAACAAACCCATTATGTATAACTATAATGTACTAATAAAAATATTTTAAAAACACTACTTGCTAACTGACCCTATCGAGAATAGGTTACTGGGGCTGGGCTTGCAGCTCAGTGGTAGAGTGCTTGCCTGGCATGTATGAGGCACTGGATTTGATTCTCAGTACCACACATAAACAAATTAATTAATTAAATAAAAGTCTATTGACAACTAAAAAAATATATTAAACAAAAGAATGGGCTTCTGGTGACTTCTCTCTTCTCTTACCCTGTTTTCAAATGTTCTTTGTCTTCCAAATAGGCCAGGTTTCTGTGGCTGTAGCTCACCAATTTGCTCATGGATGCTGTTCCTGAGGCAGATCACTCAGGCTTTCACATTCCTGGATGGTCCTGATTTTCTTCTGCCTGGAATCCACCCAGGCGGCCCAGTCTTCCCGCTCCCTACCCAGACCCTGCCTCCCTTCCCTCTCCTCCTGCTGCCACAACTCCTCCTTCATTATTGAGCCAAACGTCCCTTAGTAACATACTTAGGTACAAAAATTAAGAGTTAGGGTAATGGAAGGACTATGAATAATTCATTTCCCCAACTACTTCTTTTCAAGGATGCCAAAAGGCCACAGTGAAAAGAGAAAATCCTCTTTCCTCTGGACCCAAATATGATTGTAATTTTTTTTTCACTTGAGGACCACCTTTTTAAATTCTGATGACTTCATCTATAACTACCAGATTATTCTGATTATGTTGTTTGTCCCTAGTCCCGTCTTGTCTCTCTCTCTCTTCTTCCTGCTGCGATAAGGGGAACAGCTTCCTCTGTCACGTACTCCCACTATAATGTTCTCTGCCCCACCATAGCCCAAAAAGCAATAGGCTAAACACCCTTGGACTGAAACCCACAATGTGAACCAAACCTTTCCTTTGTTGACTACATCTAGTATTTTATTATAGTAACACAAAGCTGACTAACACAGTGTTCAATAGTGCCCATGCCACCATAAGCAATTATACTGGAAGGTTTAGAAGTAATGTGATAATATAAAAGCAAAGACATGGATAAAAGTCTGCACGAACAGGCATCTCAGGAAGCTAATCATTTAATAGTATGCCTATTTAAAACATGCAGATTTAAGAAGAACTGAGAATATATTTATATATCTGGCTATAAAAGATATTTCAAACCTGGGGAAAAAATGCCTTTTCCTGGAAAAAAAGAAGACTATGAAAACTGTTCAACTGCTTACTTGGTTTTAATACTCAAGTGCTGCTGACTCATGTCAGTGTCTTGTCTATTCTGCCATCCCATCCTGATCCATTTTGCCATCTTCTCTCTTGACTTTGGCAATAAATGTGTGACTAGTTTCTCTGCTTCCATTTTGATTCTCTCCAATTCATTTTCCTTCTTTCTAATACAAACTTTAAAAAATGAAATTCTGCTAGTCATTTGCCTATTTTATGTCTTCAAAAACTTCCTATTACTCTTAGGATATTCTTATAATAAAAATGAAAATGCCTAATAAGACCATCGGTGACCTTAATGTCCTGATCCCTGATTTTCTTTCCAGATGCAATACATCCTGCTTTCTTACTTTCTCTGTACGTCTAACAACTCTGCCTTCTTTCCATTCCTTGCATAACACATTCTCTCTAATGCCTCTGGAATCTATTGTTTCATTTCTCTATATTCTCTGCCTCCAAGGACCCCATCCTTATTTATTCTTTTTCACCTTTCAGATATCATATTCTCATTCCCCAGCCTACAGAGCACCTATATTTTTACTTCAAAATACTTAGCACAATTAACAATTACTTGTTTGGGAGATTATTTTATTGATTGTGCTCAGGAGACTGCAATTCTTGATTGTGTCAGAACTGTGTTGCTCACATTTGAATTGTCAGCACTTATCAGAGTGTCTGGCACATAGCAGGAGTTCAGCATTATTTATCTATAGAATAAAAATATGTATAAAAACTCGATGCATAAATCTAGATCTTATGGGGAAGTTGGGAGAACTACTTACAAAAGATAATGACTACTGATGTTAAGGCCTGGAAAAGTGCATCATCAAAAACAAAGAGAATATAGACAAACAGAATTATGTTTTTGAACTGAGTCAAGCTAATTAAGTAATGTGAGATGTTGAACTGACTCTTGACAAGTTATTTGACCCCTTTGTTACTGAAAGGCCTCATTATATGAGTGACACTATCTAATTTAAATATTTTCCTGTCTCAAAGCTCCATGTAAACTTTATCATAAATTTGATTCAAACTACAATAAAATGTGAACTTTGATCACAAATGACTGTGTGGATTGAATTATTGTGAGTCAGGAAAGAAACTGTAAGATAAGAAAAAAGAGACATCAATATCAATCTCTGCAGGGCAAACTTTAATGGAAAAATTTCGTGCTTTTACTTATGAAGATTTCAGTTTGAGGTGATTGTTTTATTGCGATTTATACAAGCTAATTCATTGGTAACTAAACAATCTTGAGTTCTCTACAAATGTTCAGGCTGAGTGAAATAAATTATTAAAACAACATATAACTAGAAAGAGTAATTTTAGCTGTGCTGTTGTTGTCGTCTCTTTTTAGAAGTAAAAACTTAAAGATGAATAGCTTTTGAATTCTCATTCAAGAAAAATTCCTCTATAAACAATTCTAGCTTTTCTATAGCCTAATTACAGTTTCCTTTTCTCAGATGACTAGACTCTCCCATTTATCTTCATTTTTCCTGTAAATAACTATATATATGACCATGATTCAAACTCATAACTTTCATAGGAAAAGCAATTATAGCATGAGTAATGTATACCAGTAGGGAATATAAACCTGCTATAAACTATATTTAGGGATGAAGATAATCTGACTTTTGCATAATTTAAGCTAGGAAAATATTTAACTTACAAAAGTCAACTAGGGAACATTCTCAAAACTATCTTTCAATCTAAAGTACAAAAAAGCAGATCCACTTGGTACAATTTTACTGTGATATATACCAGAACTGAAGGGAGTATAAATGATAAAAAAGTTAATCTCCTTTTGATGTTCAATTCCTAAAGAAACTAGTATAAAACTGTGAAGAGAAGGTGAAGTCTCACTGAAGGAGCATATTCTAAGTGATGAAGTCTTATATGAGGTCATTCCCAAGTCTCCAACAACAGTCTTCAGATAGAACACAAAGGGTTAAAGCCCATGTTGTCACTAGAAGTTTCAGAGCAGAGTTCCAATCTTCTAAGCTCAATGTTAGATTGTCCAAAATGCTTACCCTCACTCCTGGACTCCTCTACCTTTAGGCAAAATTCCCCAAGATCTTTATAGATGGGACAAACAATAAAGATCAGAGATACGGAAATCACAACCAACCTAAGATTACCCTTCTTGCTCTATTTTAAACACCTTTTGAAGAATTTCTGCTACAAATGTTCTGATGCATGGAAAGAAGCAAATTTGGACATATGTGAAAGCAAAAGAAACTTAGTTTAAGGATTTTTAAAGAAAAAAGCCAGGTGATTGTTTCCCCACTTTTAAAATTGAGAATGTGCAATTAAAAAAAAACCCTTTATTTACATAGAAGAGATTGAAAATGTGTGTTTCAGCATATGGTTATAGCTATTATGAAGCAAAGATAATAGAGTGGGAAAGAGGAAAGTTCAAGAACACGGCACTACATGTTTTAATATCAGTTAAATAGAGAGGCCTCCATTCTCCATGGGAGTCAGGATGTATATTGCACTGCCCTCTGAAGTTTTTATGAGCTCCTCAGGCAATACAAGCCTTCCTTTTGCCTGGGGTAGAGTTTTATTCTCACTTTCAGGTTGCAAAAAATGTTTTCAGGATAAAGACTTATTTTTTTCTTCATCACCTGAAGGTTTGCAACTGTATATTTATATGATTTAAACATTTTAAAAATATGATTTATCTTAGAAAAATTTGTCTGTTTTCTAGGACAAAAATTTGTCCTTTAACCTTCAAAACTTCCCAGGATGGATTTAGGTCAGTTCCTTGTAGATTGAATGCTGTTTATTTCGGTCTTCAGGCAAACCCCCACACCTTTGTGGATATTGTTTTCCACTTAGAAAATCACTAAATTGACTTGGATGATCTCCAGGATCCATCCTAGCTCTAATATTCAAGCACTCTCTAAAGGTGCAGTTGGAATTAGTATTTTATAATTATAAACATTGCCTCTACACATTTCAGAGTTCAAACAATGTCCATTTTTCATTAGTCATAATAAGAATAATCTATATTTTCTTTCCCGAAGTAGAACTCTGAGACAAATCTGAAATGCACTGGCTCTCATCTGCTACTCCAATTTGAATGGAGCACTTATTTCAAAAGCCTCCTGGGAGGAAAGCAGCTGGGGTGCTACAGCTGCCTACTTTGGGGTTTCCATTTTCTTTTCCAGACATTTCTCCATCTCTGATTAATTTAGGTGAATCATGGTGGATCTTGGCTATCCTTAGAGTCTCTTAATTAACCAGCAACCATATTTTCTTATTTTTCTAAGGTAAAAAATGAATAAGCCTGGTGTGGTGCCACACGCCTGTAATCCCAGAGGCTCAGGAGGCTGAGGCAGGAGGATGGAGAGTTCAAAGCCAGCCTCAGTAATTTAGAGAAGCACTAAGCAACTCAGTGAGACCCTGTCACTAAATAATATACACACAAATGAAGGAGGTGGAGGAGGAGGAGGAGGAGGAGGAGGAGAAGAAGGCGGTGGCGACTGGGAATGTGGCTCAGTGGTTAAATGCCCCCAAGTTCAATCCCCAGTACCAAAGAATAAATAAAAAATGAATAAGACCCAATCCTTGCCCTCCATTAATTTAACCTGTAGAACTAGAAGTTTGGAATCTATTACCTATAATGTGTGGCAGCAATGATGGAAATGAAGAGAAAGAAAACTGTTACCTGAACATGGAGGAATGACACTCTACTGTACCTCAGACTGATAAAAGAAGGCTTCGAAAAGAAGGTTACTTTTGTTGAGCTATGAAGAAAGAGTTGGTTTTCAATGCATAAAGTAACTGAGCATTTCAGAAGAGGATGAGGAGCAGCAGGGGCCAAGGTCCTCTCTCCAGCTCTTCCCATGGAATGTGTCTTCATACCTAAAGGACAGTGGCAGATGACTAAAAGTCCTGCTGGTCCATTTATTCATGCCATATTTGCACTTTCCTTTACCCAAAGCCTGCGCAGCATTGTGCTAAGCACTGAAAAATAGGAAAACGGCCTTATGACCACTCCCATGGCAATGGGGATGTGAATTAGATGCTTTTTAGAGTAACATCAACTGTGAGAGTATGAACCATTACTTTCAAACTTCCTATTGATTTCTCATTGAACTCTACCCAAGGGAATTTTAAAATGGTCTATGAAGTTACATGCATGGTAATTAATTTATATTAAAATATCTGTTGAGTGTGTCTAATCTGAAATTAGGTATTTCTCTAAGCATCTGAGGAATCTCTAGCAAACACTGAGATTTGGTCCTCAAGCTTTTAATTCTTTTTTCTTTTCATCACACTATGGTAGTAGAAAATTTTGAGAATCAATTAACTAAAAGTACTCCAACTGTTCATCTAGGTATTCTCTGCATACCCCTGAGGCTGCTGCTGCTGCTGTTGTCTTAAGCTTCCCCGTAAAGAATGTTACCATTACTGTTTATTACAGATTTGGGCATTTTAATGAGGTGGCAGATGTAAAGATTCACATTGTAAAGCATGTACCAGATACAATAAGAAGAGCAAGAGGAGCAAGAGAACCCCAAAATTATTGATAGAAGACTTCTGAAATGCACAAACTGACTCAAATATATCATGGGTAGAAATATCTTTGACACACTCCTAACCATGTGGAAAAATATGTCAGTTATATATGACGTCTTATTATCCTTTGCACAAGACACATGTCACAAGAACACAGGTGCTTTCCTTACCTGAGTCTTAATACAACATCACAATCATTAGTATAAAGTTAGTGCCCTGAAACTATGCTTAATCAGAATTAACTAATAAATTAAAACTTATTTACCATACATTACTTCGCCCAAACACATCATTTTATAGATGTAAAAACAGGATTAAAATGTATTTCAGATGTGTCTATTTAATTTTTTTTTTTTTGGTAGTACTGGGAATTGAACTCAGGACCTTACATGTGCCAGGTGAGCACTCTACCATTAGAGCTACACCCTAGCCCCCATTTAACTATTAAGGAGAAGGCAGGAATAATACCTATGTTTTTGTACAAGTCTTTTCTTTAAGAAATAATACTTATTATATTACTTATTATATTATTATTATTATATTTATTGAATATTCACTATTTACTAGACAATAAAATATATAGATATCAGTTTACACACATGAAAAAATATTATTAAAAGTTTTGATGGCCTTTACATACATATATATATAGAGAGAGAGAGAGAGAGAAATTTTTACTTTTTCTGATTGAGCTGTGAAAATTTTAAACACAAAATTATAAATTTAGGCACATCTAGTCATCTTTGAAAACACACATACACCCGTATACATATACCCATTCTAAATTTTTCCAAAGTAACGTAAAGGAAATAAATAATGGATGTTTAATTAATGTTTATTTTAGGTAGACTGCTGGTTTAAATAGGTCAAATTTTTATAACACAAAACACTGCTTTTCTTCATAGTGTAGTAAGCCTCTTAAATAATTACTGTGCTCAGAACACTTCTGCTTAAATTAGAGACTTGGGACTTGTTATGAAAGAATTTAAACTAAGCTGGGAATCAAAAGATACTGTTGTAATATAATCTCTGCCACTAATTAGCCATATGATATTGGTTTAAAAACTCTCATCTTTCTGGAAACTCAAAAGTCTTAGTAAAATGAAGGAAGTGGGAAAAGTGATATTAATGATTTTTGGTTTCAACAATTACAAATGTATAGTATTAATACTTTATGATTAAATTATTTTAAATGATTCTTTTTTAAAGTTTCACAGTTATTCTTGTTTCAATTTTTTAGATTCTATTTGTTTCTCTTTACCATTTTGTGTCTGAGTTAGTCTATTTACAAACAAAACAAAATCAACAATTAATTTGTTTCAATGTTTGTCTACATGGTATTCTGGCATTCAATATCATGAAGCATCGAGCTAAGAATGGTCTGATTTTTTTTTAAAAGAATTAATATTATTACAGCAGTTTTAGGATAATAGCAAAATTGAGAGGAAGGTACAGAGATTTTTCCATGTATTTTTCCATTTTTCCACAGTGTGGACATTGGGTTCACTCTGAATGTTGTACATTCTATGGATTTTGACAAATATATAACAACATATTCCCATCGTTATAATAACATACAGAGTAGGTCTACTGTCCTAAAAGTCCTGTGTTCTCCCTGTTGATTCCTCCCTGTCTCCTAACCCCTGGCAACCACTGGTCCTTTACTCTTTGCGTGGTTTTGTCTGAGCCAGTGTCATGTAGTTGCAGTCACCATAGTACATAATCTACTTTTTAAATTTGAAAACATATTTCTTCTTCCTATATTTTGTTAGTATATATTCTTTACTCTTTCATCTCAGGACACGCCTCAGGCAATATCTAATTGCTATTCTTTTGATTTTTTTATCATTCATGGATCATTTTGATAATCAATATCAGATTTTCTATTTTAGTAATGTTTTAGTGTCATCATTATCATATTTGAGTACTCTTTCTGTATACTCCAGGGACATTATTTGTGTGTGGGTGTGTTACCCGACCTATACATCCTTTTTCTCTGATCCCTTTTACTGTATTCCAGATGCCTCCCAAGCTCATTAACACAATATAGATCAAATTTTATGCCAAGTTAATGCAGTTTTCCTTTTCAATGACTTCCGTTTTTAATTCTTCTGTGAACTGAAACTTTTCAGTTTCATTCTGCTTTGCTAAAAATATGGCCAATTAAAATTATATGCATATATGGTTGTGCTGCTTGTTTTTAAAAATATGAAATTAACTAGAATTTATTTTCTTTAATATATAATAACCATCAATTATTTGGCATTTTAGTTCATAACTGGGGGTATAAATTATCCTTGTCTCTGGCATTTTGTGTATACTGCTTTTGATGATTGAATTCAAAATAAATTTATTGAGAACTGCTCATGGTCTAAGGTTTAACCCTCTGTGTAAACTGTTAAGTATTTCTGTAGCACTGTCATGGATACAGACAGAAGACAGGGGACTCCTGGGTCTGAGACAAAATACTTTTTACTCATACCAATAGTTAAGGTATTCGCATTTTCATCAGTTCCTCCAACCCTAATTCTTGCAGAATGATATGAATAGGGCCAAGTACACCTGAAAACACTGGATTATTTTTCTAACCCCAAGCTTAAAATATCTGAACCTTTTGCAATGGACAATGAGTATACACAAACTTTATTATAGAAAGAAGCATTATCTTTATTGTACTGAACAGCAAAAAAAACCTACTCTCTGGTAAGAGACAGTATATTTATCTTTCAAGGCTATTCGCTATACAAGTATTTTGAAAAGGTAGTCTGGAACAAAACAGTCAATGTCTCTGCTTTCAAGTTGTTAAAAAATGGGAAATCTCTAAAGTGTTATCTCCTGACATACACCAAATAGAATTCAGTTACACTTACTAGAAACCTGACTAATGATGACTTAAACTAGATAGTGATACAATCACCTCATTGCCTATACAAAAAAAAAAAAAAATGTTCAAGGACAAATGGTCCAGGACCGGTTGGATACCTTGGAGACACCATCAAAAACCAAAATAGCCTCTTCGTACTTTCACTAATGCTCCCAGTGGAAACATGGCTGTGATATTTTGCACATCTCATCCACATGCAAAAGAGAAAAATGAAAAGGGGCAGCTCCACAATCAAGAAAGTCAAAATCTTTCTAAAAGTCCTCAGCTTTTGCCCACTCACCAAAATTATGTCACGTATTTGCTGTAACTGCAAAGCAGTTTAAGGAAGCAACTATTCATTTGGGCATTTTATTCCTAACGATTGCATGATAATCCTTCCTCTCTAATGGACCTCAGTATGCTATGCCAAGTTCTGATCTCCAGAAGCTTGAAAAGTCTCTTCATGATCCTGTATTAGTGGTGGCCCTACTGCTACAGTTTCCTTTGTCTTATCAAGTACAACACTTGCTGTCCCTGGAGTTCAGTAAAGTGGAACAAAGCAGATTGCTTTCCTCTGCATAGCTAAGGTTAGTACATTGCAGTACCCATGGTATTTTCAAGGCGGAGAATCACTCTTCATTTCATAAATATTGTAATATGGACAAAAAGATTTAATGATTTTCAAAATACAAGTCAATATCAGAAAGAGAGACCCAGAAACCAGAGCGCAGAATTACAGTTTTGTATTTTATGCAGTTTCTATGGTTACATTACTCATTCTAAATTATCATTGATCTTTCTCTGAAATAATCCTTAAAGCACTGTTCAGCTATATCTTCTTGGTGGAAATGTCTAGATCTTTACTAGAGCATGGAAATAAATGTGAAAATATTCTTTTCTATATTTCTCTCCTTGCATAGCGAGTTGAATAAGTAATACTCTTACCAATAATGACCTAGAGGAATAGATATTCTTTTCCAATCCACAGGCTTATATTTTTGTGTGGAAGTTTGATTTTTGTACTACTACATATGAAACTTAAACAAATATTCATTCCAGCTTTCTGCACTTTTTATAATTTTAACATCTCTACAAAAATAACTTATAATTAAAATAAGAACCAGAAAAGAGATATAACCTTATATATTTTCTTTTCCAACTATATTTCATATTATAGTGTGGTAGTTCCAAACAGAATCTTTGGAATATATAAAACTTGTGTTTGAATTACCACTTCTTTTCTTTCTTTTCTGAGTTTTTTTTTTTTTTTTTGTAAATTTGGGTAGGTTATTCAGTTTCTCAACTAATTCCCATTATCTGCAAAATGAGTATGTAACAATGCCCCCCTTCTTACTAGGCTATTATAAGGACCAAATGAGATTATATCAGCAAAATTTTAACACAGTTCCTAGTACTGAACTGTGCTTAGCAAATGGTAGCTATTACTACAGCTCTAGAATATCTTAATAGTATTTTCAACCTGATTTGGAAAATACTATATACTATATCCTGTATACTATATATTTACTTAAATATTCCCAATACACATTAAATAACACTAGACCCAAAGAGTTCTGTAACAGAGAAAGATGTTTAACTGGATTAACCTATTTGAGATTTGAAGTATTAATTAATTAATTGTTCCTGCTGTCCCTTAGTATCTAAGAGAGCAAAGACACAAAAAGTCAGACCCTACTAATAAACTGATACTTTTTTTTTCATGTGTTAACTCCTGAAGAACAATGCTCAGCATTATGCTATATTCAAAAACATATATAGAACATAAAAGGGGCTTCACACACTCACAAACACACACACACACACACACACACCTGCATTGGCTGTTTTTTGATATAGTGAGCTAGTCAGTCACCTTCTTAGCCTGATTCAATAAATTCCAAATTCACAGAAAAAAAAGAGAGAGAGAGAGAAGAGAGTGAGTACCAGAGAGGAAGAAGAAGAAAAAGAGAAATTTGAATAACATTTCCAATATTCTGTCTTTTAAAAATACAAGAATGAGAGAAAAGTTGGTCTTTTTATATACAATTTAGCATTTTCCAAAGGTTATGGAAAACAAAAATGTTTTTTTAACAAACCTGATAACATCCTAGAATAATATTCTCCAGTACAATAGCTCTATAAAATATCATTATGTATACATAGGAATAAAAAGACTTGTTTACAAAGTATTAGATGACACTTAAATAAGTAAACCACCCTGGGATCAGTTAGGGACTTTACCTTTGCCTAGCACTTAACATGCCTTGAGTTGCTTTATAGCTGTCTGTGGATAAGACTCATCTGCTTGACTTCTCTGCTTGAAATCAGCAATCCTATCTTATCTACGTGAATTCCACAGAAAATGATATAATAATTATAGTATAAATAAAGTGTTCACAGCCAATTATCTTCTCAATGAACTAGCATTTTTTCTGCCTAGAATATCTCAGAAAATACTAGCAGATGCTGGCCATATACTTTGTGTCAATGAATATGAGGGTGGTTGTAGTTGACTTATATCACATCATTTCCCAACAAATGGATTTACATATATAGATATATAATTATACAGTCTTGCTTAATGTGAGGCCCATCTAAGAGTTTAGTTAGATACCATCTCAAAGATCATTTCACGGAAGGAAGGAAGGGAGGGAGGGAGAGAGGATGGATGGAAGGATAAAGCATCCTAGGCCTCTGGGGACCTCTAGAAGACAGGGACTCATCCAATCCACAACTCCATCCCATATACTTTTCCCTCTTTCTAGAGAAGCTTCCATCCTATCAACCTTTCTCTTAGTTCCACAATTCTCTCTAGGGTTTCTAATTCTAAAGTCCCTAAGGAAATCATAACAACATCTCAATTCTGCAGGGGCAGAAAGTGGCATTAAACAACAACAACAAAAATGCTTTAATACAGTGAGTAAACAGGCAGATGTAAAATATAAGCTGACTTCAAAGTGTAGTCAAGGATACTGAAGTCAGCTCTGACCTGCTATTCTCTCTTCAAACACACTAGGATTTTGATTTAACCTAGTAGCTGAGGGACAGCATAGGGATATCAGTACATTTGAACTCTTTAGCCCAATACTAGTAAACTACAAATAATCAAATGGATCATTTAATATCAGTCAACATAAGCAATTGTTTGGCTAGTTTTGCATATTTTGTTTAATTTGTATACACTAAGGGTTAATTCCCCAGTGTTTAGATAAGTCAGATTCAACAGAACTGCCAAAAAGGTTTTAATAGCACCTTCATTACTATTGCCTTATTCCTTGTTTCTCTCTACAGGTACTATATAGCAGTGACTGCTGTCTTTAAAACGTCATCTTTATGCCAAGGAATCAAGATAATAATTCCTTAACTCTAAAAGAAAAGGTCCACAATAGTACACAGAACTTTATTTTTGATCTTAGAAAGAAAAATGAAAGCCTAATATTTATTTGCTCATGACTGTGGGTATCAATAAGTATAGTTATTTGTAAATAACCCTAGAATATTTTATATTTCATGATTTAAAAAAAAATTGTAGGAGACAAACTGTGGGAATTCTACAGATAGCAGCCTCTTCCTGCTGTGTAATTGCCCCTGAGGTGGTGGTGGTGGGTCTCTCCAGTGAGTGCATTTTCCACTAAAATGAATTTCAGTGCGGTTCTTTTAAGATTAGTATTCATACTTCCTTTACCATCCAGTTTCATTTTTACATGAATTTCTCTGAATTAACTCTAGGCTTCAATATGAACCTTTCCTACCTGCCTCCACCATTCCAGAAAGGAGTTTGTGTCCTTAATTACCTGTCTACACCTATCTTTACAAAGCAGAGCCTGCGGTTTGTCTGTATTTTATTAGCAGGAAGCACATTGCACTGCTACTATTCTGTCTCCTAGAGAGATGCAAGGACTCTTGTTCATGGTCTGGCAGAGCTGAAAACTAGTGAATAACCCTCAGCTGTAAAAAGATGATTCTTAAAGCTCACATGCTGGAATTCAAATTTTCCACAAGGGTTCTGTTATCCTCTTTGACTGCCACTATGTAAGCGTCCTATAAAGCATGACCTTACAGCCAGACTCTTTCCACATCAGGTACTTATTCCTCAGGTCTGTTGCTGCTCGATCAAACACACACATGAGAGAGAGGGCGGTGGGGAGGGAGAAAGGGAGAGAAAGATCCCACTGATAGCATATGAGCTGGTTCTACAGAAAAAGCACGCTGAGAATTCTACTGTAGAGAAGCCTATACAGCAGTCCATTCTGAGTTTGAGAAGTCAAGCTTAAATGTAAAACAGTAAAGATACCATCAGACTACTTGAGACCTATTTTTTTCTCTTCCCTTGTATCTTATCACAGACAGATTAGAAGGCACAAGGATAAAAAGAAAAAGTGAAGATTCTTAAGTGAAGATTCCCTTTGTGCTTGATATCATTATCAAAATAGTGTCAAAGCTCAGGTCTAGAATGTTCCACCCTATTTTAACATTACTGAATTTCTGTATAGTTGCAAGAACACCTGGAATACTGAAGACATGCCCATCTCTTTAAGTGGATTCTATTGGATGTAGCCAAATACAAGATTTTTTTTCTTTTAGTTTTAGTTATATATAACAGTAGAGTGTACTTTGGCAGAATATATATACATAGAATATAACTTTTTCTATTTAAGTTCCCACTCTGGTCATACATGATGTGGAGTTACCCTGGTTGTGTATATGAATGCAAGGCTAGGGAAGTTATGACCAATTAATTCTACTGTCTTTCCTATTCTCCTTTTCCCTCCCTTTCCATCATTTCCTGTGTCTAATCCAATGGATTTCTATTATCCCCCTCCCCAACCTCCCTTGTTTGGGGTTAGCATCTACAAATCAGAACATTTAGACTTCTTTTTTTGGAATTGGCTTATTTCACTTAGCATGATATTCTCCAGTTCCATCCATTTACTAGCAAATGCCATAATTTTATTCTTCTTTATGGCTGAATATTCAACAGATAAATGGATAAAGAAAACTTGGTATAAACACAATGGAATATTACTTTGCCATAAAGAAGAATCAAATATAAGAATTTTTATGATATACATCTTATGACCTAATTAGTTGATAGATGAAATTCTCGGAACCTGGAAACAAAATAGAGAGTCAATAAGTTTTTCATCATACTTAAAATATTGGGCCAAAGAGTGATTTCTTTTATGCATAAACAAGTTACCTTTAGTCCCTATCTTTTGCTTATTAATATAAACATCTTAAAACTCCAGGACTCTAGTTTATACATATATAGATTATATTTTAGAAAGTAAGTTAATTATCAATCATTGACTGACCTTCATCAGATTTTCAAGAGAAAAAATAAATTTGGAAGTTAGATAATTAAAAATCCTGCCTTGCAATTATGTAAACTGTATATGTAACTGAGTCATTTGAAAATAAAATTTTTCCTCTTTCTTCTTGCTGTGCATTTTTGTGTAAATTACTCAGATTATAATGCAAAGAAAATTTTTATCCCCCAAATGATCTATTGAACCCATAAAGTTATGGATACACAAACAGGATATTCGCATGCAACACCTACAAAGTTATACTTTCAGTTGCAGAATTTGTTTTATTGAGGATGCTAAGTAGAGAGAGCATGGCTTGATTTTTATACCAACAGGCTAAATTCTCAGCACTTATAGTTTCTTTTTAGAATCAGCCTGTGATTTAGAACCTGTATAAATGTAAAGTATATGTGTTTATGAAAAAATGAGAATTAAAATCCACAGGGACAAACTCCTGAAGTTCTCTTCACTTTTCAAAACTAATCCTTGAGCCGAAATGATCAAGAATGTTGTACCAGTACTTCTTTCAATTATTCACTTATTTAGTTGGTCTTCACATACTTCGTGTCTAGTATTTATGGGGTCTATTATACTATCCGGAAATATGATGATAATAAATAGGCACACCTCAATTTCTTATGGAGCACACAATATTAAGAAAAAACAAGATACTTGAGAAATTATGACAGAAGAATCTGATTATGGACATAAGGAAACTCTTCGCCGAGGAATGTCATCTGAGCTAAAATCCAAAAAATGAGAAGAAGTTAAAGAAGCGAGGATGCTCCTTAGAGATCGTGTGTCAGGCATAGGGACAGTATTTTTCAGTCCTCAAAGTGTGAGCAGACATGGTTCAATGGCAGGAATAAAAGAAGGTAAATATAATTGGAATGGATAAATTTACGACAATGAAGATGGGTAACTGAGAAACTGCCAAAGGTTTTTAATCATGAATGTAATGAAGTGAGACTTAGGGCTTGAAAAGGTATCTCTGCAAATGGAGGATGTTACACAAAAAGTGCGTGGAGACTTACTAGAGGACTTTAGCAGTCTATTTTTGGAGATGAAAGTAGTTAGAAACTAGATTGAAGTGTATTATATATAAAGGAGAAGTTAGATTCCAAGTAGTAAAATTAGTAGGACATAATGATAGATACTACAGAGGAATGGGAGGGAATGGAGAGAAACAAATGGGTATATAAAGCATATTTTTAGGTTTCTTTATTTGTACAAATGAATAATAACTTCCTTTATTAACTGAGGAATACTGCTGGAGGGCAGGTTTAGGAGGAAAATTCATGAGTCAAACTTTAGACTCATTGTCTAAGGAGTCCTTTTGAGACACCTGAGTAGAGATTTGAAGAAATGGTTGGCTAAAAGGGTGATATCCAAAATAAAGATACACATTTGAGAGTCACTGGCATCTTGTGGAGTCTGAAAGCCATGAATGTGTGACTATTACTTAGGGGAGAATAGAGAAAATTATAGGTAAAAGTAGGACTTTTGAGCAGCTAAAATACAAGTCAGAGGTTGATAAGACAGTGAAAAGGTAGAGAAAAAATGATCACTAATGTAGTCATTGAATTCAATGCCAAAGAGATCAACAAGGACCATTTGGGTAGAGTTGTAAGAATGAGAGACAAACATGAATGGCTGAGAAATGAATGAAAAGTGGAAAAAAATGGAGACTATGACTATGGACTGTATTTCTTAAAAAATATCATGAACAGGAAAGAAGGAAGGTGAAAGGAAGTTTGATTAAGGTTTTTGATTATTTATTTGGAGGGATCTAACCCTATTTATGAGAGAATAAATTACTGACTTCAAAATTAGTTTATTTTTCCAGAAGACATATTTGGCTTAAAATTCATTATTTTTTTGCAAAAAAGAATAATCTATTTATAGACTTTTTTCCTTAAAGAGTATTCATCATGAGAAAAATTTTAAATCCACTAGAGATAATTGCTTAAAATGTTATAAAATTTGTAGTTAAATGTGTACATAACAAACCAACTCTTTAGAAGTTGATTCAAATTGATTGCTAAGGAGTATCTAATCTGATGATAACTTGTATAATATTAGGAAAAATGTTTGATTCATTTTTAGTGAGATATTATTTGAGATTCAACCAGAAAAGCCAAATCAACATAACACATTAGATATTATATATTTGTATATCTAAATAACTATATCTATACAGTTAGAGATAGATAAATTAAATAAATTAATTAATTCTTAGAATTTGTTTCTTCATTTGTAGGGGTCTGGTCAAGCGAGTCAGGTGGCAGAGAGAGATCTCAAGCAGGTTGGATCCTCCAGGACATAAAATAAAATTTCTTATTCAGAGGTGAGAGTCTATACTCAAAGAACAACCGAAGGTCTATTTTAAATGTCTTCCAACTAAGTCAAGCCTAAACAGCATAAGTTACCTTTCGATTTACTTAAAATTCAAGAGATTAGAACTATAATCACACCTGCAAAAATCTCTTCACATAGAACCTATATTAGTGTTCACTTCAATAACTTGAAGACTTAGGCATGTTACAAAATGGCGCCACCTCACTTCCATCCTCTAGCTCTCATGAAACAATATCCCTTGTAACCTATTCCTATTGAAAATTGGTAGAATCAGTGTGGAAATTTACATGAACAACTTTCCACATGTTAGAAAGAGATTAGAGATTCAACTAATAAGTAGAGGAACGTTTTGAAAAAAGATATCAAAATTTGAACACTTGAACAACAAAGTAATTTTGGAGAGTCAAACCAATCAGGGATAATAGTGAAGTTTAGGATAAGTTTAGGAATAAGCTTTTCTGGTTCTTTATATTTCTAGATAAACTAATACAAATTAAGCACAGCTATATATAGCATTGTAAGCATTCTGCTTTATTAGTGGCCTATTGCTAAATAACAAACTGCCTCAAAGTTAGTGCATTAAAACATCAATAAATATGGATCACATATTTAGAAGTGGATTAACTGAGTCCTCTGGCTAAGGGTTTCTCGTGGGTTTGATGTCAAGATGTCAGCCAGGTCTGCAGTCAACTGAAGGCTTGAAGGAGTTCAAGACTTTTTCCAACTCAAGGTAAGTCAGTGCTGGCTTTTGGCAGGAGTCCTCATGGTAGACATCTTCATGGAGCTACTTTAGTGCAATATGGAAGCTAGATTTTCCATAAGCCAGTGATCCAAGAGAAAGGAAGACATCCACAATTAATAACTACATAAGGTATGAATAGCAAGAAGCAAGAATAATTTGTGGCCAGCTTGAAGGTCATTTATCATACCTAGAACAATATTTTCAACTTCTAGGGCTGTATATTTCCAAAGAGCAGTCGTTGGATTAAAGCACAAACTAAATTTCATAATCAAAGTGAACTAACAATTTCAAAATTCTTTAAGGGTTTCATGGTTGCTGGTCTAATTTCTAGGTCTTTGATCCACTTTGAGACTTTGATCCACTTTGAGTTTTGTGCATGGTGAGAAATAGGAGTTTAGTTTCATTTTGCTGCATATGGATTTCCAGTTTTCCCAGCACCATTTGTTGAAGAGGCTATCTTTTCTCCAGTATGTTTTTGGCACCTTTGTCTAGTATGAGATAACAGTATTTATGTGGGTTTGTCTCTGTGTTTTCTGTTCTATACCACTGATCTACATGTCTATTTTGGTGCCAATACCATGCTGTTTTTGTTATTATAGCTTTGTAATATAAAGTCTGGAAATGTGATGCCTCCTGCTTTGCTCTTCTTGTTAAAGATTATTTTGGCTATTCTGGGTTTTTTTTTTTCCAAATGAATTTCATGATTGCTTTTTCTAGTTCTGTAAAGAATGATGTTGGGATTTTAATTGGAATTGCATTGAATCTGTATAGTGCTTTGGGTAGTATGGTAATTTTGATGATACTGATTCTGCCTATCCAAGAGTATGGGAGATCTTTCCATCTTCTAAGGTCTTTTTCAATTTCTTCTTAATTTTCTGTAGTTTTCATTGTAGAGGTCTTTCACCTCTTGTTAAATTGATTCCCAAGTATTTCATTTTTGGGGGTGCTGTGAAAGGGGTAGTTTTTCTAATTTTTCAGAGGATTCATCACTGATATATAGAAATGCATTTGATTTATGGGTATTGATTTTATAACCTGCTACTTTGCTGAATTCGTTTATTCTAGAAGTTTTCTGGTGGAAATTTTTGGATCCTCTAAGTAAAGAATCATGGCATTAGCAAATAATGATAGTTTAAATTCTTCTTTTCCTATTTTTATCCCTTTAATTTTTTTCTGTCTAACTGCTCAAGGATTATGCTGAATAGAAGTGGTGAAAAAGGACATCCCTGTCTTGTTCCCATTTTTAGGGGGAATTCTTCCAATTTTTCCCCATTGAGGATGATGTTTCCTTTCAGTTTTGCATAGATGTCTTTTACAATGTTGAGGTATGTTCCTACTATCCCTAGTTTTTCTACTGTTTTGAACATGAAGAGGTGTTATATTTTGTCAAATAAAACACCTCAATATCTATAGAGATAATCATATGATTCTTGACTTTAAGTCTATTGATGTGATGAATTACATTTATTGATTTCTGTACCTTGAACCAACCTTGCATACCTGGGATGAAACCCACTTGATTGTGCTGCACTATCTTTTTAATATTTTTCGTATACGATTTGCCAGAATTTTATTGAGAATTTTTGTGTCAATGTTCATCAGAGATATTGGTCTGTAGTTTTCTTTCCTTGATGTGTCTTTGTGTGATTTTGGAATCAGGGTGATACTAGCCTCATAGAATGAGTTTGGAAGGGTTTCCTCCTTTTCTATTTTGTAAAATAGTTTCAGGAGTATCAATTCTTCTTTGAAGGTCTTGTAGAACTCAGCTGAGAATCTGTCTGGTACTGGGCTCTTCCTGGTTGGTGAGCTTTTGATGGCTTCTTTTATTTCCTTGCTTGAAATTGATCTGTTTAGGGCTGGGGTTGTGGCTCAGTGGTAGAACACTTGCCTCGCAAGTGTGAGGCACTGGGTTTGATTCTCAGCACCACATAAAAACAAATAAAATAAAGATATTAAAAATATATTAAAAAAAAGAAATTGATCTGTTTAAGTTATGTATGTCCTCCTGATTCAGTTTGGGCAGATCATATGCCCCTAGAAGTTTGTCACTGTCTTAGGGATTTCCTTTTTTATTGGAGTATAGATTTTCAAAATAGTTTCTAATTATCTTCTGTATTTCAATTGTGTCTGTTGTGATATTTCCCTTTTCATCTTGAATTTTAGTAATTTTTCTCCTTTTGTTCCTTAGTGTAGCCAAGGGTTTATCAATTTTATTATTTTATCAAAGAACCAGCTTTTTGTTTTGTCAATTTTTTGAATTATTTCCTTTGTTCCAATTTCATTGATTTCAGCCCTGATTTTAATTCTGTCTTTCTACTTCTTTTGGTGTTGGTTTGTTCTTTTTCTAGAGCTTCAAAATGTAATATCAGGTTGTTTATTGACTTTTTCTTCTTTTAATGAATGAGTTTAATGCAATGAACTTTCCTCTTAACACAGCCTTCATAGTGTCCCAGAGATTTTGATATGTTGTATCAGAGTTCTTATTTACCTCTAAGAATTTTTTTTATTTCTTCCTTGATGTCTTCTGTTATTCATGCATCATTCAATAGTATATTATTTAATTTCTAGGTGATATAGTAGCTTCTATTTTTTGTTTTATCATTGATTTCTAATTTCATTTCATTGCGGTGTGATAGAATGCAAGGTAGTATCTCTATTTTTTTGTATTTGCTAAGACTTGCTTTGTGGCATAACATATGGTCTATTTTAGAGAAAGATCCATGTGCTGAGAAAAAAGCGTATTCACTTGTTGATGGATGAAATATTCTATATATGTCTGTTAATTCTAAATTATTGATTATATGGTTGAGTTCTATGGTTTCTTTGTTTCGTTTTTGTTTGGAAGATCTGTGGTGAGAGAGGTGTGTTAAAGTCACCCAGTACTGTTGTGTTCTGTTCTATTTGATTCTCAAAATTGAGAAGGATTTGTTTGATGTACATGGATGCTCCATTGTTTGGGGCATAGATATTTTTAATTGTTATGTCTTCTTGATGTATGATTCCCTTAAGCAGTATGAAATGTCCTTCTTTATCCCTTCTGACTATTTTTGGTATGAAGTCT
Source organism: Xerus rutilus (assembly GCA_028644305.1). Lineage (NCBI taxonomy): Eukaryota > Metazoa > Chordata > Mammalia > Rodentia > Sciuridae > Xerus > Xerus rutilus. The sequence continues at coordinate 44,139,573 of CM053405.1, read as the reverse complement.
ACTTTACCTGATATGAGGATGAAGATCCCTGCTTGTTTACATGGTCCATTTGAGTGCTATGTTTTCTCCCATTGTTTCACTTTCAGTCTGTGGATGTCTTTTTCTATAAGATGAGTCTCTTGGAGACAACATATTGTTGAGCCTTGTTTTTTAATCCAGTCTGCCAGTCTATGTATTTTTTTTAAATATTTTTTAGTTGTAGGTGGACACAATATCTTTATTTTATTTTTATGTGGTGCCGAGGATCAAACCCAGTGCCTCCCGTGTGCTAGGCAAGCATGCTACCACTGCGCCATAACCCCAGCCCCCAGTCTATGTCTTTTGATTGATGAGTTTAGGCCATAACATTCAGAGTTATTATTGAAATATGGTTTGTATTCCCATTCATTTTGGTTTTATTTTGTTTTTTAACTTGATTTGGTTTCTCCTTTGATTGGCTTTTCTTTTAGTGTAGTTTTAACCTTTGTAGATTGTCATCGTTGTTTTTCATTTCCTCCTTATGAAATGTTTTGCCAAGAATGTTCTCTAGTGCAGGCTTTCTCATTGTAAATTCTTTTAACTTTTATTTATCATGGAAAGTTTTTATTTTGTCATCAAATCAGAAGCTTAATTTTACTGAATATAAGATTCTTGATTGGCAACCATTTTCTTTTAGAGCTTGGTATATGTTGTTTCAGGATCTCCTGGCTTTGAGGAGATCTTCTGGTTTGATAAATCTACTGAAATCCAAATTGGTTTCCCCCTGTATGTTCTCCCTTGCAGCTTTTAAAATTCTATCCTTATTGTGTATGGTAGATATTTTTATTATAATGTGACGGTGTGGATTTGTTGTAGTTTTATACATTTGGTGTCCTGTAAGCCTCTTGTATTTGATTTTCCAATTCATTCTTCATGCTTAGGAAGTTTTCTGATATTATTTCATTGAAGAGATTGTGCATTCCTTTGGTTTGTATCTCTATGCTTTCCTCTATCCTGATAATTCTTAGATTTTATCTTTTGATATTATCCTACAATTCTTGGATGTTTTGTTCATGGTTTCTTACCATCTTCATTATGTGGTCAACTTTATTTTCAAGATTATATATTTTGTCTTCATTGTCTGAGGTTCTATCTTCCAAGTTACATAGTCTGTTGGTGATGCTTTCAATTGATTTTTTTTAAAATTTGGTTTGTTTCCTTCATTTCAAGAATTTCTGCTTGTTTTTTTTTCAGAGTTTCTATCTCTTGAAGTAATCTTTTGCTCCCTATATTTGCTCTCTTCTCTCTTTGTTGGAGTGACCAATTATTTCCTGTATTTGCTCTCTAATCTCTTTGTTGGATTGATCAATTGTTGTCTGTAATTGCTCTCTGACATTGTTCTGTTTCACAGGTCATTTTAATCACGTACATTCTGAATTCCTCTGACATTTCATCTACTGTGCTGCCAGTGGATTCTGTTATTGCAGCATATTGGTTGGTTTATTGTAGCATATTGGTTTGTTTGGGGCATTTTCTTCCTTTGTTTTTTCATGTTGTTCATGTGTCTTCTTCTCTAGTAGTACCAATCTGAGGTATTAGTTTTTATCCTATAATTTTGTAGTGTTCTTTCCAGTTACCAATACCTCACTTCTTGTATAACCAGCCCTTCAGAGATCTTGGGGATGATCTTCCTGGTCCTGGCTGTTGGCTCTAGATGGAAGTAGACAGACAGCCACCGGTTGATATATGGGGGGGCCACAGCATGGTGCTTGGTTGGTCTCCTCCTCTGCATGTGCATTGTTGGTCCAGTCTTTATCTTGTAGGCTAATAGATCCCCTGCAGGGTTCCAATACCTCTCCTTTAAAAGGGAAACAAATATTAACAGATCTCCATACAAATTTCTGCTTGGTTTTTTTTCAGATTTTCTATCTCTTGAAGTAATCTTTTGCTCCCTGTATAATATTATATATATATATATAATTATATATATATATATATATATATAAATTATAATATATAATTTTAGACCAAGTAGCTCCTAATAGGACATTTACAGCTATGTCACAATATACAGAAAATATGAGTTCAATAGTATCTACTACATGAACAATAGGTTTGCAAAAGGGTCTATAGTTTCTGCTGGTAGACTAAAAAGAACCAGTGGTGGGGTATAGGATGTTAGGGAGGTAGGAAGTGAAGATACAGAGTTATTAGATCCTAGACAGCATAAAAGAGGAATTCAAAAGAAGTTGACTAGCAGTAGAAAAGAGAGAAAAAGATTTGGGGAAGACAAGTAAATAGGCAGAAAATAGAGTACACAAACAAAGAAACATAAAAATTAATAAAAATAAAACATATAAAGATAGAAGATACGAGACTATATAATACAACTATAGTATACTAATCAGATATTTCAGTCCTCAGTAGCCTAATGCATAAAAAATTCTTGGTTTCACAAATGTTGTGGATGTAAGAGAGGGAAAAGAAGAAAAAAGGTAGAAAAAAAAGAGATACTAGAGGGAAAAGAAGTCTCAAGGTAATTAAAAAGGCTTCTTTCCCTTCTCACCCAGTAGGTGGTGCTGTCTGTTGTTTACTGGTATCTCTCTGCTCAGGTCCAAGATGGCAATGAAGGAGTCCCAAAATGGAGGTGTCTGCTTTCAGAGATAAGGTGTAGGCCAAACTGGGCCCTGGCTTTGGGTGACATGTTGGGAGATGCTGCTCTGTGGCGTGCTGTGTGGAGGTAGAAGTTTGACTCCAGATCCTGTCCAGCTTCCCCAGGTGTAGGCAAAGAGGGGAGTTCCACATTGGTAGATGGAGGTCAACACAGGAGCAGCAGCCAGGGGTCCTGTGCGGGAGCCAGGATTCCTGCATGGGTGGGCCATCCAAGGTTCTGCGCATGTGTGAGCACTGGGGCAGGTTCTGCACAGGTGATCGGCCAGGGTCCTGTGCAAAAGCTAGGGCCTGGCAACCCGCTTGGGCACACAACTGGAATTCCTGCATGGAGGCAGCTGTCGGGGGTCCTCTAAACAGTGTTTCTACTACTTTAATCTCCAGTCCTAAAGAGACTAGGAATGCAGCCTCAGTCTAGACCGCCATCTTGGATCCACCTTCTAGTGGCTCCTTTTTCTCATGTTTTTTTTTTTAAACTAGTACATACTCTAACAAAATACAATAAATTGGGTGACTTGAAAAATTGAAATTTATTCTCTTACAGTTCTAATGTATTGGCAGATTAGATTTATGAATGGTGGCCTTCTTATTGTGTCCTCACATGGTCACCCCTTGAACTGTGTATTATATGCTCCTCATTTCCTTTTTTTTGTACCAGGGATTGAACTCAGGGGTACTTGATCACTGAGCCACATCCCCAGCCCTATTTTGTGTTTTATCAGAGAAAGGGTCTCACCGAGTTGCTTAGTGCCTCACCATTGCTGAGGCTGGCTTTGAACTCGCGATTCTCCTGTCTCAGCCTCTCTAAATGCTAGGATTACAAGCGTAAGCCACCACGCCCAGCTTCATTTCCTTCTCTTATAAATTCACTAGTTATATTGAATTGGGGACAACCTGTATAACTTCATTTTACCTTAGTTACATTTTTGAAGGTCCTATCTCAAGGTCATATTCTGAGATACTAGGTGATAAGACTTTAACATATGAATTTTGGGAGATATTATTCAGTCCTCAACACCATGCATCCAACTTAACCTTTCATATAGGATATACCCAAATCCAATTATTCAAGTTCCACCTTTATTTGCATGATTAGGAATCTCAAAAATTTCAAATAGTTTATTATTACACTCAACTGAACCTAAGAAATTTTTCTTTGCCTTTATTGATAGAGAAACGGTATCTTCACCTTCAAAATATATAACTCAAATTCAATGAAGAAAGAAAACTTCTTGGGCAACTCTTCTTATTTGACTGTCACATTTTCAGTGAGGCTTGATATGATCACATCTGACTAGCCTCAGCTTCTGTCACAACCAATATTTTTACTTTGATCTATGTTTTCATAGCACTACCTGACATAATTTATTATGTTTATACCAACTGAATCTAAAACTGGATCTAAACTCCATAAGGGAAAGATTTTTTTCTGTTACTTAGTAAGACTCAATAGAATTTGTCCTATCCCACTAAAAAAGCTCTAATTTGCCTATGTCCATATTTTTAGTTATAGCTTCATTATATAGATCACAGCCCTCCTCTACTGATATAACTAAACATAGACAACTAAGAAAAATTGAGGAAATAACCCTCTAATCTGAAAAACAGCATGTGCATTCGTCTTTCAGCACACAACTACAGAAAGGAGCTTACAGTCCCTTAGAAGAGAATTTTTTTTTTTTTTTGGTACTGGAGATTGAACTCAGGGGCACTCGACCACTGAGGCACATCCTCAGCCCTATTTTGTGTTTTATGTAGAGACAGGGTCTCACTGAGTTGCTTAGCACCTCACCTTTCCTGAGGCTGGCTTTGAACTCGCAATTCTGTTTCAGCCTCCCTAAGTGCTGGGATTACAGGCTTGCACCACAGTGCCTGGCTCTTAGAAGAGAATTTATATTTAATGAATTTGCATAACCAATAACAAGAGATCATTTTCTTTATTTCCATATGAACAATGTTTTCCCCACTGAAATAATATAGTCAATAGGGAAGCTATAGAAGAAAAAATGACTATAATATAAATTAAATTATATGTCCCCTAAAATACAAAGTAAAGAAGCAGTATGTCTGGTTGTAGAATTAAAGGAAATCCTCCTAGAGAAGTCACTTGTGAAATTGATGAGGGAAATGCTATTTTGACAAATGGAGGTGGAGGAGGGCCTTCCAGGTGGCCAGAATTAAATCACAGAGGAAATCACAGAGCCATAAATGCCTGTGAGGAATAAACATTATGCTAATTTGACTGAACCTGGAGAATTTATTAATGCATAGTAGAAAACATAACCAGAAATGCATACTGGAATGAAATCATAGAAGACTCTAAATGGCCATCATAAGTTGGAATTTGGTCAGTTAACAGTAGGTAGTCATTGAACATTTCCTAAAAGATTCAAATGCCTAGCCAGCAAATACCTCAAGGAAGATTAAACTGGCAGTATTGAACTGATTTTAAATTTATGAAAAGTATTTTGAGGTAATAATTCCCCATTATAAAAGTCAAAACTCTTAACTTATAACAGTTAAAATATTTAGATTGGATGAATATGATCAATGTATGCTGTATACATGTATAGAAATATCAGAGTAAAGCCCATTAAGATGTATAATTATTTGTTAATTTTAAAAATTAGATATTTTTTAAACTAGAGAAGACAAATGCTCTAAAATTATTAGTTTGCCTTTGTTTCTTTATTTCTAAGATAGAGGTAATAATAGCATTTAATCCACAAGGCTGAGATGGAGTTGGCTGGGCTGCATTCTTATCTAGAGCTCAGGATTCTCTCTCAAGCTATTCAGGTTGTTGGCAGAATTCCTTTCTTTTCAGTTGAAGAATTGTGATCCCCATTTCTTGCTGACTGTGGAGGCGGAGGCTAATGTCTGGTATAAGAGTCTGCCTCTTAAGTCCTAACCAAGTCATTTCAAAAGTTTTTGCTTCAAAATCAACAGAAAAATCTTTCTCCAGTATGCTAAGAAAAAATCTAATTACATAAGAAAGTAACATGAGAATTTATACCATCACATTAACTTTTCCAGGTGTTATCACTTAACCATATTAATGTGTCCCTCCACATTCAAGGGTGTGAGATTATATAAGGTGGATATGATAGGGGACAGGAATACCAGGGAACATCTTAGAATTATGCCTTTCATAACATGTAAATTTAAAAATCTGAAATATAATAGTAAAACCTGCAGGGGAAAATCCCTGGGCAAAAAGGCTTTCGGGAGAGAGAAAATAGAAAAAAGAGGAAATTCTACAGGGAAAACAGAAAAGTCAAATTCATGGAGACAACAGTTCCACTACAGCCCCTTATCTCCTTCAACCTCCTCCTATTCTGGAAGTTTCAGACTCACTCTCCATGTAAAAAAATGTTTCTGCCCTCCCAGAAACAGAATAATGGGGATTTTTATAGTATGTTAGTATTTTCAGAGGACTTTCTGATATGTCATCTAATGTTTTTGCCTTTTAAATCCTACTTTAAGAATTGAGAAGTACCTTCATCCTCATTCCTATTTCCACTTTGCTGACCACCACCATTCCTGAACTCCGATGCCAAACACAAGGCTGCTGCTCGCCATTCTAAAAGTCAGTTTTTGATTGGAAATCAGAAACAAAGAGAGGCTCCTGGAATGGTTGTTGGTTACATAAGATCAACCAAGCTGAATCACCTTAGTCACCTTTCATTTCACTTCAAGTGAACAGACCCTTCCGATTAGTTTTTCATGAAATCCTTCAACTCTGTCCAGTGAACAAGCAACCTAGAAGATTGCTAAAGAATCAGGAAGAAGATGGATGCAAAGAAGATGCAAAGCTTTCTATTACATGGTTTAGAGAATAGTATACAAGATAAGCAATACAAAATTAGATTCAGGATCAGAGAAATAAATTTTAGCCAAATTTTGATACTGGTAAATATGGATTATTAAGAGAATAGGAACTTCTAGTTGGGGAGACATATGAGAAAGCACAACAAATAAGAGTTAGAAATTGCCTTGCATATTTATATTATCCATTATTTCCTTCAACAAAGAGTTACTAAACATCGCCATGTGATAAGCCCCATGCTATGTGCTTTTTCTGTTCTGAGTTTATTTACTCCTCACCATCAACTCATGAGGTTAGCACAATTAGTACTCCTAGTTTAGGGGTGAAGAATTGAAGGCTAGAGTGGACAAATTGTGTAAGATTACCTATCTAGCAAATCAGAGCGCTTTAAATCCATGGCAAATAGGATTATCCAATGGACAATAATAAGAGAAGACATTGGAGAACAATCATTGAAAACAATGTCAATACTAGGAAGAAGAGTTCAACTTCAATACAGGATTACCATGCTGAAAATACATTTAATCTTTCCATAACAGTCCTTAGAAAGCTCTGTGGCATTATTAGTAGGAGTAGTAATACTGTTCTCAGAAACATACTTCCCTACTTTGGACAATTTTCTGTTACTCTTAACCCACCGAGTAGTTCTAACCCAATTCTAGTGATCTATTCCCCTGTGATTTCCCCGGGGGTAGTCTCTTGACCAAAGCAGAGCCAATCACAACACTTAGATTTTTTTTTCTGACTAGAACCGGCAGGAAAGAATCTCTTCCTGTTAGAATACCACACTAGAAAAAATGTGAATATGGCAGATGTGGAGGCCATGCTCCTTGCCACAAGAAGGCTCTTGTATAGAAAATGAGAATGAAACTAACTGAGAAAACTGGAGATAAGGACATCTACAAATCCTTGGATTCACTTGTCCCAGAACTGAGTTTTCACCCCTTCCTTATTACAGCTGAATTGCATTTGCCAATACATTTTCCCTTTTAACTTAAACTGCTAACTCACTTAAAAAGTTCTCAAGAGTACAAACTGACTAAACAAGAGATTTATGTGATCTATGGAGTTTTGAGGTAATAGAGAACTGTGCAAGAAAAATAATTGTGTAATAGAAACAAAAACCTGAGCAACGACATGGAGACAGTTTCTACAGAAACTTTAAAAACAGTGTGACCTTCACACTGTTTTGGAGGTCAGAGACTCCAAATTTAAGGAAGAAACAAGATCATCAGTTAGGACTTAGTGATACCCTCTGATTGATTGTGTCCTGATAGATACAAAGACATCAACTAGATATTACTCTGTGCCTGGGACATACAGCAAAAGCGGGTGCGCGCGCGCGCGCGCACACACACACACACACACACAAATCTATTAACTCCATAATTAAATCACTGTACAAAGTGAACCAACAACTCTCCTAATCATCCATATCTAATTTTTACAGTTCCTTGCAGAGCCCCATCATAAAATTCTCATACCATTCTTTATAAACCCATTCTCTTCCTCTTGAATGTCTCTTCCTCTAAGGGTTTCAGGATGGAGTCAAATCATGGAACTTCAATTGAAAACTTTTCTAAACCTTTTCAGACCGTCTCTTTAGGAGATAATACTCCTATTTGGAATTTTAATATTTGTAATCTCTATATATTTGTATATATGTGTGTGTATACATATTTGTGTATTTAAATCCAAATTCAGCTAAGAGTTGAAGAGTCATTTAGTTTTTGAGCCCTATTCATATTGTTTATCAATAATTTAAATACTAGACAGCAAAAGTAAGTTCTGGTAATTAATGTCACCATTAAAATAAAAATCTATTATTATCACATATCCATATCAAATAAGTACACATATACATAGATATTAAATATAGCATGCATATTATGTGTGTGAGCACACACATTTTCAGCACATTTCAAATTGCATATAAACTAAAGCATGCCCCAGGATAAAACCTCAAGTCCTGAGTATAAATATACTGCCAATTTACTTATAATCCATTTATTTCTATTTTACTAATTTTAAAATCTAAATGAATTAGTCCCTTTTTATCAAAGGCATTTCTAAAGTGTCATGCTATTCTAGAGGTAGGTCATGACCATTTTATTTTTCATTAAATGGGACAGGTAAAGTGTTCAGATCTGAGCTCTGCCACTTTCTGGTTGTGTGACAGTGGGTAAGTTAATTTTCTGTACACACTTCAGTTTTCTTCTCATAAGGCTCAGGTAACAATAGCTTTTCTCTCCTCTTGTGTAATGATTTTGTAAGAAAATGTATGACACATGGAAGATCTTAGCAGCATTATCATTATTCCCTATGACTCTGAGAAATACTCTAGGACTAGTTTTAACAAAAACATTGGTTCATATGAAGAAAATTACTGTGTAAATAGATATCATATTTAAATTTAAAACAATGAATAAGTGACAACATTTTTATGGAAAATGAGTTCTTAAGATATGTAAGATTTTACCACTACAAAGTTCAAATATTCTGTTCTGAGAGAGTTACACAAATGTTCCTCTGCTGTAAAGAATAATCCTTTCTTAAAAATCAGGAAAAGGGGCTGGGGCTGAGACTCAGTGGTAGAGCGCTTGCCTCGCATGTGTGAGGCACTGGGTTCTATCCTCAGCACCACATAAAACAAATAAAACAAAATAAAGGTATTGTGTTTATCTACAACTAAAAAAATTTTTTTAAAAAATCAGGAAAAAATCCCATTCACAAAGCCTTAAAATAAAATATACCTAGGAATAAATCTAAATAAGATGAAAGAGCTCTACAATGAAAACTATATAACACTGAAAAAAATTAAAGACATAAGAAATGGAACAACTTTGCATGCTCATGGATAGGCAGAATTAATATTGTTAAAATGACCATACTACCAAAAGCAATATACATATTCAATGAAATCTGCTTTAAAATACCAATGACATTCTTCACAGAGCTAGAAAAAAAGTCCTAAAATTCATTTAGAAAAACAAAATACACAGGGCTGGGATTGTAGCTCAGCGGTAGAGCGCTTGCCTTGCGTGCGTGAGGCCCTGAGTTCGATCCTCAGCACCACATACAAAGCAATAAAATAAAGACATTGTGTCCATCTACAACTAAAAAAAAAAAAATATTAAAAAAAAAAATTTTTAAAAGAAAAACAAAATACCCAGAATAGCCAAAGCAATTTTAAGCCAAAAAAAGCAATGCTGGAGGCATCACAATACTCAAATTCAGGTTACACTACAGAGCTAAAGTAACAAGGTAGTACCAACTAAACCAAGTGATCCAGGTGAACATCACCTAATAAGACATATTGACAATATGAACCCCTAGATATGATGCAATTACAAGTATACGTTTTTTCTTTTCAGCAGAAATGCATAACCTCTTTCCAATTGTAAGGAAACCCCCAACTGTGGGACACTCTACCAAATAATAGTGCTCTTCAAAATTTTTAAAGTCATGAAAAACTAAAAAAGACTTAGGAACTATTATTAATGGAGATTAAGGAAAAATAAAACTACATGCAGTATGCAAAGGCAGATAAGATCCAGGAACAGAAAATAGATGTTAAGGGAAAAATAATACAATGGTTGTATAAGATGGTAACATTGCAAGTAGAGAGATGAGGGGTATAAAAGATCTTTGTATGATTATTTGCAGATTTTCTGCAAGTATAGAATTGTTTCACATAAAGAGTTAAAGAAATTCTACTGAATTCTTATGACCTTGTTTGAATGTCAAGAATTTGAGGTTACTAAGTGCTTGTGTGTTTTCTCTCCTTGGATGAAAATGTGTCTTTAGATTCTAGGTGAGTTCTTTTCTCTGTGACCTCAGCTCACCAATACATTCAAAACATGTTCTGATTTTGTAGGTTATTTAATAATTTACTTTTGCAGTAAATTTGGGAGCAAGAGCTTGTCCATCTTTCTACATGCTAAACAGAAGCTGTAAAATTCAAATATCCAAATAGTCTTTTAATTGCATAAGTGAATTCCCAAGAAAGAAAGGAAAATCCCAAGGGACCTCAGACAAAGAGAAAATAAAACAAATCCATGTATGTAGCACAAAATAAAGAGTTGTCAGTGATCAGTGTATGAGAAAAAGTATTGTGTTTAGTCTATGAATTAGGACCAGCTGAATCAAATAACAAAAGTATTAATTATATAAACTTAACCAATGAATGTGTGTGTGACTTGGAAAAATATCTGATCAGAGCATAAGAGGTCAAAATGTATAGATTTTATAATTTCTAGGATTACCCATATTTCTCAATTACTGAACCATTACTATCTTAGGATAATTAAATTTAAGTGTTCCTATAGGTCATGCTATATCTTTTGTCATTAACATTATTAGTCATAGAAATAATCTGACTTATTAAAATGAAATCCTCATAGGAATAAAGCTAAAGGACATGAAGAGAAAACTAAAGGTAAAGAAAAATTATGAGCAATGCACTTATAGTAATCATCTTCAAAAATTTTTCTCTGGGGCTAAAATTTCAGAAAATTTTATACTCCATAGGATCATTTTAAACACAAGCACTGCAACCAGAATTTAGCCATGAAGCAAGGTTAGGGAAACTCCAAAATCAAAGTAATAGGTGAATTTCTGAGATTTACAATGACTATCAGAATTTCAGAGAAATCTAAGGACATTTTGTGAATTGCTTCTAATATAAAATATATAATATATTGTATGTACATATATGTCATACAATAAAACAAAATTTACTAAGTACATTATCAATTTAGAGACTTCTTACCTCTCATAAAATGAAAAGTTTATGACTATTGTGTTGCCAAATGTTAATATTGAACTGGTGCTGACAGAAAGACCAGACAGAACCATTACTTGAATATGTCAAAGTTTATTCTTCTAAAAGATAGAGAAGATAGTAGAGGTGTATGTTTCCATTTCCCTAAAATTCCCATCAGGACTGAGGTGCACAGTTGCAAATGCTAACATCAGAGTGAGTGAGAGTCACATTCAGGGAGCACAAAACCTTGCCTCCAAAGGCAAACTCATCTCCACAAAGCTAAAGAAGTTCTGCATGTCAAGTAGTCTAGAGAGCACCTGATCTCAGCCAGATGTTTTGCAATCTCAAGGTTATTCAATGGAAAATATGGGTACAAAGCATGGTGGTACATTATCTTCATTCAGACACCAGCACAGCTCACTTTTCCCTCAGTCTCCTGTGACTCAAAATGTGTGTCCGAGGCGCATTCCTACTCCTAGACTTGCAGACCCAGAACAAAGGACATCTATGCATTTTCTTCTCAGGGAATAAACCCTGGATAAGTCAACAAACCTCAGATTAATGGTAAGTGAGCTGTGCTGACTGGATGTGAGTTAAGACACCAGGCTCTGTAACCATATTTTCTACTGAATAACCTGAGATTGCAAAACATCTGGCTGAGATTGGGCGGCCTCTAGACTACTTTATATGCAGAACATCTTTAGCCTTATGGAGATGAGATTGCATATGGAGGGGAGCTTTCTTGCTTTCTGAATGTGAAAGAGTGTTTACACAGGTGTGGTTAGAATGTAAGGAAGTCAACCAGGGATAACACTAAGTAGTCAGGAGCAAGAAAGCATGAAAGTCCCATTTGGCCAGTGAATTATGGATTTATATTTCCTTCATTTTAAAAAGTTTATCAACATGATCAGTTTTTTGACTTCTGATGTGTTATTCATGCAGTTACCATAGAACACCATAGGGCTTGCTATTCCATGTACAGAATTTGTTTTTCACTAAAAGTAAAATGACTCAAAAAGACCTTCAACTATAAAATGCTAATTTCTCCTATTAGTTTTTATAAAAAACCATACATTATTAAAAGGAACTTATTTAGATGTATTCATATGTAATGAATAAAATTACAATTGAGGATTATTCTAATCAAAATGTACAAGTGTTTAGTGAATTCATGGGAAATAAAATATTTTGAAAATTCAATAAATTAAATATTTTGGATTCAAATTAGATAAAAACATTTTCCCCTCTGGTGATGGTAAGAGTTCCCTTCAATAAGCATATTCTAAAGATGCATCTAAAGCAGAGAATGACTGGGCTTTTATTGAAAGATCTCTGTCTAAACGTTGAGATTTCTAAATTATGGCATATGAAAGGAATCTTGATTAAAATTGACCTATTTAATGTGTCACTATCTCATTATTTTAAAAAATTAGCAGCTGCATTTCTGATAGACAATGGGAAGAACCCTTACCAGCATTAAAGCAGATTTCAGAATAAAGGATGACCCAGAGGCTGACTCCTTTCACTCACAATTCCACCTGCCAAACCCACATACAGAACCATACACACCTATGAAACTCATATACTTCCTTTTTTTAAAATTGTTTGCTTATTTTGTTTGGTGCTGAGGATTGAACCCAGTGCCTCACATGCCAGGCCAGCACTCTACTACTGAGCCACAACCCCAGCCCCACACATTTCTTAAAACAGGGGGTGGGACACAAAACTAAGAACAAAGGAACACGGTTTAAAATAGATCTAAATATACTTCCTATAAATTTCTTGTGTGTGTATGTGTGTGTGTGTGTGTGTGTGTGTGTGTGTGTGTGTGTGCACTTTGCCTTTTTTTTTTTTGGTACCGGGGATTGACTTCAGGGGCACTCAACCACTGAGCTGCATCCCCAGCCCTATTTTGTGTTTTATGTAGAGACAGGGTCTCACTGAGTTGCTTAGCACCTCACTGTTTGCTGAGGCTGGCTTTGAACTCGCAATTCTCCTGTCTCAGCCTCCCAAAGTGCTGGGATTACAGATGTGCACCACCATGCCTGGTTTGATTTGCCTTTTTAGTACCCCCCTTTCCATCCGTACTAACTAAAAAATTATGACTAATGGTCAACATAATGGAGACACAAAATGTTACTGACAAAATTTAGGCTAGTATATACAGAATAACATACAACTAAGTAGACTTTCTAGTACTGAATTCCATAATTTAAAATATCTATCAGTCAAGATCCTTCAGAGTGCTTACATGGATGTTAGAATGTAGAGAAGCCATGAGCAATAATACAGCTGTCAGGAGCAAGAAAGAATGGAAATATTTCACTCCTAGCACCAAGGGAAGTGAGGGAAAAGAGCAGGTGATACCAAGTAGCCTCTGGCAATACCCACCTGGAGCAAAGCTTGCTCAAGAGATGCATATGGTCCACAATACCCAACAGGGTGGACCTAAGGAAATGCAGTCCTTGGTCTCATTCTTCTTTCTGATCTCCTGCCAGGATCCCCCATTTGGCTAAAGCTGACTAAAAGTTAGAAATAAAGGTTTTCTGTTAATGAATTCCAAAAGTGTAGCCACCTGGAACAGAAAATAGGGTGAAAAAGAGAGTCTTCTGAAGGGACAAACAGAAGGCACCAGCACACTTAGCAGTCAGAACTTCCCGGATCAGAGCAGTAAAGGCCTCGGCTATGTAAGTCAGATATGCCACTACTACCTCCCACTCAGGGAACAAATGACTGAGAAGACATTGCTTAAATCAATTGCAAGCCATTCTTAGTTCAAGGCTAACTATGTATTTACTATTCACTTTCTATTCCAGTCGATGACTAGCTATGCTTTCCAGGATAATCTACACAGGATTAATGAGATAAAATTTCAAAATTAATGGATTCGAATAAAAATGTCAAAATAGAAATGTCCCAAATTTTCTTAATGTAAAACTCCTCTATCAAATTCTCAAAGAGACATTCAAGTCAAAAATTTAAATCCTCTTTAAAATTAAAAGCAAATTAACTTTATGACTTAAAATTCAAGTAAGTTGAAATTCAAAATTATTCCTCCCCAACTTCTTATGCCTACCCATATTTTAGAGTGGTTCTCGGTGTTCTTTTAGCAACTGTATCCTGGGTTAATTCTTATTGTTATGAATTTATTTACCCAGACTTCTTCAGGTCAGGTATTGGCAATCATACTAGTTTAATATCAGATTTTTAAGACTACATGAGTTCAAATACACACATTAGAAAAACTATTGTTCTTTTTTTTTTTAATTTTTTTAGTTGTAGATGGACACAATGTCTTTATTTTTTTGCTTTGTATGTGGTGCTGAGGATTGAACCCAGGGCCTCATGCATGTGAGGCAAGCGCTCTACCACTGAGCTACAATCCCAGCCCCCTCTATTGTTCTTCAATAGAAGAATCTATTGTTCTTTAACAGACAATAGATTTTAAAAGTTTTAATTTTTTTGAGCCTGGTGGTTGTGCTCATTTGTAATCCCAACAGCTCTAGACAGAAGCAGGGGGATCACACATTCAAAGCCTATCTCAAAATAAAATAAAATAATTTAAAGTGCCAGGGACATGGTTCAGTAGTTAAGCACCCTTGGGTTCAATCCTTGGTACCAAAGACTTTTAAATTTAAATTAAAAAAAAAAAAGAAAACCTGGGTTCAATCCCCAGTACAATAAAACAAAGTCAAGCCTTAATTTCCATCTTGCCTTTGGGTACTGAGAATAGAGTGTGAACTTTATCTGGTGACAGTCATCACATTCTCATACTGTTGAGTAGTCCTATGCTGTGGTGACTATTTTTTTTTTTTAAATTTTTTTCTAATTGTAGATGGACATAATGTCTTTATTTTATTGCTTTGTATGTGGTGCTGAGGATCGAACCCAGGGCCTCACGCATGCGAGGCAAGCGCTCTACCGCTGAGCTACAATCCCAGCCCCATGTGGTGACTATTTCTATTGTCTCGTGCCATAGAGCTGCTATAGACTTGAGAAACCTTCTTCCTAGGAATTTTCTCTCACACTCATGTAATTAGCAAGCTTTGAGCCAACTTGAGACTACTTATCATAGAAGGTAGAAGATACTGCATTGAGTGAGCACACATATGCAAAGTTAGTACATCTGCTGTTCAGGCCCCCAGTGCAAAACGAGATTGTCAGTCTAACACCAGCAAATTAAAACATCAAACTCTTTGAGACACTTGGAGTTAAGAAATCTTGAAATGAAAATGTGGCAAATAACGTTTTCCCCGAACTACCTCCAGGACCTATATGCACAAACATGACCTTCTCTATAGTTGATACTTTCACTTTAACCAAGTCTACTGGGAAATAAGGTCAAACTAGCCTGACCTACCTACCAGCTGTGCCTTTGCTGACTCTCATATGGCCACAAAGTGATGTCTGGCTCAAGCTGAGACTCCTATAGGCCTATGCTCCATTAGGGCATCCTTGACCCCACACATTTCCTGAGGCCCAGAAAGACCTGTAACTTTCCTGAAATATGGATGGTTGTATTAGTCAGTTCTCTAGAGGAACAGAATCAACAGGAAGTATAATTATGAAAGGGAAACTTATTAGGTTGGCTTATGTGACCAGAAGCTGGGTTGTCCACAATGGCCGTCTGCACGCTGGACAGCTGGAAGAATCAGTAGCTGTGTGATCCAAGAGGCTGAAGCCCCAGAACAAGAGGGATCAACAGTGCTTACCCTAGTGTGAAACCAACGACTTTTGGGAAAATCCGCTTTGGAAGAGTGAAAAGCAAGAGTTCAATATTCTCAGGATCACAGCAGCAATCAAGAATCGGCTCAAGAAGAATGTAGCTTGCATCTGCTACTGCTTCCTTGTTCTTCCAATTTTTATTCCATCCCAATTTTATTCCACCAATAGCCATCAACCTATTCATTGGTGCTGCCCATGCTTAGGGAGGGTCTCCATTTCAGTTGGCTATCCCACATGCCAGTCATTCCTAGACATGCCTTCATAGACACACCATAATCCTCCTAATCCTTGATATCTCTTAATCCAATCAAGTTGACAATTCAACTTGATACAATCAATGTTCATGTATGTTTGCTGAGGCTGGGAACTTGTACCATTCACTTAGGCCTTACATCATTGACTTTAGCTGTTGTCTAAAGTCACAGCTTAGACGTTTTCAGAGATGAGTGGCTGTTTCCCTCACATGAAGAAATGTCTACTTCCCCTTCTCTTCAAATGTGGCTAGCCTCTGACTGTTTCTTTCAAGTCTATAGACCTTTTTCTCTTATGTGTATAATCATGTATCTGAGTATTGCATGGCCAGGAATATCTGCAAATACTTTATGAAGGCAAGAAATACATTTTACTTATATTTATGACACTACTTAGCTTATCTTGTCTAATGTACTACTCTAAGCTGTCATTTTTTAAAGTTAGAAGAAAAAGAAAATAACTCTAATAAATAAATACCCAAATATAAAAACCATACAAAGCATTCATAAAAGTTTTGATGGAAAAACAGGTGATGATCTTTAGAAAACACTCAATTTGTAATCTCAGTGCAAATCAAAAGGGTAATTTACCAGTAATAAGAGCAAGCTATTAGGGAAAGAAGAATTTAGAAACAGAAAAATTTTTTAAATGTTAACAAAAAATAAATACCCCAAAGTATTAAGGAAACACTAAGAAATAATAACTGTCAACTATTCAAGATATTTAACGTGACCCAAGCAGGGCTTATACAAAGAGCAAATAATCATTGTAATGGAATTACTACTGTATAATCAAAAAAAAAAAAAAGACAAAAAGCAATTTAAGAATAGCCAGAAAGAAACGATATGATCTCTTCAAAGCAATAATAAAATTTTAATATGACTTTTCAAAAGAAAGAATGGAAGATAATAAACAAAGGAATAATATTTTTAAAAAGCTGTGAGAATATAATTGCCAAAGTAAAAATTTATATTAAGCAAAAATATCTTCCAAAAATACAGATATAATAAATACTTTATAAAAACAAAATGGGAGGACATTAATTGCCAGTAGCTTTCCTCTAAGAGAGTCTAGGAAAGTTAAGCAAAAGGAAAATGAACCCACACAGAAACATGAAGTCCAGGAACCAAAGATGAACAAAGTAGAGGACCAATGTAAAGTCACATTGACTGTTTTAAAAATAATTGTAAGTTTCTTGAAGTCTAAAAATAAAAGTGGAATTAAAATGAATAATAAGACAAAAATCAGAAGAATACTAAAAGAAGTAAAATGTTTTTGATATTCCAATGCATCAAAAATGAGAAAAATAATAATTTATAATAAATTTAAATCCATCAATTACCTATAAAACACTAAAAAGTAGTCAAATATTGTAAAGCTACAAGTCAATATAGGGTAAGCTGAATAAAGCCTTCTGATTTCCATAGAAGATACAGAAAGCTGGAAAATGTTATTCCCAAGCTTACAAAAGCAATAAAAACCAGATAATCTACCAAATAAAAACATTTCTTGAACTCATGAGATAGCTGAAAACATACAGCAGCTAAATTGTAAACTGATAAAAGACAGTTGCCTTCAAAGAGTAAGGTGACCAAAGAATATGCCTACTAGGACAGATGCTAGATACTAACTAGCAGGTAAAAAGACTCAGTTCAATTTCTAATCTCTCTAGGCTGAGGGTATACTGCCACATAGACTCTTTGGGAGCTACAAACAGGGAAAATGTACATTCAATTCATAGATCATGGATGTCTCTGGATGCCTACCCTGAAGCAGGACAATGAACTAGATGAAGAAAAATGCATAAAGTCCAAACATTTTCACAAAGGAATAAAAAAAAATCCCTGCAGAGAATTGTTAGACTTTTGCTGATTTTACTTTTTCATGAACGTTTTCCCCCAAAATCCAAAATCCTTACAGCAAATATATTTATAGTACTATGCCACTTTATTCCTAAATTACCTGTGACTGTTTAATTTACCACTGATATAAATGGTCTTATTTAAATTCTCACTACCATTTTATTCAAATAAATCTAAATTTATAATATGGTATAGTTGGGTTGCAGCCATTTCCCCCCCAAAATTTCCAGGTAATGTTTGGTAGATTTTAAACTTGGATTATAATAATTACACTTTCTATTGACCCACCAAATAATTTTGAACAAATACTGATCTCATTCAAATTGTCCTTCAATATTCTGGTCTTTATTATTTTTTGAATTATTTAATTTTGAATGTTGTTCCACCTGTCTCAACTTTAGAATCTATACGATAACATTTTTTTCCTTTACTATTTTATTCTCTCATGTTTAGAGATCACTTGAATCACAAATAAAATATTCTAAATGCCTTCTTAATAATAGTCTTCTAAATATAAAAATATATTAATAAAATTATTTTTTATATAGAACTTTTCTCTTTATGGCAATGAACATAAATGATTGCAATTTCATATACAAAATGTCAATCCAAGTGTAAACATCTTATAAGTTACTTTACCCTATGAATGAATGCTTACAAGTAGATGATCACTGGGGTAAGAAAATATCGCATAATGTGTAACAGTGTGTTACAACCAATAAGAATCCAAATACAGGCTGGGCGCTGTGGTGCATGCCTGTAATCCCAGCACTTTTTGAGAGGCTGAGACAGGAAAATCGCGAGTTCAAAGTCAGCCTCAGCAAGGGCGAGGTGCTAAGCAACTCAGTGAGATCTTGTCTGTAAATAAAATACAAAATCGGGCTAGGGATGTGGCTCAGTGTTCGGGTACCCCTGAGTTCAATCCTTGGTACCAAAAAAAAAAAAATCCAAATAAAAAAATTATTTTAGACTGTATGATTTACCTTAAATTTTTGACATTTCAAAGATGAATTATGCTTTTTAAAATTATTTATCATTTTTTGTCCACAAATATCAAATGGCTACAAAATAATAGTATTCTTGGGTATCTCTATATTGGTATTGGGTGTACACAGGTTACTTACTGATGATGAAATACTTAACTCCTGCTTCAAAAGCCTTATCTGAATAATAATAACACTAACTTATACTTTGGTATTAATTTTTATTTGTTGTCAATTAAACAAACTCAACTAAATATTCTGGAAGATTTGGAAAACACAAGCCTATCCCCATATTATTATTATTATTATTTTTAAATATTTATTTTTTAGTTGTAGGTGGACAGAATATCTTTATTTTTATGTGGTGCTGAGGATCGAACCCAGTGCCTTACGCGTGCTAGGCGAGCACGCTACCACTGCTCCATAACCCCAGCCCCCCCCCCATATTATTCTTAAGGACCACTGAGTGTCCTTTAGTGAATATACATGATTTTGGAGAAAAATCACATGGAACCACAGTCTCTGAGCTGATATTTAATACAAGTCTGTATTGTTATACTAAGGACTAAACAAAAGTTTTTAAATAACTAAAAAGGAAACTGTGCATGTATATTTATAAACTCACATATATCCACCATCACCCATATAATCCACATCATTTAAAACAATTCCAAGCGTACAGGGCCTACCCAATACATAGTGATGTAGCCCAAGAGTCACCAGACTGGCTCAGCAATGTTGCAACAGCTAGCATCTCAGAAGACAAGAAAGGAAAACACAGCATTTGATAGTAATATTTGGGAATCTGCATTTTTCAAACCAATTACTAAAAATAAAATCATTTTATGCATTTCTCCCTTTTCTGTACTTCACAATAGCCCTAATGAAAGTTATCTTTAGTTTCCATTTAAAATACTTACATTGTTATAAAATTATTAGAGATATGCAGCAATACATGAGAAATTCAATTAACCATTTATGGGGGCAGTGTGGACCTTACTTCTTGGCAAGAATAGATTATCATCATGATAATTTAATAAAAATCTCGACTTCCCCTAAAATTTAGGGAAAATTAGCTGTTGTAGTCCAACTTATGCTTTGTTTACATGTCCTTTTTGCTATTTTAAAGTACTTTTAAAACATAAACTTTCAATTTTTCAAAACATATTTTTGCATAGCAAAGGTCTTGCATTTTTCAATATGAAAGGGTAAGATTAAGTTGGTCCCTGAGAGATGTTGTTCTAAGAAACAAAAAATACTAAGAAGTAAAAGAATGATAGCTAAAAGCAATCATAAAGTAGTATGGACTGACTTCTAAAACACACACACACACACACAAATGTTAAGTGGTAAATGTGGAAAATGCTATTATCTGACATTCTACAAAATATTTCATAGAGTTTACCAACTAATTTATGTTTCTGGGTTAATTATATATCACATGTACAATGAGTTTCTAAAAGGATTGCCATGAAACAAACCTAAAACAGTCCTACATTTCTCTTTTAATTAAAAAAAAAAAATGAAAGACTGTTTCAAAACCTCCCCTTTTTTATGCCAGAGTATAACTTCTGAAAGGAATGATTACCTGTTTCTCTGCAAGTGACTTGAAAACTAGCTTAGGTTGTTAGGAATTAACCCAATATGTGACCTTGTTCCAACTTCCCACAGTACCTGTTCACTGCATTTAGTACTTAGTGGAAATAAGTATACAAAGATTTGAAGTAAAGTCTTGTTCAAGGTCATGAGAAAGTTAAAGAAATTCAGACTGTATATAAAAGTTGCTTTTTATTCTCCAATGTCTTCTGAAGAAATCTCATGAAGATTTTTTTCCACCGGTTTCAACTGAAACAAGGAAATCACTAGAAAAAGGGAGCTAGGTCAGAGCCCCTGTGGACTGGTGGGCGCACAGGCCAAGGCCCAGGGTGACCTTCAGAGACCTCAGTGGGAGCCCAGCCAAGGTCAGGCCCGAGACTGCTACCCCTCAATCCACTGACCCACAGGGGAACTCAGACCCAAGGGAAGGACTGCCTCCTGGGATCCCTGTGGGAGACCAGGCCTAAGTGAGGGCTAGACTGTCCCCAGTTCCATGCCAGAGCCCCTGCTGACCTGCAGGAGCACAGGACAAGGACCAGGACCACTTTCAGGGACCTCCATGGGAGCCCAGGCAAGGTCAAACCCGAGATTGCCACTCACCAATTTGCCAACACACAGGGGAACCCAGACCCAAGCAAAGGACTGCCTCCAGCAACCCCTGCGGCTGAGGCCCTGGATCGCCTACAGTTCAGTGCCAGAGCCCCTGCAGATCCACGGGAGCCCAGGCCCAGGGCCAGACCCACCACCTGGAATCCCTGAGGAAGTCTAAGCCAAGATCAGCCTAGGACTGCCCTCATAGATCTGTGTGAGAGTCCAGGCCCAGGACCACCCCTGCACAGAGTGGGGATCCAAGCTGCTGCTCCCTTCCTGTATCCATCTTGTACACTGCAGCCATTCCCATAGTTCTTCCCATGTAGTAGCCTCTACTTTGGGAGGACAGAAAGGGCCTGGAGGCAGCGACCCACCAAAATGCTACGTCTCTGATTAATCAGCCCAAAGCCATCGTAAGTCCCATCCTTTTAGCCCCATCTCTGAAAGTATTTGCATTCATCTTGGGCCACCCCCACTACCATCTTGAGTTACCTCCACTACCGCCACCACCATCTGTAGTGGCAGTAGTGTCCATCATGGGGACACTTGAGGGGATTAGAAGTGAACCTCAAGATGAGATACAGGTAATCTGTAGTGTCACTACAAGATTATAGGATAGAAACCACAATACCTCAGATCAGCATTGCAAGAAAGGAAGATACAAAATCAACATGAGAAAACAAGAGGAAAAAGTGCCCCAAATAAACCAAGGTACTATAATAATAGAATCCATTGACAGCACAGTTGATGAAATGTCAGAGAAAGAATTCAGAATGTATGTAATTAAAATGATCTGCAAATTAAAGAATGACTTGAGCAAGCAAATACAGGCAAATATTGATCACTCCAACAAGAAATAAGAGCAAATAAAGGCAACCATCAATCACACCAACAAAGAGATAAGGGAGCAAATACAGGTAGCAAAAAATTACTTTAAGAAAGAGAGAGAGATTGTGAAAAAAAATCAGAAATTCTTGAAATGAAGGACAAAAAAAAACAAATAAAAAACTTAATAGAAAGCATCACCAGCAGACTAGATCACTTGGAAGACAGAACTTCAGATAATGAAGACAAAATATATAATCTTAAAAATATAGTTGATTACATAGTGAGGATGGTAAGAAACCATGAACAGAACATCCAAGAATTATAAGATAGCATCAAAAGACTAAATCTAAGATTTATCAGGACAGAAGAAAGCACAGAATTTCAAACCAAAGGAATGCACAATCTCTTCAATGAAATAATATCAGAAAACTTCCCAAACATGAAAAATGGAAGGAAAATCAAATACAAGAGGCAATTATCAAGAATACAAACAACAATAAATTTTGGTGAGGATGTGGGGGAAAAGGCACACTCATACATTGCTGGTGGGACTGAAAATTGGTACAACCAATCTGGAAAGCAGTACGGAGATTCCTTAAAAAACTTGGAATGGAACCACCATTTGACCGAGCTATCCCACTCCTTGGTCTATACCCAGAAGACTTAACAACAGCATACTACAGTGACGCAGCCACTTCAATGTTTATAGCAGCTCAATTCACAATAGCTAAACTGTGGAACCAACCAAATGCCCTTCAATAGATGAATGGATAAAGGAACTATGGTATATATACACAAATATATTACTCAGCAATAAAAGAGAATAAAATTATGGCATTTGCAGGTAGATGGATGGAGTTGGAGAATATCATGCTAAGCAAAGTAAGCCAATCCCAAAAAACCAAATGCCTAATGTTCTCTCTGATAAGTGGATGCTGATCCATAATGATGGAGGGGACATGAGAAGAATGGAGGAATTTTGGTCAAAGGGGAGGGAGGGGGGAGAGGGCATGGGGGCAGGAAAGATGGTGGAATAAGATGGACATCATAGGCCTAGCTTCATGTATGACTGCACATATGGTGTAACTCTATATTGTGTACAACCAGAGAAATGAAAAAGTTGTGTTCCATCTGTGTACAATGAATCAAAATGCATTCTGCTACCATGTATACCTAACTAGAATAAATTAAATTTTAAAAAGGAAAAGGAAGGTAATGAAGGGTTATGGAAGAAGCTGTGTGTCAGGTGAACAAAGCTTATAGACATTCTGGAAAGTGTTGTCAATCATTGGTGTGCAGTGACTGATTTTGCACTTGAGACCTATGAAGAATTTGCTCACTTCTAAGGGCTATATTAAGATATAAAAAATAGTGCAATCAACAAAGTCAGTTTATTTCATTTTCTTTATGCAATTAGTAAAAAATAGCTGTTACAAGAGAGAAAGCACATGGAAAACCCAGTGGCTTAATTTGGAATTCAGTACTATGAAATAGATAAAGGAAGCATTTGTCATCATCTGCAGAGTGGCTCAAGTATCCAAGAAATTAAAGGTAATACTAAGTGTTAAATATAGACCACATGGGGTTAATCCTAGTTGTGTTCACACAAGTTCAAACTTAGATTAAAAACAAAAATTCTAGTCAACATTCTGAATACTCATTTCCAGACAAAACAGAACATATTTCTAGGAATGCCTGTGGAAACATTCTTCTCATTCTAAATAAATCTAAGTATGCAATCAAAATTTTCACTCTATTTGAATGATGCCATGCAGACTGACACAGCTTCTTTCCTTTCATAATTTCTTTTTCAATTTAGGACAAACTCACAGTAGCAATGTTCTGATTTGAAAGAGAAGAAGGCAAATGAAAACTAGAGGAAATGGAATCAGACAACTTAAATATCAGGAGTGTGAAAAGAAGACAGATCAAAGAAGGGGTATAAGAAAGGCAAATTGAAATGGAAGAAAGAGATTCAATACCCTATAAGTGCTCCCAAACCAGTCATGGGTGTCTTAGAACAAGGGGGAAGGAGGTGAGCCCTCTTGAGACTCAAAACCAGCCAAGCCATTGCTTTTACCCCCTGTTTTGTTGACTAAGGCCAAAGCAAAGTCTAACGCTCACTGATCAGTGATGGGCAGACTCTTCCTTTTAGTGAAAGGACTTGAAAAGACACACCATGATGAACTTGATGTCAGGGAGGAGTGAGGAATGGGGCCTTTTGTGTCATTAACCTGCTATATGGATTATCTAGCCAAAAAGCGAGATGTCAAACTGTATATAAATCTAGTAAAGTTTTACTCCCTTATAGTTAAAAATAAATTTAAATAACAATTCTAATATTTTCTTTCTGGAGCCCTTGGATCCACTTATACATTCTGTTTTTAATAAGTTAAATTGTCTTAAAGAGTTTACTAATCAAACAGAAAACAAAAAAGAAAAGGAACTGACAGAACTTCTGATTTGCAGGCAAATATTATTTACTAGAAAAGATATTGTCCTGAAAATATCACTTTAAGCTTAAGGATCATGAAAAGCACTTTTAACCATGTTTCTATTTACAACGATACTGATTACTATTATGAGAAATGAAGACAATATTCTCACCATTTTTCACACTTTCTCTTCTACTGCCTATTACTGGTGAGTTGTATTTTTTTAATATATGCTTTTTATAATGTTCATGTCTAAAACTCTCATACTCTCTTCTGTAATCATAATATGCATAATTGTTTAGTATTGTTCTGAATTTCAAATGAATTCTGAGCTTGCAACCAGGTCTTTAACCCTAATGCCTCGAGTCTTAAACTCCATTTAAATTTATTTATTTTTCTGGCTGAATTTTATCAAAAAGTTTTTTGTTTTAACGCAAGAAGTAAATAATTGACTCTTGAACAATGTTGGGGCAATCAGTGCCAACGCCTATACAGTGAAAAATCCTCAATTTCAATTCCCCTAAAACTTACATCCTAATCACCTGTTGTGGATTGTAAACTTACTGAAAACACACACAAAGTCAATTAGAGCTTTATTTTTAGATTTATGTTAGTTAATTAATTAATTTACTTATGTATTTATTGCTGTGCTGAGGACTGAATCCAGAGTCTTCTGCATGTAAGAATAGTGCTCTACCACAGAACTACATGCCTAGCCCCAAACACATTATATATGTTATAGGTCGTATATACAGTGAAAAATACACAAGAATTACTAGAGATCACTTTTTATTGAGTCACACTTCTTATGCAGAGATGCCCTGGTGTCACATAGCATTTTAAACAGATACTCCCAACACTTGAGCTTACTACAATAGCAATAGGAGACACCTACGAAATCATTACAGTGGTATAATATGTACTGTAGTTAATACATGCAGTTATGACTTAATTCTGCATCTTTATATTTGCTTACATTTCTCTGGACAATAAATGGCTTCATTTTTGTGTTTGTGTGAAGAAATTTTGATAAATTTTAACTTTATAACTGTGTGCATTTATGAATTCATGACATAGCTTTTTCTTTAAATTTTTTTTCTTTCTAGGCTATACAGTTTGCGAGTTTTTTTCAAGTTGCCACACATCTAAAAAACAAAAACAAAACAAAAAAGCTAAACTTAAATGAACCCACACAATTCAAAGCCGTGTTCAAGAGTTAGTTGTACATGGATGTGTTTTATTACCTGAATTCTTTCCTGGTTGAAAATGTATGTCTGTTATCTTAGTATCAAAATTAAAAATAGAGTGTATGTAATATTCTTGAGTCACAATTTCTCTGAATTTTATTGGTATTTATAATCATCTAACTTTGAAGAGAATTTGGAAAAGCTGACAGCAGATTCAGTTGCTGTAGTTTGTTTTTTTGGATAAATATTTTTCTAATTTCACTTTTGTATAAGTGAAGTAAGTTACTATAATTCCAAACTACTTTTTATAGCATGGAAATCTGTCTGCCCCACTTTTTATCCTGCATAACTTTTTGGCAATGCATTCATATTCCATTCTAAGACCTGATAGAGTCATAAAGAACCAGATCACAAGTGGGCTAGGATTTGAGCTGGAATCTCCATATAATATTCAAAAGCAAGATGGAGGAAGTATTTATAGTTATGACTTATTTATAGAATCTATATTTCAAATGTATACCTATCATCTAGTAATAGATAACGGGATATATTTTAGCTAATGTCTGTCAATATCTATGTCATTAATCTAAATAAGCATAGTGAATCTGGATTACCTTCATCAACCCCTCGAACTTAATGGTAATATCCTCTCCCTAACAATCTATATTTTATTTAACATGCTCAATTTACTTGCCAAGATAAAGATTAAAATACTGCTGTTTTTAGATATTTCTCTATGAGAGCACATATAATATCACATGGCCTGCTCAAAAAATATGCCTCATGGTTTCTATTTGAAACTTGTGAGAATCAATTTGACAGCACTAAAACGTGTATGTTTGGCAATATAGTAGACCTGATATAGAAAGAAACCTACTTTAATGCATGAAAGTAAATGATACATAAAATATAAGAAGTAGTTTGTATTAAGAGAGTAAAGTAAGGAGAAATAAGGATCTAAATCCAGAAATTTCACAGGAGTAATGGAAAATCAGAGCTTTCACCTTCCCTAGGGGCATTTGTGCTCTGCAGTGGCCCACCACTTGGGTTCCAAAGTGTTCCCTGGATGGAGGGAGAGGGAGCAAGCTGAGGACTGAGAGCAGTTGGAAACACCCATGTAAAAGCCGGGCCACAAAAGATGGCACGTCAGAAAATGCATGCTAACAAGGGATGGTTTCCTGTTTGTTTGTCTACAGATGACAAGGAAGGGAAAAAAAATAAAGTCTCATTGAAGAATTACTCATCTAAAAAACTCATATTAATATGGGTTTGAGGTTCTAATTCAAACCTACATTGAAGATTTTCAAGATCAGGCTCAAAGAATTGCCACAGACAAAATAGCTCAAATCATGAGCCCACAAAAAATACACAAAAAGAAATGAGAAAACAAACCATGCTTAATAATATAGAGAAGCTACAAACAATAGCATCAGATATACAAAGCCTACAGAGATTGAAAGATTATTTGTAGAACATTAAAATGGGTGCAATAATAAAAGAATGGAAAGTTTAACAAATATACAACAGACTATTAAATATGACCAGGTACTCATGCATGCCCACACATGCACATACATGCACACAGATGCATATTTAGATACAAAAGAAAATGTTGCAGAGAAATTTAAAACCTTAACAGATGCTTCTGGCATTGGAAGATAAATTTCTTTCAAACTATTCTTCTGATCAAAACAACTAAAAAGTAGAGACAATATCTATGTAGATCTGTTTAAAAGCATCAACATGATAAGGAGGCAAGAAGAATGTGAGTGGCTAAAATCTGAGGAAAGAAAAAAGAACATAGACAGGTCAGATGTGTGGTTCATTTGTTCCCATTGAGGCATTTGCAGATATGAAAGCCCCTGCAGAGTGGTTGACAAGCTGAACAGAGCTTTATAAATTTCATAGTGCTGGGGACACAAAAATTGCACTTTAGCATGTCCCTAGAAGGAGGGGTTCTTAAATCTCAGGATTTTACCTGAAATTGTGGAAAGGCTATACCCAAGTAGATCAATATGCACAAAAAGAAATGAAGCCCAATCTCAACTGGCAATTTACTTCTACCTAAGGACAAGAAAGACACAGAGGTAAATATCCTCTAGAGGAAGAGAACATGAGTCAGAGATTCAAATTATGCTGAAAGTTTTCATACAAATGCCCAGTATTCAACCCCAAATAACCAAGATTGCTAAATAAGAACTCAAAAAATTAAAAGGAAAAATAGAAGTATATGAAAAGTATAGGGAGTCTAGGTATTGAGGTTGAGAGAACTAGATCTTGTGATAACAATTACTAATGTATTTGGGAAATTAGATGAATAAATGGGGAATTTCAGTAAGTAAGTATAAAAGCAAAATCTGAAATTCAACATTTGTAAAATTCAAGAACTTATTATGACTAAGTGGCTGGTTTTGTCTATAAAATAGAAACAATTTAGGAAAGAATAAGTGATAGAGAGTAGGGAGTCATTAGAAAATATTTAGTCTGAAGCATAGGAACACAAAATATGAAAGAAACAGTAAAGGATAGAGAAACCTATGAGACATGGTACAAAATCTAATGTATTATTGGAGTCCAACAAGAAAAAGCATGAGAGAATGTAGTAGGAGAACTTGTGAAGTGACCATAACCAAGATTTACTCAAAACTGTTAAAAGATATCAAAGGATAAATTCCAAGGATCATTAAACCCCAATAAGATAGATATAAATAAGTCGCACTGAGACATGAACCTAGGTAAAAATTTCCTCAAATTTGTAAATAAATTATACATGTACATTACCATCAAACTGAATCAATTGAAAGAATATGTGTGGCTTCAACTCTTTAAAAATCAATGTAATCCACTGCATTTTTAGAAAAATTTACACATATGTAAAATTTACCAAAATACTTAGTCAAATTCAATGTTTATGAAAATATGGAAGAGAAGGCAATTTTCTTAATTAGATATAAAGCATCTATGAAACATGTGTATCACACCAAATGATAAAATTTTGAAATCTTTCCTTTGAGATCAGTAATGATGTATTTTACCATTTTAACATTGTATTGGACATCCTACACTGCACAATAATACAAGAAAAAAAATTCAAGGTGCAGAATTTGAAAGAAAGCAATGCAACTGTCAGTGTAGATGATTTGATTACAGCCATGGAACAATCCAAAATAATTTTTAACAACTTTCAGAATTATGACAATTCATAACCTACTAATGATGAGCTAATAGGAAATTTAGCAAAGTCACTAAATCTAAGGTCACTATTTGCTGATCAATTTTATTTCTATTTGCCAGCAATAAACAATCAAAAGGTAAGAGATCATAAAATAACACAAACTGAACAGTATCAAGTAACATATGATAGTTGAGAATACATCTAATGAAAGACAGCTATATCTCTACAAAGAAAACTAAAAAAAAAAATTAAAATTAAAAACTACTACGGGGAAGGAAAACTCAATCTTTGAAAGTCATTTTTTTTTACAAATTGCTTTGTAGACTCAAATGACTTTATTTTCAAAACTCCGGCAGGGAAACATTTGGAAAGTGACAACCTGACTTACTGAAAGAGGAAAGAATAGTCAAGACTATCTGGAATAAAAGGGAAAGCCTCAAGGAAGTATTCTTGAAGATATAAGACTTACCATCAAGTTTTAGTAATTAAGGCAATGTGACATCCAAGCAAAGTAAATAAATAATCAGCCGGACACGGTGGCACAAGCCTGTAATCCCAGCACTTAGGGAGGCTGAGACAGGAGAATCGCGAGTTCAAAGCCAGCCTCAGCAATGGCAAGGCACTAAGCAACTCAGTGAGACCCTGTCTCTACATAAAACACAAAATAGGGCTGGGGATGTGGCTCAGTGGTCGAGTGCCCCTGAGTTCAATCTCCAGTGCCAAATAAATAAACAAAGGAACAAACTGAAGGATCCAGAAACAGACTGGCAAACACAAGGCCAGCTGAATCATGATGAGATGACAGTTGGATGTTATGGAAGGAATGGAGTCTCTCCAACAAATGGTGCTGGATAAATTGAAAAAAAATAAAAAGGAACTGTATATTACACCACAACAAATTTAATTTCAGATAGGTTGTAGGTCTATATGGAATAGATGACACAATAAAACTTTTAGAAGAAAACACATTCAACATATTCATAAATGAGATACAATCAACAAATTTTGTTATCAGATGTAAAAACACTAACAGAGTACCGGTTTCAAGTGTGTGGTCATGTTTGCAGCATTGGCAACCTGCAAAGATACTTGTGAGCTTTTGTTTAAGTTATGCTGTAATAACAATGTCTGAGAAAAGCTCTACAGCAAATTTTAAACCTAGCATTGGACCTTAATTGTGTTCCTTTCAAACTTATGAATAATACAAGGATGCTCACTATCAACACTTCACCACAACACTACATAAGTGGACCTAAAAGAAGAATAAGAAAAACATTATAGAACTTGAAAATATGCAAACAATCTGTAATATTTTGAAGATAATTTAATTGATATATATATAAAATATAGAAAAATTTTTAAAAAACACTTAGACCTAAAATATGATTAATAAGAAAGTGCAAGTTTTCTTTATATAGGATTAAAAATGTAATGAATATTTCATACAATAGCTGAAAACAATTGTGAAATAAATTTTGAACTTTGTCATTCTTAAGAGCAAAGAGATTTAGTACTCAGAATTTAAAGTGTGTGGAAACCTTGATCTAAATTGTAAATATATGTATATATGTATATAATTTTTACAGGTATATAAATTATACTATACATTTATATACATGTGTCAGAATAACTGGATACATGGTGAACATGTCTGATAATTAATATGCAAATTAGTACTGGTATTTAAAAAGCTAAATCAAAATGCAATTCCAAATGGAATTTCAACAGTTTGTTTTATGGAATTTGATAGTAATTCTAAAATGTAGAAGAGTAAATATCAAGACAATTCTAAGACTCCGATATTAAAAGAATAATGAAACTTCCCATATATAAGGCAAGATTTAAAGAAAAAAATTATAGTAATTAAGATAATGTGGTAAGAGAAATGGATAAATTAATGGATAAATAAGCAATGGAATAGACTAGAAATGTAAGAAACAGACCCAGAATAAAACTGCTGTGCCACAATTGCAATTCTCCCTAAGAAAAAGACCAACAATCCACAGGTGAATACAATGCACTCTAGCAATTGGTAACATGAAACTTACAATTAAAAGTTTCAATTAAAAATAATAGGCATGAAAAAAGAAGGAATGTGTGACTAAATTCCGGGAGGGAATTAAAAGGTGCTTAATTTTAAAAGACTTGGGAATCAGAGATAATGAAATTAACAGAAAAGGACATCCAAATGGCAACTGTATTACTCAGCAATTAAAAGAAATGAACAACTAATACATACAATAACAATAACGAATGTCCAAAGCATTATGCTAAGTGAAAGAACTCACACACATAAAATTTCACACTTCATTATCCCGTATCCATAAAATGCCAGAAAATGCAAAATTATAGGAACAGAAAACAGATCAGAGGATGCCAAGGGATATGAGAGATTTCCTGCAAGGTTGCAGGATGAAGTGATTTAAAGTGTGCTTTATTATGGTAGAGGTTATATGACCTAACTATTCCTAATTTTTGAAAATATACCTTGATTGTGGTAGTAGTTACATGAATATATACATTTGTCAAAACATATTGAAGTGAACATATTAAAAGGATAAAATTGCATATGATTTCTATTTTCCATGAACTTGAATTTTTTACAAAAAATATAACTGAGTAAAAGATAAGGAAAATACAAATAAATAGGAAATCAGGAACAAAATATTAAAAACAAAAACTCAAGCAAAGGATGTATAGTACATAAGACACTGTAGAACAAATGATCAGAGAAAGACAAAACAGCAATAGAAACCACTCAAAATGAAACACGGACAGACAAAGTACAAAAAAAAAATTAGCAAAGCTTCATTGATCTGGAAGACAATATTAAACTCTCTAAAATGCATGGCATTAGAATCCTAGAAGGATCAGAGAAAAGGAGAATATGAAAATATATTTGAAGAAATAATGGGGCTTCTAGCTTATGCTTAGGTTGTTGACTTCTGGAAAGAGCATTGCTTTGGTCCTAACAATGAAAGAAAGCCAAATAATGTACTCCTCCCTAAAAAATAGCTTCCTGAATGTAATAGAGCACTGAAATTACACAAAACCAATTAGCCTAAAATCTAAGAAAAGGCAGTCACCTCCAAGAAGATGTGGGGAGAATACAGGAGGACTATGATCCACCATACAGGTCTGCAAACTAAAATCTTAGCACGGTACAAAAGGTCCAATGTGGGTGAAAGTGAGAGGGTAGAATTCCTGAAATCAAGACAGGAGTGGAGTTTGCATCTCTTCTAGGCTTTTTCTCAAACTTTCACACAGTACAAAATCAGGGCAGGGCAGCAATGAAAACAAGTAACTCAAGGACCTGCCCAGGTCCTTCTTCTCCGAGACACAATGGCCTTAGGATTACAAGGGAAGGACAGAAAAGGCTGTCATCTCTAGGGCACTGTGAAGACTCATTGCAGTTGATGGAAAAAAAAGGAGAAAATATCCTCTACCTTGAAAGGACAGACAACTGTCCTGGTCCTACACCAGTAAAAACCATTGCCAACAGGACTATAATCCAAAGTTTAAGAGACATTCTACAGGAGAAAGGAAAACAATATCTGGTGAGAGCTTGAATCTACATTCATGGTCCAAAAATGGTAAATTATTTTACATTCTACAGGCTGAATGGATTCTGTTTGCAAGTTCTCAGCCTTGGCATTTGTAGGAAGAAAGGAGCCACACACAATGTCTTAGTCTGTTCAGCCTGCTATAAGACAAATATTATAGACTGCATAGCTTATAAACAGCAAAACATATTTCTTGCAAATCTAAATACTGGGAAGTCTACGATCAAAGTGTATGCAAGTTTGGTGTCTGATGAGGGCTATCCCCTGGCTCACAGATGTTATTTTCCTATATTCTCATGTGGCCAAAAGGGCTAGAAGTCACTCTCAGTGCTCTTTTATAAGGCACTAATTCTATTACTTCTCAAAGGTCCCACTACCTAATACTGTCAGCTTGAGGTCAGGGTTTCTGCATACAATTTATAGAGGGACACATTCAGATCATAAAGTATGAAAATTTATGTATGCCATGAAACTTTATTCATAAAACAGGCAACATAGCTGGGCGCAGTGGCACAAGCCTGTAATCCCAGCACTTAGGGAGGCTGAGACAGGAGAATCGCGAGTTCAAAGCCAGCCTCAGCAACGGCCAGGTGCTAAGCAACTCAGTGAAACTCTGTCTCTACATAAAAACACAAAATAGGGCTGGGGATGTGGCTCAGTGGTCAAGTGCCCCTGAATTCAATCTCCAGTACCAAAAAAATAAAAAATAAAATAAAACAGGCAATATGTCATTGTGTCCCAACCTCTCTCCTGCTCAAATGGAAGTGAGTGACAGAAATGGTAAAAAGGCTGGTTAATAATTTTTTAAAAAAATATTTTTTCTTAAAATGTTTTAAAAATTAAACACTTAGAGCAACCCCAGCCCGCCAAACAGAGGAGGAGAAAAGTGACCACACTGTGAGCCACCACCAACTACTGTGTGGTTCTCCCAGCCAGCTTCCATCAAGAGACAATAGCCAGAATCAGTAAGACCATCATCAAGGTCCCTGCAGTTCTGGTTACAGCAGAGGTAGCCCTACTAACCTACTTTTCTTGATTCTTCTTTCACTTTTTCTATGATCTAATACCTCTACATTCTCACCTTCTACCTCATAAACCCCACATCCTATACCCCATTCCCCTCTTTGTCCACCATTAGAAAATGTAGACCCTTATGCAAACCTACTATTTATATTGTAGATACTAATTTATAACATAATTTGTTTATTGTGACAAAACTGTAATTGTCTAAATAGGAGCTATTTGGTTTAAGGCTGCATATTATTTGCATTGGATGCTGTAAATATTGATCTTCCCCTTAAAGGCAAGGTATTGGTAACTTACAGGGACACTACAAGATTATAAGGTAGAAACTATATAGGTTCGCACTCCTAGAGAAGAAGACACATGAACAACATGAAAAAAACAAGGGAAGAAACCAAGATGCTACAATATTAGAATCCATTGATAGCACAGTAGATGAAATCTCAGAGAAGGAGTTCAAAATGAACATAATTAAAATGATATGCAAATCAAAGAATGACATAAGAGAGCAAATACAGGCAACAATTGATCACTCTGACAAATAGATAAGAGAGTAAATAGACATAACAAAAGATTACTTCAAGAATGAGAAATTCTGGGGGGGAAAACCCCAAACAAATAGAAATCCTTGAAATGAAGGAAACAATGAACCAAATACAAAATTCAATAGGAAGCCTCACCAACAGACTAGATCAATTGGAAGACAGAACCTCACAAAATGAAGACAAAATATGTAATCTTGAAAATAAAGTTGACCATACAGTGAAGATGGTAAGAAACCATGAACAGAACATATACCAAGCTCTGAAAGAAAATGGATATCAACCAAAAATCTTATATCCAGCAAAATTAAGCTTGATGAACAAATAAGAATTTATGGTGAGAAAGCCTGCACTACAGAGCATTCTCAGCAAAATATTACGTGAGGAGAAAATGAAAAACAACAATAAAAGTCAACAATGGGAGAAACTACACTAAAGGAAAAGCCAATCAAAGGAGAAACCAAGTCAAGATAAAAACCAATAAGAAACCAAAATGACCAGGATTACCAATGATATTTCAATAATAACCCTGAATGTGAATGGCCTAAACTCATCAATTAAAAGACATAGACTGGCAGATTGTATTTAAAAAAAAGAACCAACAATATGCTGCCTTCAAGAGACTCATCTCATAGGAAAAGACATCCACAGGCTGAAGGTGAAAAAATGGAAAAAAACATATCACTTACGTGGATCATGTAAACAAGCAGGGGTTTCCATCCTCATATTAGATAAGCTGGACTTCAAGCCAAAGTTAGTCAGAAGGGATGAAGAAGAACATTTCATACTTCTTAAGGGAATCATACATCAACTAGACATAATAATCATAAGTATTTATGTTCCAAACAACAGAGCATCTATGTACATCAAACAAACCCTTCTCAATTTCAGGAATCAAATAGACTATAACACAATAATACTGGGTAACATTAACACACCTCTCTCACCACCAGATAGATCTTCCAAACAAAAACTAAACAAAGAAATTATATAATAATAATACAATCAATAATTTAGACTTAACAGACATATAGAATATTTCATCCATCAACAAGACAAATACATGTTTTTTTCTCAGCAGCACATGGATCTTTCTCTAAAATAGCCCATATGTTATGCCACAAAGTAAGTCTTAGAAAATACAAAAAAATAGATAGTACCCTACATTCTATCAGACTATAACAGAATGAAATTAGAAATCAATGATAAAATTAAAAATAGAAGCTACTCCAACACCTGCAGACTAAATAATATGCTACTAAATGACACATGAATAACAGAAGACATCGTGGAGGAGATTAAAAAAATTATTAGAGGTAAATGAGAACTCCAATAGAACCATATCAAAATATCTGGGACACTATGAAGGCAGTGCTAAGAGAAAATTTCATTGCATTGAGCTTATTCATTAAAAGAAAAAGTCAACCAATAAATGACCTGACATTACAACTCAAAGCCCTAGAAAAAGAAAACAAATCAACACCAAAAGTAGCAGAAGAGAGGAAATAATTAAAATCAGAGCTTAAATCAATGAAATTGAAACAAAAGAAACAATTCAAAAAAATTGACAAAACAAAAAGCTGGTTCTTTGAAAGAATAAATAAAATTGATGAACACTTAGCCACCCTAATGAAAAGGAGACAGAAAATTCAAATTTCTAAATTTGTGATGAAAAAGGAAGTATCATGACAGACACTATTGAAATACATAAGATAATTTGAAACTATTTTGAAAATTTATACTCCAATAAAATAAAACATATTGAAGACACTGACAAATTTCTAGAGGCATATGATCTGCCCAAACTGAATCAGGAAAACATACATGATTTAAACAGATCAATTTCAAGCAATGAAATTGAAGACGTTATCAAAAGCCTACCAACCCAGAAAAGCCCAGGACCAGATGGATTCTCAGACAAACTCTACAAGACCTTCAGAGAAGAATTAATACTAATACTCCTCAAATTATTCTATGAAATAGAAATGGAGGAAACTCTTCCAAATCCATTCTATGAAGCTATTAGTATCACCCTGATACCAAAACCAGACAAGGACACATCAAGGAAAGAAAACTTCAGACCAATATCCCTGACAAACATAGATGCAATAATTCTCAATAAAAATCTGGAAAATTGCATACAAAAACATATTAAAAAGACAGTGCACCACGATCAAGTGGAGTTCATCCCAGGGATGCAAGGTTGGTTCAATGTATAGAAATTAATAAACATAATACATCACATCAATAGACTTAAAGACAAGAATCATGATTATCTCAATAGATGCAGAAAAAGTATTTGATAAACTGAAGCACCTCTTCATGTTCTAAACAATAGAAAAACTAGAGATACTAAGAACATACTTCAACATTGTAAAAGCTGTCCATGCTAAGGCCAAGGCTAATATTATTTTAAATGGAGAAAAATTGAAATCATTCTAATAACAGGAACAAGACAGGGATGCCCTCTTTCACCACTTCTATTCAACATAGTCCTTGAAACTCTAGCTAGAGCAATCAGACAGATGAAAGAAATTAAAGGGATAAGCATAGGAAAAGAATAACTCTGTCACTATTTGCAGATGACATGATTGTATATGTAGAAGATCAAAAACATTTCAGCAGAAAACTTCAGAATTAATAAATAAATTCAGCAAAGTAGCAGAATATAAAAATCAATACCCATAAATTGAATGCATTTCTATACATCAGTGATGAATTCTCTGAAAGAGAAATTAGGAAAACTATCCCATTCACAATAGCCTAAAAAATAATACTTGAAAATCAATTTAACAAAAGAAGTGAAAAATCTCTACAATGAAAACTACAGCACACTAAAGAAAGAAATTGAAGATGATCTTAGAAGATGGAAAAATCTCCCATGCTCTCAGATAGGCAGAATAAATATTGCCAACATGGCCATACTACCCAAAGCACTATACAGATTCAGTGCAATTCCAATTAAAATCCCAACATCATTCCTTATAGAAAAAGCAATCATAAAATTCATTTGGAAAAATAAGAGGCCCAGAAAAACCAAAGCAATCTTCAGCAAGAAGAGTGAAGCAGGAGGCATCACAATACCAGACCTTAAACTATACTACAAAGCAATAGTAACAAAAATAGCATGGTATTGGTACCAAAATAGACATGTAGACCAATGGTACAGAATAGAAGACACAGAGACAAACCCACATAAATATGGTTATCTCACACTAGACAAAGGCACCAAAAACACTTTGGAGAAAAGATTCCCTCTTCAATAAATTGTGCTGGGGAAACTGGAAATCCATATGTAGCAAAACGAAATTAAATTTCTATCTCTCACCCTGCATAAAAATCAACTCAAAGTGGAGCAAAGACTTAGACAATAGAACAGAGACCTTGCACCTAATAGAAGAAAAATTAGGCCCAATTCTTCATCACATTGGCTGAGGAAATGACTTCATTAACAAGACTCCTAAAGCACAAGAAGTAAAATCAAGAATCAATAAATGGGATGGATTCAAACTTCAGAAAAGGAAACAATAATGTGTTAAGAGAGCCTACAGAATGGGAAAAAATCTTTACTACACACATCCTAGATAGAGCACTAATCTTCAGGATATATAAAGAACTCAAAAGAATTAACACCAAGAAAACAAATAACCCAATCAATAAATGGAATAAGGAACTGAACAGACACTTCTCAGAAGAAGAAATACAATCAATAAAAAAGCTTATGAAAAAACGTTCATCATCTTTAGCAATTAGAAAAATGCAAATCAAAACTACTCTAAAAATTTATCTCACTCCAGTCAAAATGGCAATTATCAAGAATACAAGCAATAATAAGTGTTGGCAAGGATGTGGGGAAAAAGGTACACTCATACATTGCTGGTGGCAGTGCAATATGATGCAACCACTATGGAAAGCAATATGGAGATATCTCAGAAAATTTGGAATGAAACCACCATTTGACCCAGCTACCCCACTCCTTCTATACCCAAAGGACTTAAAATCAGCATACTACAATGACACAGCCACATCAATGTTTATAGCAGCTGATTTCACAATAGCTAAACTGTGGAACCAACCTAGTTGCCCTTCAACAGATGAATGGATAAAGAAACTGTGGTATATGTACACAATGGAATATTACTCAGCATTAAAGAAGAAAGAATTTTAGCATTTGCAAGTAAATGGATGGAACTAGAGTATATCATGCTAAGTGAAATAAACCAATCCCCCTAAACCCAAAGTAAAATATTTTCTCTGATAAGCAGATGCTAATTCATGGTGGGGAAGCGTGGGGTAGGGAAGAATGAAAGAACTTTGGTTTGTGTAGAGGGGAGTGAGGAGAGGGATGGGGCTGTGGGTATAGGAAATTAAACCTCTCTCTCTCACCCGGCACAAAAATCAACTCAAAGTGGAGCAAAGACTTAGACACTAGAACAGAGACCTTGAGCCTAATAGAAGACAAAGTGGGCCCAAATCTTCATCATATTGGAATAGAATAAGACAGACATTATCACCCTATATATATGTATGATAACACTGCTGGTGTGACTCTGCACCGTGTACAGCCAGAAGAATGAGAAGTTGTGCTCCATTTGTGTATAACATGTCAAAATGCATTCTACTGTAAAATAAATAAATTAAAAAAAATAAAAATAAAAGACTTTAAGCACTACTTCTTTAGCACAACTTCGTAATGAAGTAAGAGACCTTAGATTAATATGTTCTTCTGTGCAAATAAAATAGAAATCGTAGAAAAATTAATCCAAAACAAAGTTTTAAAAAAAAGGAAGGGGAAGTGAAAGAGGAAAAGGATATAAAAAACAGTTGGAACAAATAGAAAATAAGTTGCAAAAGAATAAACTTACCCTACCATATCAAAAACCCCACAAAATTTTAAGTATTTAAGATAGAGATGGCCTAGACAGACCAATTAAAAAGCAGATTATCAGATTAGTTTAAAATCTAGGCCTCGATATATGCTAGAAGTGCATCTTAAATATAAAAACAGATGGGTTAGAAGTAAAGGAATGAAAAATGGTACAATGTGTAAACATGAAGAAGAAAGCAGGAGTGACTATATAAATATCAGACAAAGTAGACAAGGAGTATTGCCAGAGATAAAGAGGCCTGCAGTTTATGACAGGTTTCTGAACATTCTTCTTGTCTTATCAGGACTGGCTGCTTTTTAGTATTTTAATATTTTCTTTTTTACCAGTTTTTAGCAACATTTGATAAGTGCCATGGTATAATTTTCTTTGGAAATAAAAATGGCCAATTCAGAAAAAAAAAAAATCTTATATGTGTGCACCTAAAAGAACACCAAAATATATGAATTATAACCAACAGAACCAAAAGGAGGCATCAATATATATGATATTTTTAAAAGAATGTGATAAGTGTGTAAATGAAAAGAATCTAAAAGAATACAGAGAGGGCAAGGGATACAAAACACGCGAATGAGACTATCAAACAAATTTACTGAATTGACATAAACCTTCACCTAATTACACATCTTTTTGAATGTACATTCAGTGGATTTCAGCACTCACAAAATTGTACAGCTATCGCCACTAATTCCAGAACATTTCCAGCACCCTCAAAAGAAACCAGTAGCAGTCATTCCTTATTCCTCTCTCCCATTTGCTACTGGCAACCACTAATCTGTTTTCTGCCTCCATGGATTTTCCTGTTTGGAGTCATTCAACTTATGACCTTTGGAGTCTGGCCTCTTAGAATGATACTTTCAAAGATCATTGTTATATAGAATCAATACTCCATTTCTTTTTATGGCTGAATAATGTTCCATTTTATGGGCATACCATGTTTTTTCCATTCATCTATTGAGTCTTTCCTCAATGTATTTCACTACTTGAATTCCATAGTTGTGTCTGAAAACTAAAGGAAATGCCAAGGAAAAGAAAGGCTAGAAATAGGCAGGAGAAATGAAGACAATTGAGATGTCAGTCTGCTTGATTTTTGCTTGATTTCAAAATTAAATTAAAGCTCTCTGGAAAATATCTGGCCCACCATTCTATTCCATGGCATCCCATCAGATTTCAATACCAAAACTGATACGCCCTGTAAAAATGTACATATTTGCTTTTATGTATATTGTTTTAACTGTCCTTGAGAGTATAATGAAGCTAGACATTTTTTTTCAATTTTGA
Source organism: Xerus rutilus (assembly GCA_028644305.1). Classification (NCBI taxonomy): domain Eukaryota; kingdom Metazoa; phylum Chordata; class Mammalia; order Rodentia; family Sciuridae; genus Xerus; species Xerus rutilus. Next base: position 44,099,425 of record CM053405.1, on the reverse strand, counting down.
ATTTTCTGAGAATAATTTCTTACATAAAATATTTGCTTAAACTGAGACCATAGTACTCCCCTATAAACTATCTGTAACTGGAATTAGTTTAAGCTGAAAATATCTTAGTTATGTGTATTTATTACAAATTAAATAGTATCTGGTTGGCAAAATTATACAGGAACATAATTTTCTCTGAATATCCCATAAATCTATGTCAATCCTATGCTTCATGCTAGAGCCCTTTTTTCTTGGTACCAGGAATTTAACTCAGGGTTGCTTAAACACTGAGCCTCATCCCAGACTGATTTCTGTTTGTTTGTTTATTTGTTTGTCTGTTTGATACCAGATATTGCTAAGTTGCTTAGTGCCTTGCTAAATTGCTGAGGCTGGCTTTGATATTGAAATCCTCCTTCCTCAGCCACCTGAGCCACTGGGATTATAGGTCACCATGCCAGGGTGCCTGGCTCAGAAGCTCTTGATCTGCATTTTCCTGAAAGTCATGCTAAGTGTGTTTTTCAGGAAGTGACATCTAGAATCTAATAAAGGACACTGTTAAAGAAGACTCTTTTAGGCATAAATTAAACATCCCTAAAAGTTAAGTGATAACAAAAAAGATTTTTCATATACTTACCTGAGAGTGAGAACATTAGTATTAGCAACCAAAATTTTCTTTTTCTCACAAATGCTATTCTCACCATAATATTACACCGTAACTTTTGACTTTGCTTATTATAAATATAAACATTTGAACAGAGAAATGATATTTTACATTTCCTAAGCAAATCTTACCTTTATTTTTGAAGTAGTATGAACAAGATTGTAAGGAAGCACATGCCAAATTCTTTAATGAACAAGTGATGCTCAAGAATTTTCAAAACACCTATGAACATATGTTCAAGTACAGTTTTGAACAAAAAATAGCTCTTGTTGTTAAAATGCATCTCCTATGAATCACCTAGGAATAATATTGAGTTGTTCAATAAATATTCATTTTGTACCTACTGTGTCCTCTTCTAGGCACCTGGGAAACAGGAAAAAAAGTCAAGGAGAGAGATGAAGAATAAACATAGTGAATCAGTAAATCCTTTCATATCTTAGAAGGTAATAAATTATGTGAGGAAAAGAAAAAGTAGAACCAGTAGTATTTACCAGCATACCTTACTGCCATGAATCCTTGTGCCAGGATGCAATTAGCACAGACAAAAAATACAGGGCTTTAGCTTCGTGGTTCACTTAGCAAGTATAACACAACCCATGGTCCAGAAGACCTTGAATAAATGTTTTCTAAAGAAGATAGTAGCACATTTTACAAGATAATAGAAGCTGCAGAAAATCGCTACCCCTGAGACAGAAGGAGATTTCCTTCTCTCTCTGGTCCATATCTACTAGCAATGAAGAGATGTGCATTGATCTGTCACACAGTGAATATCTCTCCAGCCACTATTGATTTCAATTTACCCAGTCGACAAGGTTCACAGACTTCGTTTTAAAAATAGGTTGAATGCATATGTTCTGCCAAAGGATAACCATTTATCAAAGGAGGCTTGAAGCCATCGGATAAAATTCATTTGCCGGTAGTCTTTCCGCTGTCTGCTGAATCCATCAGAATTGGGCAAGGGTGGAAATGCTTCAACTGAACAAGCCCCTTTCTCCCTCTTGCTATTCTAATGCCCCAACCAATTGCAAACCATTTACTGTGGTTAAATAAACTGGGATCTTCGCTTACTTACTTCACTATGTGTGACAGACCAGGCTTACACCAAAAAAGTGGGATTCCAATGATAAAAACTACTTAGCCATGGTGCCCCAGGATGTCCACAGGTCACCTCCGTCCCATTGTGTCTCCATTTGTACAATGTATACGATGGCGACCAATCTTCCTCGATACCACAGCAAAACAGGATATGTAAGGAGAGAGATTCTATCCCCAAGCCGAAAGTCCTTCCAGAGGTCTTCTTAAGAAAAAAGATGAGCTTTGTTTTACTACTTTTATAGCATCCTCTGTTCTCTCAGGTGTGCTTTCTCTTTCCTACCTGGACATCTGCTAATGTCTAATGACAACAATGGGAGTTAGGCTGACATTAAAGTAAGCGGGATTTTATTTTCTGGATCACTGGACAGAGAATCAACTCTTCTGATGCTGATCAATTCCCTCCTATGGTTTACTTTTCTAACTAAACATCAGAATGCCACTCTTGAATAAGCAAAAGTAAATTCAGCCTGACTTGTTCTTTGTCTTGACTAGTAGTATTCATTACCTACTCAAGCATCAATTGTTATTTTAAATCTTATCCTCCAAACTGCGTAAATCCAGTCTCATCATCACAACATGTCATTTATCCTGCAATATCTCTTAGGTCTGTGGTTTCCTTTAATATCATCTCTTTTCTTGTTTGGGCCCTAATTCTTTTTTCCTACACCTATTACTGTAGCTATTACTCCCTCATTCCATTATTATAAGAATTATCTTTCAAAAGCCCAAACTGATTCTGTCATTCTTCTACTTACAATCCCATAATGGCTACTCATCACTTATAAGAAAAAGACCAAAGTTATTGGAATATCAAACAAAGTTTCAGTATCTGGAAAGTTTCTCTGACCCTTTTTTTTCTTTTTCATTTTGGTATGGGGAACTGAACCCAAGGGTGCTTAACCAGTGAGTCACATCTCCAGCCCTGTGTGTGTGTGTATGTATATATATATATATATATATATATATATATATATATATATATATAATTTACAGACAGAGTCTTGCTGAGTTGCTTAGGGCCTCACTAAGTTGTTGAGGCTGGCTTTGAACTTGCAGTCCTCCTGCCTCAGCCTCCCAAGCCACTGGGATTACAGGCATGAGCCGCCACACCCAGCAAGCAATTACTTTTGTGGGCTCAAATGCACACTGTTCCTCTATAGACACTGGGTGACATATGAAGCACAGCTTATAGTTATCCCACACAAAGGGAAAGAGTACTGGGAGGTTTGCTTTTTAATCCCCATCTGTCATACTTTAAGGGCAGTTCCAAAGAGCATTTACATCCTGACACTTCCAGCCTGCAGGCTGAGCAGACTCCTGTGTCCAGGGAGGCCATCATGCAGAGTTTAAATGATGGCAATAAGGAGCCACCAGCATTAGTATGGATAGGACAGACGCCTAGAGTGTCCACTACACACAAATCTGTAAATATGTCATGTTCTTTCCACCTCTGCCATGCTTTTCTAGATCTGTTCATTTTTTATAGTATTATTTCTCCTGAAGTGTCTTTACCATAGTTTTCTTCTAGATAAAAGTACACTTCTCACAAGACTACTACATTCATGAGGTTGGTTGGTCCTTCTGTAGTCTGGGCTGCATAAGATTCTGTGCAGACTTTTTGTAAACCAGCAGCTACATAACATTTACTGTGTTATCTCTTCCCTGCTCAGTATATGTAACTTAGAATAGGTAACTTTCATGTACCTTTTATGCTTGACAGCCAGTAATTCATTTGTAAATACCTTAAATAAAAGACACATGAAACAATTGTCCATGTCTGATTTTCTCAGGAGGTACGATATTTCTTTGAAATTTAGCTTTTAATGAAGAATGTCACTACGGTATCTTAATGTATTTGTTAACGTGAAAAAAGTACACTCACTCATTCAAACCTACAATCTCTCTTAAAATTGCAACTGAGTTGACATTTAATTGACACATAACATTGTACATATTTATAGGATACCTTGTGATGGATACTTGTATACATTGTGTAATGTTCAAATCAGCATAAGCATACCTATCTCCTCCAATATTTATCATTGCTTTGTAGCAAAAACATTCAAAATCCTTTCTTCTAGTTTTTTAAAAATAAATAGTACATTGTTGTTATCTATTGTCAGCCTGCTGTGCAATAGAACACCAGAACTTATTTCTCCGGTCTAACCTAACTTAGTACCTATAGGAATTGGTCCCTATTCTCTCCAGCCTTTGATAACCATGAATTTACTCTCAACTTCTGTGAAATCAGATTTTTTATATTCCACATGTAAGTGAGATGATGTAGTAGTTATCTTCCTGCTCTGTATTTTTTGGTATTTGATGTTTTGAGATTTTACTATAAAATTTTCATACCCATTGCTTTTATTTTTATATCTTAATATTTGCTAAAATTATTCATTGAAGCCATGTCCTTATATCATAGACCAATTATGTGGAGTTACCAAGCATACCATAAAATGTGTGCCTGATCACAGAGAAAAGATAAACATTTTGGACATATATAACAGATTCCACCCCTTTCTGTTTTGATTTTAAAATAAATACAATAAATGTAAAATCTGGACTATAGGGAAATCATAGGCCAACTAAAAATTGGGAAAAAAATTCATTCTAAACATTTCAGTACAGATCACAAGTCAGCAAACTTTTTCTACAAAGAACCAGATAGTAAATATTTTAGGTCTTTTTGACAACTATATAGCTCTGCTCTTGTAGTGTGAAAGAAGCCATAAAAATATATAAATCAGTTGTGTTTCAATAAAGCTTAATTTAGAAAAACAGAAGACAACTGGATTTGTCCTATGAAATGTAGTTTGCTGACCCCTGGTCCATTGGTGCTCTTAAACCTTCTCTATAACCTTTCATCTATGATGTCTAACAACAAAAGACAAATTAAACAGGATCAATTCACAATAAAACAACAACAATAAAAAGACAGTAGGAGCAGAATCACAGGTGATTAATTATAGTATTTGAATTTTAGTGACAAAATACCCACAGCACAAAAATGATCTTATAAAAACGTTTGATTTCATCCACACCTACCTGGATGCCTCCTCACCCAAATGCTAATTCTATTTCTCATCAGTAACCTCACTAACCCCCTCTAATGCACATTTTCAATTATATATATATAATATTATATATATAAAAAATATATATACACACACATGTATTATACATAATCATTTTCTTTGAAAGGGAATGAGAAAAAGGAAATGACAATTTTTGACATTGGAAAGCATAAGAGTTGGTGAAAATATTTTGTTTTCCTCCATTTTTTTAGGTTTCAATCTTCACAAAGTAAATTAAAAAAAAAAAAAAAAAAAGTCTTAAAAGTTGGGTGCAGCGGTGTATGCCTGTAATCCCAGTGGCTTGGGAGGCTGATACAGGAGAATCTCAAGTTCAAAGCCAGTCTTAGCAATGGCATGGGGCTAAGAAATTCAGTGAGACCCTGCCTCTAAATAAAATACAAAATAGGGCTGAGGATGTAGCTCAGTGGTTGAGTGCCCCTAAGTTCAATCCCCAGTATCCAAAAAAAAAAAAAAAAAACACTGAAGAAATACCTCATCTATTCTTATAATTGAGAAACTTTACTTTTGGAAATGAGAATTTTAAGCTTAATTTTATGTTGTATTTATTTTTCAGAAGAAAAATTGCCTTAGCTTACATCAATGATAATTACCATTTTCCCTCTACTTTAAAAAAGACAAAAAATGTTTTTTAATAATAGGATTTTTTTAACCATGCTTTTGAGGATATTTTTGATGTAGAACCCATTGTGTATTTTAAGGGTGAAACAAAGGGGTAGAATCTTAAGAAGCACAAATGGGAAATACTAAATTGCTATTGAATGAGGGAGTGATGGAAATTTGTGTAGACAAAAAAAAACTTTTGAGGGATTTTTCAGCAACATTATGTTGAATGGCAATTATCAAGAATATAAGCAACAATAAGCTTTGGTGAGGATGTGGAGAAAAAGGCTTACATTGCTGATAGTAATGCAATATGTTGCAACCACTATGGAAAGCAGTATGGAGATTCCTTAGAAAACTTGGAATGAAACTACCATTTGACTCAGCTATCCCACTCCTTGGTCTATACTCAAGGGACTTAAAATCAGCATACTGTAGTGACATAGCCACATTGACGTTCATAGAAGTTCAATTCACAATAGCTAAATTCTGAAACCAACCTAGACTCCCTTCAACAGATAAATGGATAAAGAAACTGTGGTACATATATACAACAGAATATTACTCAGAATTAAAAGAGAATAAAATTACGGTATTTGCAGGAAAATGGATAGAGTTGGAGAATGTCATGCTAAGTGAAGTAAGCCAATCTCCAAAAACCAAAGGCTGAATGTTCTCTCTGATAAGTGAATGCTGATCCATAATGGGGTGGGGGAGTGTGAAGAATGGAGGAACTTTGGGCAAAGAAGAGGGAGGGGAAGGGAGGGGGCATGGGAGCAGTAAAGATGGTAAAATGAGATGAACATCATTACCCTAAGTACATGTATGACTGCACATGTGGTGCAACTCTACATGGTATACAACCAGAGAAATGAAAAGTTGTGCTCCATTTGTGTACAATGAATCTAAATGCATTCTGCTATCATGTATAACTAATTAGTACAAATTAAAAAAATTTTTTTAATTTTTTAAAAGATCTAATATCTTCTTTCATTATAATTTTAGATGTAATTGAATAAAATTGAGAGAGATCCAGTAAAGACAGTTGTGCTCTAGTCAATCATTCCCTGAGAAAAGGGTGAAATTCCAAAGCTTCTGTCTGTTCTCTGTGCTAACAGTTGAGATCCAAAGTAAATGTGCTTTTGTATATCCACACCTTGCAAGACTATGGAACCCAGGTGCAATAAATATCAGGAAATAAAAAGAGATTTGGGGTTTGTCAAATATTTTTTTAAAAAAATACCTCACTTAATGCTTACTACCAGTATTAGTTTGAGAGAAGTAGACATTGAAGGTGATATCACTGAAAAGAAATGGAAGAATCATGTAAATCTAGGAGAAAAAATTGGAGAAGGCGCCAGATTCAACTCTCAAGAGTTCATATCTCCTAAGAAAGAAAGTACTGGTTCAAATATTATAACATTATTCTCAGCATATGTGAAAACTGTGACTCAGAGGAGTAAAGGAACTTACTAAAAATGCCCTAGCTCATAAACTTCAGATACTACAGTCTCAAAACTATCAAATTTCAAAACAAAGTTTCTAAATACACTCCAAAGTTTCTTTACATTTAGTTTAGATTTATATAAAATAAAATATTCTAATTATTTGGCCCTTCTCTAAAAACTGAAAAATGTGGCTATAATTTTATTTTCAATCTATTTTGCATTAAGAACTAGTACAGATACCTGGTATCCTTCTACTCCTCAAAATTGTAATTATCATTTTTTTCTGGGAGGATTAACAGAAGGCATTGCTACTAGAACTTGTTATTAAAATTCTACCATTTTATACCAAGCTGATAAAATTTTTCAGAAAAATGTATTTTTAAATTTGCAAGCTAAAACTGCATGAATCATGCAAAATATGAGTCAGAGATTTGAGAAATGACATAATACTTTATAAAATGTTAGTTGCCTTCCAGGCTCAATTAATTATTCCAAAATCATAAAGTAATTTACACCCTGAAATACAATAATAGAGGAAAAGAGAAGTATTTGTGAGTCTTATTAATTGGTTAAACATTGTCCTCTGTATGTTTTTGTTTATGCTTGCCTTATTTCATTCCTTTTCAAGAAAAATATAAAGTGTTTTCATTTTCTTGACATGATATTGATAAATAAAAACTGAATAAGCTCAATTTTTTTGGAAAATGGATATCTTAAAAAGTATCTGTGCCATACTGCATTGGTAACCACATTTAGAAAACTGCATTTTCTTGAGAGTTGAAATTATGTTAAGTGTTACAAAACAATACCAAATTGTTTGCTAATAATATTCTAGAGGATAGAGATCAGGGAAAGTGATAGAAATTAGCTTTTTATGAAGATGATATCAAAGTTCTAACATTGGTGTTTCCACATTTCCAAGGAATCTGTAAAGAGATATGTATTGAACATCTTTTGTTTTTACAGAACTAAATAAGAGATGCAAGGGCAGTAAGACAAATTCCACAGGAAGCTCAAAACCTTAGAGAGAGATCCACAGATAACAGCAAGAGGAGACAGGAAACTAAAAGTACCACAGGAAAGGGGCAACAAAAAGTCTATGAAGAATTATATATCCAGTAGTACTGATGATTGCTGCATGACTTAACTTCTTTGTGTTGCCTGTAGATCCAATGCACTACATGTACTTGAATGTTTTTCTACATAGTTGATTCAAAAGATATAATGAAGTTCTAAATTTACCTGGCACTTACACCTGAAAAAAAAAAAAAAAAAAAGATGTCTCCAGTGGAAATTTCTTCCAAGAGTTTATATCAAAACCCTAAAGGCAATGTTGGATTTTACCAAATGGTGAAAGAAATAAATAATACATAAATATGGGACACCTTATTATTGTCATACATCCAATAGATGATGGTGGGGGCAGGATGAAATTCCAAACTTCTGTGTATTCTCAGTGCTACTAAAAGCTGAGATTCAAAGTAAATAATTTTTGTACCTCCATTTTCTGTAAGTCTATGAAACTGTGTATTAGCATTAAAAAACCTATGTGTATTAGCATAAAAAGGAATTTGGTGAATACTTTCACCAAAAAACAACAGTAAAACTAAACACCATTGTCACAATTATTTGAAGACTTTGGAAATCAACCAAAGCCTTAGAACAAATTGAGAAGCATTTGTTCAAGAAAACCACTAAACCACTGGCACAAACAGTGATACTCTGTAGTCTTCTTAGAGCATGCTTCTCTGGTAACCCTACCCCAGGTTGGTCACTGCAGTAGTTCTATAATGGCAAGCAAGCCATGAGAGCCAGCTGCTTTGCTGTCATAGGGTCTCACTAGATTTGGAGCAAATAGTAGAGAAATTGTACATTCAGGCATATAAACATAATCAGTAGCAATCTCTAAGAGACAGGCCAACTAACCTGAGGTTGCAACCTGGTTGGGGCAAGTTATAAAATAGTCAGATATCTAACAGGGAGACTCAAGTAATGGGATAGCCATGGGAAATCTTAAGTTCTCAATAGCCCTTGAGGTCCAGAAAGCTCTGCTCATGTACAAGACTGTGCATGCACAGGCAAAGCCAGAGAGGGCCCTAGCCATCCACTTGTGCCTGACTAAACATGACACCATGCACACATGCAGAGGAAATACAAGAGGATCCAAAGGAAAGCATTAACCTGAGATTTGTATATGTTTTCCAACCCATATAAGATGCACATACAGATTCCATACAGTAGGTTTACTAGTTCGAATAGTTTAGGTACAACTTCTATTCAATAACTGGATGAGTTTTAAGGTCACAGGAGTGACTATTAAGAAACTGGGTTTTATGACAAAAAATATAAATGATTTTGAGCAGAGACATGAATGGATGCACAATGAGGGAGAAATAAACCACACAGATTGAGTTCAAGCAATTTAATGCATATATTTTTCTAAAAAATCAGAATACAGAGTTGCTATATTATTTAAAATACATATTTATCAATAAAATTGTGGAAGATATGCAAAAAAATAAGAAAGTGATCCATACTCTGGAAAACAACAGCCAATATAAACTAACTTTGGGGGGATAGGATACTAGTGTTTGATTTAGTACATAAGGACTTTAAATAACTATTATAATTATGCCCAAAGAAATTAAGGAAACCGTGTATAAATAACTTTTAAAACCCTTATTTATTGGAAAATAGTTAAAATAGTATATAATTCACCCACTTTACAAGGTACAATTCAATGATTTTTAGCTTATTCCCAAATACGTGCCACTGTCATCGAAAGAATAAATTTTAGAATAATTTCATCCTCAAAATATTTTAGACCCTTTAAGTAAAATAACCTCCTGTCTCCTATCCCATTCTGTCATTCTAAAATGTTTTAATCTACTTTCTATTTCTTAAATTCACCTATTCTGGCTATCTTATTTAAATGGAATCATATTATGACTGAGTGTAATTGATTTCCTTCATTTAGAATATTTCCAAGATGCATCCATGTTTATCTTATCTTAGGGGAAAGTATACACATTATAACATATTTATCTTCATTCCTTTTATGACCTAACAATTTATATAACTATACCAAATTATGTTTAACCATTCATCAGACAATGTGCTTTTGGGTTTTTTTTTTTTTTTTTTTACCTTTTGACTATTATGGATAATACACTACAAACACCACACACAAAACTTGTGTCTATATATACATATTTATATATGTAAAAATTTCTCTCGAGTACGTACATAGAAGTATAATTGCCATAAGACTATGTTCACCTGTTTGTGGTACTCAGATTATTTTCCAAAGTGTTTGTGCCTCTGGTAGTGTATACCAGCAGTGCACAAGGGTTCTGATTTCTCCTTATCTTTACCAATGCTTGTTATTACCCAAATTTTTTATTCTGGTCATTCTAATGTGTGAGACGGGATCTCTCATTGGGATTTTTATTTTCATTGCCTTGATAGTTAATGATGCCGAGCATCTTTTCATGTGCAGATTGCTTATTTCCATATCTTCTTTGGTAAAATAGCTATTCAGATACTTTGCCCATTTTTTTATTGGGCTATTTTTTATTATTGAGTTGTATGAGTTATTTGCATAGATTAGAATAAATACTTCAGATATGTGATGATATGTGATTTGTAATTATTTTTTCCTTTTGGGTGTTGTCTTTTTATGTTTTTGATAGTATCTTTTTAAAACATACAAGTTTTTAATTTGGAGTCCAATTTTTCTATTTTTTCTTTTGTTTTTCTTGCTTTTGGTGTCACAAAGAATTCATTGCCAAATTCATAATCACAAGATTTACTCTTAAATTTTCTTCTAATAGCAGTATGGTTTTAACTATTACATTTAGATCTGACTCATTTTGAGTTAATTCTTATATATGGCATAAGATAAAGGACCAACTTTCCTTTTCTTTGCATGAAGATATCCAATTGTCCCAGCATCATTTCATAGAAAATGCTATTATTTTTCTATTGAATGATATCAGCACCCTTGTTAAAACCATATATCTAGGGCCAAGGGGTTTTTATTTCTGGACTTTGGGTTTTATTTCACTTATCTATATTCTTATGCCAGTTCCACAAGGTCTTCATCCTGTTGCTTTGTAGTAAGTTTTTAAATCAGAAAGTGTGAGGGCCCTAACTTTGTTTCCTTTAGCCAAAATTATTTTGGCCATTTTGGGTTCCTGGCAATTCCAGATAAATTTTTAGAATCAGCTGGTCAGTATCTTCAAGGCTGTTAGCTATGATTCTGATGGAAGATTTTATTTCTGTAGTCCAATCCTAGCAATATTTAGTTTTCCATCCTTGGAAATCATAATTAATGATGAAAGACTGAACGCTTTTCCTCTTTTCCGTTCAATCCTTGCCATCCTAGCAATATTTAGTTTTCATATCTAAGAACTTGTCATGTTTTTCCAATTATTTTAGTCGTCTTAAATTCCCTTTAACGTCTTGTAATTTTTAGGAGTATAAATTTCATACTTCTTTTGTTAAATATATTCCCATTTTAATTTTTTGATAACATTGTTGATGAAAGTAGAATTGTTTGCTTTACCAGGTGTGGTAGTGCATGCCTATAATCCTAGCAGCTCTGGTGTCAGGCAAAGGCAGGAGGATCGCAAGTTCAAAGCCAACCTCAGCAACTTAGGGAAGCCCTAAGCAGCTCAGCAAGACCCTGTTTCTAAAAAAAATACAAAAAGCGCTAGGGCTGTGGCTCTGTGGTTGAATACCTCTGAGTTCAATCCCTGGTACAAAAAAAAATTCTTAATTTTATTTTTTTATTCCGTGTAGATATAGTTCAGATTTTAAGATTTGTGTGTATTGATCCTCTACATTGCAAACTTGCTAAACTTACAACAGTTTTCTAATAGATTTTTAAATTTTTTTCTATAAACATGATATTAGCTGCAAACAGTAACAATTTTACTTCTTTCTTTTTAATTTGGATACCTTTTATTCTTGCCTAACTACCCTGGCTAGACCTTAAGAACAGTGATAAATAGAAGCTGTGAAAGCAGACATCTGTGCCTTGTTCCTGACTTTATGGAAAAGCTTTCAGTCTTTCATCATTAATTATGCTGTCAGCTGTAGGAGTTTATAGATATTCTCTATCAAGTTCAGGAAATTTCCTTCTATTTACTTATCAAGTATTTTTTATCATGAAATTGTATTGAATTTTCTCAAATAGGTTGATATGAAATGATGGGGAAAAATTACACCATATACATTGCAACTGTACCAAATGTTAATGTCAGATGAAATAACCTTTGATACACAGAAAACATTGCTGGAGACAAACCAGGACATTTCATAGTGATAAACTGTAATTTAATTAGGGAAATACAAAGCACTACATATGCACCTAACAAAAGAAAACCAAAATATATTTTGAAAAATAGGTAACCCCAAAATAATAGTTGGTACTTTATTTTTTTTTAATTTTTTAATATTTATTTTTTAGTTGTAGGTGGACACAATATCTTTATTTTTATGTGGTGCCGAGGATGGAACCCAGTGCCTCCCGCATGCTAGGCGAGCACACTACCACTGCGCCATAATCCCAGCCCCAATAGTTGGTACTTTAATACCTAACTTTCATAATTGATTGAATGATGAGGTAGAAAATCAACTCACCTCTGTAGTCACTCCTTTTGTAACCATCTCCCCTTGAGAATAAGGCATGACATGCAACTTGCTTCTGACCAGCAGAATATGACAAAGGAATGTTGCCTCCATGATTACATTTCATTAGATTTGAATTTCTATCTTGTTGGTGGCTTTTCTCCTTCACTGACTTTGATGATGCAAGTGCAATGATTTGAGCTGTCCTACAAGAGGACGAAATGGTGAAGAAATGAGGGCAGCCTTTGGTAACAGACAGTAAGAAACTGAGGCCATCAACCCAACAATCCTTAAGAAACTAAATTCTGCCAACAAGCTTAAGAGCTTGGATGCAAATTCCTCCCCAACTGAAGCTTGAAATAAGACCCGCAGCCCCAGGCCACACACTCTACAGTTGGAATACCCATCCAAACAATGCTCATACTCCTGACCCACAAAACTATGAGAAAATGGACATGTATTGTTTTAAGCCACAGTTTTTAGTCAGATAATATAGGCAGTTTATTGAAAAGCTAAACATAACCTTACCATAAAATCTAAAAATTCCAATTCTTGGTATATAGATAAGAGAAATTAAAACACATGTCCACCCAAATACTCATATACAATTGTTAATAGCAGTATTATTTTTAATAGCTCAAGACTGGAAGAAGTCTAACTATTCATCAACTGGTTATTACTATCCAGTAATTAAAAGGAACTGCTTTTAATAAATACAAAAGCTATATGCAAATTATATACATTGTATAATTCCCTTTATGTTAAAAATTCAAAAAAGATAAAATGCTAGAAAGACTCAAGTCTGAATCCCAGAAACCAGAGGAAGAAAGTTGCATAGTGACCCTGATAACTCCCTTCATCTCAACATTAAACTGAAATAGATCCTTGCTATATGGTTGCAGATTTTAGAATTACTTACTAACTTTGCCAACCTATATTTCTAAAGTATTATCTCAGAAGCACTACTTATGGCTGGTAAAATACATACTTCCACTCCAGTAACAGAGCAACATGGAGGGCACTCCATATCTCATGGAGAAATGAAAACCATACTTTACAAAAAGTCGTGGTAAGAAGATGATGTTTATTATTCAACATTACAGAGAATCTTGCTGTGCTCTTGTCTTTTTACTCTTTGCAGAAGGCACAATGATAATGAGCGCATTATTTTGGCACTATCATTAAATTGCTATCATTTCTTTACATATTGATGTCAGCATATAAATCAGAACCAGGGCTCTCCTCTGGCCAGTATTTCATTAGCTTTTCAATTACTTTCCATTAGCAACTTACATGAAACACATGAATTTAGAAACCATCAATTATTTTGGGAATTCATCCCTACTTGAAAAATCAAGCAGTTTCAAAGGAGACAGTAGCCACAATTTACAAGGAAAGCTAATCTTAACTATTAAATGGAATTACGGGGATGCATATAGGAATTGGAACTGCCTGGAATGTACAATTCAAAATAAAGAAAACCAACAAGAGCCATGAGGAAAGTAATTACAGCTCTAAGAAAAACCTTTGAAAATTTAAAACAGATTCAGAATTTCTCATCTTTATTGGTTTCTACACAAATATACCTACAGTCCATCTGTCTGTCTGAATACACACTCTTCTCTGTTTGGGTTAAACCTTCATTTTATTCCTTGGTTAACTACTATAGATACACTAGAAAGATTTGTTCTGCTGTGTTGGAATGTTGTAGTGTGACTAACTCCAACCTAAAATAGAGAACAATGTGAAAGCTTGTGAATGTGACATTCAACTTGAAGGCCACATGGGGAAAGATAATATCAAGAAAGTGAAGACTGGGTCTAGGTATGCCCACGCACTGTTGGCATGGGATTATCAAATTTTGGTGTTTTAGGGAATCTTCTCATATAACCTTTCCTCTCCAGTTTATCTTTATTCATCTAATTTAGCTCTGCAAATTAAAAATTGCTCATGTATTTGTAAAGATTCACATCCTCTTCTAGGTAGAGAAATGACAGAAGACATAACTCCTAGATCTTTGATAAACCTATTTGGCTTTAAAATAATAATGTTTCCTATTATTTAATATGCAAGAGAATGGAGCAGGAAATGTTGATAAAGTTCTGAATAATGTAATGAATAGAATTTATATTTTATTAGTATAAAATAATCATAAACTTATTCCTTTAAATAGTAAAATAGAGCAACACTTATAAAAGTGTTAGAAATGGGCTAGAAGTAAAATGTCATAATTTTTTGTACCAAAGATAGGCACTGACAAAGATTCTTTTCTTGAACAGACTCAAATCAGCCTGCTCTCAACTCTCTTCTCAACTAGATCTTGACTTTTGGGCTTCCACATTGGTCTCTATATTATCCAAATTTAGTAGAAACCTGCAAAGTCAGTTTAACCAAAATTCCCCATTCTCTATATCTGATCACCCTCAGTATCTGATCAGGTTCCTCAACTTCCACCATCCCCCAGGTGAGGTCTTATTACCCTGGCCTGCCTTCAGTAAGAAAATTCTTCCAGGAAATTAACCAGAATCCCACATTACTCCTGGTATCTCCACTCAGTAATTTTCTATCCATCACTCCCCTACCTTGTTCCT
Organism: Xerus rutilus; assembly: GCA_028644305.1. Classification (NCBI taxonomy): domain Eukaryota; kingdom Metazoa; phylum Chordata; class Mammalia; order Rodentia; family Sciuridae; genus Xerus; species Xerus rutilus. Next base: position 44,084,319 of record CM053405.1, on the reverse strand, counting down.
TGGTTATAAATTTCCACTTTTCATTGTTGTGTTTGTAGTTGCCCCATTGCAAAGCCCCATTGTGATTAAAATCCCTTTTGCAATTATCCCTTGTTGGGGCAGGTCCAAACATGGCTGTAGTTAGGCTCCCTCATGGAGACTCCAGGCGGGCTAAGTTATGTTTTCAGTGTGTAGCCAGGGCTGGGAATCAACTACGTTATGGTTAGTCAAGGCAAGAAACACTGATTCAGCATATAGACTCAAGGTCACAAAACATGAACTTGTGAGTATGTGCCCTACCTTCTGTAGCCTGTTGGCAGTGTGCCTTCTTTGTTTGACGTGCATATAAAAAAGGCCTATGGAGATGGGCTAGGAGAAGGGGCTAAAATGGAACTGGTGGAGAATGAAGCTAAAGCTGGGGGCTGGCTAATGGCTGTGGCCACCACTGAATGACCAATATTCGCACCATGTCTTGCATCCTCTTCCACCTGCTTAACCTTGAATCTGTTTCCTGGGTCGGAGCCTCAGCAGGACACCCTCAAATCTGTCTTACCATTCTTCAGCAAGTAATGAACAATCTTTTAAATATTCCACTCAGAGCTGACATGCAATAAATGTATGTCTCACACACAAGCTGAGAACATACTTCTACCAGGTAACAACACAATGATGGCAGGCAGGTGGGAAAGGGGGAAGTCCTAAAAAAAAAAAAAAAAAAAAAAAAACAGCTGCTTCTACATCCTACACTTCTGTGTCCCACAGAGCCAAGGGACCCTCAGAGAAGGGACAACCTTAATCTTTGTTTTTATGAGCAGAGATGAGAACATTTTATTTGCTTCCTGCAAAAACTGAACTCCCAGTGATGAGCATTTAATCCAATGTAGAGCTATGCAAAGACAATTTATCTGCTTATTTCCTTGAGTTTCTAAAAATGTGCCCTTCATTAAAACAGCCTCAGGGTACAAGAACCATCAAACTGAATTAGTAAAATACAAGGGAAACAAGCTGCAATGATTAAAGTATAAGAACTTTCCAAAGCAGATTTTAATTGGATCTTAATTCATCTATCATTTAGAATGCTTAGCAGTTTTAAAATATAGATGGATGTTGCCCAAACAGAACATTTAATGTACACAATGTGAAAGTGTTTCATTTGAGGAAATTAAAGGAGTGTGGCTGCACATGAAGAGGAGAAAAATGACTGACAGCACAGCAAAACTGTCCTTATGAAAGTTGATTATGAGCCGGGCTCGGTGGTGCAAGCCTGTAATCCCAACACTTAGGGAGGCTGAGACAGGAGAATCGCGAGTTCAAAGCCAGCCTCAGCAACAGCAAGGCACTAAGCAACTCAGTGAGACCCTGTCTCTACATAAAAAACACAAAATAGGGCCGGGGATGTGGCTCAGTGTGTTCAGTACCCCTGAGTTCAATCCCCAGTACCAAAAAAAAAAAAAAAGTTAATTATGGAATTGCACTTCTACAAACTGAAGGAACCTGACTTGACTTATTTCCTTTATTCTTTCTTTGCATTATCTATATATTCACAAAGCAGGTCCCAACCACAATGTTCTCAGCTCCACTAACAGCTTGTAAAGTTGGGACAAGTACTGACCCTAAGGGCTTAGGAAATAAGTTTCGATTTATTTTGTGACTTCACTTAAACTAAGTGTCCAGCACACAAAGCAACTTTGACATCAGTCAATGGTAGGAATTAGCCTGTCTAGACATGGAGATGTGTTCAAGACAGTAGAGGATAGAAATATAATTCTCGACAAATAAGAACTTAGCTGACTCAGGAACATTCAGGGAGTCAGTGTCTTGAAAATCCAATGCTGTAGTTTGGATTTGGAGTGTCCTCCAAAGTTTATGTGGCTTAATTGCCAGCCTGTGGTACCATTGGTAGGTGATTGAAAACGTTAGGAGGTGGGGCCTCATAGAAGGAAATTGTAACATTGGGGGCATACTCTTGAAATGTATATTGGAATCCTAGCCCCATCATCTCTCTCTGCCTCTCCTCTGACATGAGGTGAGCAGTTGCTTTTCCACATGTTCCTCACCATGATGCTCAACCTTTCCATTGGCCCAAAGGAAATAGGACCAAGAAACAGTGGAATGAAACCTCTGAAACCATGAGTCAAAATAAACCTTTTCTCCTTATAAGTTTATAGTAGCAACAGAAAGATGACCAACACATCTAACAAAATAAGATAAGTGAAAATATTTCACAGAAGACAGGAAGCACAATTATGGAATTTTGACGACACAATCTATACCCAAATCTCTAGAAACCATGTAGATATTTCTATAAAAGTCCATTGAAAATTATCAGAGACATTCCGCTAAATATGGAGGCATGCATATACATAATTATCTCTGCTTGTTTCAGAAAATTCATTAAAATTCGAACAAAGGAACCAAACATAAATCCAAGTGGAAAAAGAGAACTGAAGAATAGATGATAATAGATAAGACAAATCTCCAAAATTTTGCATAATGGAAAATGGGCAGAAGAATGATAGTTGACTGGTGAAATTGTAGTGTCTACAACTGCATAAGCAGCAGCAAGATAATTCAGCCCATAGAATCTCAGGATTTGGAATCAACAGGCATAGAGAAATCAAAGATGGCAGGAAAGATTCAAATGGGGATGGGAGAAAAAAATGGGAGGAAAACCTTGAAAGTTCCCAGAACTGAAGTGCTTGAATGTTGATTGCAAGTTTTATCTATATTGTTGTATGTGGGTATAGATCATTCTAGATCATTTATTCTCCCTGTTTCATTTTTTAATTTATAGGTATGTGTAAGTTTCTACTATTTTTTAACTTATATCTATGTGTAAGTTTTATCAAAGAGTAGATGTTACTATGAAGTTAAAAGAAAAAATGAGCAATTCATTAAATTCATTTTTTAACTATTAATTATTTCAGCCAATGTTTGCCTTAAACAATATTTTAACAGAAAATTGAGTAAGATTTTGCAATTAGTTCTAAAAGCAATGTGGGTAAATCAATATTGAGAAGATTTCATGATGTGCCAATAAATCACAAGAGGTAGAAGTGAATGAACCACCCCTTACAAAGGAGGTTACAAATGTCTTAACGTGGTGTCCAGAGCTGTCTAACATCATGCCTTATCTACTTTTTCAGTTTATACTCAGTTATTCAGTAGAGTTGTCTGCTTCAGTCACACCCTGTAGAACTCTTAATGGTTTAGCTTTGTCTTTCCTTTGCCTTTATTCTAAAAGTGTTCTTTTCATTCTTGCTGCCTAGTTAACTAAGTATATTTATTCTTTATGGAGAATTTCAAATGCTATTTTTCTAAATAATGACCTTTCTAAACATTCTAACTACAATAAATTCTCTTATACTATATGTTATCAGACACCATTGTTTAACTTGGATGATCATCAAAGTCATCTTGTGCACATTTACAAAATAGACTCTTGGACCAGGTCACCGTTTTAGTGAAAATGATATTAAAAAAGACAGACTGATAGATTACCTTTCCTAAAGTCTCTGATGATAGTTATATTTAGTATCCAACTACCTGTTCAGTATTTAATATCTACAGACTACTTATAACTAACATTAACCCTATGCATCTTATCATCACAGCTAACTTATAAGCTCCATGAGTTCACGGCCCATTTCTCAACACAGCATCTTCTGTATAGCAGTAACTTCATCAAATGATCCATCCATGAAGGAAAAAAAAAAAACAACAACCCTGATTTGTTTCTTCTCGCTAAAGAACACAATTGCTGGGCATAAATATAATCAGGCTTTCTAACTGATATAAAATAGAAAAATGACTTTCCTCATTTGTAGAATTCCTCTTACCATTTTAATCTTTGTGAGAGAGAGTGCTGTATATGTGGCCAGAGATAACACCTTATTCTCCTTATGGTGCATTTACCATGCTTGGAGTTCCAAAGGCAAGTGTCAATTTAGCATGATGCTATGTCTATACTATTTGTTTTTTAATCCCTTTATAAAAAGAAGGTTCCCATGATTATGGAACCCCTTGCATTTTAGAAAAGAAGAACATGAGAGCCTATGAATTTTAATATAAATACAAATGCAAATGTAAAAGTATAAATACAAACACACAGATGTTGAAGTGCTTTTTCCTCTTGAGGCCTAATCAAAATCATCCTTTTCAAGCAGCAATCTCACTGATGTATATCTCAGGCAGAGCTAAATGAAACATATTGGGTTATTTTGTGCAAACCAAGATTTGAATCATTTTTCTGCTTTAAGAAGAAGAAATCACTAGTTCAAACTTGATATCAAACCCCAAATGCACATTTCTATAGATAAGCATCAGAAATGCTTTTAAAAAAATGTTACCCTAGGCATATTTCAAAACATAGCTCATGTTTTAAGTAGCAAGGCAGTGATATTTGGAAGCTGATTCTTAATGTATTCTGAACTGCTGTAATGCTTGGTTAAATATGTTGACTAGTTCCCCTGGCTTTAATTATATCCCTGTAAAATAAGACTAACCCTTGAAATGAGAAACATAGATAACTGAAATAAAAGCAGGCCCATTTGTGTGAATTATCTATAGTCTTCAACATACAAAATATAAAGTTATCACTTGTTATACTTTGTGGTTCTTCATTTCTTAAATATTTTCTTGTATTTCATGCATACATATTGCTCACAATTTTGTGTGTGTGTGACTGGCAGGAAGGGATGCTACAGATCACTCCTGGTACCTATATGGGGTGAAGTTGTCAGTTTGTGAATCACTGATGATGAATCCTTGTGTTGGAACCACATATAGCAATGATGAGCTAGAAATGATACCAAACCAGTAAGTGATCTTATAGTCAAGCTAGTCTCAGGACTTTCTACATCAGAATCCAATGAAATTTCACACCAATGCAACAGATTACATGTTCACATGTTATTGTGCTCCCAGAAGCTGCCACATGACAAGCATTAATCAATACATGTGGGTAAATGAAGAATTAATGATTTAACTTATTTCTCCATAACACAAGGAACTTGTTTTACCATTCCTAATGGAAGATTTACTGAACAAACACCCTTTTGTACCAAGAAGCACACTATAGAATCCCCTCTGCTTTACTCACTGATATGTCATTAGCAGAGGCACATAGCTTACCCATCCATGCCTAAATGCCCAGCCTAGTGGAGAAGACATGAAGAGAAATTATCAATGATAACAGAATAAAAACAAGCCCTTACAAACAGGAAAAATAGGAGAATGGGAATCATTGCATCTGTGTTTTGCCTTTGGGATTAGCAAGTAATTAACCTGTGCATCGTGGAACTTTACCTGGAGGAAATAGATAATAACCTTAATAATAAAAATGTAAAGAAGGCGTATCTTGTACCAAGAAGCTATTAGGAGCTTTATATAAATCTTAGTTATCTCTCATAGAGATTTTTTTAAAGAATAGTATCATTACCTGACTACCACAAACTCTTCCAAATGAGGAAATTTATATATGAAAAGACTTTGAATAATACACCTAGCAAACTGGTAGTAAAAATATAGCTAACTCCTCTTAGCCCTCATCTTTTTCATAACCTCAGATGTAGTAAAATGTGGTAGGCAAGAAATTATGATTGCAATTACCTAAGATGTAGTTGAAGTCCTGACTGTACCATTTACAGATGTTAAAACCCTGAACATATTGGTTAGCCTTTGAAGCTACACTTCCTGGTTGATGACACCTTGTCCTGGACCTACTGTTTCAAGGTGTGTGATGCACTCAATTTAGGATCTGAATCATGGCAAACATTTAATCATAACAGATATGACTTATGGTACAGGATTTCATCTTTCTATGTATTTTAAGGAGTAATCTATAATGCTCTATATGCATCTGCAGTCCTCCTTAAAAGGTCTTAAAAGCCACAGAGAGTAGAACAAAGATCTATGGCTCCCTGCATAGGCAGCCGAAAGCATCTGAAGTGATTTGACATGACAGATTTGCACAGTAGAGTTAGCTACCTCAGTAACATGCCTTCTGCTGGGGAGTTTGAATGTAAACACCTTATGGAGAATCAAAAGTTGGTGGCAATTGACCCAATATCAGATATGTACCTAGAGAGGGCAGTACATAGTAGCCATTAGAAATAGAAACTATGAATAAACCAGATGCCAAGAAGATGACTACGGTTATCCTCAGGTTACTGGTATCTGTGGGGGACTGGTTTCAGGACCCTGCAGATACTAAAATCTATAATACTCAAAGTTCTCATATAAAATGATGTAGTATTTGCCTATAACTTATGTAAATTCTTCCCATATGCTTTAAAATCCTCTCTAGATTACTTATAATAGCTAATGTACTATGTAAATAATATAATGGCAAGAAAAATGTTTATACATGTTTAATACATATGCAAATTTCCCTAATATTTTTAAAATTATTTTTAGTTGTAGATGGACACAATAACTTTAATTTTTTATGCAGTGCTAAAGATGAACCCACTGCCTCATATATGTAGGCAAGCACTCCACCACAAACCCCAAAACACCAGGCCCTCCCTAATATTTTTAATCTATAATGGCTGAATGTGTGAATGCAGAAGTCACAAATAGGAAGGGCTGACTATACTTAATTAGTTGGTAACACTTAAAGTGTCTCTGATTGTTCAAAGCTGAAGCAGCCTAAATAACTCAAGAGTATCATGCAGTATTGCTGTGATAAGCAAAGAGACCAAGTGAACATAGTTGGTAAACAACCCAACTACTACAATGAAAGTGCCTTTCCCAAACTGAGATGACTATAAGGAGGAATACAATGTACATGTGATTATTTAAGGCAAAAGAGGCATTAATAATGGAGAAAACACATGATATTTTCCCTCTGGGAAAAGCAAGTCTTTCCCTGGGATTCTAAATTAACAGGAAACTGCACCAATAGTAAAGAATAACTTATGGTCAACTGGCCTCACCAGGCACTTCCATCCACACAGTGCCAACTGACGTTCTGCAAAATGTCAAGAGACATTTAATTAAACCAATAATGGCTATTCCTATTAGCTTTGTAGATAATTATTCTTTATTTCCTTAACATAAACAAATTAGTTGTAATGGTGTGTCCAACGGTGTTTCTAATCTCTGCAGGACTTCTAATTTGCAGGCTTTTCAATTGCAAATTAATCAAAACTGTCCAGAAAACACACTCCCAACCCCATGCCTCTGCCTGTGAGCTGCTCTTCTGGCCCCTGAATGTCTGTTCATTTACTTTTTTCACACTGGGACAATCTTTGCCTTTGTCTTTAAAGGGATAATTTCACTTTCTAAGAATAGATGTAACATGGTGTCAAGCATGTGGTAAAACTCCGGGATACTAGCATAATTTTGATGATTTCATCCATGCATTCAAAAACTCCTATGTTTAAGGCAACAAAGTCCTTCAATGGCTTAGTGCAACATAAAGACAAGACATGTTTTAGAATTTGAAAATACTGTCTCACTGTCAATCAGTTTAGAATGATGACTTGCTACTGGCACCTAAACATAATTAATGGGGATGCTATACCTATCTATAAAGATGAGAAAGTCATTAAAGTGAGAGACAGGAACAATTAAATGTATTCCTATCTGTGAAACAGGATGAACTTAAAGTGTTGCTTTCTTGCTGAATATCATGGCATATTCCTTACACAAGCTCTTGCCACCTGTCTAGAGAAGTGGGCCATTAAATATGGGCTGCTATGGTTGATTGATGGCAAAGGAGGAAGAAAGAGACATTCAACTCTCCAACCAGTCCTCATTCCAAACATTTCCAATGCAGTGCTCCTCTGTTGATATTTTTATTAAATGACATGTATGACACGCACCTGTAAAGAGGAATGTCTAGGTAGAACAGTTTTGACAGTGTCCCAATCAATAATTTCAGTCATATTCTCTTACTCTAAAGCTACATAGTGAACTGCCCCTATTCTTAGAAATATAAAGTATATAAAATATACTTAGTGATATAACCTGAAGAAAAATTTAGAAATAAAATATACTTAGTGATCTAACTTGCAGAAAAATTAATTTTATACTCCAAGTTAATAAAAGAATTATTTCAACAGTATATTTCTATACTGAGTGATTTGTTACAGTGGTTCATCAAAATCATCTCTTATACTTATTAAAACTCAGCTTCCTCTTATTGTCCCATGTCCTTCCCAGAAGGGAAGGCTTTAAACTTTCTAGAAGCTTCCTAATTTTTAAAAATCTTGTTAATTTTTTAGAAATCATTTGAACACAATCAACATATTATGGAGATTAATATGCCCTTCTGTGACAAACCAGTGAAAACTATAATCATAGTAGGCAGTCTTCCTTCTGCAAGCACATCAGGGGAAACATCTTTTTTCAGTGCCAACCCAGCCCTTGGGCAGCACTGTGCTCAATCAGTAACTCAAATGAGGATTCCAACATCTTTCCTGATTATTTTTTTTTTTTAATTTTTTTTTTTAGTTGTAGATGGACACAATGTCTTTATTTTATTGCTTTGTATGTGGTGCCGAGGTTCGAACCCAGGGCCTCACGCATGCGAGGCAAGTGCTCTACCGCTGAGCTACAATCCCAGCCCTCCTGATTCTTTTTTTTTTTTTTTTTAATATTTTTTTAGTTGTAGATGGACACAATGTCTTTATTTTATTGCTTTTTGTACGTGGTGCTGAGGATCGAACCCAGGGCCTCACGCATGCAAGGCAAGCGCTCTACCGCTGAGCTACAATCCCAGCCCCCTCCTGATTCTTTTATGAGTGTTTCTGAGGCATCAGACATCCCATTACAAGTCACAAAGACTTACGGCTATAGGGGTATCTCTAGTTTTCAGGAATCCTTATGAAATCAAAAGTTTGGGTTAGCTTATATCAAACTCAGAGAGATCAACTGGAGACTTCTGGAATCTTCATGACTTTTAATATGCCAGGCGACCTTACTTCTTTCAAAAGGAAATGACCTTCCTCTTCCCCTTAGCTGTGTTCATTCAGATATATTTCTGACATGCTTAAATATTTCATTTCAATATGATTAAATTCTGGAATGATAAAAAAAAAAAGAAGCAGTAAACCTCCAGAAACATTAAATGTCAACAAAGAAAAACTTCAAATCAAGCAGAAGGAAGAAATAGCTGAATGCTGTTTTTAGGATCTGGCGCTGCTTATCACCAGTCCTCTCTTCTCTGAAGGACTGTTTTGTGTGTGCCACATAAATGGACACATATGCACTCTGCCTAAACATATGAGCCTTCATGTTGAAGTTGTGAAATAAATAAGCATTGTGGTTTTTTTCTAAATATAGTGACATTATCCTCAGTAAATGTTCTAATTAAACAACTTGGGGGTAAGGTTTCAGAGCTTACTGCTTTTTCTCTATAATTTTGTTTTTCCAGGGTTTTCTTGCAGAGGGAAAGCTAGATGTCAACATCATCTAAGTATGACAAAATCTCCTGCAAGCTCCATTTTATATTATCTGGGGAGGAAAGCTAAGAGCAATCTATTCTCTGGAACCCAATGAAGAATGATATTTAAATTTAAATATATAATCCTGGGTGTTATACCATCACAACTGTAGAAGTGAGCCCCAAAATATCTTTAGAGATAGACCCAATTTACCCACCACTTCAAGCCTCCAATTTTGTTTTATTGATTTCTATATGCTTCTGACTTATAATGCTACATGATGGTTTACAACCATTATCCTAAATTGGTAGTTGATTCTGCTTATTGTTACATATAAATTCATGTATTTGTTATCCCCTGCTCTTTTGGAAATCTCAGCTTTTGATCCAAGGACCCTCCCTGCTTCAGTATAGACAGTATCACTCGACTTTAGTGGCAAATTTAATTTTCTCAGTTCATAGTGATTTCAAGAGGCTTGATAGCTGTCTTTTTGAAGGAGAAAGTCTCCTCTTTGTATATACATAAACACAAAAGTGACTTGGGTGCATAAACTATGTAAGTATTACTTTCTAGAGAATAGATAATATGACAAAATAAAAAGTTGCAGCCTGACAAGAAGAGGATGTAGGAAAACTTTGGATTCTGGATTGGAAGGAGACATGTGGAAGAAAAAAACTAAGGGAATGTGATGCCTGGGTTTCTGAAGAGGGACAGAGTGTTAAGAAACAAATCTGAGGAACTGTCAGATTGTCAAGCTCATGGTACACCTCCTTAGTGCTTCCAATATGGTACATATGCCCTGTGATGTTAAAAGAATCCAAAAGTTCTCAAATATCCCCGGATGGTTGTGGAAGATCTGTCACCGTGACAAGAGAAAAAAGTGGCATTGCTGTAGATAAAGAGAGCACTCCGACAATGGATAAAATGAATAGTACTGCAGCCAGGCTCAGAGTTTATGCTTTTAGGAAAAGAGCCAGAATATAGTCTCACTGGTGCCGAAAGATCCTGCTGGATATCATATAAGCCCAGGTCTTGTTGCAGTAGCTGTACTGCAGGTCAGCCAGGGCCCATAGAGAAAACCAACCTGTCCCCCAGATTCCCACCCCCATTAATCATAGTGATGTTTTCCACAAGCTTTCTCCACAATATGGAGAAAGAAGAGATGTAAAGAATAGATATCAGAAGAAACTTGGAGATGCTGACAGTTTACCCAAAAGATGTTAAGCTGAGCTAGCATAGATTGCTTAAGGCCAGAAGAAAGTTACCTCGAACTGGCAAGTTTTCATTTTTCTTCTGACAGTAGCAAAAAGGGGTCTTGTGAAGAATGTAGGAGAAGTTATATTCCTATATATTGTATTATATAAATCATGCTCACTTCTCTAGAATTGTGGAATTTTCCTTCACATCTATTTGTATTCATGAATGTTTCTATTAGATGTGCTAGTAACTATAGCTTTTCCATGGACCTATCAAGTTAGTCTACAGAGAAACCTCCCCCTTCCCATTAATCATTAAATCCACTCTTTCTGCCTGATATAATTGTTTTTAAATTCTTTCATTTTCCTCTATCACCACTGCCACATGCATGGTTAATTATAAGAGATTCCCAACTGATCTTGATCCCCCTCATTTCTAAATTTTTCCCAAATTTATTTTCTCCAAATTCATAGCCAATACAACTCCAGGCTTCTGTTTGGTTCTTTATATACTGCATCCAAAATAGCCAATCTGCCCTATTATTGCCCAGCTTGAAATCTATTGGTTTTTCCATTTTTCCAGGGGATAAACCTCAAAACATTTTCCAGAGGATAAACCCTGTATCAGCCAGGGTTCCAATGGGAAAGATATGGCATGCTCAAATTTCAGGTGGGTTTTTAAACTGTGGATGGGATGTAGGGAAACTATATGGAACATTGGCAGAAATATTATGTTGGTCTAAGCTAGAACCACATTTTCTAGAATAACCTCACTGCACAAATCTGGATTTGATTTGACTAGGAGGGAAATATATTTTTTGAGATCTGGAAGGTAGAAGTGAGGCTCTACAATCCAAAAGTCGGTGTTTTAGAGAAGTAAAACACATATATAGAAATACAAATGGATTCCAGGTTTTCTTTACTCTCCCCTGCCCCACATTCAGTTCTTCTGGTGACCCACATCTTACCCCTTCAATCAACATTGATCCTAGGGTCCCTGTTAGGTGCAGATTTCTCTATTAGCTCTCCTGCATTGTCTGGTCCAGCAGCCAAGTGGGACTAGCTTCACAAATTCCCTGGAAAAGTCCAACTTGTCCATCTGAGCCAGTGCTTCCAAAGGCTGACCTGTGACTTTTCTCTGATCTTCCAACTCTTTTTTGGATCATTATTTCCTATGGTGAGGGACTAGATTCTCCTACAATTGTGTAATGTATTCTTTTAATCAATTTCCTTTTCCATAATATTCCTAGCCATTCTACTTCCTTAACAGTGTAGATGTTAGAGAAGTTCTGCACTATTTTTATCCCTAGGCTGAAAAGGGAGAAGGAAAGAACCTCTAGAGGAATCCTCTTTGAGATTCAGTAGGACCTAGAGGTGTGAAACAAAGATACTTCATGGTATTTCCATAAGAAGAGCAGCCAAAAATAAATCATTTTCACTCTCCTCTTGCTCTCCAGTCTACTTTCTGGGCTTCTCATCTACAGAAAATAACTAAAACTCAAATGCATAGAAACTATTGATATAATCCATACACGTTGGCCTCCAGTGCAGAAAGCAGTGGTATGTTAGATTAGGAAGATCTTTAACACACAATCACCACAATTTCCCTTACACACTATGCTCCAGCCATTCTAAAGGTTTTTTCATTGATTTGACTTTCCTAAAGGCCTTTGCACATTATATTCACTCTGCCTGTACCTGTACCATTCTTCCCTTTTCTCTTCTCCTCACTAGGATAATTTCCATGTATCATTCAGATACCAATTTGAACATCACCTCAGTATAGAGCCATATCTGGACATGTTGCCTAAATTACATCTTTTATATGGGTTCTGTAAATTCTTCTTTTTACATCTCATATCACACTTTATTAATCATGATGTCTTTCTTGATAAAATATAATCTGTTCTATCATGCACATATTATAATATAAACAGAGACCATGTTTATAGCGCTCACTATTATAACAAAAAATATAGTATTGTGCTAGGCACTTAGTAGGCATTCAGTATTTATTAAATGAGGAAATAAGGACAATGATTTCACTGCTAAGTATCTGAGGAAAATATCACCCACAATTTTTGTACCTATAGAGAACAAATCCTTAATAACCGGGGCCCAGATTACTTTGGAAATCTCCACTTCCATGTAGGACAGACAAAATCTACCAGATAGACCCCTCTGCAGAAAACAACTCCAAAAAATATACAATTTTAGAAATCAACTTTCCTAAGTTATTAGGGAATGAACAGAAAGAACCAACTCTGTGCAAAGTACACAATCTTCATGAATGGGAAGAAGGAGTTACCCCACATGTGTATTTCCATCCTCCATGGCTTTCAACCTTGGACAAGTGCAAACAGCTGAAGTTCTCCTGGTCTTGGGAACCCAATAAGTGAAGCCAGACCATGTCTATCACTGAAGATCTAGATCAAGACCAGAGCCAAGCCAGGTGCAATGATGTACACCTGTAATCCCAGCACTTTTGGAGGCTGAGACAGGAGAATCATGAGTTCAAAACCAGCCTCGGCAACAGTGAGGCGCTGAACAACTGAGACCCTGTCTCTAAATAAAATATAATAAAAGATAAAATAGGGCTTGGGATGTGGCTTAGTGGTTGAGTACCCCAGAGTTCAATCCCCAGTACAAAAAAAAAAAACCAAAGCTAATATCCGAGTTATAGAGCTTGTGGTTTAAACTCAGTCAAGACAATTACCTATTGAAAAATGGAAACAATCTTCATTACAGAAAATCACCAGAATCTGGAATTGCCACAATTTAACTTTCATAATCTTTTGACTACTATCCAAAATTATTCAATATTTAAAAGAAAAGAAATAGAATGCGTTTTCAGAAGGGAATAAAAAAGACACTGGAACTAACATATAAGGATTTTAAAGTGGCCCTTAAAATTATTATCAATTAACTAAAACAAAGCATTTTTCAATGAAGGAAAAATATCAATAAAGATATAGGAAACTCTTAAAGAATGGGGAGATAAGACTTTGGGGTGGGTCGTGACAGAGACTAGGGAACTGATTAGATGGTATCAAATTATCTTATGTGCATGTGATTGAAACACAAAGAGGAGAGAGAATGAAAAAGAAATATTTGAAAATATAATCATTGAAAAATTTTTCCAATTTGATGAAATACAAGAAATTTCAGAAAAGAAGATACTAATCAAACATTAGGCAAAATTAACACAAAGACCTCATGAAGAGAATTCCCAGAGTAAAAGTGATAAAAACCAAGGATAAAGAGCAACTCTTGAAAGTGGTAAGAAAAAAAAAAAATAACATACAAGGGACTACTGATCCAACTAAGTTGACTTCTCATCCAAAACCCTGGAGAGTGACTATATATCTTTTAGTATTGAAAGATGTTTTGTTTTTTTAATGTCAAACTAGGATTGTAGGAGATCTAAATCCTAGATATTCAGGATATTTTCTTTCAAGAATGAAGGCAAAATAAAGACATTTTCAGATAAAAGAAAATTAACAAGTTATTGCCAGTACAGTTGTGCTATAAAAAGTTGTGCTGAAGAAAATCATTAGTTTGTAGATGAATGATTGGAGGTGAATAGAATAAAAAACAAAAATGAATCTTGCCAATCAGAGAGAACAGGGAAATGGATTCCCCTAGTACCTCCAGAGAAGAATATGGCACTGTCAACAACTTGATTTTGGCCTAGTATGAACATGTGAGATTTCTGACCTACAGAACTGTAAGAAATGGAATATTTTGTGAGAATGGAAAACTTTGAGGTGAGGTCTATACTTCTGAAAGGATCCCCAGCAGAACTGAGCCCCAATTTCCCACAGCAGTGACCCATTCAATCATGTTCTTTATGATTATGTCTAAGATGGTTCCCAGGATCTTGAGAAATATATTCCTGGGCTGTGTATAGCAGTCCACACCTGTACTCCCAACTCCTCAGGAGGCTGAGGCAAAGCATTGGGAGAGATAAGCCTGGGCAACTTAGCAAGATCTTGTCTCAAAATAAAGCATTAAAAAATAGCTTGGAGTGTAATTCAGTGGTAGAGCATTCACGTAGCATTTGCAAGGCCCTGGGTTCAATTCCCTCTCTCTCACACACAATTCTCTCCACACACACACAATTCTCTCCACACTCGAGAGAGAGAGAGAAAGTGTATGTGTGTGTGTGTGTGTGAGAGAGAGAGACTTATGGGTCTTAAAGCTGGCAAGAAACTTATATTTTAAAAGACTTACACACACTTCAAAGAGACAGAGAAAGAACTTATGATTAACTATTTTCTGAAGTAAATGCTCTAACAGAAGGAAAGTCTTTTTGTTTTCCACAGGGTAAATTCAGACTCATTTAATTTGTTTCTCCTTACATATAGTACAATGTCTGTCACCTGGTAGATACTTAAAAATTGATAAAGTTTATTACCTCTTCATACAGACTCTTAACTATATTTACAGCTAAAGTAAGTGTGTTTTTATTTTCTGCCAAAATTTAAACTGATACATGAAATTGCATGTTTCTTCTGTTGTTTGAAGTAGCAGTGAAAAGAAAATTAAAAAAAATATATAGAGATCCTAAACAGTATAATTCATCCATGCAATAAAAATGACCCCAGATTAATACTTAACTAGAAACACTGCATTGGGAATTTAACTGTAAGTAATTATAGCAATCTTAAAGAATCAAAATATGGAACTACAGAGGTTAAAGAATACCAGATGACTTCACTTCAAAAGGTTAAGTGGCCAGAGAATATTTTTCTTTACAATTTGCAGCTATGAACCTATTAAATGGCTCATGTCAACATTAGATTCTGCCAGAAATGATGTGCCTGGGGGTCGTGTCTTTCAGTGGACATTCATGTGTTCATGGCACCAGGGCCTACCTGGCTCACACATCCTGCTCCTCCTACCTTATGTTTCAGTAGACAGCTTACATTGGTCCAGTCTCAAAATTCCGGGGAGAGGAAAAATAAAGTAAAAGTAAATTCCAGGTTCAGGCAGAACTACATCCAGTATAAGACCATATTTTTGCATAGATTCTCATTATTATCTGGAGACGGAGAGCAGGGTCATCCTGAACTGTCAGATATCAGCATTTGAAGGGTAACTGATGACCATGATGGGAAACTCAAGCTGCAACCTCTGCCTTACAATTTGCTGGAGGCATAGAAGTGTCAACTCACATGAGGTTGCAGACTACAAATTTCTTCAGATGACAAATTCACTCATACTGTAGAAAACAATACTGGTTAACAACCTACAGTTTGCAAATGCCTTAATAAATTGTAGTAGCAAGAAAAAAATCACAGCTTTGAAATAAATTTTTTAAAAATTATTAATGAAATTATAAGTAGTTGATAAATTGACAATTGTAGCATAAGAGATGGGCATACTTTTCTGAAATAAAAAGCTAAAAGATTTAAACAGTTACAAGGCATGATCAACTGCTAACATGAAATCCTTCATCTAATAGAGAATATGCATTCTTTCTAAACATGTGAAATACATATAAAAACCACCCATTGCCTCAAAGCAAGTCGCAACAAATATAACAGAGAGCCTAAGACCATTTTCTTTCACCACAATGCAAAACCATGAGAAATAAATAACAAAGATAACAGGAATCCCCAAGATATTTAATTTTTTATTTTTAAAAATTACACTTTTGTAAAAATCGTAGACAAAGAAATCACAGTGGAAATACAATTGGCCTTTGCAAAAATTAGCTATGGAAAGAAAAAGATGTAAATAAATAAAATTCAATATGCTAAAGGGAGCTAGCTAGAGATAAATCAGATTAAAAGATAATAAGTGAAGATCATAAAGATTCAAAGATAAAAAGTAAAGATAACATAGTCAAATATAATCAAGTTGATGACCAAGGTTAAATGGAAAAATTACTTAAAAGTTATAAAAAGCCAACACTAGTTCAGAAAAGAAATAGAAAACAAATACCTAATATGTTTTAAATATATTGAAATAAATGGTAACCTTGCTTCTCCCAAAAGAATTCACAGGTGATTCTTTCCAAATATTCCATATCAATAGTAGTTTCCAAGGAAAGTTAAACAAATATTGCTGTTTCTCTTGGTCTCAAAAGAAAACTAGAGTGAAGGCAGGGAGCAAGCTTCAATCAGATTTTGTGATAAGCATATTTTAGAGTTATTTGCTGCTAACTGAAAACATCTTCTACTTGGTATTGAGCTTAATCCATGGCCTGAAGTATCTTTCTAAGAAGCTGTAGACAGATAGGGAAAGTCTCTTTGGGCTCAAAGAGCTCACTGCTTCAAATAAATCTCCAACAATATGTGTAAAAATTACATTTCACATTGCAAAGGTGAAGAACCATAGGTAATAAAATTGGGTTACAATTAGCTAGCACACATACTTAATAGGCTTCACTGGTTGGCTGAACATCTTAGCATCCACTGAAAACATTGCTCCAGTGGTGAAAAACACTTCACACTCCAACCAGCTGACTTACAAATAGACTATGGAAAAAAGACACCAACTCATTGTTGGATCACTGAAGCCTCCTATGTCCTCAGCCTCTATTTCCCTATGTTTGTGTATTTATGCCATTAAAATAACCTATAACTTCTAAGAAGAAATGTAATTATTTTATTTAAGATGTGGACATTACTAAACCTGTTGACCACAATATATGATTAAAAAGTATGCCTATTTTTAGTGATCCCTTAAAGGAGGATCTACCAAAGTGTAGTTACCAGACAAGCAGCTTGGAGGCAATTCCTGGAAATGTGTAAGGAATGCAACTTCCAGGAATCCTCTCAGGAACTACTGAATTCAAAATTCTGGGGGCGGGGCCTAGCACCTGGGTCTTAGCCCTCCAGGGGATTCACTTCAGTTTGAGAAACACTGGCATGAAGAAGGCCTACCACTCAAAGCAACTACTACAGTTCATCAAGGTATTTGTGAGCTATATAGATTACCAACCAGCATTATTTTCTACAATGTGCCTGAATTTTTAATGCATTTTATGAAATTTGTAGTCTACAGCATCATGTGAGTTGAAACTTTTGTGTCTCTAGCAAATTTGGATACCAAGAGGATATTTCTTGTTGAGCTTCCCATCATGCTCAGTAATTGTCCTTTCAGCGCTATGACTTGGCAGTTCAGGATGCCCCTACTCCTCTTCTTCAGATATTAAAATACCAATGCCAGGTCCCACTGCTATTGATTCTGATTTAAAAAATATTGATATTAAAGCCTAATTCCAGATTTCTTGAGACACCTCCAAAACATGCATGCATGGGAGTGCACGCACGCGCACACGCACACACCCTACTTCCTAGTATATAGGCAAGGTTGAATACTACTAAAACAATTGCTAAAGGTTAAGTAATCCAAATGGACCTTCAACCTGTCTGTGAAAGGGAGATTTAAACATCTGTTGTGCCCAGAGCCTGTGCTGCTCTATAGCACCCTGCCCCACCTCCTGTTGACTTTTGAAGTCTTATTAGATATGGACTAACATGGAAGACTAGACATAATTAGGAGCATAAAGCTCCACATCACCAAGCTTCATTTTTCTAACTTTTTAAACAAGTCTATACTCTAGGAAAAACATCAAATGTGTGTTATTACTGAAGGCCAAAGTGGTGGTTGGCATAGGAATTGCTGAAGACTGGAATCAAGTAGAGAACAACGTATCACCAGAAGAGTTTAAATTAAGGATTGTGCTTAATGTTCCGTGCATGACAAGCTTCCCTGATGCTAAAAGCAGCCCACACTCAGGAAAACCTCCAGGAATACTCTGAATTTGAAGGGAGAATATCCTATCTTGCCAAATGCCACCCCCTTCTTTACTTCCAAGTGCCCTGAAATCTCCACAGGAAAGGACCTTCCCAATATAGATATGTGTCCTTTACCCCTTCCCTCTCGTCAGGATATGTATTTGCCTGCTGAGGAGGCAATGTCTGTACTGTGGGATTACACAGTGCCAAGTCACTGTTCACAGTCATAGTCGTGTTCCAAAATCATCTGGAAAACATTTTGCCAATGCTTTTGTTCTGTTTAATCATAGACTCTGGGTGCAGTTTTAATTTTCAGAGAAGTAACAAAATCTGTGCCCCACTTCTCGTCCCTGCTCATTCACACCTCTCTCTTTCAACCCACTACCACCACCGCTAATGTCTGTTTACCTCTGAAATCTCATGGTCATTAGAAAATGATATTGAAACTCATTGTAGTAGTGCATGAGGCTTCATACCCATGCTGCGAAGGGGAAAATGAGTAACACATTTTACATATGAGGACACAGATTTATTTTTGTTAAAACTTGCTCTAATAAAATGAACCATGTCTACTCAAATTCATATGCTGAAGTTCTAATCCCTAATATCTCTGAATGTGAATATCTTTGGACATAGGGCTTAAAGAGGCAATTAAGTTTAAATAAGGTCACTGGGTAGACCCTAATTACAGAGGAGACTAGGACACAGACACAAAGGAAGATCACATGGAAACACAGGGAAAGGATTGCCCTCTACAAGCCAAGGAGGCTTCAGAAGAACCAACACCTTGATCTTGAACTTCTGGCCTCCTGAACTTAGAAAATAAACTTCTGCAGTTTAAACCACCCCATCTGTGCTTTGTACAGATGGCCTTCCCATGACTACATTTCCTTTTATCCTGGAGTATCCATTCCTCTTTCACAATAAGGGTCTGATTTGGCCAGCATGCAAAATGGGACTTTTTTTTTTGCAATGCAATTTTGTCTCTCTTCTAGAAGAGAAATATATTTCTCCCTTCTTACAAATTCCTGTTTCTAGAATGATGGGAAGAGAAAGAAGAAAAAATAAATAAGTTTGAATTAAAGAAGGAGCAGAGAAAGAACATAAACAAGAGACAGAATGAAACAAGAAGGAAAGAGGAGGAAAATTGCAAGAGAAAAATAAATGCAAACAAGAAAACTGATTTGGTCTAATAAGTAAGAAGTACAGGGATCAAATGATTCATTATTACAATAAGAGATCCCAGCAGGGGTGTGAGGTGAGGAAGTGTTTCTTAATTAATCAATTATAGGACAGAAAGTTACCTAGGATATTCATTGAAACAAAATCAAAACTAAGAAAACATAAATCAACAAGTTTTTGAGCACCCACAGTGGGGAAGACAATATCAATGTACTGCATTCGAAAGAGATCTCTCCATGAAAGACGATGTTGTGCAGGAAGACCAGGAAAGAGCTCTTGGGAAAAGGAAAGAAGGCTCCAATGGGCTGCTCTATCATCTCCATTCACCTACCTTAGCACAGCCACACCAGGCGCAGCCTCAAGCAGAATGTGGGATGAACTTAGAAGGATGATACCAACAACTCCTGGGTGAGGACTTTTCATTTGGCACCTGTTCTATCCAGATAGCAAGTGATCTCCCTCACAACCACTCCTCACAGATGTGTTGCCCCCACCAGCCCCCATTATAGCTTCCAGAGTTTTCCACCATTAGCCTGGGAGAGAGGCAGGGCCTGATGGTGGGGTGTAGATGAGGAGAAGGTTGGGAGACCGAGAGGAATGCAGGGTTCAGAAATAGAAATTTCTACCTCTTCCTCATCTTCAGATGAAATATTTCTTAAGAATTTGAATCCTAGCCATATAGCAAAATATCATTTTCATCTTTTATATGTAGGTCTTTTCAGTTTTTGAATTCAAGGGAAATAAAAATATTTTTTCATAACCAAAAGGCTGCTTGTTTTAGATATTAGTTCATTTACTAACTGGATATTACTAACAGTATTACTGGAATAATCAAGCCTTAATTTTCTAACAATATCTCTAATTAGACCCAATCTCTTTCCAAGTATTCCATATTTAAGAATTATTTCATGTCACTGTTTTTCATCCCAAATTTAATAGGAAAAAAACTGATGAATTACAACAAAGATGAACACAATTTTTTCTTCCCCTACTTTTCTTGAATTTATTCTTATAATATTTTTTCAATTAGCTCTGTTGCCTACTCATCAGAAATTGACTTGAGATCTTTTTCTATTATGGCTCAAAGATATTTCTTCAAATGGGTTAGCTGGGCCATTAGCCTGGCACCTATCCTTGACCTCTCTGAAAATGTTGTCCATGTGGCTCAAGTCCTTGGGTAAGTTAATAGAAGTTATTGGGAAAATAGTGTATAATACTGCCAATGGGAAAGCCTGAATTTCACTCAATAGAAATGTTAAATCTCACAGAAAGCTTAGACTGTTGTGGTTTTTCTTTTTGCTTTCTGAGACACAGATAGGCAGGTCAAAATAATGTGTTGCAACTTGAGTTTGTCGTAGATCTGAAAGGAAATTTTAAGTCTGTGTTGAACCACTAGTATTTAAGAGATAATGTTAACTAAGTATTTTCCCCAGCCATAGTTTTTTTCATACCACATAAATCTTAGATAATATCAAAGCAAACCAAGGTTTATAGCCATCAGTATAAATTAAATGTCCCAAAACTCCATTTTATGCCACTTTTAACCAATTGAGATGGACAGGCCAACTTACGCATTTGGTCAAGCAGAACAGCCTTCAGCACTAGAGACAAGAGCTCACCATAGAAGATCATACCTAGATAAAATTCAGTAAAGTCTCAATCAGCTGACTCTCTTAAACAAAATAACTCTTGCCTCATCCCTAGAAACTGTTCAGACACAAGAAAAGGTTCTGAGAGTACTGGGAGAGGACAGGGCAAGGTGACCTGAGAGATAATATGAGAAAGATGAGAAACATTGGAGACACATGACACATATTTTATTTAATATTCTCTATTCATGTCTAATTATCTGTGTAACAACATGAACCCTCAAACACTGTATGGACTCAGCTTTCTAGCTCGTTTTCAGGTCAGAAAATCAGAATAACTCATTCTCTGAACATCAATCTAACAATGATAAAAGTAATAAAAATAAGATTTTATTTATAAATAATTTTCCATTCCTAACTAGTAATAATTCTATTTATACAATGGTCCACTGAAATGGACAAAACTGATAAAATTGTCCCTCATTTATACATGAGAAAACCGATATCACAAGTTGTTAATTGGTCCATATCCACAGATCTGCCAACCATGATTGAAAATATTGAAAAAAAATATATTTTAATACATTTGTCATTATTCTCTAAACAATACAGTACAAAACTATCTACGTAGCATTTATACTGCATTACGTATTATGAGTAATCTAGATATGCTTTAAAGTATATAAAAGTATTGTCATATTGAAAATGTTAAATAAATTGAATCATATAACATGTGACCTTTTGAGAATGGCTCTTTTTGATCATTTTGAATATTATAATGCAGTAATTCCAAAAACCAGGGTCTTCTCCCTTCTCAGTATTTTTGTAGCTTGCTGGATGCTCTGTCTGCTTGTTTGTTTAGTGATTTTTCTGAATTGTTTTAAGTCTGTCTGGTTTTTATTATTGTTGTTGTTATATGTGGTCTCTGAAGTTTCTTGGATTTACTTAGTTTTGACAGGTTTTCTTGAAAGCAAGAAGTAGAGAAAGGGCGGGAGGGAAAGAGAAAATTGGGGGAGGAATAAGGAGGAAGAGAAGGAAGAGAAGGAGTAGGGAAAAAAGAAAGAAAGTCTTCTCTTGGTCCTTGCAGATTAGCTCTGTGGTGGGTCTTCTCTTCTCTGCTTAGTCCAACTGTTTACAAACATGCCTTAGATTTCACTTTGTTTTTGGTACTGGAGATTGAACTGAGGGGCACTCGACCACTGAGCCACATCCCCAGCCCTATTTTGTGTTTTATGTAGAGACAGGGTCTCACTGAGTTGCTTAGTACCTTGCCCTTGCTGAGGCTGGCTTTGACTTTGCTATTCTCCTGTCTCAGCCGCCAAAGTGCTGGGATTACAGGCTAGCTTTCACTTTTTGCATGCACTGAGCCTAAAGATCAGTCTGACATCAATGTTTAGGGTCTTCTCAGAGCATGCATTCTTCCCTAGACATACATGTTGTTTTCTAAATTCCCCTCTGTACACAAACACTTTTGAGTTTAGAGTCCACTCTCTGCCTGGTTTCTTCTCCCAGGCTTTTCATACTCTGCTGTGTGCCCCAACTGACTGTTGCTAGTTATTCACTTTCCCTATAATGCTTTGAGGCATGCTCAGTGCTTCTCTGACCCCAGCACGTTCCATGTTGGGCAAAACAAGACAAATACATTGCAGCCATCCTCTTGGTAGCTTCCACATTGGTTCAAACAGACAAACATAATACTATGTAATTAAGACGATCTCTGCTTCCTCTAGAACCAGAAAGTAGGATCCGAAAGTGGACATAGAGACTGCCATCTTCCTTAGTTAATCCAAAAAGGAAATGAAATAAGGACAAAGAAAATGCCACAAAGGTTTCCTACTATTTTCAAGTTGTCTTTTTCTGGATAATTTATTTGCTATAAGCATTTGACTGTTTTCCTAAGTTCTTGGTAAGTTTATTCAACAGTGTTTGTCTGATTTTTCAATGTTTATGTGGAAGGATGGGCTTTCAGAGCTGCCTGTTCTACCATTTTTTCTACTATGTCTCAGCATAATGCTCTCAGATCCTCCTACATTGGTGTTTGTGTAAACAGATTCTTCCTTTATGTTGCTAAGTAGTATTCCAGAATACAGATCCATCACAGTTTACTTACACACTCTAATGTAGACTATTTCTGCCCTCAGTTAAATAGCCAGTTTTGCTATTATAAGTGAAGTTGTTATGAACAATCATGTACAAGTTTTCGTGTGAACATGTATTTAATTATCTGGGATAAATGCCCAGGATTATGATCGCTGACTCATATAGTAAGCATATGATTATCTTTTTAAAGAAATTGCCAAACTATTTTCTAGAATGGCTGTGCCATTTCATATTCCCATCAGCAATATATGAAAGATACAGTTTCTATACATACCTACCAGACTTTGTTATCACTATTTTAGCTATTTTAGTGAGTACATAATGATATCATGAGCTTCATTTGCATTTTCCCTAATAGTAAATGATGTTAAATGTCTTTCATGTGCTTACTTGCCATTTATATATCCTTGTTAATGAGTATTTTGGGGAATTTTACCTATTTTCTACTTAGATTTGTATTTTTTCTAACTGTTGAGTTTTTATTGCTTTGTGTTTCATATGAGTCCTTTTTATAGGTACACAATTTTTTAAATATTTTCCCCTAGTCTGTAACTTATGTTTTCATCTTAACAGATTCTTTTGCAGAAAAAAATTTTTGATGAAGTTCAATATAACAATTTTTTATCTAATGGATTATACTTCTAATTTAGGTTTTAATTGTCAACTGAAAATTGTATATACACATATAATTTATATACACAGGTTGTATACATTTGTGCGATGGCTAAACCAAGCTATTAACTTATGAATTACCCCCCATACTTATCACATGCGCAAGTGCGTGTGTGTGTGTGCATGCGTGTATCTGTGTATGGTGAGAACGCTTAAAATCTACTGTTTTCAATTTTCATGTATAGGATAAATATATTGAACTTATTCCTCCTATCTACCTGAAATTCTATGTAATTTTATGTCCTTTGACCAACATCTCCCCAATTTCCCCACCATTCCATCCTCTGGTAAACATTATTTTCCTCTGTTTCTATGAGTTCAACATTTTTAGATTCCAAGTACAAGTGATCTCAGGCAGTATTCCTTTCTGTGCCTGGTTTATTTTAATATCATATCCTCTGAGTTCACTCATTGTCCTAAATGAAAAGATTTCTTTTTTCATTGTGTATATATACCCCATTTGCTTTAGCCCTTCATCCACTGGTATATATGAACACCACTTTCATATCTTCACTATTATGAATAATGCTTCAGTGAACATAGGGATGTCTCTTTCACATACTGATTTCAAATCCTTTGCATATATCCCAGGTAGTGGAATTGCTGAATCTCATCACAGTGCTATATATGGTTTTTTTGAGGAATTGCCATACTGTTCTCCATAATGACCGTTCTAATTGACATTCTCACTAGGGGTATGCAAGGACTTCCTTTTCTCCACATCCTTACCAACATCTGTTACCTTTGATCTTTTCGATAATAACCATTCTAACAGGTTTGAAGAGATACCTCATTGTTTTATTTTTCTGATGACTGGTGATATTGAGAATTTTTTCATATACCTGTTGTTCATCTGTCAGTTTTCTTTTGAAGAATTTCAGGTACTTTGCCTATTTTAGATAGGTTACTTGTTTGAGTTACTTACATATTTTGGATATTAACCCCTTATCCAAAGTATGGTTTATAAATATAACCTCCAACCACAAGTTGACTCTTCATTGTATCCTTTTCTGTATAGAAGCTTTTTAGGTGAAAGTCGTCTGTTTTTGCTTTTCTTCCTCATGCTTTGGGAGTCATACCCAAGAAATCTTTGCACAGACACTGTCTTGGAGCATTCCCCCTGTTTCTTCCAAGAAATTTTACTGTCTTATGTCTTATATTTAAGTTTTTAACCCATTATTCTAAAATATATTGTTTCTAGTAGACATAGCAATTGTATAAATTTATTAGGCGAGGTGTAACATTTCAATACACCTATACAATGTGTACTAATTAGATCACAGTAACTAGCATTTCCATCCCTCCGCGTAGTTATCATTTCTTAGTATTGGTAACATTCAAAATCTCCTCTATTAACTATTTTTAAATATTCAATTAATTTTTGGCAACCACAGTTATCCTAATATGCTATAATGAACATTAGAAGTTATTTTTCTATCCATCTGCACCCTTATATTTAACACATTTCAGTTTCATTATGGTATGAGATGAGGGTCTAATTGCATTCTTCTCCATATAGAAACTATAGATCATAGTTTCAGTGTCATGTCTAATAACTCTTTAGCAATTCCTAGGTTCTAAAGTTATTCTGTTTTCTAAAACTTTATGGTTTTTCATTTTACTTTTGTATTTGTTTTCTTTGATAATAATTGTATGTATTTGTGGGGTATAATGTGAAGTTTCAATGTACATATGCATTATGAAATGATCAAGTCAGACTAATTAGCATATCTAGGACTTCAATTTTTTGTGGTGAGAACATTTAAAATCCTGTTTTAGCTATTTTGGAATATATAATAAATTATTAGCTATCATCACTACATTGTGCACTAGAACATCAGGACTCATTCCTCCTAACTGTAATTTTGTACGTATTGGCCAACATCTTCCCCATCACCTTTCTCCACCACCTCCTCAGCCTCTAGTGTCCACCATTTATATTCTACTTCTCCGAGTTGAATATTTTTAAGTTCTACATGTAAATGAGGTTTGTTCTATTTGTTCTGTGCTTTGCTCATTTAACTTATTTTCCCTGTTTTATTGAATGTTTATTCTATTCCCTCTGCCAGGACAAAATACTCTTGGTTACTGTGGATATATAATAAGTCTAAAAATTGAATAGACTATTTCTTCCGTTTATTCTTTTTTAAAATTGCTTTATTTCTTCTAGATCCTTTGCCTCTTCATATGAGATTTCAAATAATCTTTTACAATTCATTTTTTAAAAAGATTACTGGCATCTCAATAGGTACCACATTAAGTTTATATGTTGATTTAGGGAGAATTGATTTATTTACTACTTATTTAAATCTTTGATTTCTTTCATCAATGTTTTGTAATTTTCAACATACAAGTGTTTTGTTTTTTCTTGGAGTTTGAGTATTTCATATTTTTGAATGATTAGAAATGGATTGTACTTATAACTTTTTCAGCTTGTAACTGTAGGTTTGCATTTTTGCCAAATTTATGAATTTCTCAGCTTTTATTTCTTCCAATATTTTTCAACCTCACACTTTTTAAAATTTTATTTAATGTGATTTGTTATTTTTAGATATACATGACAGTAGAGTGTATTTTGACATATTAATACATAGAGTATAACTAATTCTAATTAAGATCCCATTCTTGTGGTTGTACATCATGTGGAGTTTCTCTGGTAGTGTATTAATATACTAACATAGGAAAGTTATGTCTGATTCTGTGTACTGTCCTTCCTATTCCTATTCACTCTCTTCCCTTAATTATCCTTTGTCTAATCTATTGCACTTCTATTCTTCCCTCCCCTCCCACCTTGTTGTGTGTTAGCATCTGCACATCAGAGAAAACACTGGGCTTGTTATAGACTTACTGATCTCCAAGACTCTACTTTTTCCTTTTTAAGTCTATTTTCTCACTATTGCTCATTTTAATTTCTATTTTTCTATCTTTAGCTTCAGTTTCTTTCTAAAGAATTGCTCCATTCTTTTGGATTTACCCGTCAAATCTCTATTATTGTATTTTTCAGTTCAAAAATTTCCATTTTTTATGCCTTCTCTTTCTTTGTTGAGACTATTTTTTCCCTTTTTCTTCAAGTATTCTCATAATTGCTCATGGCACATTTTTATATGGCAGCTTTACAATCCTTATATAATTTTAATATTTCTTTCATCTTGTTTTGGGTGCTATCAATCATCTTTTCTCATTGTTTGGAATCTCTTTGGAAATTTTCAATTGAAACCTGAAAAATTTGGGTCTTAGGTTTATGGCATTGTTATTTAAACATTCTGCTTTAGCATGCCATCTCTCAAACCATTCTGGAAAAGGTAGGAAGATGCTGCCTCTTTACTGTCAGGTATGGGTTCACCGAGACTTGCAGGCCAGGTCTGTATTGGCCACTTGGCCCCCACTGTTGCCTGGGCTACAGGGAATCTTCACTACTACTGGACTGCAACTTGGACTTCAGGCTGATACTACTCATACTATACTGGCATGGGGAGGCAGAGGTGCCTCATTTATGTACCCACATTGTCACTAGACTCCTCATGGGAGGGACTTGTTTCTTTTGGGTGGTGAGGAACAGCACTAGCAGGAAAGGGAAGGAATACTTTATTACCACACAAATAGGGGTATAATTCCAGGCTCTCCACAAGGTCCCAACTGACCCTATGGATGTAATGGGGAGAAATATGCCTTGTTCTTATCCATCTGGGCTAACGTTCCACCTCCTCATGGCTTCTCGCACCTTTCTCTGACACTGCTCCAGAAAATAACTAGGACATCAAGAGCACCGCATTACAGCCTGGGAAGGCTGAATTCTGGGTTCTCCAGCCTTTACTGTAGAGAAAGGAATTAAATCACCATTTTCTCCCCTGTGGTGTTTGACCAGAGTAGAGCAGTTATTATCTAAAATTTTTGTTTTGCTAGACTGCCTCTTTTCTGGTCCTCTGGCTAAAGAAAGCAGGCTTTTGTTGAAACATATTTTTTTGTCTGCATTCATTAGCATTTCTATGTTGCTGACTTCTCCAGTACTCACTCTGAATAAATGAGAGGAAGAGAAAACCTAGGAGCTGATTGCTGTGTCATTCCCAAGATCCCAAGGTCTCTAACCAGTCTCTTTACTCCAACTTTGAGTTTTCTAATGTTTAGAATTTTAAAAATATAAGGTTAAGAGTTTTTAGCTGAATTTAGCTGAATGGATGAGTAAAAGTAAATTTATTCCATGTTTCTAGAAGCAGATGTCCCAAAATTTCCATTTTCAATAATAAGTGAAACTAAAAATTAAAGAAAAAGGAAAATAATAGAAGTAAACATAAATCAAGTGGATAAGATCTTTATGAATTATATTTTAAAATTTTACTAAAGAAACTAAAGATGTAATTAAATGTTCTTTTATACAATGTATAAATACTATATAAAAATTAAAATTCCCACTAAATATAGATTGAATGCAATCACAAGATACATTCCATGTAGAACTTCTTAAAACATTACTTTTCCCATCCATTAGAATAATATGTGGGGAACAGCATGGCTAGAGTTTGGACACCCAGTTTCTAGACATAGACTGCCTGAATTTATAACCCAGACTATTTTGCAGGCAGAATCAATCATGAAACATAGCTTGGAAATTGCTAAGTTAGAATATAATACTCTTCTGTAGCCTCTCCAGTCAATAACATTTTCAAATTAATATATATCCTGGAGCTATAGACATGGTCATAAATATTAAGACTTATGAATGAAAACAAACCAAAATGTCACCTGCTATTTATTAGTTTGGCCAAAAGACTTC
Source organism: Xerus rutilus (assembly GCA_028644305.1). NCBI lineage: Eukaryota > Metazoa > Chordata > Mammalia > Rodentia > Sciuridae > Xerus > Xerus rutilus. Next base: position 44,055,687 of record CM053405.1, on the reverse strand, counting down.
TAGGAAGCATTAAGACTTAGACCTAGACATGCTTATTGATATGCCTAAAGTAAATGTGAATAAAGAGAAATGTCCTGAAAATAATTGTGAGTATTGAATGAAATCAAATATACATAGATTCTTAAGGTTTCTGAGAAACGTATATTGATAAGTAACTACCAAATACATTGAAAGAGACTGAGAATTTTCAAGATATAAAAAGATCAGCAGGCTATCCATTTTCTAATAGTGAGAAGCAAGCTGGAAAAAAAAAGTCACTGCCAAAAAGAACATACTCCCCAATGCATATTTTCAGAAAAGTCTGAGGAGGATAAAAAAGGAAGGCTCTTCAAGAGGATGAAATTTAGCTCATGGAGAACAATGTATTGGTGGGGGACATTCCCAGGGAAGTAAAATAGGCCCAATCAAAGAGCATTCCACACTCCAGTCATCCTTTCCCAATGGGTCTCAAGAGCTTTTATGGATAAGGAGAAATTGTATCCCTACCATTCTTCCTCTTTTCAAATTGGGATATTTATTACATTATCCCATCTCTGGTCTACCATTTAATGTTGACTAATCATATCCTGTTACATTAGAAATATTGACATAACATCCTGGACTCCATGTCTGATGCTGTGATTGGATAGGAATGTTGGAGGTCTTGGGATATGTGTGACTATACTTTGTGTATGAGAAGGACATGAATCACTGGGGCTAAGAGGACAGGTCATTGTGCAGGAGGTAATCACCTTCAGTTATCTGTGTTTCTCTCTATCCATGTCCTTAGTTACGTGATTTTGTATTCCTTCTCCAGCCTTTGACTTTAGTTTTGTCATGGGATTTGTTTTGGCCAATGGGTTTTTAATAGATTCCAGCAAAAGCACGAAAACGTGTGTGTAGTGAGAAGTGTTATTATCACAAGAAGGATATGCCTGTTGCCCTGTTCCAAAGAGAATAAGACATATGAAGCATATCTTCCTCTACTATGAACTAAAAAGACCCATCCATTTATGTGTATTTTGCTTTTAAGAACCTAATTCCTCATGAATTATATAATAAGGTGGGGAAGGATAATCCCACCTACAATCAAGAAGACGTTTTAAATAAAATGACTATTAACACATAAAACTAATGGAAATTATAGTTTAATGTGATAAGTGCAAATGATTTACTCTCATAATTACATAGGAAATAGCAGATGGGGGAATTCGATGAGCTCAATTTTTCAGTCTAAACAATTCATCCTGACTGATCCCTCAGGTTCTACCTGTCTAAAATAGGTTTGTGACCCTAGATCTCCCACATAATATTGTATACACTCATAAAAACTTACCTTAGAAAGTCATATATAAGAATCTAACATTTAGCTTCTAGATGCACATTCTAATAAACCCACTAGTGCTATTGTGCAGATTTTCCACAGGTTTATAGCAACAACTGTGCTTCCCACATTGCAACTTTATAAGATATTCGTGGTCTGTAAGAATTGAGTGCAGCAGACCTTACCTGGAGCTACCAAGGAAGATTTAGCTTGTGTTTACAGTCCAACAGGAAATAGTCTCCCAAATGAGACTGATAAATGAACATGCTTTATCCATTCTTCACATTTATGTCCTTTCCCACAGTAGTGAACATTGGCCCTCCTGTGGTTCTTGTGCAATTATGTTAAAAATAAGTATCTCTGGACTAAATTACATACACATGCAAGGAAAATAAGCTGTAGTTTATCTTAATGCCCAGTAGGTATAGATACCAAGGGAACTATTCCCAAGACTTATTTGTAGTGTTTAGCTGTTTGCTAGACACATTTGTTGAGTCTATGTGTGTGCTTTTCAAAATACAATTTGGCTACTATGCTTGAGAATAATGTGAAATGAATTTAAGAATGACTCAATGATTCTCCTTTTCTATTTTTTTTTTAAAGTACTGGGGATTGAATTCAGGGGCACTCGACCACTGAGCCACATCCCCAGCCCTATTTTGTGTTTTATGTAGAGACAGGGTCTCACTGAGTTGCTTAGTGCCTCTCCATTGCCGAGGCTGGCTTTGAACTCGCAATTCTCCTGTCTCAGCCTTCCTAAGTGCTGGGATTATAGGGTTGCACCACTGCGCCTGGCTGATTCTCCTTTTCTTGACTCTTTGGAGTATAAAACTGTCTTTAATAAAATTAAAGAAACAATCCCCCAAGAGAAAGTCAGAGGTGAAATCTCGCTACAGTATCTTGAGTTTCACCAATCTCATACATTGCATTGGTCAATTGTTTTAATTAGGGAAATTATGTCTTTAGCTTTTCATTTTGCTGTGACCAAAATACCTGTCATGAACAATTGAAGAGGAAAGACATGTTTTGGCTCATGCATGGTTTCAGAGGATTCAGTCCATGGTTGACTGGATCCATTGCCTTATGCCTTTAGGGAGGCAGGGATATCATGGTAGAAGGGCATAGCACAGCAAAGCTGCTCACTTGATTGCAGCTGGGAAGGAGAGGAAGGGAGGGAGGGAGGGAGGGAGGGAGGGAGGGAGGGGAGGGGGAGGTGGGGGAGAGAGGGAGAGAGAGAGATATGGATGAAGGAGCCAGAACAAGATATACCCTTCCCAGGAATGACCCCAGTGACCTACTCCAACTAGATTCTACAACCTATAGTTTCCATCACCTCCCAACAATGCCATCAAATATGAACCTCTCAATGAATTAACCCACTGAAAAGGTCAGAGACTTCATGATCTAATCACTTTATAAATTCCTTACTTCTGAAAAAATGATGATTTGGGGATCAAGACTTCAACACATGAACTTTGGGGGACATTCCAGATTCAAACCATAACAAACTATGTGTTGGAGAGCAGCTGTAAAAGTCAGTCTCTGTTTATTGGGCTAAGTTACTATGATTTCATTTATTTTTCTCTTAAATTATGGTCTGATAAGGCTAACGCAGCTCTCCTTGGTGGATTTTTCTTCAGAAGTGACTTAGGGGATTGGGGTTGTGGCTCAGTGGTAGACTGCTTGCCTAGCATGTGTGAGGCACTAGATTCCATCCTCAGCACCACATAAAAATATATTAAATAAAATAAATGTATTATGTCCATCTACAACTAAAAAAATTAAAATATATATACACAAAAAATATCTGAAAAAAAGAAGTGACTTGGGAGTCTAAGCTAATTCTATTTTGCAATTGTTATTGAGAATCCTTCTCATCCAACTAATACAAATAAAAGAGGGAGAGTATGTGGAACACTTACTCTTTTTTAATGGCCTCTGACCTCAAGTAACATCACTTTCACTCACCAAAATTCCCTCAGGTAAGAACTCAGTCACATGGTCTAAATCTAATTACAAATGTTCTGGTTACATCCCAATAAATCCACTGTAAGTTGAGAACATCAGATGTTGAGAATGCATTAAATACACCTAACCTACTGAACATCATACATAGCTTACTAACGTGGTATACAATAGAGTGTCAGTTCTTTACTCTAGTGATTGTGTGGCTAACCAGGAGCTTCTGTTTGCTGTCCCTGCTCACCTTAGAGGGAATATAATACTGCATATCACTAATCCAGGAAAAAAATAAATATTTGAAATTGAAAGTATGATTTCTGCTGAATTCATATTGCTTTTACACCATAATAAAGTAAAAATCACACAAATCAAACCACTGTAAATCATGGATCATCTATACATGGCAGACTTAGAACTTGTCTTCCTGTATATACAAGAAAAAAAACACATAATTAGCACCCCAGAATTACAGTTGCTTAACATTACAAAAAATTTCTTATTGATACAAAGTTCATATAGAACAGGACAGGCTTGAGAAGAGAGAAGGCCCTGTTTCCCACCATTATTTAAGAACCTAATCACTTCACTCAACACTTCATTTTGGAAGTTGCTTTACATGTAGACATTCATCCAGCAGAGAAGAGAGCAGGAATGGAGAAATTACCCCCACTTTTATGCACTTGGTCTAAAATACTGCACAGTTCTATTCATATGACATTTGCTTGAAGTAGTCACATGGCATCATCTAGGTATGAGAAGAGAGTGACTGGAAAGAGAAAGTCCCTAGCAACACAATGGCTTGCCAGCAACAGCTCTATATCATGGAATGGGAGAATAAATGTTTGATGGACTGTTGGCCATCTCTGCCACAGAATCATTTACCAACAATCAAAACATGTACTCTTTAACCCATTAATCCCAATTCTGGAAATTTATACTAAAAAATCTTCAAAATATTGCAAATTTCCACGAATATAGATACATTAGTACTCCCTTGCTGCTTTTCACCATTCTCTTATGATCCTGACAAGAATGCAAAGGATTCTGTGAGAAATAATGAAGATCTTCTCCACTGATCCAGGCAATTCTAGGTACTATCTCTGACTTTTCAGGAAGATGGCTCTTTCTGACGGTCCAAATGTTTTACTCCATTTGTTTCAATTTCTTGATGACTTACAGCTTAATTTTTTTTTTTTTGCAGCTCATTGGATATTCATGTCACTCCACCTAAATCAGATCCCAGAAAATCCAGTGGTTCAATCTTCTGAGTGACAAACGTTATCTATTATAGCATTATTTATACTGACAAAAGTTAAGACAATTGAAGTGTTTGAGAAAAAATTAAGGACTTAATGTTATAGCTACTAGATATAACTTATTGAAACCATCTAAAATGATGATGTCTTTGAAGATCATTTAGCAGTATGTAAAATATGTTATATAATATTAAGTTTTATGAAAGGGTTAAAAATGTCTGTACACTCATAATTGCATAAAAATGATTAAGAGGAGAATAGAAGTCTATTCAAGAAAATAAAGTTTATCTCTAAAAAATAATGTTAGGTAAATAAGATTAGTAAGGTATTTTGTCCTTTATGATACTTACTTATACATTTTTATAAGCAAATATCCACATATGTACATACATATAAACACACAGAAAGTTGGTAAGAGGAAAACTGATATGAAATATAAATTTTAAAGTCTTACTGAACCCTTGTGGCTATAAAATATGTATGAAATTCTACCCTTAGGATATACATGGGTCTCCTTTTATGCATGTATTTTTAATCTAAAAAGAAAATAAGAAATTGTCGGATTCTTAGAGGTGGAGAAGACAAATATTTTCTCTTTACATTTTTCCCTTCTCTCTTCTTGAAAAATACAAAAGGAAAAGAAAAATTTTTCAAGAAACACAGAAAAGAATCTGTACCTTTGATGAAATAAACATCTATCACCCTGTATCTAAGGATAGATAAATAGATACATGAGAAGATATCCATCCCAGATGTAATGCATGCATACCAGTGTGAGAAAAGATACTGAGAGGGAATGCTAAGGTTGTAAAGATCCTACTGAACTCCCAGAACATGGAGTTTCCCAAAGTTAGAGGCAAAATATGAGGAAGAATCCACAATCTCCTAATTAAATAGTTCCCCCTCTACAACATGATCAAGACATGAAAGCTACTGTAGCATCTTTCTGTTTGGGGTGGGATAACATCAAAAGCCACAGTGGGCCATGCTGAAAACTTTATAACCATATTACAGGCAGAGAAGAATCTGAGTGAGAACCTTGAAGCAACTAATTACATTAACAAAATAAGAGGCTAAAGTTGTTTATAGCATACACACCAAGACAAGTCTAACAGGCTTCTCTATAAGCCAGAGTGATTTCTGTCTTCACTTCAGTTTACATTTTTCCTCCCTTTCTTCGGTATCAAATGGCTCATCTCAAGAGCATACCTCATTCAAATATGATCAATAAAGTAATAAAACAAACACAAGTTTTATAAAACTACTAAAAGAAAAAGAAAAAGATTTGGTAAGTATTAATTATGAATAGAGGACTATTTCTCCTCCACTCCAGATGTTTCTCTGTGGTGGGAGCTCCATTGATGTGACACTCCTGCCTCTCTCCACACCCTCACATGATTATCTCCAGGGAAAGAGGTAAGACCTAATCTAACCGATAACTTTGGAAGATGAAGATGGGCAATTGTGAAGCGAGTTATGTTAGAAGGGGAGTTTGTCACTTCTCTATGCTATTGTTCTTCTCTAAGGTCTACTGTAGAGTACAACTATTCAATGACTTGATATTGGGAAGTTTGCTTGCCAATAAGCCACATTTTCCTGTCACTATTATCAATCATAAGTAACATTTTGATATTCAATGTCTTACTCTTTCTTTATGAATAAATTATTTTATAACTTAAATGAGGATGCTTTCTATTGGATTCCCAGAACCACCACCACCACCACAACAACAACAAAAATACCATTAATACACTGGCATGGTGATGAAATTATTTTCTTAGGACCTAGGTGAAACTTCAAGCAGTACACTCAAGGACTCAATAAGTCATAACACACAAAGAAGAAATGTGGTGTGACTTTGATAAAGAGTTTGGGAAAGAAAAAAGTGCAACTCTATCAAAGAAATAAAGATTTCCTTGGACACAGCAGTAAATATCATAGACACTACTGTGGATATGGGATAGAATAGATGCTAAAATAATCAGGCAAGGGGCTGGGATTGTGGCTCAGTGGTAGAGCACTTGCCTCGCATGCGTGAGGCACCGAGTTCGATCCTCAGCACCATGTAAAAATAAAGATATTGTGTCCATCTACAACTAAAAAAATTTAAAAAAAATAATCAGGCAAAATATAAATGAACAGAAAAAATAGCTATGTAATTATTGATAAATAATAGTTGAGAGGAGTTAGGAAGTAGCTTAAGCATTTGTTTTCTCATTGAGAGGGCAAGAGTTATTTCTTAAGTCAAGTAGATTGTGGCATAAACATAGTCTCAGATGTGATTAAAATCCAAACCATCAAGATAATATGTATAAAGTAGAAATAGGAAAGGTAGGTGAGGAGAAAAATATACTAATTTTGTTATTTTTATTGGTGGGTAAACAGTAAATTTTTTTAAATAAGTGAACAATTAAAGTCACATTTTATCACTGTATATTTTATCATTAGGAATTCTAAAAATGTAGAAATTACAAATTTATCAGAAGGAACATACACAAACTCTGCTTGTACATGTGTGTTACATATAAAACTATAAAAGGGATATTACAAACAAAAAGCAAAAGTTAAATAAGCTAAGACCAAAAGTATGTGTTATACCAGTAAGTATAATAGGATAAGCAAATAAATTTAAATTAAAAGACAGATTAGATTGGAAAGCATACTCCAATATATTTTGTCATAGACATTTCTAAGTCTATTATGTGACTCAAACTTTGAAAAATCTTGTATACAAATAGCAGATTAAAGTTTGTGCACGGCTACATGGCCAAAAAATAGGCTGAAAGACAAATTGCAAACTAGGAAAAGTTATTTTCAACACATCTGATAAGCAAAAGGCAGATTTCTTTAAAATAATTGAGAATACTAAAGCCCAATTGGGGGAAAAATGTGTTTGAGCAGATCAAGATCAGAGAAATAATAATATAAATGAATCTGAATTCTTGAAAAGATGCTTAATTTTATTCATAATTTATAAAGGGCAAATTAACTTTTGCAATGAGATAATATCTTTCCTCCATCAGACTGACAGAAATAAAAAGCTGGATCACACAAGATTGGTTGATGTATGGGGAAACAGGCATTGTCAGTTTGTAGATAATGTAGAAGCATAAATTGGTGATACACCTCAAAGAGGCAACTCATCAATAGCTGTAAAGTATCTGTGAATATAGAAATCATTATTTCACTTAGCATGCACATGTGTGTATAGTGATTGGAATATGTGTATTGTGTATTGCAATCTCTAGAAAGTAAAAAGCAATAGTGGAAAAGAAACACTTTCAATTTATGACTTCCTGAGCCTATTAAACCTTAGGTTTGTACATGCCAAAACAGAGGGGAAAGGACTAAGAAATGACATGAAAACCAGGATAAACAAAAAAGAAAAAGAAAGGAGAAAAGAGTAGGAAGAGAAAAATGGAATCCAATGATAAGATTTGTGTAACTATTAAAATGAAAAAAATGGGGTTGTGAAAAATTCCCCAGGTTACACTATAAATAAAAAATGCAGAATAGTTTGTATAGGACCCTCTTATAAATGAATAAGATAGGCATTAGCTATGGTTGTACTCAAGAAAAACTAGATATGGAAGGTTGGGCACCCTAGGCTTTATGTTTGATAAAAGACACATAAACATTATTATGTAAGTATTTTTATTAAAAAAAGCTATACCAATATTGGAAATTTTGGAGGGTGGGCAACTTTCATTTCTTTAAACATTTTTTAATTTTAAACATTTCTCAGTCCCACAGGGGAAAAAAAAGCTTAAAGTTTAATATATTATCAAAAAACATTTGTTATATATATTCCCATGCAAGTTCTTTAAGTTTGATTTCTGTGTTTTTCTCTCTCTCTTACACACACACACAGCAATAAACTGGCCCTGATTTGGCCCTTATCTTGCAGAAGTGGAGGAAATCTAAGAATGTTTAAAAGGCGGCAGCCAAGAATCAAGTATTCAAATCTTTATCCTAAATTTGAAAGTAGGCAGCATCTCCAAGACAGTCAGCCTGCTTATAGTCCTTGGGTTACTCATCACACCCTCAGAGCAGTTTTCTCCAGTTGGAGTCCTGGACCATGTGTTGATCTTTCAGAGTCAGCAAGTAGACTGGCAGTTTTAGAAGAAAAAGCATATAGAAAAATTTGCTTCATTTTGCAATTATAAATGTAAAATTGAATTTTTACAAGAATTCTGCTAAGAAGGTGGCATTATAATACCAGACATTAACTTATACTACAGAGCTATAACCAAAAAAAAAAACATGCTATTGGCACCAAAACAGACATGTAGACCAATCGTACAAAATAGAAGACACAGAGACAAACCCTCATAAACATAGTTATCTCATTCTAGACAAAGGCACCAAAAACATACATTGGAGAAAAGATAACCTCTTCAACAAATGGTACTGGGAAAACTGGAAATCCATACATAGCAAAATGTAAGTAACCTCCTGTCCTTCATTCTGCACAAAACTCAAAGTGAATCAACAACTTAGCATTAGAACAAAGACCCTGTGACCAAGAGAAGAAAAAGTAGGCCGAAATCTACATCATGTCAGTTAGGAATCAAATTCCTCAACAAAACTCCTAAAACACAAGAAGTAAAATCAAGAATCAATAAATGGGATGGAATCAAATTAAAAAGCTTCTTCACAGCAAAGGAAACAATCAAGAACATGAAGAGAGACCCCACAGAATGGGAGAAAATCTTTGCTACTTGCACCTCAGATACAGCATTAATCTCCAGGATATGTAAAAATCTCAAAAAACTTGATGCCAAAAAACCAAATAACCCAATTAATAAATGGGCCAAGGAACTGAACAGACACTTCGCAGAGGAAGAAATACAGTCAACAAATATAGGAAAAAAATGTTCAGCAGCTCTGGCAGTTAGAGAAATGCAAATTAAAACTACACTGAGGGGCTGGGGTTGTAGCTCAGTGTTAGAGCGCTTGCCTAGCACATGTGAGGCGCTGGGTTTGATCTTCAGCACCATATAATTTTTTTTATTTAGTTGTTTATATATTTATGTCCATCTACAACTAGATTTTAAAAAATAAAAAAAGCAGAAAAACTACAGAGATTTCATCTCACTCCAGTCAGAATGGCAATTATCAGAATACAAGCAACGATAAGTGTTGGCAAGTACTGGGTGCAGTGGCGCAAGCCTGTAATCCCAGCAGTTTGGGAGGCTGAGACAGGAGAATCGTGAGTTCAAAGCCAGCCTCAGCAACAGCAAGGTGCTGAACAACTCAGTGAGACCCTGTCTCTACATAAAACACAAAAAATAGGGCTGGGAATGTGGCTCAGTGGTCGAGTGCCCCCGAGTTCAATCTCCAATACCAAAAACAAAAAACAAAAAATGTTGGCAAGGATGTGGGAAAAAAGGTACTCATACGTTGCCGGTGGGACTGCAAATTGGTGCAACCATTCTGGAAAGCAATGTGGAGATTTCTCAGAAAACCTGAAATGGAACCACCATTTGACCCAGCTATCTCACTACTTGGCCAATACTCAAAGGACTTAAAATCAGCATTCTATAGTGACGTAGCCACATCGATGTTTATAGCAGCTTAATTCACAATAGCCAAATTATGGAACCAAACTAGATGTCCTTCAACAGATGAATGGATAAAGAAAATATGGTATATACATACACAATGGAATATTACTCAGCCATAAATAAGAATGAAATTATGGCATTTGCCAGTAAATAGATGGAACTACAGAACACCATGCTAATCAAAATAAGCCAATTCCAAAGAACCAAAGTCCAAATGTTTTCTTTGATATGCAGATACTAATTCACAATGGGAGGGGGTGTTAGGGAAAAATAGAAGTACTTTGGATTAGACAAAGGGGAATGAAGGGAAGGGAAGAGGGAAGGGAATAGGAAAGATAGAAGAATGAATTGGACATTACTATCCTATGTGCATATATGATTATCCGACCAATGTAATCCTACATCGTGTACAACCAGAAGAATGAGAAGTCACATTCCATATATGTATAATGTGTTGTAAAAATACATTATACTACCATGTGTACTAATTAGAACAGATATAAAAAGAATCTGCTAATTTATAATGTTCATATTTTTAAACATTTTTCAGGTACTACAATATCTGTAGAGATTGGTTCATCTTGCTAAAACCTCTTTTATGTCTGTTGCATATTAATTCTTTTGTGTTTTAATTTTCATGCTTCATTGTCACTATAATATTGTATTATATCCCAGACTTACCAAATGAGTCCATGTCTCCAAGGGGATTCACTGAAATGGAACCATTATTATTACCACTAATCAAAGAAAAACATGTGAATTTAAGTATCCTGAAAATTGGTTATGGTAATCCCCACAGGTAGCTTCAAAAGCAAAAAAGGACAGTGCAGCTAGAAAGGGGAATGATGAATATCAGAAAAACTCATTTCATTTGGCTGAGCAATGCACTTTGTGTTTTTCAATTTGTACTGTGTGCATGAAACATTATCAAGCAGTATTCTGAAGCCATTGAAGTTTACATATCATTTTAAGGCAAAACACAGTGCCCTTGATAGCAAGCAAATTGATCTTCTCCCAGAAGGAGTACAAACTAATGTTTTTCAGTATCAAACTCATTAATTTTTTGACAAACATAAAGAGACTTGAAACACAGAAGCATCATTCAAAATTGCACCCTTTCTTTAAAAATGCAAATTTAAGTCACTGTATTAAGAAAATAGGCTTGCACAAAATGAATGAATATTGTGTGCAGAAAGAAAGTAGGAAGAGTTCTCAGCTTGCTTTTTTAAAAATATCTTTTAGTTGTCAATGGACCTTAATTTTATTTATTTATATGTGGTGCTGAGAATTGAACCCAGTGCCTCATGCATGCTAGGCAAGCGCTCTACCACTGAGCCACACCCCAGCCCTCAGCTTGCTTTTTGAAGGGTACTTCTGAAGAAACACAATGTCCATGCTATTCAATGTGAATGAACAATGACTACCATTGGTGACAGATTTAACTAAGAGTTGGACTTATCCGCTGGCAAAGTTAGAGATCTGTTAACCTCTTAAAGCACTTACTCTAAAATAAAACATATTTTGTGAAAGACTTAATTTCAAAAGAAGGAAGTTTTCTCTGCACTGTGATGGAGGCTAGAAAACATTAGCGCTGAGTACAGAAGCTGTAGCTTCAGACTGGAGAGAAAACACTCCAAAGGAAAGGCGGCATCTAAATGTCATTCACAAAATGCTTATGCATGGAGAATGGGTGGGGTCAACCACATGCCTCCTGTTTTTGATTCTTGGTTAAAGAACCTGGTGAAAATTATAAATGTATCTAAGTGAAGATACTGTGCCTTATGCAATCTGAAATCTGAAGAAATATCCAATAAGTTTAACACTTTTATTTTTCACACTGAATATGCTTTCTGTTCAAGTGAAAGATAATTTTCTGAGTTTTTTCTAAGTAGGAGGCATTCTACTTATAGTGTATCATTTAATTCTCACCACAAACCATATATGAAAAATGTTGTTCCAATTTATAAGAAGTCAATAAAGATTTAGGAATGTTAATAATGGATACTTTGTCTTTAAAACTCTAACTTGAGCCTTAAAAGATTTTTAAACTATATTCAATTAACTAAATTTAATATGTACTTCATTTTAGGAAGAATAGATCTCAAAGCAGTTATTCAGTCAGTACAGTCTTCTATAATCCCTGAGAATTTGTGTCTATGTACTTATTTGTCTGATCTATTATCTCATATGCAATAACATTTGTCTGTGAATGGAAACTTAACACTTATAACTTATCTTAAATATTTGCATAGAGAATTCAGGATAAAATATCTAATACCAACAAGTATTATACAAAATGAAATAGCATAGATTCACAGAAAGGCTTCTAAAATAGTCACACAATTAATTACTTGAAGATGAGAATAATGTCATTTTCTCTTTGTATTCCTGTATTCCTCAGACATAGTGCTGATCAAACATAGTGCTGTTAAATGAATATACACAAGACTCTTATGTAATTTCCTTAATAATAGCATGAAGGAGAATTAGGCAAACAAACTATTTGATCCAGGTAGCCTGCCAAGTGGGGCAATTTACTTTCCAAAGTGCATAGTCTGGCCTAAATTTTCCAGTTTGATTGTCCTCGTGTTCCCCTGGAGCAAACTAACTTTAAAATGTTGCCAAATTCTGCTTTTGGTTGACTGGATATAGTTGTTCAATTTGTTAATGTATGTTGGGGAGAAACACTTCCAACAGATACCAACCTCTGTATTTGTGAATTGGGCCAAAACTGGGCATAGTTACTGATTAGACTGGCCAGGCATACTGGAAAAAGGCCTGAAGCTACCTCTGCTGGTGTTTCTCCAGCACTTGCCTTGTGCTTTCATCACAGAGCTCATTTTTAAATGCCTTGTAGAGCACATGACTTTAAGGGAATGTCATTGTCCAGAGGTTTTTTTTTGGTTTTTTTTTTTGGTTTTTTGGGTTTTTTTTTTGTTTTTTAAACACAGTAATGAGATATATTTTCTTGATTGCACCCAAGGAAGAATTTCCTTGTTGAAAAGGCCATGGTCAAATTTAAAAAGCTAGAATTCTCTGTTTAACCTTTTATCTGTTAACCTAAGCCTCCTTAGCTTCCATCTACTTAGATAATTCCTTGTTATCTGGGAACTTCCTTCCAGAGGATATAAGTCTCCTGATTTTTTCTGTGGATTCATCAAGTCCTCTCAGCTTGTCCTCAATGGAAGACTTCCAAGACTTCCAAGGCTTTTTATTGTCTACTTTTTAATCAATAAACTTTTCTTACTTTTACCTCCTTTTCCATGCCCAGTGGATACTTGTGATGGGTAGGGACTGATTGAACATGTCTTCTATCTAACTTGTCCGCATGGCTATCTTGGGATCTCTCACAATACGAGGATCTCAGTCACACTTCTTACATGATAACTGACTTTTCCCAAAATGTGTGTTCCAAGAACTAGAACTGAAAATTGTTAGTAATTTACAACCTGACCAGGAAACTGGTACAGATCACTGCCACTGATGATTAGTGGTGAAAATGTGTACAGAATCCACATTGAAAGGAAAGAGTTGCATACCGTACCTAAATAGGGGAGTATGTTAAAGAACACATGGCCCTTCTTGATCCACCATTTATATCCCAATTTAGGATGAATTGGACTGCCTACACCAATTCCAAACTCTGGCTGCTCAATGTTCCTGGGGGGAACCACACCACTCTGAAGATTCCTGTCACGACAATCTTGGTCTTCAATTTCATTTGTGGTTCACTACTGTTCATCTCTCTTTTCTGTTCTCTAACTGCCAGCCTTCTTTAACTTCATAACCTTGTCAATTGGCAGACAATCTCTCCTTGTGCTTCAGAGAAGAAAAAGACATCGTACACATCACACAACTTCCTGACACACTAACTTCACGCTTATCTATCCTTATTTATTCCCTCCATTGTCAAGAGAGACCAGGGTTGGCTACAATTTTTGTAGCCAGTCTCACCAGATCCTACCCCTTCTTATCTCCTCAGTTATTTGTCTTAATAAATCTCCCTCTCTTCTTGACCCATCTAATTAGCCTTTATCTAATCTCGGGTTTCTCTCATCTCAAGAGCATGATATCTCCCATGGTTCAATGACCCCTCAAGCTTGCAGGCTTTCTTTACATAAAAAAAATATTTTGAATGAAATGTGCTGTATATTCATGGAAGTGTGGTTACACTTCTGTGTATATTTATCAAAATTCAATTAGTTGTACCATTAATATTTGTATTTAATATTTATTATTACTAATACATGCACATATTAATAGATGCATTTATAATGTACAAATTATATCTCAGTATGAAAAAGGTAAAACTAGAAGAAAAATGAAACTAATTCTCACTTTCAATATAACTTTTGCTGTGCAAATATTTATGAAAGGAAGTTTATAATTAATCTTGTGAAATTATTTCTCTTTGAGATAATTTAATATTGCTGTGATACTTCATTTGGGAATCCTGCTAATTAACCTATAAATCATTTTCAAATATAACAAAACATTTGTAAACAGTAACAAAAGTACAGACGTCCTTTGAACTTAGCAAGAAAACTCCTGTAAATCTGTAGAAATAAAGATGCTAATTCTTTAAAATATATACCTGGATATAAGAACCATTGTGTTTAGAATCAAAATTACTGGAAACAAAGTGAATTTCCATGAGTAAAGGAATGAACAAATTGTAGTAAACTTTTTACCATGGAATATGGTTGGAAGAAAAAAAACAGTGAAAGAATGAGTTAGGTCTATGGTAGTTGACTTGCCAGAAATAATATATTTTAAGTGACACAAGCAAGATGAATAAAAGTGTATATAAAATATGATTCTATTTTTGGAAAGTAGTGTTATACAGCCCTTTTACTCCAGTTTATAAATGATTATGTGAATTTGGAAAACAATGAAGTTAAACAGTTATCCTTGTGGTGGTGTACAGGGAATAGGGTGAAGAGAGAAGATACAAGTAAAGATTTTTTAAAGGCAATGAAAACAAGTCTGTAACCTTCTAATTTGGCCTTTTGTTGAGATGAACAAGTTTGAGAAATGACTCCTAGACTAGAGGGCTAAGAAAACAGGATAGTTCTTTCCAGAAGGTAGAGAGCAGCTCTTTATTCATTCATTTTGCATAAAATGAAGGTTAGGAGCCTCTTCCAGAAATTCTTCCTGATGGTCCTGAAAGAGAACAGATCCTCACGGGAAAGATACTAAACTCTCCAGTGTCTGCCTCCCCAGCCTTTAGTCTCATATACTTTTTACCCAGCCACAGTTTCTCGAGTGACATTCTTGTACCCCATCCTCTTCTTCATCCTGCATGAAAAATCTACCACCTAGATTGAGAATGGGTAGCAAGTAGATATTGGGATCTATTCTGCTCTCAGAGAAGTTTGGCTTCTTTGCCTGTGATTAGCTAATATTGAGTTGAAACTCAAAAATGGCTACATGTCCTGTTATTGTCAATGATTAATCCTCTTTCCTCATGTTTCCATAGGGACAGAAAGGATTTATAATCCAAACAGGAGGGATCATTTTGATTTTCTCCTACCGCTCCTTATTCTTTTCCATGAAGGAGGTGGTGACTTAATGTGTTAGTAAGTTCAAGGAAGGAGCCTAACTTGGTTCCTGTAGATTCTCTCATTTATTTCTTCTACTTGGAAAGATCACTATGTATAAACTGAGCTGGGAAAGCTATGCTTTTTAGGAGAGGCCTGCTTTTCTGTCTTATTTCTCCTTTTATTCTAAGCTATGGTGAGAAAAAATACTCTCCAAAAATCAAAACCTCCAAATCAAAACCTAGTCCTTGATTGAGTCTATACCCACTTAATCACATTCTAGAGCAAAATATTTAACCATATAAATTTAAGGAATCTTTGAACAGCATGAATATATATGCATAACCTTTTATTCATTTGCAACATTAAGGAAAAAGTCAAAAGATTGCTTTCATCAGATTTCCCAAAAGGTCCATAGACCAACACTGGTTAAGAACTACTGTTCTTGAACATCCTGCTGTGTTTGTTTCCTGTCTTCCCATGCACCTAGTTTTGAATTCATCTGCAGAAGTAAAGTGTCCTTTCCTAGTTTAGGTACTATCTCTACCTAATTTCTATAGTTCTCTGAATGCTCTTTGCTTTAAGAATCTTCATTTGGGCTGGATGTGGTGGCACACACCTATAGCCTCAGGAATTCAGGAGGCTGAGATAGGAAGATCACAAGTTTAGGGCCACTCTGGGCAATTTAGGAATTAAATAAAACAAGCAAACAAATAAATTAAAATGGCTGCAGATGTAGCTCAGTGGTATAAGCACCATCCCGTATCAAAAACATTTTTAAAATTAAAAGAAAAAAGAATCATTATTTTGTAATATGGATGTGTTTCAAATTTATAAAAATAGGAAGACACCTTAGCAAGAGGATTGTCCCCACAAAAAACTAAACCAAAATGATCAACTATAGTCTATAATCCTTGGGTACAGATGCATTTCAAAATTCACACCCTTTCAGACTTTAGAAAAGTAATGTAATTCATACACTCTATATGACCTAATACTTTCAACAGGGTCTGAAGCAGTTTTCCATGAACAAATACATTAATACTTCTGTAGTAAACACAAATATTCATACTAAGCAGGATGGAGACTGAATTGCACCATCTCAGTTCAAGTCAGGTTTATTTTTTTTAATTTTTTTAGTTGTTGATGGATCTTTATTTTATTCATTTATTATTTATATGTGGTGCTGAGGATTGAACCCAGTGCCTCACGCATGCTAGGCAAGCGCTCTACCACTGAGCTACAGCCCCAGCCCCTCAAGTCAGGTTTTTGATATCAAATGTGTTGTGAAGTAAATGTTTCTCAGCGTTTTTTCAGGGAACATGTGGTTAAAGGATTCCGAACCTATACCTAACTCTCTCATGTCTTCTTTCAAAGTTCCTTTGTACAAAGGCAGATAATTCCAGTCTCTTAAATATTTTCTGAAATATTTGTCACAATTTTATCCTGATAGCTATTCTTTTAAGCCCAATCTGACCAACAGTAGTATCCGGAACACTATAAATTGTTATGTGATGGAATCTGAATAGAAGATGACTTTTGGCTTCCTAGCCTTGTGGTGAATGATACCATAGTCAATTTGGCAAATCTTCAGGGATAACACATCATTTACTTCTGCATCACACTTCATAGAATTTGATCATTAGTCACTGATCCTAACCTCCCACAAAAATCATCTTTTTCTCACAGCCCTTGAAAATAGACCCAATGATCCTTTTATCCTTCAATAAAATGAGCTGTCCTAAAATGGAACAGACTGTCTTAGGGTATAATGAGTTCCCTTTTATTAAAGATGGTTGGATATAAACAAGACAATACAATGAATGTGCTCACAAGATATGGAACAAATGAACCATAAAAAGAAGTTCATTTAATCCTTAAAGGATTGTACATTTTATCTTATGAATCCACTTACAAAGTTCATAACTAAGCCTTAGTTCACATGCTAAAAGTTACTAACATTTGAGCAAACAAGTATCTATGATCTCAGTTCTTCTGTTGTCCACCAGGAGTGTCCTATTTGGATTCATGGGTTCTAATGTCCCAAGGTTGCTATTTACAGAGCATGTGTACAATTAGAATCCATTTCAAAAAATACTCAAATTCAAATCAGGTAATGAGTATTTATTGTTAACTTGTGTATCTCTCAGGAACTGCTTACAGTCTGTTGGGGAAAAGTTTATGTGTGCCTATAAATGAAGGATAACAAACATGTATGACATAGCATGGAAAATTCCACAGACAGCAACACAGAGAATCTAGATAAAGAAAATTGGGAAAGAAGGACCTCTGATTAAGGAGTCAATAGTTTTGCTATGTCCTGGAACATTTCAGGGCAAAACCAAGAATTAGAAGATATTTGTATCAGGGGCTTAACCTATTTATTCACCCTTTCTGCCATTGAATATTCTTAGGTTTTTAGTCTGAAATTCTCATTGGATCTAAACTCTTCTCCAAAACTTGGTATTAGGAAAAATTCTGATCAGATTTTCCTATCTGTATTAGATTCTGTTAGAGATTGGATAGTGTTTACTGTGATAGACACATTAGTAAACTCTAAATAAATGGTAGCAATTATAATAAAGCATTACATTTCTAAAGGTATTTCCAAGAAGTAAGAACCATAACAATGGAATATTTTTAAAAATGTTACTTTATTATTATAAATTCAAGTTACACAAAAACATATACTTATTATTTTTTAAACACAAAATTACTATACATTTAGATATACAGGGTACTAATATATAAGTATTCATTAGAAAAATACACTCCCACTTAGAAATAGTGATTTTTCTCTGGGGAAGAAATAGGTACACTATGCTGATAACAGTTATATTTTTTAGATAAGGCAGAAAAAGCTCATTCTTAGCTACCATTGCCAATATTTTAATTATTTATCATTTAATCTGTCTTATCTTGCATAGTTAGAATCATTCTACCAAGAATTGTAATTAAAGCATTTTCTAATACCACTAAAATTTTGTTGTAAACATTTCTTTTAAAATTATTTCTCTATTTTTTAATTACAAAACTAAAATGCTCATAGAAAAAAGTTTTTAACACTGCATATAAAAGTTAATATTTTATACTCAGCTTCATTCAATACCATATTCAATTAATGAATGTCAATATGCTGATATTTGTGTGTATACAACACACAGCACACACATCTTTTCTACCTTTCAGTATGCTCATTGAAACATGGAAATCCACATATATGACTTTTTTACTAAAACATGCCATTTGGTTTATTTCTTCCATTCAGTAAGCTCACTCCCCAATTATTAATTATGCATATTATTTGATATATTTTAGACAACAAAAGTGAAATCATACAAAACAGACAAAATCTTTGTGCTCATTGAGGTTTTTTTG
The DNA here is from genome assembly GCA_028644305.1 of Xerus rutilus. Taxonomy (NCBI): domain Eukaryota; kingdom Metazoa; phylum Chordata; class Mammalia; order Rodentia; family Sciuridae; genus Xerus; species Xerus rutilus. The sequence goes on along the minus strand of CM053405.1, from coordinate 44,036,681 downwards.
TTTTTGCATTAGTTTGGTTCTTTTTGTTTTTGTTTTGAGAAAAAGGAAAAAGAAGGTCTATTGCTTTGCTAGCAAATGATAACCACAGGAGACGCCTGTCCCAGAGGCTTTGATTTGTTCAACTTGTTCTCTACTGGAGTTGTAATTCACTTGTTAATTTGGGAGCTAGTCATTCCTGAGATCTTCAGGTATGTCCTCAAAGTCTGCATTAGTTCATTCCTATGGTGGGTGTGTACTCAAGGACAGATAACCCTCCCTAAAATGGGGAAGAAAGGTAATTGTCTTTTTTTCCTAAGATTAGGGAGAGAGAGAGATGAGAGAAGAGTAAGGAGGGAGGAAGAGAAAGAACTATGTCCACTTAAAAATAAGTTGCCATGGCTGAGCAGCAAGGACAATATTCAAAGCATAAAATGGACCACCGTTACATTTCTCCACTGTCAATTTCTACATTCATTTCTATGGAAAAATGGGTGATGACATCTCCAAGCTGCTTCCTACTGAAAGAAGGCAAAGTTGGGGGAAGTAACCCAAAGTTCTTGTTCTCTATCAAGTGGGACTTGGACAGTTAATGGCATTCAGCATCAGAGCAGTCCAGAGATCCAGAGGCAGATGGCAGATGACTGGACAAGGCATACAGAGGACAGGGATCATGCTTAGACAACAATAAGATAGAAAAGCATTACTTTTTTGTAAACAATTAGCACAAAAGCAATTATTTCAGCCAGTCTCTGAAAACCATGAAGAGAGTAACACAATCATATCGGTGAAAAACAAATCAAGTTTATCAATGTAGGAGGATAGGAAGATTTGTAGGTCTGTGAGATCAGGCTCAAATTAACTTAGGACAAATTTGTGACTCTAGAGTCCTTGTGATCATTATTATGAGGTACTTCCACCCAAGGATCCTTCCTTTATAGCCTCCAACTTTACTTACTTTTGGTAGGGCTACACAAGTGTACATGTTAAGTTACAGAAAAAAAATGTTTCTATTTAAATGTCCATGTAGGACTGTGCTTAGGCTATACTCTCCTGCCAGGTGTATAAGACCAAGTTGGTCAAAACTGAACTTGTTCCTATCTACTTTTTTTTAATAATTTTTTATTTGTTCTAATTAGTAATAGAAGACAGTAAGATGCATTTTGACACATCATACTTAAATGGAGTATAATTTCTCATTCTCCTGGTTGTACGTGATGCAGAGTTACATCAGTCATGTAATCATATATGCACATAGAATAATAGTGTCCAATCCCCCCTACTATCTCCCATCCACTCTTAAGAGTCAGCTGAGATTCCTCAGATATGGCACTCCCAACCCTGTTCCGCAGCCTGGCCCCAGACAGTCACAAATCATCTCACTGTGGATCAAGCGCACCAGACCTAAACTGGAAAAATGAAAGTCCCAGAAAATCTTCCTGAGTTGTAAAACATGGCCAAAGAGAACCTGGACTTTGCCCTGCCTTCCAGCCCCTTTTGCCCAAGGCAGGGTGGTGGAGGCTGCTGGCCACAAAGGATGGGACAGTAGGTTCTAGCACTGTTCTTTTATGACCTGGATAGGAATAGTCTCCCTTTTAGGATCTGACAGGACATCTCATTTGGCCAGGGGATATACATCACTGGGACAAAGCAGTTATTGCTATGACAGAATCTCATCAAATCAAATGAACGAGGAGACTGGCAGGATACAAAAACTGCACTCAAAAAAGAAACCAAGACCAACTAATGTTTTGAAGGCAGCCTCTACAAAGAGATCTTCAAAGAAGCCTAAAGAAAAGGATGGAAAGAGCCTCCTCCTTTGCATATTAATATGCCTAGAATAAGGAAAAAACCCAAAAAGAGCCTCTGGGTACAATTGACAGTGGGAAGCTCCCTTAAAGTTGATGTCATTGTAATAATGATAGGGGAGACAAGTCAGGCTCAAAAATATCCTGTGCTCTAAATCCTTGAATGCAACATGGGAGAAAAAAGATTAAGTTATAGTTTTTGTATATGGCAGATTGTCCAGTCCTATCCTGGAAAGAAATTTTTGTGTAAGTTAAATGTACAGATAACAAATTCATATTCTGAAACAATCCTTAAAGGGTCTAAAACTAGAAAAGATAAAAGAAAATTATACCAATATATTTTAGTAAAGAAAATTAGAAGGTAAGAGAAATGTTTCTGAATGATTTTGTCTAGTAAAGTACTATTTTTGTGCAAAAGTCCAAGATAAAAGAGGACAAAACTAAAGATGTAAACAGGTTATGAATGTCTACGTAAGTTGAAGAATATGCCTAATACAAGATAAAGGCCCAAAAGGAGCCTCTGGGTGAGCTGATAGTGGGGAGCTCCCTTAAAATTGATGGCATTGTAATAAGGGAGACAGGTCAGGCTCAAAGGTTTGCAGAAGGTAAATCCCAAAACATTTGTGTTTGTGATTAAGTTGGCTATAATTTGCACAGTTATTTGAACTTTGATGTACTGATATGAAGCAAAGTTTAAAACATTGATTTGCTCTTATAAGATAAAAACAGATACAAGAAAATTATCACTTAGAGAAACTAAGTCTTAAAAGAATTAGGGTTTATACCTGTTTTAAAGTCTTAAATGATTACTTTGTAAATGGTTAAACTGGTTTATTTTAAGTTATAACAATATAGTGGACACCCTAAATATGTGTCACTAGATATATGCATACATCTGAGAACTATATCTGAGACTTGTCTAAGAGTTATGTAAAAGGTTTATAGAATAAAAATTTGTTTAGTTTTACTAGCAAGGTAACCAATGAGTGCTCTCTTTTATACATCATATCTTACATAGAAGTGCCACACTGTTACTTGAATACCTGTCTTATATCTGTTTGCTTTGATTAAGTCTATTTTTGAACATTAACATTGTTTCTTAAATGTATAAGAGATTTAAGGCTATCCTTTGATTTTTGCTAGTATTGTTAGCCCATGCAGACCTGTAATTGTTACCTCATCCTCTGGATTCTAAATTGTACTTTAAAAGTTAAACTTAGTTAAATGTAAAGCTAAGGGGAGAGCACTTTACCAAGTTGGTGTTCTCCAAAACTTATCTGTAGCAATAGTCTTGAAATAACAAATTTGGTTGATGTTTATTCATGTTATTTGATGTTTTATAGCTGGAAAAAGTAACCTGTTAATAAATTATATATACAATTTTGAGTTTTCATTTCACATTGTATCATGGTCATCACTTATGGAAAATATGTATGTAACTTATTGTATTTAATAGCTTCCTACTGTTCATGAGTATTTATGTACTATTTTCCTGTACTGCCTGAAGATAGATAATTGACAAATGCTAGATAGAAGATTGTAAGCAGACATATAGAACAGATCTATAGAAAAATATATTCTTATTCCTGATTTTAATGAGAATTGTTTCAATATTTCACCATTTTATATACTATTTATTCTTAGCACTTGGAAAAATTTTATATTTATTTCCATTTATAATTAAGTTTAGCTTTAGATCAAAGCTCTTCATGAGGTTCATGAAATGTTCTTTAAACATGTATATAGATATAAAGATTTTTTAAATTAGTGATATAATGAATGTTGTTGATACATTTCCTATTGTTAAATTACTGATGCACTCCTGGAATAATGTATTCTTTTAATACTATTTTTTTTTAAATTTTTTTAGTTGTAAATGGACACAATGTCTTTATTTTATTGCTTTGTATGTGGTGCTGAGGATCGAACTCAGGGCCTCACGCATGCGAGGCAAGCGCTCTACCACTGAGCCACAATCCCAGCCCCCTTTTAATACTATTTGATTTGATTTACTGTCAGGATTTTGTCAGTAGTGTGTATGAAGTTGGTTTCCAGCTTCATTTTGTTGTAATCTTTAATTATGACTTAATACTGAAATTATGCTTGTTTTATTAAGTGGGTTGATTTTTACTTTTTAATATACAAGTAATTTATTAGATACTAAAGCTATTAATAACTCATCTATTAAAAGGACAAAAATAAAATGTGTGAAAGTGTTCCATTTCCTTTTCTATTTTAATGAATCAAGACATAGAAGATACCTGAGGATAAATAATCAAAAGCAGAATACAAGTAGCATACAAATGTAGGATGTTAAAATGTCAGTATTTTAATGTCATACATGTATGAAAAGTTTTAAACAAATACCCAATAGCTGCTAAATTCTAACTTAATAAATTATAAAATTTGTGGTAAGCAGCCTCTATGGTGATTCCTTTGTGTGATTTACAGCCCCTTGGAGTTTGGGCTGGATCAGGTGACTTGCTTTGCTGCCTTTTGAAGGGATTTCTATAACAAGGAGGCCAGTGAGAACTTGAGGTTGCCAGTGTGGGTGCAAGACAGATGCAGCAGGTTTTTCAATGGTTAATTAATAGCTTCCTCTGGTAAATACAGAGGGTTTATCTGATTTCCCCATCACGAGATTACAAAACTTTACATTTTATAGCCGTGGAGTTTTTATAAAACTTCAATTGATACATGGTTTGACTAATCCCCCCCCCACACACACACACACACAGGCACACTTAACTGAATAGCTTTGTCACCCTCTTTCTGAGAATTCTAAAGGATCTTAGATTAGGGATTCCTTTTCTCAACAGCTGAATAGCCAAAGCCAAAACAAAGTTTTAGTATCCTGATATAAGAGAGACTGAAATGAAACCCTACACCTGGGCTTCTGTCTACTTATCACCATCTGAGAAGCACTAATATTTAAAAATATGGTTTCTTCCCTTTCCCTGTGGACTTTTAGACATACTGAAGATTGAAGAAATTTTAAGCTACTAAAATTTCCCTACATATAAACACAAATTGAATTTGCATTTCCTTGTCCTAAACCTGACTCTTGTCATCTTATTTTATGACTAAAACCAGTCTCTAGTCTCTCAAAAATTGGTCATTAAGTCCTATTATATAGAACAGAAGCAGGCCAGGTGACAGAAACAAATCTGAAGGAAGCAGAGTTTTTCCCCTAAGCATAGCAAAAATCTTCAGTTGCATTATGGAATGAGTAGGAGTGCCTTCTGTGAGATTTCATGGAGGATGTGTTGTATAATAGAACGAAAGCGCTAATCTTGCTTTGCTATGCTCTTTTGCTAAGGATAAAGACAAGAGATGAGAAAGGAAATGCATATTTAAGGGTTGTTTCCCCAGAGTACATCTTCCTTTCATATCATCTGTTTAATTGATTCTATCATGAAGCTGAATTCTCTGGCTTATAGAGCCTACAGACAAAAATAGCCAAACTAAGAAATTCAGGTTGAATTTTTTGCAGCTTGCACTCACTCAAATCATTTTTTGCTTAAATTTTTTCCAGTGCTTAAAGAACAATCTTAGCACAGATTATATGAAAACAAAGTCTGACACTTAGGTGTTTCCACACAGAAGGAAAAGTTTTGTTCTCCTAAATATGGGTTTGATTGTGTTTTAATTCATCAGGCACATTAAGAAATTATATCCCCGATAATTTAGTCAACAATAGATGTTGTGCCTCTTAGGAGAAAAATACATTCTTTCTAGAGAAAGAATTTCTATCTGGGTCTAGCCCTAAGCAGACAGTTTTTATATAGGCACTAAAGTCTGGCTGGCAGCCTTCCCCATTATGGCATTGCTGGTCATGGCTGCCCAGTGATGATGACTTTAGAAATAAACTGATTCAAGCAAGCAAACAGTCCATTAATAAGGAATGGACTAACCTCTCCATGTATTCAGTACTTTCCTCTAACACATAATGTATTAAACCTCAGGAATCTTGTAATCATTCAGCAGAAAAATGGATGCTCTTGAACAAGATAGATAAATTAGGTAGTATGAAGGATCCATCAAAAATTCTTGGACTATGGTTTAACTTTGTGATCTTGGAAAAATCAGGGAACTCCAAGATTTCATCTCCTCAGGCAGAAATCAATGGGAGTAAGCTAAAATTTTTCTCCTACAGATTTACCGATTCTGTGACTTATGACTTAGATGCTCCTAAAGGAGAACTGTATAACATTTAAGCATGAAAACTCTGTGGTTAGGACTATCTTGGCTCAGATCCTGACCCTGCCACTTATTCACTGTGAGAACTTCAGTAAATAATCTTGCTAATTGATACTGCTAATTCTAAATTTCATTAGCCAGTAAGTGGAGATATTAATAATATTTGTATTATTGTATAAGAAGGCTTAAATGAAGTAATGCATTGTGCGAGTTAGCTACTGTTTTGAAACAAACCACCCAAAGTGGCTTAAAACAACAAGCATTTTATTATTGTCTGAAACTATGAAATATCTGAGTGTTGTTCTTGGTCTCAGCCACTCTCATTCTTACCTCTTCAATCAATTGGACTGGATTGGCAACTCACTTTCATGACTGGGAAACAGCTAGTAGAGGCTGGCCTAGGCTGGCCAAGGACAGCTAGCCTCCCCAACATGGATTTCATCCTCTTGCAGGTAGTCCAGGCTTAGTCACATGGTATAGGAATTCCAAGAGAGAAGAAAAGTGCACAAGGCCCCTTGAGGCCTAGACTCAGAACAGGCACATTGACCATTCCACATTCTATTGACCAAAGTAAAACAAAAGTCCAGTTTATATTCAAGAAAAGGAAAAATAAACTTCACCTCTTGGTTTATAGTTAGTTTTGATACCTGAAGAGGATCAGGGAGGAGGGGATTTTGAAGAATTGAGGCATTTCTGCAATTAAACTACTACATTAAAGAACTTAGAGTATCTGATGCTTTCTGAAAACTGTTTTAATTAGTAACAAAACAGTTTTAAAGATCTTGCTTAAGCACCAATCATGGTTACTACAAGTTTCAGTAAGAATTCACAGGGCAAAAATCATAAAATTACCATGCATATAGGATCAAAGCCAGGTGCTCTTGAATTAGTAAGAGGCAGAGGTAGATGACATGGGAAACAGGCAACATGGGACATAAAGATTGAGTGAAGCAAAAGAAGACTGGACTATGTAGAGGACACCACTGGATGTTGGAAGTATGTCAGAATTAAGCAGAAAGAAAAGCTAGACATATCCCCTAATAGGATCTATTCCTTGAGTGATCTTTAAGCATCTTTATCGAAGCAGAGTGGAGTTCTAACTTGCCAAGCTCGCCTCTGACCTTCTACCTCCCCAGAAGGCAAAGCATTTGTAAAACAAGACTGAAAAAAATTCTGTTCCCCTCATCTAGGCCAATCCAGAGCAAATAAGTATGGATACCAGCCTGAACTTGTTGGAGATAAGACTGATGAGACAGCTAAAAAGCAAATGTAAACAATGCAAGGAAATCTGCTCCTGGACCTCTTGGAAGACAAGAACATGTTTATGGTCAGCAACTAATGACTTTAATAGGAAGGTTTTCATTTAATAGGGAAGAAAGCCTGGGAAATGAAAAGCCTCATTTCCAGCCACAGGATATACTAGCCCAGTAACCAACTAAACGATGTGTAATTTTTTTACCATAAGAATTTGGCAACGTATTGTGAAGGTTGGGGGTAGAGCAAATGGCCAAGGATGCTAAAATTACTTTGATTAGGTTTCATTATATAACTAAATTGTAGCATAAATATTCAAGGCCAAAAAAGTGCTGCAGTTTGTTCTAATGTGAACCTAAAAGAATTCTTGCCCTGAGAAGTTTGTGTTCTTTATTAGTAATAAAACATTACACATTATATATGGGGCTTAAGTAAGCATTAGTCATTGTCACTACAAATTCTTTATGTTCTGTTATTATAGAAAATAGTTGCAGTAGTGGAGGATTATTTGGACACTAGCAATCCTTCAATATGAACAACATCTAGCATGTTTTAGTAACCAGAAAAACTTGTTCTATCAAAAAAGGCATTGTTTCAACCTGAGTTTCTAATCTTGTGCTGTTTGTGTACAATCTAGGACAGTGAACTAAAGTCATGAAGTCAAGATTAGTGGTTAAGGATCCTGAGTTTAAATACTGGCTCTGCTATCAAGCAGGTTATTGAAAAGTCTTCACGGGTTTTTTGTTTGGTTGGTTGGTTTTTTGTTTGTTTTTTGTTGTTATTTTGGTACCGAGGATTGAACTTAGGGGTACTCGACCACTGAGCCACATCCCCAGCCCTATTCTGTGTTTTACTTAGAGACAGTCTCACTGGGTTGCTTAACACCTCGCTGTTGCTGAGGCTGGCTTTGAACTCATGATTCTCCTGTCTCAGCCTCCCAAAATGCTGAGATTACATGCAAGTGCCACCACGCCCAGCTAGTCTTCATGTTTTTTAGGTTCAGGGTTTTTTATTTTGTCTGTAGATTGGGTATCAGTAATATTTACCTTACAGGGTTATTATAAATATTAAATATAACAAAATGTCTTCTTTAGAAAAGTTCTTGATTACTATAAATTACTATGCAATTTATTTATTTAGCACCCAGTATATATTCAAAACCATGCTGAATGCTACTAACTCAAAGATGAATAAGTTCCTCAAGGAACTTACAGGTTATTTGGGGAACTACTAATAATCAATTACAAAACAGGGTGTTCTAAAGACAATAAATTGTTATGAAGTCCCCAAAAGGGAAGAGATTAATAAAGAGGCAGATGAATGAGTCAGAAGAAAAGACAAATAAGGTATAACTAACTACTGAGCCCTAAACAATGATGTTAAGTTGGCCTAACAAATAAACTAAGATAAAAGCAAGCCCAGCATGAACTGAAGGAGGAAAATACTTGGGTCTTGTGGCTAGGATGTCAGGTATACGAGGGAGTCCTCAGAGCAAAGCTATGCCTATTGATGAATGATTTCATTACCATGAAGAATCATGATTGCTGACTATGTGGTTAATAAGAACTTTATGAGCAAAGGAGGAAATCTTATACCTTGGTTACAAGCAGATTATTTTGGAGACAAAATAAAAATACAGATTGAAGAACCAAAATTGAGAATATGACAGTAAGGATTTTTTTCCCCTACTAATCTGGATGAGAGATGAAGAGACAATGAATGGAAGAAATGAACTGAGGAGTTGGCCAGAAATCATGCATTTGAAAACTATCTCAGAGGAAAAGGAAACACATTTTGTAACAGCAAAGGAAATAGTATGTGAAGAAAGAGTCTACAGAATGAGGAAAAAATCTTTGCTATCTATTCTTTTGACAAAGAATTGATATCTAGAATATATAAAGAACTCAAACTTAACACCAAAACACAAATGACTCTATTAATAAATGGACTCTATTTATAAATAAGTATTTATAAAGAACTCAAAAAACTTAACACCAAAACACAAATAACTATCAATAAGTGGGCAAATAAATTTAAAAAAAACTTTGCAAAAGAAAAGATACAAATGGCCAACAAATACATGAAAAAATGTTCGACATCATCAGCAAGTAGGGAAATGCAAATAAAAACTACACTGAGATTTCTTCTCATACCAGTCAGAATGGCAGTCATCAAGAATACAAACAATAAATGATGGAGAGGATGTGGGGAAAAATGAACACTTTTACATTGTTGGTGGGACTGTAAATTAGTACAATCACTATGGAAATCAGTGTGGTGGTTCCTCGAAAGACTAGGCATGCAACCAACATTGGCCCAGATATACCACTCCTCAGTGTTTATTCTAAAGAATTAAAGTCATTGGCTGGGATTGTAGCTTGGTGGTAGAGCGCTTGCCTCGCATGCGTGAGGCACTGAGTTCGATCCTCAGCACCACATAAAAATAAAGATATTGTGTCCAACTACAACTAAAAAAATATTTTAAAGAATTAAAGTCATAATACTATATTAATACAAGCATACCCATGTTTATAGCAGCACAATTCACAATAGCCAAGTATGGAATCAATGTAGTGTCCATTAATGAATGAATAAATAGAGAAAATGTGGTATATTTACACAATGGAATTTTATTCAGTCATAAAGAAAAATAAAATCATTTGCAGGAAAGTAGATGGAACTAGAGACAATTATGTTAAGATAAATAAGCCAAAATAAGAACTAGAGAGGAAAAAGGAAAAGGTTGGGGTGGATCTTATGAAAAATAAAGGGAGATTAGTAGAAGAAAGGGACCAAGGGGTGAGAGGCAGACAGGGTGAGGGCAAGCGCTGGGGAGTGATATCGGCCAAATTATATCATTTTGAATGCAGGTATGAATATGCAACATCAAATCCCATCATATGCACTATTAAAAATGTGCACAGAGAAAATAAAAGAAAAAGCTCAGAAGCTTCTACCAGGGAACTGTGTGGACAATAATGCTATTAATCAAAACACAATTCCCCAGAAAGAGGGATATATTTTGGAATTGGGTAAAGAATGAGTTCAGTTTGGGATATGTTGAGTTTGACAAGGCAGCAGGATATCCAGATGGAAACATCCAGAAGCTGGGGCACAGATGCAAAGTGAGCAATTTACCTTTTTTTCCTCCACTGGAAAATGATGGGATATTGCTTGCCATTTCTCTCCAAGGCCTGTAGAGAGGATTAATGAGGCAGTGTTCACATTTATTCCACACCAAGGATCAATGAGAGCTTGGCAAAAAACTAGGTTGAAGTCCCATTATGTTAAATTGAAAACAAAGCAGCTTTGATATGAAAGTCGTTGAGGGAGGAGAATGCAAACTTGCAAGGCCACAATGTAGGATATAATCGTACTTCAAGCAGCCACTACAGGCACAGCCTTGATGTGGGTGGGCATTAACCTGTTTCTAGCTGAAAGCAATAAAAGTAAAGCAGCTTTCCTGTTGTCTGTCCTTTCTATTTCTTTGCAAAACCACCAGGATTCAGCTCAAATGCTAGCTTAGGAGCTGATCAGATAGAGCCCTTGCAACACTTTCCAGTGAAACCCATTTCATAATTTCACTGTCAATAGCACCGATTGCTGAACCCAGCTCTTCGCTGCCTCCGTCCTTAGTTAAGAGTGGCTCTATGCTGGTTCACATGCCAGGGATTACCAGCAACACAGAGTAGACTGTACAGCTAAGAGGTCACAAGGAAACATGCTTGAGACCACTGCCAAGCCAGCAGCACAGATCTGACACGTTCCTTCTGAAAACATGGACTCAGGAGACAATCATGCCTGTTCATAAAATGGAAGCCTTCCATAATAGTTCACAACCTTTAATTCACAGATTTTGTTTCCTTTTCCTATACTTCAGAGAGAGTAGAGAATGAAACATGAAAAATATATATAATGCATAGAAAGAACACGTTCTTTGAAGACTCGGAGACCTGACCAAATTTGTTACTTCTGGTGTACCCTGGTTTTAGCCTCAATGTTGTTGTTTATAAAGTGTAGTGACATGGGATTGAATGCTTGTCACTTGCTATTTATGTGACATACTGTAAGTTACTGAGACTATCTGCTTCCATTGTCTGTAAAATATCTACAAAATGAAGACAAGATTACCTGTCATGGACTGTGTAATAGGAGGATGAGAGAAAATTAGTAAACTTAGCCTTGGGTCTGGTATGCAGTTGTTGCTAAATAAATGGCAGTTGTTAGGCTGTGGTTGCTGCTGCTGCTGCTGCTAATGTGATAATTTGAAGCATATGGTTCATTGTAGATCTTCAGTAAATGTAAATTTAAATATAGAAAGAATGAATATGAATATTACAAGCAATGTCTGTAGAATATAGATTATAATGCACATGAGAGGCTATTTTAAATAGGAAAATAAATCATCAAAAGATAGCCTTGGTAGAGAAAAAGAACCATCTTATCTGCTTTACTTTGGTTTTGGATGAGGAAGCCAAACAAGCTGCACAGACTTTTAGAAGAATTACTACAACAAAATAATAACTTGGAATATTTTGAAACACCTTAGGATAGAGTCAGATCCCCCCGCCTTGGTGTTTTCTCCCCTGATACTCCTGGTGAGACCTCTGAAGCAGGTCTTTCTTGGGCTTATCCTAAGAACATCTCTGAATGCGAGATAGAATATCTTGGATGTCTTCAGTCGTTGAGAAAATCAACAGAGAAGACCAGATGAAAACAGATGCTTCCGAACACCTGGTCCAGCAGTTTCAGAAAAATAGGTGAAACCTTCAGTGAAAGTCAGAGTGGTTTTATTTTATAATAATTTTCCTCTCTTTCCTTGAAAAGTAGATGGCTCATCTTCCAGGATTTTACTTGTTGCCATGTTGGATGTCAGTAGCATAATCTTATATTTCCTAAGCAAAAGTGGGACTATTTCTCTCCTTCCTTTCTAAGATTATAGGTTGTTGGAAACAAAATTAAGCTAAATCCACTGCTAACCAGGAACAGTTAAAACAAGTTGCCAAAATTAAAGCCTTGAAGTGTTCCAATTAGTTTCTGCTCCTTAACACTGCTGTCTGTCAGCATTATGTCCTCGACTTCAGAGATCCTCCAGCCACCCCCAATCACCCATCTCATCCCCAGGCACCCAAGGGTTACTCATCTCGTGACTCAGAGAAGACTTACTAATTTGTTCAACCTTAGAAAATAAGAGTACATTGTGTTGTCTCTCCAAGGAGTATCTACTAAGCCCCCTGGATAAAAGGGTAATTGGTCTTAATGATGTAGGTTTTACTTCATCTTTTATTACATTTAATTAGAATTCAAAAGGAATTAATCTACATTCTTCTTCTCCTGCACAATCTTTTCCACAAGTACTCTGAGAATTTTAAACACAATGATATCCAAGGAGGAAAGGAAATATAATTTGGAATGAGTCCTTTTAACATGTTTGAACTATACCTTGGGGACCATCATTTATTCCATCTTGTAATAGGAACAAAACTGGTAATATGAAAGCAAAAGACAATAATAACCTCAACTATAATTCAAGCCATACAAATTAGTTCAAGTTCCCTAACAAAATGTGTTGGATATGCAACTAGTGACGTAGCTTGCAGTAGAAAGGAACAAAACTTATTTTATATCAGACACGCAATCAGTCTGGATGTGTTCTGTACAATTTATGCTATGAAACTATTTTTCCATAAATGATGCCAAGAGCTGCAACTAATATGGTAATTTGTTGAGTAGAGAAGTGAAACAAATTATTAGATACTTTCATTTTGATTCCCATTGTTAGCACCAATGCCCAATATTAATATGCTGCCTTGCATTGTAATACAATATTGCTATTAAAGTTATAACACTTTCAAAGATGATTTTATAGTTGGCCAATTAACTACTGAGGGGACTTTGACCTTTTACAAGTTATGCTGACAATATCACACATTGTTTCACCCCAAAGAATACTAATGCTAGAAGTTTGTGAAAATATAACTTCAGCTGACTGACTTTATTAAAACATAACTGCCAAATTCTAAAGATTATAGGAAATAATGAAAAAGTATTATTTTCAAAGTTGAAAGTACCTGGAAAGGGTAGTAAGTGTGTAAATATTAGAGTGCTCTCATGATGTTTCTCATAAATAAGTGTATTACAAAATTTTCTTACCTAAATTCCACACCTAGTTCTATAAATGGATTTTTAAGGAAGGTTAAACAAAGGTCATAGTCACTGAAATCTTTGTAATAAGGCTTATAACAACAAAACCCAGGAAAATAAATGAAATTCATGTGGCCTGTGTGGTTAAGAACATATCTTAAAGTTAATAATAAATATTGAAACAATGTAAGACTCACAGATTCGTTACGGTAAAAGGAAAAACTTATTTTCTCAGGAGGACAATTTTATGTATCACTAAATCCTAAGAGGAATTTAAAGAAGTTTCTTTACATAAAGAAAATTTAATGAGCTATTGAGGAATGAATTAAATAGCAGTTTTAAAAAAGATACAAGAACTACATTCATACAGTAGGATTCTGTATCTGTAACAACAAAAATTCCAAGAGAATAAAATCATAGCTCTATGAAGAATTTCTTCTTGGTGTTAGAGCAATGCAACCCACAAATGCTGTCTTTGGTGGGGTTTTGGTTTTTTTTTTTTGGTACTAAAGATTGAACTCAGGGGCACTCGACCACTGAGCCACATCCCCAGCCCTATTTTGTGTTTTATGTAGAGACAGGGTCTCACTGAGTTGCTTAGCACTTTGCCGTTGCTGAGGCTGGCTTTGAACTCATGATTCTCCTGTCTCAGCTTCCCAAAGTGCTGGGATTACAGGCGTGTGCCACCACACCTGGCTGTCTTTGGTGGTTTTATTGACAGGAATAAAATCTCAAAGGAAGAGGCCACCACTCAATGTTTCAAACAAAAGACTTGGATTGCTTAAGAAAGAGATCTGTATTGGTGAGCGTATGCTATCATCTGAATATTTGTGTCCTTCCAAAGTTTAGATACTGAAATATAATCCCCAATGTGTTGATATTGAGAAGTAGGGCCTTTGAGAGAAGACTGGGTCACGAGAGCTGAGATCTCATGAATGAGACCAGTGCCCTCATAAAAGAGACCTGAGGAAATTTGTTTTCCCCTTCCACCATGTGAGGACAAAGTGAGAAGACCTTATCTATGAACAAGAGAGTTCACTTTAACCAGACACCAGATCTGTTGGAATCTTTTTTTCTTTCTTCTTCTTCTTTCGGGACAGGAGGTTGAATTCAGGGCCACTCAACCACCAAGTCACATCCCCAGCCCTATTTTGTATTTTATTTAGAGACAAGGTCTCACTAAGTTGCTTAGCATCTCGCTGTTGCTGAGGCTAGTTTTGAACTTGTAATTCTCCTGCCTCAGCCTCCCAAACCGCTGGGATTACAGACATATGCCACCACACCCAGCTGGAATCTTGACCTTAAACGTTTAGCCTCTATAACAATGAGAAATAAATATATGTTGTTTAAAAGTTACCCAGTTTAGTGTATTTTGCTGCAGCAGCCCCCAAGAATAGTATCACTGATCATAGCAAATTGCTAATTTTATACAGAGTTTTGAGAAACAGCGTTTCAGTGATTAGATTTTCAGAGTAAGAATGATTTGCAGTTAGTTGATCTTTATACGTGCAAGTGTCTCTAAAAGAAGTCTCTCTTCAGTTGTGCCAGTATATCAAAAAGTCATTAACTATTTCTGATTGACCTTCAGAAAGGTGGCACTATCACTAACTTAGTGATTTGGGGATGCATGTTAATGAAGAAAATTCAGAGATTTGGAATATATTATAACCAAAAATAGTCAATGTTCTCCTTCAGAGTTTATATTCTCTGAGTAGAGGATTTCAAAATGAATAGTTACACCTCCCCTGTTAGTTCGTGTAGAATTTTGGGGATGCTCAAATAGTCAATTTGTGTTTTAGTTCTCATTGAGTCCTTGAATAGCAGATATTTGTGTTCTGGTTTAAAGAATTTAGCATTGCTTTAGAGACCAGATATTTAGGTAATAAAGAGCATATTATAAAAAGTTAAGCATCCAGGGAAATCCACTCATGACCCCTAACTTGGGGTAGTTCTGCTTCCTCTATGTTAAAAAAAAAAAAAAATGTAGGTTTACTCCAAAAAATAAAACTGGAGATCTAAATGAATTTAGATTCATAAGAATTTTTCCTATATACCAGCAGTATATAGGAAATAATTATATAAATATATAAATTTCTAATTATATATAGGAATATATAAAAGTTTTTTATTATGTATAGGAATATATAATTAGAAACAAATCATTCACATTAGCATTCAAAAAAACTAAGCATAAGCCGGGCGTGGTGGCTCAAGCCTGTAATCCCAGCACTTAGGGAGGCTGAGGTAGGAGAATCGCGAGTTCAAAGCCAGCCTCAGCAATGGCGAGGCGCTAAGCAACTCAGTGAGACCCTGTCTCTACATAAAACACAAAATAGGGCTGGGGATGTGGCTCAGTGGTCGAGTACCCCTGAGTTCAATCCCCAGTACCAAAAAAAAAAGCGCTAAACATAAATCTAAAAATAATATGTATAATATCTACATGAGAAACTGAAAAACATCAAAAGAAATTTCAAAAACTACACAAATTGAAAGATATTCCATGTTCACAGATCGGAAGACTCAAAATTGTTAAGATGTCATCTCTTCCCAACTTGATGTATAGGTTCAAAGTAATACTAATCAAAATCCCAGCAAATCATTTTACGGATCAACAAAAGGATCTAAGAGTCATAAGAAGGATAAAAGACCCAGAAGAGCCAACATAATATTAACAGAGAAAAACAAAGTTGGAGGGCTGTTTGAGTCAGCTTTTTCATCACTGACCAAAAGACCTGACAAGAACAACAGAGGAAGAAAGTTTGAGACTCGTGGTTTCAGAGGTCTAAGTTCATAGATGATCAAACTCCATTGCTCTGGGTCCAAGATGAAGCAGAACATCATGGCAGAAAGGCATGGTGGAGGAAAGCAGCTCAGGACATGGCAATCAGTAAGTATGGAGAGCTCTCCTGACCAGGGACAAAATAGAAACCCCAAAGGCACACTCCCTCTCGCCCTACATCCACCTCCTCTAGCCACACCCTACCTGCCTACAGTTACTGCCTAGTTAATCTATATCAGGGATTTACTGATTCATCTGATTATTCTCCTGATCCAATTAATTCGCCTCCAAACTTTCTTGAATTGCCCTACACAACAACTTTTGGGGAACACCTCATATTTAAACCATAACAAAGACCAGACCACCTGACTAAGTTTTACTATAAAGCTGTAGTAATCAAGATATTGTAGTATGAAAAGAGAATGGACAAACAGATCAGTAGAACAAATTAAAAAGCCCAGGAACAGATTCATACAAATATAGTCAAACGATGTTTGACAAAGCAGCAAACAACTGAATGAGAAGTGAGTCTTTTCAATAGGATCAGAACAATTGGACAACCACATGTTTAAAAAAGATTAAGAATTGACTTTTACAAAGTAGATACCCAATCAATTTATTTCTTATGTTAACTTAAAGACATCTTCATTCTAAAAAATAAAGTTTCATACAAATAAAAGCTTCAGATCATCTGAAATAAACTAAAAAGAAATAATCAGGAATCCATCGTATCGTAGCAATTGGATCCAAGTTCCTATAATCAAGAAAATGAGCCGATTACAAAATTCCATTCTACTTTTTTTTCTGGGAGCTGATGTAAGTTTTAAGTTTTCCAGTTGAGACAGCCACTTTATTCCATTTCCGTTTAGTCTGCTTGATAAACCTTGCATGCTATATGATATGTGATGGCAAGGCTTTGTTTTTTGTACCAGGGATTGGACCTAGAGGCACTTAACCGCTGAGCCACATTCCCCGCAATTTTTTTTATTTTATTTAGAGACAGGCTCTCGCTGAGTTGCTTAGGACCTTGCCAAATTGCTGAGGCTGGCTTTGAACTCACAATCCTTCTGTCTCAGCCTCCCAAGCCTCTGGGATTACAGGTGTGCACCACTGCGCCTGGCAAGGCTGTCATTAATTAAGATAAAACAAATAAAAATATATAATTGACGATGAAATATCACTTTTGGACTATTTTGACTCAGAATTGACTTAATTAAGCCAGTTTAGTCACAGCCTACAGTGTGTCTACTGCTCAGCAATTTGGATTGTTAAGCCTGTATTGATCAGATGAAGGCCTTAATATTCAGGAATTTGAGTAAGCAAACTTATTAGGTAGGTGATGAAAATTACGTCCAAAGAGAGGTGAAAGAATCCTCGTTTCCACTCAATTGTCAACGAGTTGTTTTTAGTACCTAGGTGATATTGTAATTTAATTGCTCTATCCTCAGCATGGCTCCTTCCAAATTTTTGATGCTTCATGTTGCCCACTCAATTTACATAAACTTGTTTCTTTTCTGCAGTACTAGGAAGGGAACCCACAGCTTTTTGCAGGTTAGGCAAGCACTTAACCACTTAACCATACCTCCAGCAAGTTACACAAGCATTTTTAACTAATTTCAGTCAAAATCATTTTAGTGTGATTTCTTCATAATGCTGGGGAAGCATTTAAGAACACTTCAGAACATTATAGACTAATTCATTAACAAGTTTTGTTGATATTGTTTACAGCTGTTCCAGTGGAGTAATTCTTTGGTAATTGTACCAGCACAGAGCAAAGTAAAAAATTCTGAAATGTTCAATTCCATTAAAGTTTCAGAAAGACTCTGGAATGCTTTTATATTTTATAGACTATGTAATGCAAAAACTTGATTAGCACAGCACTAAATTATTCATGTTTTATAAAACTGTTCACTGAAATATCAAAAATTCTATACCTTGGATAAATTTTAATGAGTGTTTTCTTAATTTAAAAGTTAAAAAGATTATCAAAGCCATTAAGTGTGAATTGTACTAATTAGATGCCACCATATACAAGAATTCTTTAGCTAATGAAACTCTGGGGACAAAAATTTTTAATAGTAAAGAAAAATGACTAAGTCAAACAAATAACAATCTTTATAAATCATGAAAAGGCATTTTGACATAATGAATGTAACTCAGACCCAATGACTCTTAGAATGCACTATGTGTAGCTGTACCTGACAATTACACATGCACTCACGTACACACCAACACAAACAGATACAGGTCAATAATACTGAAGCTGAGAAGAGCAGGAAGATTCCCAGAATTCTCAGTCTTTATTTTCCTGAGCAGGTTCCCCTCCCTCATTACTTCATGAATCCTCATTTCTTAATCTTAAAAAAATCATTGTGAGCATATTACTGAGTTCTAACAAAAGAAATAAATGTTCATGAAAATTATATGTTGAACTTCAAGATCTAGTCCCTTAAAAAAAAAAAATCCTCCACGTGTTTCCTTTTTCCCCCTTGTGATGGACTTAAATAGACTCTACATCTTTGTAGAGTCCTTGGAAGCTACATATTAAAGATAACAGGGCCCCCATGAACCCTGTCCCTGAACAGCTATGTGGGGAAAGGCCTCAATGCCAACTTGTGTGAAATACCCAGTACTCCCAGGAAGAAATGAACCTCTTGGTTTGAGACACTATACATATTGAGGTCTATTTGTTACAGCAGTTAGCCTGACCTCATTCTGGCCAATATACAGAGGATCTAAACTTGGTCATGTTCCTCTGCATCTGGTAGTCTCAGATCTTGCTTCTTTATAGGCATATTCTAAGAACTAAAGCAAATTTAGCTGCTTGAGTTAATTTTTTTCAAGTTCTGCAAATGAAAGACCTCATGTTAAATTTATCCTGAATTTTCCCATTGTCATACATAAATGCTTTCTGCAGACTTCCTCACCATCTTCTCTACCTTTCCTGGTCTAACCACAGATCAATTCTCTTTATTCCCACAGCAATATAAGCCCTTTTTTCCCCCGCCCCAGGATTTACAAATACACTCTATACTCTATTCCACTTTTGGCATAATTTCCATTATTAGCAGTGTTTACTGATATAGCCTTTCTTACCTAACCTTCTGAAATGCATCTCATTTACCTCATGCAACCTGAATAACCTTGTATAGCCTATAAACTTGTGTAATCTGTATAGCTTTGTACAATCTGAATGTTGCATGATATACTTTCCATCAGTTCTCAGCTTGTCTGAAGAAAAAGAAGGCATCTCCTCCTGACCCAGAGTACATTCCTGGGTTAAATTAAACACTAAGTGAAGAAAGAAGAAATGTATAGCTAGACAAAGAGGAAGGAAGTGAGAGAAGTAGGAGGAGTCGGAGGGAATCCAAGTGTTTCACATGGTCGGTTACCAACAGCATCTGATTAGTGATATTTCCCTGGTTCTGCTACTCCTGCACTCAACTAAGTTTAGGCTGAAAACACTATTAAGGGCCAGAGAGGATACCAAACGGCAGAATCTTTTCCCTCTTAAGGATATGGCTTAGAGAGTCAGGACACATAGAATATTTGTGCAAGTTACAGGAAAGTGTATGATTAAATGCCAAGATATATGACACCAACCATATTAGGGATGGAGGATATCATCTGTCAAGAGACAATTGAATTGAAAATTGCATCTGTCAAGAGACAATTGAAGGGGCTGGGATTGTAGCTCAGCGGTAGAGCACTTGCCTCGCATGCATGAGGCCCTGGGTTCGATCCTCAGCACCACATACAAAGCAATAAAAGAAATTGTGTCCATCTACAACTAAAAAAATATTTAAAAAGAAGACAATTGAAGCAAAGAAAAGGGCATAAAAATCAACCAGATCCGATTTATCTTTTCTTGAACTCTGAATGGTTTATTTTTGCTTCTGCTCTGCACAACAGCATGCATAATTCTATCAGGTGCCAGGAAGTAGAAAGTCTGTGTTAATGTATCTGGAAAAGAGTAAGATCAAAGAACATGAGCTCTAGCTTGCTCTTCTCATAACAAGTTCTTCCTCTGGCAAGAGGCATAAAAGAGCATATCACTTATATATCTGCAACATAATGAAATGTCATGTTTTTAAAAGGTCAGGATGCCAGAATGCAATATAACTATTGCGTTAAACTCATTTTAAAAAAAAAGAAAAATCAGTAACCTTAATGTCTTTGTGAAAAATTCCAGTTAAATGTTAGGTAGACTAACATTACTGAGCCTTTGAAAAATGTTATGAAAAAATGGAATACTGACAAAAATAGGACCCCCCAGAGGATTACTAAGGTAAGATTTCTTGACTCCAGGGTCCTTGATTCTCAGAACTTCTTTGGAGGTTGCAAAGTCTGACTTAGCATAATGTTTTAGATCTACAACAGCTCAAAGAGGCAAATCTAAGGATGCAGGTAGAATTACAGGAATTAGTCTTTAGCTTACAGCTACTCATCCATCTTGGCTTTCCCAAGGTGTCCGACTGTAACTTAGAATGTATTTCTCTTGGCTGACTGCTTGTTAACTTGGAGCTCTTTCCAATGAAGCCTGAGTTCTCCTGCAGAAATTCTCCAGAGGCAAAAAGTGACATTTGGAATGCCATTAACACACCCAGTTTGTGAATTAGCTGTCAAAACTAAATATTGGGGGTTGACCTCTTCAATGGTTTATCCAAAAGAAATGGATTATCAGAAAAGTCTGGAATAATGACTTTTGAAAGTTGCACATGTTAAGTCAATTGTTACCATATTTCAGTTATTATTGATATTGTCAATAGTTGTTTTTAATATACTGAAGATGATTTCTTTATTTAAAAGTAAATTATACAAGGCTGTGCCCCATCTCTAATAATATCCTGAAACGTCTCATGCCTTTTCTCCCTATTGCCAGCATGCATACTCTGACATACTCCTACCTCTAGTTCAGTAGTCAGTTGTAAACATCACCTATTTGGGTAGAGCTGCCCTAATCCCTCAAGAAAATAAAGCACTTTAACCTTTGTAGTCACCTGACATTTTACATATTTCTCTATTTTAATAATCATAATATTGTATTATATTTGTGCATTTTCTAGTAGGCTTCCTTGATGGAAAGAACTGTTACTGTCCACCTACGTTTTTCAGTACCTAGTAAACAATCAAAGTATTTAACTCATATTTTAAGACAATGAATAAATGAATGGGACTAAATTCTTAAATTTCTTCTTCCTCTTGGACATAATCAACGTATTAACGTGGTACTCAATTCACAGCAATTTGGAGGCAAAAATGGATTCGAAAATTCTGTATTCTTTACTTCAATCATTTATTCTTCCATTCTCTTTTTCAAACAACTATATTTTTATGCCCATATCTGCCAGGCATTATTACTGGAGCTAAAGATGGGGGGGGGGAAGTGCCTTGTTTTTGAGTTTAAGTTCACAATTGGTTCATATGTTTAAATATTGACAAAATGTGTCATTGCCAAGCAGGACCTAAGCAGTACTATGGTGGCCACTCCAAGTTTGGCTTGTTGCACTTCCGTGAATCCAATTGATAAGGAAATAGAGTCCAAATGGATTTATACAATAGTAAGATAAAATCATGGCACTGGTCCCCACACATGACAACAGTCCCCAAGGATGACAGAGAAGACCAGAAATTGCCTGCTTGCACAGTGGGAATGCATCACCAAAGAAAAACCTCTGCAGTAAGAAATTTTAATCTTCTATAAAGCCTATTGGAAAATCTGCCATCCTTCCTTCTGTGGAGAGGCCCTATCTTAATTACACTGGAATATAAACAGATCTCTCTGGGGAGAGGAAGAAGGTATCTTAATAGTGGGGCTGTGAGTTAATTTGCTCCAGAAGGAGTCACTGTCTCCATCTTTCCAAGGTTATCTACTTAAATAAACTTTCCTAAGAGAATGAATTTTAGCTGACAGTGCATAGACATGTAGAAATGTGAAAGATTTACAGAGAATGGCCTCTCAGCAGCCATTATGGTATATTATAATTGCCTATATTTTAAAATTATCCACCTTTTAAATGTATCATATAATCTAAATAGCATCACAATTTAATATCCACTGTCATACATTTAAAAATTACACAAGTATCCAGTTATCAATTTCAAAGTTATACAAAAATACTTGACAGATTGACTTCCTCTCTGAATTCATATTTCCATTCCACTTTTAACCCAAAATTTCAGTTTTGTAACTATACCTGAAAATATTTTATTAATGTTGCTATCATGCTTATTTACAGTTGAAGTTTGTTATTTTCTGTGACCAATTGCAATTATGAGTATTATACTACAAGTTTATGACAATAGTAAAAATTTTAATGAATGTTGCATATAAGTTTAAAGTTATATTAAAAGTTTTGAGATATACAAAACTTCAAAAAAATTCACATATCCAGTGGTGAGTATCATCCATTGCTAGAATGGAACAAGTTCAAAATCAGTTCTATTATGGTCCTTTTGTTTTAAAAAAAGTGCTGAAAAACTTGATATAAAAATTGGAGAGTCAGAGGAATTTTATGCCAGAAATCACACTGATCTCTCATCTAAAAACAGTTTTAACAATCTATCGTTATTGGCTCATGCTTATTTAAAAGATTTAGAAACCATATGACTTGCAAGGGATTTGTTACAGTCATTAAAGTACTTGTTTTTCAGTTTATAAGAAAGTTATCAATTTCTGTGCTGCTAAGAATCAACAGGTTTGTCATCTAAAACAGTTTTACCTCAGGAAAGACAGCCTCTACACTCTTGAAATACCTATCTTGCCAAAGAATGTCTTTGTTTACACGAAGGCTCTGAGCTACTTCAGACAATGTCTACTAACAATAGATGTCACTTATGGCGAGGTCTTGGTTTATGCAGTGCCAACTTGACTCTAAAGAGTGGAGTCTCAGAACACATCTGCCTTGCAGGAGTCAGCCTCATCTAAAAGCCTTGGACCTCAAGGCGGGTGAGATTACCTGGTTGGTTTTACTCTGCATGTGTCATTCTTCATTGTTGGAAAAATTAAATGCTGTACATGTGATTTCACTGGGATACAATAATGGGAAACTTGTGTTTGGTGTCTCCTGGCCTTTGGTGTCTTTTTCTGTTGCTTATTTAATCAGCGTTCTTTCACCATAGTAGGTTAATAATGGTAATAAAACAGTTTTCATGAGTTATGCGAATCCTTCTAAGCAAATCATAGCATGCATAGTCTTGAAACCAAAACATCAAAAAGGTTTTAGCAAGATTTAATAAATTGCTGTTACTTATACCCGTTACATTTTTATTTAAAGGCATTATATACAATGCCTAAAATTAAATTACATTGCAAAACATCCCTTTAATAAAAAATTGCACATTGGATTTTTATTAAGTTATAAATTAATATCTAAATATTTATGCCAAGTTTTAATTTTTTAGAATAGATCACATGGCCCTAAATATATGACAGATGAGAGAAATGGACTCTTGAAAACAAATGAATAGTAATTTCTATGGTTAAAAATAAATTGTGTAATCATTTATTTCACAAATCTGGAATAGCACCTTGACATCAGAAAGAAGTTAATCCTACATAAATGAAATTATTTCTCTTGAATTCAGGACACTTTAAGTAGCACTTTAGAAGCCTTTTGTCTTATAT
Organism: Xerus rutilus; assembly: GCA_028644305.1. Classification (NCBI taxonomy): domain Eukaryota; kingdom Metazoa; phylum Chordata; class Mammalia; order Rodentia; family Sciuridae; genus Xerus; species Xerus rutilus. The sequence continues at coordinate 44,012,893 of CM053405.1, read as the reverse complement.
ATCTACGTAAGTAAATGTGTTTTTAAACATCGTACTACATTAGATAATAAACACCAAAAGTACAAGATGTAGCAAATCTCTAGGAAGTGCAAAGTTTATACAAGTTACTGTGTAATATTTACAACAGAATCCACAATAAACTCACAACAGGTTGGTTAATTTAAGGCATATAAGAAATAGAAAGATAAATACTTAAGAAATAAATGAAGACAAGTATTCGAGTGCTAAGAACAAAAGACTTATTGACAAACACTATAAAATGAATATGCATTTACAGTATCAGACAAAATTGTCTGGGAAGATGTAATGCCAATGTTTCTCCCATGAATCTCAATGGCTGCACATGAAACCATAACACTAACTCACTCTGATTCTTGTTCTTTTTAAAACTGGTGACTTCCAGGTAAGTCTCTTCCTTGTTGAATTTATACTGACTATGCAACTAAAGTGGAGACCAGGTTCTGAGAGCATAAAGTGCTCACTGAACGCTTTATCATTCCTGGTGAAAGTGGCAAAGGCAGACTACCATGAAGAGTGTCATTTCCTAAAATCTATTTTTGAGTTAAATAGGTACATAGGTATGTAGGCTTGCCATGAATTTGTCACTTAGAAGAAATAAAATGCTTCCACTGTCATTCTTTCTGATGTTCTCTCCGATTCTGCTCTCCTGATACACTTCCTCAGGTGTAATACATTCTTCGACAATAGATCATGGGGTACAAGCAGCAAAGTTCCAAAAACTCATCTCATTGTCATTGTTCGGTATACTGTAACTGAGATCATAAACATCGACATGGATCCAAATGTCCATTTCTAGTCCAATATTTTTCCTAACAAAAATATATCTGAAATTTTAAAAAGATATAAAACACTAGCAAAAGTTTATGGCAACCTTGTTAGAAGGAACTTCACAGGACTCAAGTTATGCCAAGATGGAGTAGCTTCATTCCTCCAGGTGCCTTTACAACAATAAGAAAAACAAAACAAAAACAAAAACAGTATACATAACACACGAAGTCTGAAAAGGCAAGGTGACATGCTGCTTAGAAACCTGAGGATCTCAGGAACAACGTGAAAGTGAGTTCTGAGTCTTCTTATGTCTCTCATGCATTCAAAAAGTACACACAGGAGCCTCCAACTCCAAACTGCCAGTGAGCACAGATAAAGAAAACCTCAAAAAAAGCCTATTTTAACCATGATGTTTTCCACAAACTGTTGTTTATTTTAGAGGAGACATGTTTGTGTTTGTGTTTGAAGAATTGATGACACTCAGAAGACCAATAGTGAGAACATGGAAATCAGCACTTCACTTCCCACTGGAGAAAAAAATAAGAGTATATTCCTGTCTAGACCAATGATCTCCAAACTTTAGTTTTAATCATAGTTTAAGAGGACTTGAAACTGAATCTAACTCCAAAGTTTCTAATTCAGTACATCTGGGATGGGCCCAGGAATTTACATTTCTAAAACATTAATACCAATGTAATACCAATGTAGTACAAACAATATCAGTCTGAGGACCACTCAGAGTCACTAGTCTAGACCAAGTAATGGTCAGCTTAACTGCAATGTTGATATTCTCCCATCAGCAGTATAATTTAAACCTAATATTACAGATATAAATGTTCAGATAGTAGAGAATTGTGTTCTACGTATATAGTGCAGAGAACAAAGGCATAATCTTCTGTGTGGATAATGTGGTTTAGTCTAGAAGGAAGAAAATGTTTCCATTGAGAAGAGATACATTTGGAAACAAAATAAGCATTTGGAAGGCAAACAGAGTATGAAGTGGTGTGAGACAGTGACATTTCTTCTCCTTGGGTTCCTGTTGTAGTCAGCTTTGTTCACTGCTGGGACTAAAAGACCTGGCCAGAACAACTGTAGAGGATGGAAAGTTTATTTGGGGGCTCACAGTTTCAGGTCTTAGTCCATAGACAGCTAGCTCCATTCCTTAGGGCTCCAGGTGAGGCAGAACAACATGACAGAAGAGTATGGCGGAGGGAAGCAGCTCACATGGTGATCAGAAGAGGTCTCCACTTGCCAGATACAAATACATACCTCAAAGCTATGTCCCCAATGCCTCACCTCCTCCAGCCACACCCTACCACTTCAATTACCCCTCAGTAAATCTCTATCAAGGGATTAATTCACTGGTTGTATTAAGACTCTCACAGCCTGATCATTTATCCTCTGAGCCTTCTTGCATTGCCTCACATGTGAGCTTTTGGGAGACATCTCACATCCAAACCATAACAGTTCCATAGCTATTGTGGTTGAATACAAGAAGCATAGAGATGAACCTCTAAATTCATGGAAGTCTTTAGACGACTGCAACAAGTAGAACTATAATCAGAGGAAAAGAAATATTATGCATGCTGGAGTTAGAGTGTGATCCCTGTATAGGAAAAGAGGACTGTGATTTGGAATCTGTAAAGTGACAAACATATCAATTGATCCTGTCTCACTGCTTCTGGAACTACCTGGAACTAAGGGAAGTACCTTATAAGGGAGCCTAAATGTGACACTACAAATCTGATAAGCCAAATTTATCTAATGAACTAAGGGATTTTCCATGCTCAAAGAATTACAGTAGTCTGTGGGAATCTAAGTCATCTTGACTTTGTGAAGTCAGTGGTTCCATAGTAGTTCTCTGAAAAAACAGAGCCAAGCCAAAAAGTCACAACAGGAGGCAATAGATGTCATTGCAATAGATTGGCAAGATCTAGAATTTTCTCTTGTTGGTGCAAAAATATGAACTGCTTTGGGACTGCATAAAAAGATGACATTCTTGGACAAATTAAGGGTAAAGGGAGCCAGGCGCAATGGCACAAGCCTGTAATCCCAGCACTTAGGGAGGCTGAGACAGAATCACGAGTTCAAAGCCAGCCTCAGCAATGGCGAGGTGCTAAGCAACTCAGTGAGACCCTGTCTCTACATAAAACACAAAATAGGGCTGGGGATGTGGCTCAGTGGTCGAGTGCCCCCGAGTTCAATCTTCAGTAGCAAAAAAAAAAAAAAAAAAAAAAAGAGGAAACCCCAAAAGGGAGATTCTAGGTCTCCTTATAAATAAAGAAGCTGAGTACTGAAGTGATTAATTGAAAAATTAAGGAGATGTGACCAAATTGGTTTTCTGAGTTAGTATAGCATTTCATACCAATTGCATAGTTTTTTGTTAAATTCCCCGCGGCTGGTTGGCTCATTGGTTAAATTATGATGCTAAATAAAAATGGAAATATTGAATTTTGCACTTGAGGAGGCTAGTTTGCTCATCACATTCTAGATTCTTCCCTATCAGTAAATTTTACAAGAGCACAGAGATAACCCAAAGTAAAAACTTGAAGAGATCATGGCTAATGAGTGCAAATTCATTACCACAGCTAGAATACACAGCTCAAAGATGCGTCTGGTGCCAGTGGGGAGTCTTATCAGCTTGGTATTTCAATTTCAACACTATTCTAAAAAGCAGAACTCCAAGTTTATTAAAAATCATTTTTACTCTTAGAGATTGAAATTCATTCAAGAGATTATGTGCCAGATACTAAACTGTGCTATTTCACTGTATTATCTATTTAGTCCTTACAACAACCATATGACATTACTGTTTCTCCAATTACATAAATAGGAACCATGGTTTTGAGAGATTATGCAATTTAATTTGATTGCAGCTTGAAAATTTTTCTAAAAGGATTCTCTGAGTCATTAGGATGGTCCTATAAAAACAAGTTAGATTTTATCTATTTAGTATGAATTCCATTGAGTTCACTCAATACAAAGACATGAAACACCCAAGGCTGGAATTTTATCAAATTAACTTTCACCCATGTAATTATAAATCAACATCATGCCTAATGAATTCCTCTAGGATTCTTTGATGTAGTGTAATACTGAGGTAAACCTTTCCATAGATGTAATTTGTGAAAGAATTTTTTTAAAGTTACAAACTCTACAGTTTCACCCAAGATCACAAATTCACATTTTATTAAAATTCCAAGGTTTTTCTGATACATAGCCACACATTTAGAAACAACTAGTTTATTCTGCAATTTGTCTCAACAATCTGGATAAGCAATGCATGGAGAGAGGGGCTCAAGGGGAATATTATTCATATGAGTCTTTCTAGAGAAAAACAGGAAAAACAGCCTATTTCACTAAAAAAAATGAGTGGAGAAATAAAATAGGGACTAATGGCTCAAAATTTTATGAAATATAAAGCAGAAAAAAGACAATCTGGTTCCTGTTTTTAAAGGGAATATTTATAGTTTACTTCATTATATAAATTACCTTGTTGTGGGTTTTTTCGTCTTTTTTCTGTAAGTTTACTATGAATTGTTGGTAGTGTCTTTTCTTAGATAAAGTATTTTCTATTACTAACACAATGAGTATTTATCATAAATTGCTGTTGATTTTGTAGAAGTATTATCTATATTATTGGTGTAGATTCATTCTTAATCTTATCAAGAATTTAATTCATGAATATTTTATTACTGCTTCAAGTATGTACTCACTTTTTAAGGATAGTAACATCTATATTCATAAGTTAATTCTATAATTTCCCCTTTAACTCTACTTATTTTGTACAATTCCAAGCTTACTGAGAAATGCCATTATTTCTTTCAGAGATCCTTAAAATTCTTTCAGAAAATTATATGCCAGACACTATACTATGCTAAGGTTTCAGGAAATTGTAAGCTATTTTAATACATAAATTTTGATCACTGTTCAATTTTTAGTGTTTATCCATATATGATGATTATCTGAACCTGTATTTGACAGTGTATTTTTCTAGAATATTTTCCATCTTATTCTGTTATCAGTTACCATAAAGTTGTTTCCATTATCCTCTCATTATATATGAATCTGAGTCATGTGCCCTTTTTTATATTTCTAACATTTTATAACTTTGTACTTTTTAAATTGAATGGATAGTGATTTTTGCATAAATCACTATGGAAATATGATATGTAAAATTGCAAATCTGAAGGAGAGTAGAAAAAATTGTTAAAATCAAAAGACAAAGGAGAAAAGAAATACCCAAAATAAAAGTGGGACAAAGGGAAATCACAAAATATAAGTCCATTAATTATAAAAATATGAACAGATTAGGCTCACAAGATGAAGCATTGAACTTAGGTTATAAGGAAAAGGATTTTTAAAAACCCAAAGTACATGAAAGAATATGATAAAGAAAAAAAACAGGTATTAATGGAGTCAGGCAAATATTTTTAACAGATGATTTTAAAGGTAGATATTGGTATTCCAAAAAGATCATAAGACAAAATTTTAAAAAGGAAGAATTTAGTAAAATTAGAAAATTAGTATTTGTAATAAAAGTTACAGATAAAGCAGAAATGTTAAGAGGATTCCATTTATATGACAGACCAGTAAGCATGAAAATTTGCATGAAATATAAAATTCCAAAGATGAACTAATTTTTGAAAACACTTAAAAATTAGTTCAAAAAGAATCTGAAAGTTCTAATATTTCCATAAGCAACAGATAGTTTGAATAAGAAGTTAGAACACTTTCCCAGAAAACTATAAACCCAGACAGTCCAATAACTGAGTTTGACCAAACTTTCAAGGAACAGATAATTCATAAAACTTTCCCAGGTAGTAGAAAAAAAGGCCCAGTCTCAAATTATTTTTGCTGCTATTAATAACTAAATATCACAAAAAGTGCAATATGAAAAATGAAAACGATGGGCTACAAAAACCTAATGACACACCCATGAATATATACTCCAAAGCATAAGCAAAATGTAGATAAAGCCCAATCCTGCACCATGTGAAAAATATGATACATCATAAACTAGTTTTGATACAATTATTTTAACATTTTTTAAAGCCCAATTAACTTATCACATTAACATTAGAGGGCAAAACAAGAGAGTTACCAATAATGAAAAAGGTAATTCAATAAAATTCATCCCTTTATGATAAACAATCCAGCATTCAAAAAATACATACTAAGCTAGTAAAAGAGAACTAGCTTAACTTGACAAAATGGTATTTTCAAAATGTATAGCAAACAAATACATGCTATATATGTGGCTATATGCGAGGTCAGGGGCTTTATCTTATGGGTTAAGCTAAGAATTTTGAAACTTTTCAGGAACATTGCAAATGGTGTTAAAGGATTTCAAGCAGATTATATCCATTGAAAAGATTTCTATGAAAATGCTAGAGGGAAATTATATTAAAGGAAGCAATTTACATTTGTGGCATATAATTGAAATACAGTGGAATTGGTAGGCTTGAAAAGGAAGGGGAACATATAAGCTACATTAGAATAAAACAAAGTAAAAATTTGTAGAATATTGCCTGGGAAGTGAGGAGTAAAAGAGCAAAGATGTTTAGTTTATGGAGAAGCCACTGGGAAAATGGGGTATGTCTCACTATATGGAGGCAGGACATGCACATGGAAATTCCCATCAAGCAACTGGATACACAGGTACAAAGCTCAGCAGACAGCTTAGGGTTGCAACAGGAAGCACACAGCTTAAAGCCATTGATTTAGATGAGGTCAAAGAAACTACAAAGGTATATTTAAAACAAAAATGAGAAATAAATGAAGAGGAGCCGAAAAAGCAGAAACAGCCAGAAAAATAAGATTTTTATCATTAGATTTTAAGAATAAAGTGCTCAACAGTATGAAAGACTTAGAAGTTTTCATTTCCTATTTTGCCTCCTTTCCAATTATAAGTCAAATATCACAAGATTTGTTGCACAGACTATTACCATGTTAATGTGGTCCAGCATCATCCAACTTGATCAAAAAAAAAGTTCTATTCTCACCTCCTACCTTGCCTCCAGAGAAAACTAGTTAGCTTCATCTGCCCCATAGAAGAGTTACACAGCTAGCATTGAAGACAAAACAGAAACATCAGTGAAGACAATATTCCTACTGACTGAATTACACCTAAGAGTATAAGGGCACATTGCAAAATATTTCTCAGAAAAAGTGAGGCAAATGCAAACAATTCCGAATGGAAGTCCAATCACTTAGCCTAGAGAAGGAGAAAATAACCCAACCCTAAAGCAAAATGTCAGGACAGAGGTGCCCAAAGTGGGCAGTGGCAAAAGTTCCCAATGAAGACTAATGCTAGGCCAGCGAAACCCACTTAAGGGCTAATTTCCAAGTATGCTATGAATGGTAAGTTCTCTCTATTTCTCAAGAAAGAAACTAACACTGATAAAGGCGGAAAAACAGATTGTTATTTCAGCAGCCCTCAATTCCATTCCAAACTCAGTTCTACTCCCCAGAAATGACATTTTTAGCAACTTTGAGGTATATAGGACATACAATAAGCTATACACATAGAAAATATGCACTTTGCTATGCTTTGGTATATTTATACATCCCTGAAACTATCACCACACTCAAGATAATGAATATATGCATCTCTACCAAAAGTTTCCTAATGCCCCTTTGTAATCCTATTCTTCCTCCTGTTCCCAACCACATGCCTCCAAATTTAGAGTGAGCCATTGATATAACTCCTATTACTGGGTAATAGTTTATTTCCTAGAATGTTATGTAAGTGGAATCCTACATTATTCTAGCTTTCAGCCACTGACATAACAATGAAAATTTATCCTCTAATAGTTTTAGAGGCTAGAATTCTGAAATCAAACTGTCAGCAAAACCAGTCTCCCTTCAAAATCTATAGAGACCCCTTCCTTGCCTCTTCTAGCTTCTGATAGTTTCAGTTAATCCTCAGCTTTGGTTGGTGGCATCATAACTCCAGTCCCTACCTCCACCTTCATGTGGACTTCTTCCCTATGTTCCCTCTATGTGACTTCAAATGTCTCTCTCCTTTTAAGGACATATAATGTAATCAAATAATTTCATCACAATTTAATGCGATTTTATCTTGATTACATCTATAGACTGTTTCCAAAAAGGAAATATTCGTAGGTACCAGGGGTTAGGATTTTGACATGTTATGGGGGGGGCATAAATTCAATTCATAATATTCTGCTTTCTGGCCTCCCAATATTCATGTCCTTCCCAAATACATTCTCTTCATCCCAATAGCTCAAAGTTTTAACCCATTCCAATATCAACTCTAAGTCCAAATCTCATGTAAATATCAACTCAAGAAGCCCCAGTTCTCAAGTAAGGATTTTTTGGATAAGAACCCAAAGCACAGGAAACAAAAGCAAAAAGATGAGTGGAGTTATATAAAACTGAAAATCCTCTGCACAGCAAAGAAAACACTCAACAGAACCTAGATACCATCTATGGAATGGGAGAAAATATTTTCGTTTTTTAATTGATCATTCTAGTTAGGTATACATGACAGCAGAATGCATTTTGATTCATTATACACAAATGGAGCACAACTTTGTTTCTCTAGTTGTATATGATGTAAAGTTGCACCATATGTGCAGTCATACATATATCTAGGACAATGTTGTCCATCTCATTCCACCATCTTTCCTGCCCCCATGAGGGGTGAGTATCCAGAATATTTAGGAACTCCAACATCTTAATAGGAATCAAAAACAAAAACCCAACCCCATTTGGATATGAGCAACAGATCTAAATAGACATCCTCAAAAGAAGACATACAAATTGCCAACAGATACAATGCTCAAAACCACTAAACATCAGGAAAATGCCAGTCAAAACCATAAGATATTATCTCACTTCAGTAAGAAAGGCTAATATTAAAAAGACTAAAGATAACAAGTGCTGGCAAGGATGTGGGGGAATAAGAACACTTGCAGGTTGTTGATGGGAATGTAAATTAATACAACTATTATAGAAAATATTTCCTCAAAAAAATTAAAGCTAGGACTACCATATATGTGATCCAGCAATCTCACTACTGGATATAGAGACAAAGGATATGAAATAAGTTTGTTGAAGAGATATCTATATGCTTATGCTCATTGATGCACTATCTACAATAGCCAAGAAATGGAAACAATGTAAGGATCTATTGACCAATAAATGGATAAAGAAAATATGGTACTTATATACAGAAGAATGAAATCCTGTTATTGCAGAAACAGATAGGGCTGGACATCGTTATGCTAAGTGAAACAAAATAGGAACAGAAGGACAAGTTCTGCCTAATCTCACTTATGTGAGAAATCAATTGAGAGAGAAGAGTGATTATGAGAGACCAAAAAAAGTGGCGAGGGACAGAAATGGGGAAAGGTTAAGCATTGTGTGCTACGTTAGAGTTAGGAGCAAGAAGCTCTGGGATACTGTTGCACAGTATGGTGCATTTCTTTGTGGTGACACTTCCAAAATTCTTTTAGCTTTTTGAAATGTTCAGTACATAATTGCTATAGTGTAAGTCCTTATAAAGAGCTACAAGTCTCTAAGTGAACTTCTCTGCACCATTATCTTCCTCACTTCATTTAATATAGGTGTTCCCCTTTCTCACTCTTCTTCAGCCTAACTGGGCTTCCTGCTCCTCCTTGAATTCTCCAGAACAATGCTGCCTCAGGGTACTTGCCCTTGTTCCCTCTGCCTAGGATTGGTTCCTTTTTCCCAAATAGCTGCAGAGCTCACCCTCTAGCCTCTTTCATGTATTTTTAAATGTCAATTCAGTTAAGCCCACCCTGATCCTCCTTATAACAACTGAAATCTCCCAGCATTCCCTGCTTTCTTCTCCATAGCTCTCTGATCATGCTGTATACTTTTCTCGTTTATATTTTCTTGTTCCTCCACTAATTCAATCTCTATAAGCCTAGGGATTTTTTTCTGCATACCAGCATATCGCCAGTTACAACATCACCTGGCAGTTAGTAGGACTCAATGAATACTTAATATATGAATGAACACCTGAGTATATATTAATTTTGCCTCCATATTTCATAATTTGGCTGATTTTAGAAGACTGGTTAAAATTTTCCCTCAATTTTTTAAACATTTTGAGTAATTTTGGGTTTATATTAAAGTTATAAAGATAAGGCACAGTTCCTATACACACATATATACTTCCCCCATTATTACTATGTCATATTACTGTGTTGTATTTATCAAAATAAAAAAGTGAGATTGGCATAGTATTAACTAAGCTCAGATCTTCCTTACAATTCCTGAATAAAACTAAACTTTACTCCAAGAAGTGCTCAACCCCTCTACTTTTTCCAAATACCCAGCCTTTATTTTGTGGCATTGATTTGTTAGCTGTCTGGGACTTCCTCAGTGCTCGTATGACACCATCAGGAACCAGGATTTCCATTTGTTCATTATCCTTAAATGTTTTAGGATTGACATTGCTGCAGGCCTCTAGACTACCTAAAATAATATTCAGTTGTTTAGGGAAAAGTGTGCTATACAGATGCTATTGTTGTCAATAATTGTGTATAGAGTTTAAAGGAAAGCCAAGATGCCCGAAACCAGTGTATTTACAAGTCTCAGTATTTCAGGGATTAAACAACTCTATTTTTCCAATTACTGATTCCCAGTTGTGCTGATAAATCTTTTCCCACTAGGCAGCAGGTTCTTTAGTAGGACCTTGGCCAGATTCCCTAACTTTTCTGTTTCTTTCAGTTATGAAGCTTTATTTCAGCATGTTAGAGTATGCTATATGATAAAAATTTGCTATTGCTTATTTTAAAATTTTTTCAAAGCTATCTTTTCCCTTCTTTGGGACTGACCAATGTTACCTAGAACCAAAGTCATCTTTTTTAGAGGGTCATAGTAGTTTCTCCACATATTTCTGATTCATTCTTTCTTATTTCCTACCTCTTTACCCTGGCTTAGCATTTCAGGACTTGCTGGGTTTGCCACTGTCAGAGTTTTCTCACATGAGGGACATCATCCCAAGCATCTTCTGCAGATGCCATCTTCTTGCAGAGCCAGAGACAATGATGCCCTTGCACAGAGAATAGGAATTTAGTGAAGATTCTCTGTATTCCTCTCAAACACTGTCCCTTTAGGTTCTTGTGGCACAGACTGCTCCAACAGCCTTGTATCATTATAAGTCTGACATTAGTCTCCAAGTTCACATCTATACTTAAAATTCAGGGAATTATTTTTTTAAATAATGTGACATGGAGCCAGGTGCAGTGACACAAGCCTGTAATCCCAGCACTTAGGGAGGCTGAGATAGAATTGTGAGTTCAAAGCCAGCCTCAGCAAAGGCGAGGCGCTAAGCAACTCAGTGAGACCCTGTCTCTACATAAAACACAAAATAGGGCTGGGGATATGGCTCAGTGGTCGAGTGCCCCCGAGTTCAACCTCCAGTACCAAGAAAGATGGTAATGTGACATGGTCTTAGGGTTCCAAAAGGCTCTCTCAAGAATGCTTTCAGTCAGATATGGTGGCGCACACCTGTAATCCCAGCAGCTCAGGAGACCAAAGCAGAACAATGGTGAATTCAAAGCCAGCCTCAGCAATTCAGTGAGGCCCTAAACAACCTTATCTCAAAATATAAAAAGGCCTAGGGATGTGGATCAGTGGTTAAGTGTCCCTGGGTTCAATCTCTGGTACCAAAAGGATGTTTTCAATATTTCTCTACAACATAAAAATAGACCTATTGAACCTATAGTTTCTGTAGCTCAGCAAACATGATAGCCAGTACTTATTATCCCCTGTTGGTACACTGAAGTATGATTACTGCATTTAGTGTTTAATAATTTAATAGTTATAGCAATTATATCATAAAAGAAAAGACAGTTGACATGTTACACTCCTTCAATCTTGAGGATCCAATGTAGTCCATGGCAAAGTGCTTTTCTTTTTTGGACCTGGAGACTGAACCTCAGGGCCATATCCCAGCCCTTTTTTCAATTTTTCATTTTAAGACAGGGTCTCACTAAGTTGCTCATTAAGTTGCTAAGGCTGACTTCCAACTTGCAATCCTCCTGCCTCAGACTCCCAAGTCCCTGAGATTCAGGGGTATACTATCATGCCCAGCATGGCAAAGTTCTTGGGAATGCATTGGAGTCTTTCAATCCCAAGTCCCAAAGATGCAGATTCTATTGGAGCAGGATGACCACCTGCTCCAACAAACTGGCCTATAGATCTGGGAAAGTACTTTGTATTTAAGGTCAACATTCAAATCATTACCATCTTTGCTTTAAATAATGTGGTGTTGCTGGCCAGCTACTTGGGAGGTTGAGGCAGGAAGATGGCAAGTTTGATACTAGACTTGGAAACTTAGCAAGATCCTGTCTCAAAATGAAAAGGGCTGGAGATATAGCTCAGTGGCACTTTGACAGAGTGCAATCCTCAGTACCACAAAAATAGATACAGATGGAGCCAAGGTTTGTCATTCTTTGATTCTCTATACTGCTGAATATATCCATTAGATTTACATAAGCACTCAGAATATCCAATTAAAACAATGAGAAAGTTGGTTAATCAGACCAGTAACAATATTGTAGATTAGGCAACTATATGACAAGTTAGACAAATGTCTGGGTGAACAGATATAGGGTAGAAATTTCTCCTGTGGTTTCCAAATTGTGGCTAAAAAGGTAAAGAACATGTGTACATCTAATAACAAGAGTTTTAAAGAGAAGCCAAGTTTCAAAATAAGAGGATATTACATCACATTCACATGTTTATAAGGACAATAACAGGGAAAATGACTGCTATCCCTAGTAATTAATAGTTTTGGTAAAATGATAGGAATTGATGCCAAGATGCAATGGGTTGAGAGATTATAAATAAGTTAAAGTTAGTGTAGAACATCCTTCGAGAATATTTTTTGAGAAAGGAAGAAGACAGACTAGATTGGAGCTAAAGTTAGACATCTTGGTTAAGAAAAAAATTGAAAATATTCAAGGCTGACAAAAGTTGGAGATTATAGAAGACAATGAAATAGATCAGGGTCACGGCTAGGGCAGAGAACTTCCACATAACATGATCATGTCAGTCAGCTTTCCATTGCTATGACAAAACACCTGAGAAAAACAGATTTATTTCGACTCAGTTTCCAGGGTTTCAGTCAATAGTTACCTGGATCCATTGTTTCTGGGCCTAGTGTGAAGCAGTATGTCATGGCAGAAAGTGTGGCAGACCAAAGCTGCTTACTTTAGGTGACATAGCCAGGAAGCTATGGGGAGAGGGAGAAGGGGAAAAAGGAGGGAAGGAGGAGTAAGGAACAAGTTTTAACAGGGCACAACCAGTGACCTACTTCTTCAGGAAAGGCCCCACCTACTACAGCTTCTACCACCTTCCAAAAATGCCATCAATTTATAAATTCATCAACGAATTAATGCATTATGAGGTCAGAGTCTTCATGATGCAGTCACCTTACCAAAGGCCCCACCTCTGAACCCTGGGGCACTGGGGATCAAGTCTTCAACACATGAGCCTTTAGGGTACCTTCCAGAGCCAAAGCATAACAAGGACCAAAAAAGTTGTTTGTTCCATTCTGTGAAGGGAGTTTTATAGATAGTGAAAAGGGTTCAGGTGAAATTCAAATTCTTACTTTTAAGTTTCTATATTCAGCTTACTGGTTAATCTGCCTTTCAAGCTATCACAGACCAAATATACAACTTCTTTAGCTACTATATTTCATAACGTGTTTTGCAATGAAGTATTAAAGTATGCGATATAATTGCAGGTAGTAGTCTCCCATCCCCCTGAATTAAATATATATACACTTTTTGGTACCAGGGATTGAACTCAGAGGTATTTGACCTCCGAGCCGCATCCCCAGCCCTATTTTGTGTTTTAGGTAGAGGCAGGGTCTCATTGAGTTGCTTAGCGCCTCGCCGTTGCTGAGGCTGGCTTTGAACTCGCGATTCTCCTGTGTCAGCCTCCCAAAGTGCTGGGATTACAGGTGTGAGCCACCACGCCCAGCTGAATTAAACATTTTAAAAGCGTATTAATTTCTCTTACCCATCTTTGAGCATTTTTGTGAAGATAAAGAGATGAAATTCCTATAAAACTTAAAGTTAGAATAGGAAGTCTCATTCAAATGCTAATACAATTTAGTTTTCTACATAGCAGACATTCAGAGTTTTAACCTTATTTGGTCATCATTTATAGAAAAATAATAAAACAGACTTTCAAAGAGACTAACTTTTTGCATTTCTAGAAAACTATAATTATCCCTATGTCCTCTGAGGCTTATAATTTGATAGCATGCCACTCTTAATAAATAGCCCAATTCTGCAATTCTAATATAATCCTATCACATCTTATTAGATGATCATTAACACTTAGACCCAATGATTTATTCTTGCCCTCTATTAATATATACTGTCCTCTCTTGTTAAAGAGATTAAACAATGTGTTCTCCCTGGAAAGAAAGATGCAGTCTGTTAAACTAACAAATAAGCCTCACAAAATAGCTCTTACACAATGTCTCCATTCTGATCCAAACCTTTAACTTATGCAAGTAATAATATTGGTGGGATATATGAGCCCAGGCACAAACTATGTAGACAGAACATCCACTGAGACAATGTCCTTTCTCTTATGTGTAAAGGTACCACAACAAGGTTTCTTCTACACCAAATTCATATCTACTTTCTACTTGAGCCCATGGGACAGCCAGTTTGCCCAAATATTGAACATGATGCTAAATATCTCACAGAAAAGACCACCTGGGTACTGGCAATTCTGTGCTAGCTTTTTCTCTGTCCAGGTTTGACATTCTAATGATGGGGCTTTCATAGCTGCTCATTTCCTGTTGGGGACTTCTGAGGTGGCTGTGAAAAAAGTATTCTCAGACTTAGCACTCACTCCATCATGTCACCTCAAAGTCAAGACTATTCCAGTGAAAATAAGTCAGAAAATAGTAAGGGATCCCCAAGCCTGTTTGCTTCAGTGGGACTCAGTTGATAAGGGGAAGGAAACAGTCGACCAGCCATGAAGTCATACAGAAGAGCCCTACTGGAGAAAGCCCTCAAACTCTTCCTCTCTCCATTAGTCTTCATCCAAGATGTAACAACTACTCTAAAAAAGTTAGGTTTCAACAGAGAACAAAGGCCCTATAGATTACTGGTTAGCCTCTTCAATATTTAAATAGTAATTTTCTCAAGTGGCTAAAATCAGACAGGATGTTATAAACTTCATGGTTGTCAGCTGTAAGGGTTGTTATTTATTTTGATCAAATTGACAGACTCTTCAACCTCTAAAACTTATTTTTTTAAACGCAGCCAGCAGGGCTCTTAAATGTAATATTGCAAGACCCTGCAATAAGAAAAGCTTTTTCAAATTAATTTTTAAGGCTCTTGAGTGTGACTAAGGAGATCTTCTGGTACAAACTCAAAGTGCACTTAAAATAGACCCAAAACAAATTTAGGATCTTCGTTATAATTAAAAAGGACTCCACTGTGAGGTGACCATCCTACCACCAAAAGGCCTAGAATAGAATAGGATAGAAGAGTTGGAGGAAAATTCATGTGAAATTCCTAAAATTGGAAGCAGACCAAGTCAGACAATTCTCTTAGCCAGAGCTGGCTCAGGTTTTCACCACTGCCTTAGAAAGGAGGAAGTAAAATGTTAGTAGCAAAACCCTACTCTTAGCTTAGTTGTTACCTCTACCAAAAGAATTATATAGTAAATTCTGTACAGTTGTAAAGTCTATAACTTGTGTTCAGTTATTTGTAGCAGGTATTTCTGCTCTCATGAAGGTCTTCCAGGAGTAGAGTCAGTAGTCATCTGAATTCTGCAGGCCTTGCTGGATGGACAGTTGTGCAAGGAGTTCCACTTTATAGGAAAGTGCCTTAATATGTATTCTGCAGTACAAATTCTATGATGCCTGATTTTATTCATTCTCTGAAAGCATTCATGGAGCACCTGCAGTATGCATTGCTGTATGAGAAATATAAGGTTGACAGTTCAACAGTTCCTGAGTGAATAAGGAGAGGAAGGCTAGAGCATATGAATAAAAACTAAGGATGATAGATGGAATGTCCCGATTTTTCTAAGTCACTCCCCAAGTTGTTCTGCAATGGCACAAGGCACACATTCTTACGAGCATTTTTATTCTATTGCAATAAATTACCAAGGAGAAGAAATGTTTAAGTTGGTCTTCCCAGGGTATTTGGGACTACAGACTGTGATGGACTATGTTTTAGGATGGATTAATGAATTCAGATGACAGACTAATTTTCTATTCATATTATCCTCAGAAAAGACTAAAAGAAACAGCAACTCAACAGATCTTAAAGAACAAAGGAATTGTGCTAGAAAGGAACAATAGTGGGAGGAAATTTAAAGGGAAATCATACTCTGGAAAATGTAGCTGGAAGTTTCACATCCTCTTTCAGAGCTCCCCTCCCCTGCCTTTCTTCCTAGATTGGCCTCTAGGACAAAGCTTCTACAAGAAATGAACAGTTAAGTGAAGCAGGTCGAGTTTTATTCAAGTTCAGTTTTTCCAGATCCATTTAGTCCATGTTAAGGACTAAAACCAGATAAATAGTAGTTGCAGCCATAGCTATATTTTTCAAGGAAGTCTTGTTCATTGCATGCTATATGCTGAATCACTCACCATCTTCACTGCTGGAGATCTAACTCTCAGTACCTCAGGATGCAGTTTGTTTCAGGACAGGGTCCTTAAAGAAATAAGCTGAAATGAGTTCATTGGAGTGGGCCCTAATCTGATATGACTGGTATCCTTACATGAAGAGGAAGTTTAGGAACAGATCCAGAAGAAAGACCATTAGGAATAGAGAGAAAACGGCTTGTACAAGTCAAGGAAAGAGACCAGGAGCAGATACCTCCAGTATCAGAGGGAAGCAATCTTGCTGATGTCTTATCTCAGACTTCTAGTTCCAGAACTGTGAAACAATACATCTCAGTTAACTCACCCCATCTGTAGCACTTTATTATGGCAGCCCTATAAGTTAACACTGCAGTTAAACTTTGTAGCATGTCGGCCACCCTTCAGTTGGTTTTTCCTTCATTCATGCCAGGTGATTGGACAAGTCAGCCTATTTTTGGTACTTGGATTAACTGACCAAAAGATAAAAGGTCCTCCACTTTGTAATGGAGGTGCTTTTGTGTGCCCTGGAGATAACTGGCCCCTTGGTCTGACTCCCTCACTCAATGCAAAGTCATTTCAGCTACTGAACTACCTCTTAGCAAAACAAAGAAAATGTTTCTGTAACAAGGCAATGACCTCTACTGGAAGCTGTGCAGAATTACAGAGATCCCAGGAAGTCTCAAGCCTTAGGAGAGAGGAAAACAAAACAGATTTAAATGTTAAAAAGCAGTGACTGCAAAGGAATTAAGGCAAACACTGTTACTCCAACCAGTAAAGAAATCTAAATTGAAAAAGTGTAGGAGAGTGAAAATATGGAAGCTATTTCAAATTTTATGAAACTATTTCAAGTCTTCTCAAATCTGAGAAGGTGGACAACAGGAGCCTGAGGGTGTTTCTCTGTATGAGAAACTTCTAGGTCCTTTAGACTCTAGTAATCTGCTGATGAAGCAAAGATCCCTCCCTTCCTGAATGGAAGTTTAAATTTCAGCAAGGGTCCCAGGGGATCAGTAAACACATGAAAGTCTAAGAATCACCTCTGTCTCCAGTGGTGTCTCTAGTACCTCTAGTAATCCCGGGGGGCACGGGGGGGGGGGGTATTCAAATCACACAGGAGGCAGTTTTAGGTTTTAAGTTCCTAAATTCGTTTTTCTTCACTTAGTACATATAATGCAACTATCCATAAAATGTACAAGTTTAATTAACACGTTTCATTAGTCATTTCATTTCCCTTCTCTGAACCTTAGAGTTCAACTAATGACACCTTTGGAAGTCTGATTTCCAGGGGTTTCCATGAAAGTGTTGATCCCTCTCTTATTAATCACCCTGCTGTCAGGAATGCAAGGAGTTAGAATTTAATTCTTCTGAATGAATATATTTCACATACTAAAATTACCTCAGCAGTTTGCTCAGCAGCTTTAGAAGCCATTATTAAAGTACAGTTCAAATTCATGTCATCTGTTTCCTAAACTGGCTCTATAGTCTCTGGTACCATGAAACAACTATCAGGAAAGATTCTTATAAATATCCCCCAAACTAGAGTATTAATTTGTTTACATTGTGGGTTTTTTCCTGTGGGTTTCTGGTGAATGTTTAACAACCAGTTCAAAATACTGCCCAACACCCCCATTTTCCAGACTTTCTTATATTAGTTTCAATATATACAACACAATGTATGTGTTGTACAATTGCCCAACTTATTAAATCTAGATGTTTGCCCACAGAAAACTATCAGGTTTGAGATAAAAGTACTTGTTTTCATTAATATGATTCTAATGGTAAGAAACTTATGTTCATTAAAAATTTGTCAGGCTGGGGTTGTAGCTCAGTGGTGGAGTTCTTGCCTAGCATGCATGAGGCCCTGGATTCAATCCCTCCCACCCACACCCCCACAATTTAATACTATTCTCTTGTGTTTATTATTAAATGCCCATAATCATAGATGAAAACAGCAGAACTACAAAATTCACTCTAATAACCATATCCTTCCATGATTATCATTCCACGAAGGAGGCTGTTCGTAGTATTTCTAATTATGGAAAGGCTTCCCACAATCCTCCATTATCAACTTCTTTTGGCAATTCAAGTCCTTTCAATCTGAATCAGTCATGCCCCTGGCCGTCCCTGCTCCATCTTCAATCTCTCCAGATCATGCCAAAAAAAAAAAAAAAAGTCTATAAATTTTCTAAGTACCATGACCCACCTCAAGTTCATTGGTTTTCTTCATTTTTATTTATACATGACAGTAAAGTGTGATTTGACTTATTTATACAAACATGAAGTACATTGTATTCTAAGTAGGATCCCAGTCTTGTGGCTGTACATGTAGAGATTCACTATGGTATATTCGTATATGTACACAGGAAAGTTATGTCAGAATCATTGGTTTTTCACCGTCATTGCAACAACAGAATGTCACTGCAATGCGTTGAATGTTTCCACTCAAGAGATGTTCTAGTCCTAACCCCTTGATACCTGTGAATGTGACTATTTGGAGATTAAGGTCTTTGCAGATAAGTTAATGTGAGGTCAGTAGAGTAGGCTCTAATGCAATATGATTAGTGTCCATTATACAAACAGAAAATTTGAACAGAGACAGACGTGTAATGAGAAGACACTACAGAAAAGAGGGAAAAAGGATGCCATCTCTAGGACAAGGAGGGAGGTCTGAAATAGGCACTCTTTCATAGCCCTCAAAAAGGAACCAACTCTACCAACAGCTTGATTTCATACTTTCTAGCATCCAGAATTGTGGAGCAATATATTTTGGTTGTTAATAGCAGCCCTAGCACACTAATACAATCAGAAGAAGTATGTCAAGTAAATTGTTTACTCAAATTTGAATTAGGTATACTTTTACTTTTGTTAGACTGGAGCAGGTTCTAGGTTATTCTAACAATTTCATTCTCACTGTTTGCCTTTTCAGATGTTTTCTTCGTAAGATTACAGCTTAGGGGTTTCTATATCACCCTATGTCAATGAGAGTAACATTTCAACATGACCAGTCACAGATGTCATAACACAAAAAGTGCCCAAAAAATGCTAAAAGTGTTTTGTGAAACCATTAACTTGTCAGTGCAGCTTCACAACTCCTAATAAAGGGAATTTGCTACTAAAGAGACCTCACCTTAACCCATTCTTCTAATGAAGAAATTTCTGAAATTGAAAGTATGTTTGTATGGAAGATATTCTGGGGGAAGAAAGACCTCCTTGGGATCCTTAAGATGGACTCCGTAGTTAGCTACAAGCTTCACCTACATAAGAGGTGTGCTATGTGAATGAGTTTCTTAGACTCAAAGGCACAAAAACAAATACAACTGCTGAACCATGTCAAACCTCTCATTTACCAAGACAAAACACTTTAGAGCCTTAAAGAATCTGAAAGACATTTTAAAAGAAAAGTGAAACCTAGAGACACTTTCTCCAAGGTTGCTATTACTGGGAAAGAAAACCCAGTTTTAGTCTTTCATTCTAACCCCAACTCTCAGAAATGCAGTTTGATCCTGTCCCCTAGTCAAGTGAAGAGCTTGTTTAAAAGACAAGGTTCCAGGACCCAACCTTTAAAATTCTGATTCAAATCTCAGATCTGGCTCACAGATCTATGATTAAACTCTTGGAGTATTTGGCCATGTATCCAGCCACCTTCAGAGTCACTGATGGAAGATTCTGAGCAGAGATGACCATTGGCAGCTTCTAACTCCATGCAGGCCAGCCTTGTGTGAGAGCTGTCGTGTCTTTCTAGTCCTGAAGAAGCTTAGTGACCCTTGAACCTATCTCAATGTCTGGCATGTTCACATTAAGCCTTACACTGCAAAATTTCTTCCCTTCTGACAAGTGATGAGCACATAAAATATTTTAGAGCAAGAAGGGGAGACCCTGAAATTTGAGGCATCATTTTTGAATACTCTCATTTCATACTCTTGGTTTACTGTTCCTTAATGTGCCCGAGCACATTCAATTTGCAGCCTCACAAATGGTCATTTACCCATTTACCAAGAGTAAAATGATTCATGTGGGGCGAGTTAATAAGCACAGATTTCATTTATTTTTTATCATTGCTGTAACTCCTAGGGGGAGGAGAGTTGATCCAGAAGCCAGGCAAAAACAAACCAAAACAAAAAAAAAAGAAATCACACTATGGCCTAGTGAATCAATTTATAAATTTTGATAGTTCAAACTGGGACAGGATTTCCTGGGGAATGTGGAGACTGAACATAGGGAAGAGCTGAATGTAGGAATTGGGGAGCTGTAAATAACTTTGTGCTGGTGCAAACCACAGCAGGGAGGTAACCTAGCGGCTGTATGACTAGAAGGACATTCTCTATCCTCCACGCATGCACTGAGCTTTCTCACTCTTATACCTGAAGATCCTATTTAACGCCAAAAGGAAAAATGAAAGTAAAATTTAGAGAGTATGGCTGTACTGGAGAACTGCCTTTGAAACATTTCAACCGTTCCTTCTTTTTCATCCCATTCTATCTCCTCTATGTGAGACCTTCACCAACTCTCCCTGAGTGAGTTCAGGAGCCCCTACTTTCTGGTCTCATTCATCTAACTGCTTGCTACCTAACAGGTACTGCTGCAAGGGCATATGAGCAGAGCCTCAGGATTTTTTTTTTTTTAAATACTTAGTGAAGAATGAATCAGTTTATCAACACCTCTGCCTCAGTGGCACCTTAAGGTCTGATAAGATAGCTATTGCAGGATCCTTGCCTCATTAGCTCCATAAACTATTCCTCTTACAAAAAGAAATTCAGAGTAAGGACCAAAGGGCAAAAAACATTTTGGCACAAAAGGGCCTAATTACTAAGACATCTTAAGCAAGGCATTATACCAACAACAGACCATAGATTCCGGGACCTAGGCAAGCAGATGATTGAGACCATAGTCCACCAAATAAAGATTCTGTAAAACCAGTTCCAGTTAAGACCTAGTTTGTGTGGGCCAACATGACCAAGAGTTGCCCTTGGATTTTCAGTTAATGCAGTCTGTCAATCCAGAGTGAGGGGATACTTTGGCAGTACCCTCTAACAATCTCCCTTCTACCCCAATAAAAGCTAGGCCACAAAAAATTAAGTTGTCTCTGAGAGCCCACTCTCCCCTGAAGGTACTTCCCCCTCTCTTCTACTTTCTCTTCCGATAAACTTTGATATGCTTTTACTAAGTCTCATATCTTGCTTGATATTCTTTCATGGGAAGACTTGAGATGAAATTGGAAGGCAGTCTTCAGTAAGATCTTATCCCAGGTATGATCTTATTTCCTTCACCAGGTCCTTCTCATTCAGTCTGCACTCAGCATCTCCAGCCCCCACCCTTCACACCCAAGTGATCAAGATTTCTGGGAAATGGGAACTACATACTCTTCACACCTGTTGGAGGTTCCTGCTCTAGAACAGGCTTAGGCTGAGCTTCTGCAACCCATACAGCAACAGTATCCCAGTCTCTGCCAAACTAGAGAACCCAAGGAAGATCCGCAAGTCATAACTTGAAATCCTATTAAGACTTCTCTCCTTGGAGACATGTTTATTCCCAGTGGTGGGGGGAGGAAGAAAAGTCTGTGCTTCTGAGTTTAGAGCTGATGTTTTACTCTTGTTCCTAATACTGAGACATGAGGCCAGTGGGCCCAGCGGCAAACACTGATTAATACTAAACTCAAATTTCAGATTGTTTCCAGCCTCCTCAGAAGCCAATTCAGAACCAGAAATGTCTTCTCTTTTTAATAACAAAATAGAGATCTCACGTCTGAGTTGATGTTACATCTGACTTTGTTTCATCAGTGGTGGAATGATTTCATAAGGAATGAAGCATCTTCTTACTTGGAGACATGCAGAATGAATCACCTCATGAATATGAACCTGCAGCATTTGCAATTTAAGACAAGCATTTGCACTATCCTGCAGTATCACAGTAGAATAGGGCTGAACTTTCTAACCCTCAGGTACTGGGTTCCCAAAAAATGAGAAGGAATGCAGAAGTTTCACTGCAAGATGTTAAAGAAATTCAAGTCTCCTTCTTAGGGATGTCTACAGAGCCCGTAGAGTAAGAGCATACTTGTCATTTGTCTTAAAAGATTACATAAAGCTCCAAGATACTCGCAATGGAAGAGAAACTTTTGCTTAGGGTGCCAGTCACTGGGCAAGCAAGAACTATTATCCAGGCAGCCTCGGGGTCACCAGGGCCATTTTGAAAACACAAGTCCCTAGCTTTAAGACTTTAAGAGGAAAATAGGAGAATTTCTATTCTCTTTACTGACTTTCCCCAT
The DNA here is from genome assembly GCA_028644305.1 of Xerus rutilus. Classification (NCBI taxonomy): domain Eukaryota; kingdom Metazoa; phylum Chordata; class Mammalia; order Rodentia; family Sciuridae; genus Xerus; species Xerus rutilus. Next base: position 43,990,220 of record CM053405.1, on the reverse strand, counting down.
TCTTAACTTCCAGCTTATTTCTCATGAACAAATACACACAACATGCCAGAAAATGAGTTATTAGGAACTGTGGAGCACAATTTCACTGCAAAGGCTAATCTGGTAACTTCTCATCTCTAGAGTACAAAGTATGCAATGTGGCTACAGAGTCCAGCATTCTCCTACTTCAGCTGTTTGATTCAGCAGCTTTTGTCTCCAACTTTGAGGGTCACTCTTTCCTAAGCTTTTGTCTTCTCTGTAGTCACTCAGCTATTTATGTCCTAGCTATGTTTGAAACTTTCAACCCATGCAAGGCTGCCTGAGAAATTGCTCTTTTAACCCAACCCGATTTCTGCCTAGGGTGCTCTTCTCTGTAATCCTCTCCCAGACAGCACAAGGCTCTTCGTCTTTTCAAAGGAGATGGTGTCTATAGAAGTACCAGGTACACTAGAGACAGTTGAAAATTAGTTCCCTTCTTCCGGGGCCACCAGGAAGGACTCTATACCTAAGCCTACCACTCAAGGTTCCCCAGGACAGAATCTGTTGTATCTTCTATCACCAAACAACCCCTGTGATTACAATCTGGATCTGAACATCCACTTTCATTCTGACCCGGTTTAACAGATACCAGCTCTTCATTTTTGTTGCCGTTTTCTGTTTCTCCCTTGGATAATGACTGTCTAATCCAAGTTAATTTTCACGAGTCCCTTAATTTACAAAAGCTATAAATAAAATTCCATCACTGGAGTTGGAGATATCTGAACAGAGATGCCATGGTGAGAATTGGTGTCTTGACCTTCACTAGGTTTCTTCAAATGCCCCCAAAGGCACCCAATTGCCCTTGGCAGATTAACCACAGGACTTATTTCTTGAGATCAAGACCATCAGAGTTATGCCAACTAAAAATCAAGATGCATATAACAACTAATAAAGCTAAATTCATGCATTCTTGAGAAGGGAAATTTCAATCACTCTCACTATGCTTTGGAAGATTCATGAATAAATGAATATGTTAATGCAAATAGCTCCCTCCTCAGAGATGAGTTTGTAAGAGAATGTCCTTTCCTTAAACCAGCTTGCATTTGAAAGCAACTCTGCCACCTGACAGTAGATCTGGCAGAATTAGTGAGAGGAATGACCTTTACTCAGTCCATAATTTGTACGTTATAATTAATGACAACCTCCAAAAAAAGATATTAACATTGTGACCTGGTACTATGACGTTTTCAAGGTAATTTGTGTCATAATGGTTCGTTTAGAAACAGGTACAAGCAAGTTTGTGCCGAGTTAAGTATAATCACTTGTTCACATTCTCAGGATGTAAAAGAAGTGGAATAGGCTTTTAGAAATCCAATACACAAGCCTAAAACTAAGATTATTCATAGGATTCTGCTCTGATACTCTGCAGGATCCACAGTCCCAGCATAGTTCTCAAAGCTGAGTCAGAGAAGAAGGATCTATCCAGCCCATGTCCCAGGCAGAGGAAATTCTAGGTGTGTATGGGAGAGGGGGAAGGCAGACTACAAGGCTATCTCAGTTAACAAGAAATTAGAGCCCATGGGAGTTTTAGGATGAACCAAGTTCTCCATTAGTGCAGAAAGAGATAGCTTGAAACACTAACCTTGGTTCACTCTTCTACATTGAGTATATTGATTGTAAGCTGCAGAATTTAGGAGAATTCCAGGTCCCTCAGTTTTTTAGGAAAGAGCAGAAAGGAGGCCCAACTGGCTGAGATGAGTACAAGCTGCAGGATCCTTTTAAATGGAATGTGTCTGGATGGTAAGGCAAAGAAACTAGGGTCATTATGCCTCACCAAATTGGGAAAGTACTGCCTAGACCTCTGTGCCTCAGGGTCTTCCCCTGCAGAATGCTTTTGGAGAGGAGAGTGTTATGGCTTCTAATGGGATGGCATGCTGACAAAAGTTAGGCATCTGTTTGGATCAGAGATTCTCACCTGGCCTGGGCTAGGCCCAGGAACCAGGGCAACAGGACAGCGCCAGGGTCTGCAGGACTCTTAATGCTTGGGTCCTAAGAATCTCCAGTGTCCCCTGCCATACAACAGGTTAGGATTCAGCACACAAGAGGGGGCACACCATTTTAAAATATTAAAGTGAATTTGATTCACTTTTTAACGTTCACTTAACCCTATATGACAACTTGGGGGCTTGTAGGAACTTTTGGAAAGGAAGAGAAAGGAAGGAAAGCAGTAGGAAATGCCAGCGCCTAGCACCAGACCAAAGTGAAACCGAGTCGGCAAGGGAGCCGCAGATGAAAGAAACAACGATTCTCAAGAAAGAGAGGCTCGTGGCTTATTTATTTCAGCGCTCTGGGCTTATATATCTTTCCTACCACCCGAGGGGCGTGGGAGGCGTGGAACTGCAGACCCAGGTGTGGAAAATGCTCAGGCTGCAAAACAAGCTCAGACCACAAGAACACGGGAGTACCAGGAATGGTCAGCACCTGTGGCTTCTCTCAGAAATCAGGGTACAGCTGGTTCTGGTAAACAGAAAGTAGCCATGCAGGCAAGAATGCTCTCACAGGGAAAGGGAAAAGACTATATGCTTGGACCCCTGACTCTCAGAGAATAGATTAGACATGAGGAGAAACTGGTTTTTACAGGATAGTCAAATATTTAGTATTTCCATATTAAAGAAGCTAACTCAAATGCCAATATTCCATAGCCATTCAACCAGATGCAATGTATTGATAACATTTTTGTTGAATTTTCTATTAAAGACTGATTTTTATAAGAATTTCCTGAATTCTATAATCTGGATATGGTCATTGTCAATCAGATGCTCACTCAGATATGCACTTAATCATTAATGACTTGGATGAGTATAATTGAAAACACATACACATTGATCGTTTTCAGTACTCAGTGGAGATAAACTTCTCAGATCACTGATATTTAACAGAATTGAAAGCCTATGCCAACTTTAACTACAGCTGCCTAATAAATGAAACTGGAGGAATAAGTTGATTGCAGCACCTATCAGGTAAGAAAACAGTTGCATCTTGTGCAGATATGGCTTTCTATCATGAATTGTGGGTTCCCCAATCCTCTTCACAATGGAAAAGTACTAATTGCTTTTTGTTAACTCGGAATCTTGCTAAGCAAAAATTCTGTTACTTTCTGTTAGAGGAAAAAGTCAGATACTGACTTCCTTTATAACTACACTGTGGTGGTCATGAAAAGAAGAATCTTTTCCTCATTCTGTACCTCACTGCCAGGAAGCTGAGGTCCAGGTGTCAGCTGTAAGAGCCTTGAGCCTCCACCTGGAATTTCTAGAAGATAATGGGCATAAAAACACTTAGCATAGAACCCAGGAAGCACTGTATAACTACTAGTTTCTCTTTCCATTTTCCCTGCCAACCTTACTAACTCACCTGCTTGTAATTAGATTGTCTTGTTCTCATAAGCCTTTAGCTTTTCAATGAAATACAAAAAAGCTCCACCATCTCAAAATATGCATAAACAAGTAAAGCTCACTTGTCCTCCCTCTCTTCCGTGTCCTGTGCCTGAAAAACATTTCCCTTAGCTCCAACATCATTGTATAGTTCTGTATGGGCTCTGCACAGCATTATGTGCCCTCATGCATATCCCCCACAATAGAAATCCACAGGAGTTTACCAGGACTCCAGGTTTCCTCTTTTGGAAGAGTTATCATTTACTCCCAAGTGCAATCAAAAGCCATACCAGAAAGTCAGTAGTACAAAATGGAACTACTTCTAAGATGAATATATATGGCATTAACTTTAATGTGACTTGATTATAATAACAAAGGGTAGAAAGGAAATATATACCTCAAAGTCTCAATCTCCTGGCCTTATTATCCTGGGTTTTTTTCCTAATACTTTGTGTCTCCTGTGCCATGGACAATTACATATCCATTTTGCTTTACTAGTACTAACTTATTTACCATTAATGTTTTGATGCACAAACCAGATTTCACCATTTCTTTCATTAAAAATTAAAATTCACTGCTCTGGAAATTGCCTAAAAGAAACAATTCGCACTGAGTCCTCAAGTGGCCTGTATTGTGTTTTGTACCTGTCATATAAAATATCCCATTTACTCACTTAACAAGTAGTAATTAAATGTCTACCAACGAAAAAGGGAACTTGATTTTTAGCTGTTACCAGATGCCCCCGTATCCCAAAGAAGAGACTCTACTTGCTTTGGACATGTTGGGGGTACCCACTTAATATCCTGGTCAAATTTATTTACCTGTTATGATGAGTTCATTTCCACCATGCAATTTCCAATCAGAAGTATAAAATTAAATTTAGCCAACTACATTCTAACATACAATGCTGTGCAATGAAAGAACAGAATTGAAGTCAGCTAAATCACCACTGCTTAGAAAACTAGTGAAAATCTCAAACCTGCAAATCAACAGGATTTATATATACAGTGAAACAAGGAAAACTTGGTATTTAATCCTAAAATGCATTTGAACACTAATATTCAAATTATTTCTCACTTGAGTTATGAAGATGAGAATGGAGATAACTTACTGGCCTATTTGCAGCCAATGGAAGGCTTTAGGGATCTACCATCCATCTGCTCTGCAACTTGTCTAATCCCAAAACAGTATTTGGGTTCCCTCAGCCTCCTGGTAGAGATCAATTTATAAATGTATAGTATACAAACATGTTTTCTTGCAATGGAAAAAAATATTTCAAAACAAAACACATACAGAAGATGAAAACTATTAATTTACAATGATCCTTCAGAGGAAAGATGATGTTCACTTGACATTTTAGGATTTAATAATAATGAAAATTCTATAATTTCCAGTCATTTTCTGAAATTGACACCTGGGGCTCTGTGGGGCTTTAAAGATATAAGTTAGTGAGCCCTCTGAAAACATTATAGAGAACTTCAATTTAGATTTTTACAATCCCATTGCAGAAATCTGCAAAGATGTTGTTTTTGCAGGCCAGAACAACAGCAGCAACAAAAATAGTACTAGGCAACTTGACCTCTTCCAGCTCTACCTAGAGTATGGCTCCTACTCCAAGTCCAGCCAAACAGCCCTGCACTGGCTTGCGCTGAGGAGGAATTTGAGGGTGCTCACATATCTTCATTCACCTTCCTCCCCAGAATGATGAGTTCATGCTGTCCAACTGCATATTTCTGCATAATATTTTTGTCTCTGTAAAGTCATATTCCTCATACTGTTTCACAAAAAACAGTAACCTCACATTGTTTACTTATTCTATAAATAATGCCTCTAATTAGAATTCCATCTGCATTCATCCTCTTGTAAAATTGCATAAAAATGACCACACTTGGTTTTGGAGTTTTTTACTGTTGTTGTTCTAATCATAGTATTATAGATGAGCAAAAGGCATTTTAAAATAGAAGAAAAATGAGATAAACCCTTGTCCTTAAGAACTATTAAAAGACAAATAGGTTACAATGCCCAAATAAATGGAATTCTGAAGTGTGAGAGCATTCTTGTGCATGGCTACTTTCTATTTACCAGAACCAGCTGTACCCAGATTTCTGAGAGAAGCCACAGGTGCTGACCATTCCTGGTACTCCCGTGTTCTTGTGGTCTGAGCTTGTTTTGCAGCCTGAGCATTTTCCACACCTGGGTCTGCAGTTCCACGCCTCCCACGCCCCTCGGGTGGTAGGAAAGATATATAAGCCCAGAGTGCTGAAATAAACGAGCCACGAGCCTCTTTTTCTTCAGAATCGTTGTTGTGTGTGTTTCTTTCATCTGCGGCTCCCTTGCCGACTCAGTTTCACTTTGGTCCGGCGCTGGCACTGAAATACATACATATCACCTTCAAGTCAATTCATAGATATTTTAAGTTGAAAAGTCTTATAACTTTGAAGTATTCATAAAATCTTGAAATTATCCCTGTCAATTCTATTAAAGGGTAAATCACCATTCATTTCTACTAAACGCCATGTAACACAAAGACTGAAAAATGTAGAAAAGGCAAAAGACTGAAAAATGTAGAAAGGGCAAGATGGTTGCAGATAACCAAACTAGTATGGATTATTACAGAAATACGTCAATAGATAACAAAGAGTGTCTTCTCACCCATTATAATTATTTAAAGACAATAGTATAAAACCACACTTTATGCCGGGTGCAATGATGCACATCTGTTATCCCTGTGGCACGGGAGGCTGAGGCAGGAGGATGCCGAGTTCAGAGCTGGCCTCAGCAACTTAGGTCCTAAGCAACTCAGCGGGACCTTGTCTCTAAATAAAACATATTTTTAAAAGGGTTGGGGATGTGGTTCAGTGGTTAAGCACCTCTGGGTTCCATCCTCAGTACAAAAAAACCCTCCCATTCTAATTCTCTACATTGACTAAAATAGAAGGACTCGGTGAATCTTTGTGGCTTTGTCCTTGCAAGCTTAGTCTATACGCTATGACTACTTATAACCACTTCTAGCATAATACACTACAAATCAGTTACATTAATTTATCTACCTAAGAGACAAACTAATACTTACGAGTTTTCTTTTCAGAAAAAAAAATCTAGTTTATTATCCAGGAGGTGATTGACTTAATCATATCTGCAATCACCCTTTCTTCCTGACACAATTCTGCTGAACTTCCTCAGTGTCATCAGGCCACTGAGCCACTTACTTTCCCCAAAATCCACCCTGAACCCCATGTATTCTACCACTCTTGATTGCTAATGGAATCCCAGCATGCCCTATGCCTAAGTCCACACAAATTAGACCATAATTAACTGCTATTACAAGAAATAGAGAACAAGTCCTGAGAGAATAAGCTCTAGAAGGTTAAGTTTGACTTGGGATTTTGGAGACTTGCAGATAAAGGAAAAGTTTAGAATATATACTAAACCAAAGAAAGGACAAATCATGTCTAGACTTCAAACACGGGCACTGGCACGCTGCTCTGCCTCATTAAAACTTTAGTTTCTTAAGTAGGAAAAGGACTACCAACTATAGGAGAGTTTGTGACAGATACAACTTCACTGCTTTCCCTATAGTTACCCATTTGACCATAGAAATTCCTGGATGAACTAATAATTGAAAATATCCTACTAAACGCCCCTTAGCTAGGAGGCTTACTGGTAGTTCTTTCTCCTTAAGAAACATGGAGTAGAAATTACACGGAACAGATCATATAATACCACCTCAGAACTGAGTGGGAAGCTTTTTCATAGAAGCATCAGCTCAACCTGCGTGTTCACTTCAGGGACAAGCTGTGTCCTAAGCACAAATAGTCTTTGAATGTGATTGAAACCTCTAGAGAAGTTACTGTGACATGTTCTTATTAACTAATGTCAAAACTTTATACACAAGTTTCTCAGTTAATCTGACTGGTGTTTTCCTCAGCACAAAATGACTGGCTGATACTGCCTCTCCTTGCTGAGACTCATTAAGCCAATCACTAATCTGGCATTATTAGAAAGCATTTTAAGTTCCATTTGACAGGGGTGTTAGCTATTTAATTCCCCTTAATAACTTCGAAGGCCATGTTATAATATTTGACAGATACATTTCCAACGCAAACTCAAGATCTAGACCTGATAACCTGATTGAATATACATCAAACCATTAAGTGGTTTTTTTGTCTTTTGAAGATGGAAGGACCGTGGACAAATACACTAAATTACCTTCATTGTCTTCACCTGGTAAAATTCAGCTTTACCTGTCATGAGAGTAAGACTTTGATCACCCATTCCTCTCTACAAGAAGAAAAAACCAGAGGAATATTGTGTTAGAATCCTACTGAAGATGTTCTATTCTGAGTTAAGCTTAGTGGAGGAAGACCTTAGATCATGGTCTGACTTATTCGGCACTCCTAAAACTGCTCTGTAACTACAAGTTCACCAATAGAACTAATTTCTTCCTTGTGAATCTTTTGTTGGTTATTCAGTCTATTGTTTCTTCTCTATTACCTACTAGGCTTACATTTCTATCAAATCTCCCTGCTTATATGAGATGTTGGCTTCCCAGATACCTCTACCGGGAGGAATCATCTGTGTTTTGCCTTGTCTTGTCACGTTCCAGGAAAGGCCTTTCTCCGGGATACTGGAATCCTGGGTTGGTCAGTAACACTAGGCATCATTCACAGCCCAGCTTCCCAGCACTTCTTCCCATCTGTTGAAGCAAAAAGGCCACTAGGATCACTCCAAACGTCAGGTCTGAGCAACACCCTATAATGATACCAGCAGAGGGTGGGGCTAAGAGAGCAGTTCAGGAACAGGCTCAATGGTAGTGATTTGATCAAAATGATCCTAAGATGTAAGTTTGAGAGAAACAAAAACCAATTTAAAAAGGGGACCATATGAAAAATTTCCAGGGTTCTCCAGAGAATCCTGGCTTGATTCCAGTTCCCACATAATTATGGGGGCCGAGAAGTCTTGTAATATGCTGTCTGCAAGGTGGAGGACCAGGAAGAGCATTAATGTAATTCTATCCATGTCCCAAGTCTTGAGAATCAAGGGGCTTTTAAGTGTAATTCCCAGAGTCCCTAAACTCAAGAAGTAGGAGCTCTAAGGGCAGAAGATGAGTGCCTCAGTTTAAGAAGAAAGAATTGCCTTTGCTCTGCTTTTTTGTTATATCTTCACCCTGCATAAACTGGAAAATGTCCACCACGTCTGTGGGAGTAGATTTTCTTTACTCCAACTACTGACAAATGCTAATCTCTCCTAGTAACACCATCACAACACACTTAGAAATAATATTTTACCAGCTATCTGGACATCACTTAGCCCAATCAAGTTAACACATAACTATCACAAAGATATAAGGGGAAAAACTTTTAAATATTTTTTGTCTTATTGTTTTTTAAAAATGATTGAAATATGCAACCAACCTAATTGACTGGGGATGCTACTATAATGGAACAAATGACTGTACTACATCACTCATACTTTAGGAAAGGGATCTAAGACTTGAATTCAAATCTGGGTCCTAGTAATTCATTATATAATGCTACCTCTGCTCTGACTACCTATTTGAAAAGTAGGATAGGAAGTTTTTAACTATCTAAACTCTGTTCAGGAAGTTTGTCAGATTAATATTCTACATGATTCATATTCAATGAACATATTTTTTAGCACATGTTGTATGTAGAAGCTATACTAGTTAACTATCACATCAAAGATACTCATGAAATTCTGTTGAAAGGATGAATATCTTAACTTCATAGTCCACTTCATAGACCTTTAGATGACACTTTTTTTCATCCATCCTGCCTTAGGCTTTAACATTTTTCTATATTAAACAAGAAATCTCTAATATTCTTGGCCACAAGTTACCCACACTTCTGATCAATTCTTTGGCAAAACTGTTAATGTATATACACTTTATTCTGCTATGCTCATTTCCCACTCTCTTGCATTCTAACACTCATGCCAATTTCTGACTTCTTGTCTGCACCACTGCCTTAAGGACACGGGGGAAAACATTTTATTTTCAAGTGTTTTCCTCAACTCTTCTGTTCCATTTGTAACACTCTCTAGAAAATCTTGGTGGCATTGGATTTTTATAATTTAGTTCAGTTCTCCTTTCTCCTGGGGAGAACTTCTTTATAATAAACATCTGACACCTGGAATATTGTGAAAGTTGTTTTGATTACCTAGTTTTTATTATCTGAATTGAATTTTTTTAAAAATGATAGTGAAACTGCTATGTCATCAACTGAGAAGATGGCTTTCTTATTTGAACACATATTTAATTCAATGACAGATATCAATAATTAAATAGAATGTATGCTTCATATTTTTCACTATGCTAATTGCCAATAATCAAAACTGATTTCACTTTTTGAAAACAAAATAGTGTAGTAAAGCATTAATATAACAATACATATTATAACCTAATAAAAATAAAGCATTCATATAACAATGCAGTACTTATTTTAGCTGGAAATAATTTTCCTAAGTGTTTCAAAAAGAAAATATCATGGCTTACTAAAGATACCTTAACTTGGTGTGTCAAGATTTCATTTATTATAAAATATTCTAAACAAAACAGAATTATTGATCAAGTAGTCTCCTCTTATCTGCTGTTTTGCTTTCCACAGTTTTAGTTTTAGCTACTTATGGTCAGTTGACTAAATTTTATATTTATGGGGGGGATTATTTTGACCTATAAAAAATGGGAATTTCATGTAGTTCAAATTACACCACAAGGACTTGTGGATATATAACCATTTGAAACCTACAAAGCTTCTTCTTATGGTTCAAACTACTACTGAAATAAAAGGCAAGAATTTGCAAAGAGCGATTTATTAGGCTAAGCACTTTCTAGGGACTATTGCATTTAATCCTCATAGTAATACCCAAAATGTGGATGTAATCATCCTCACTCCACAGACAAGAAAATTGACCTTAGAGAATGTTATTTTCACAGAAATGTAGATGTTAAAGATGCTCTGTTAAGACCTTAGAAGAAAATGATAAACATGTTCCTAGACATGGAGGGAAAGGTGATGCTCATTATAAAAACTAAAGAAACTTGGCTGAACTGTACTATAATTCTGGTGGAAGGGAAGGTAGATTGTGGATTGAACTGTGAACCTCAGATGTGTTAAAGCCCAACACTCATCCCACCAACACCACCCCCATACCTGTGGATGTGACCTTATTGGGAAACAAGGTATTTATAGGTGTAAGTAGAGGTCATATGGGTCATATTGGTCATACTGGATTAGGGTGAGCCTAAAATCAATATAATTGGTATCCTTATAAAAATAACACACGAGGTGGGGGGGATGACACTAGGTAAGAATGGAAGCAGATATGGATGTTACACTGCCACAAGCTGAGAAGGCAAGGACTGCTGTAACTACCAGAAGCTAGAAGAGATGCATGAAGCAGATTCTCATTCATAGCTCCCAGAGGCAACAAACCCTGCTAATATCTTGATTTCTGACTCTGGCTTCTAGAACTAGAAAAGAATTATTTTCTGTTGCTTAAAGCCACCCAGTTAGAGATCAGAATGGACAGCATAGTGAAACTGTCTCCAAAAAAAAACAATTATGTTAATCAAATATGTCTGCCACATGTCGTATATGGGGGAACTGCCTCAAATTTCACCTGTGTCTAAGTGGCCTAACCATACTCTACCCTGCTAGAATTACCTCTATCAGGATGTTTTACTAAAACAAGGAAGTTCTAAAAGTTGTAGACTATTTCTCGAGTCTCTTCTATAAAACTCGGCTCTTATAAAATAGAAATTGTTAGGTTGTATTCTAAGTTCTCATGTCTTTATTTTTAATTTTTGAACAGTGGGTAAACATCAGTAGCAATCTCAGTGATTAATCCAATGATTAAAACACTTATAAAATTTGTACAAAACAGATTAAATACCAAGAATAAGAGGCTACCATGTGATAAGACAGAGGGTACATCTATTAGGGACCCCTCATTCTAAAAACACTTAACAAATTAGTCTGAGGAGATGTTTTCTTAGTCTATACGTGAATTCAAAAGAATGGGAAGGGTGTCAGGTTTGAAGTACATTACCTGTCCTCAAATCAGAACACTCTGGCAAATGTGCAAATATATTTGAAAATACAATGCTTTGGGAACTACAAAATGCTTTTGGAATATTTATAGAACAGTTATAACCAAAAGTTTCTTTGCCTCTAAAAAGTTGAATAAAAATGTAAAAAAAAAGGAAATTTAATCCTGTCCTTTGGCAAGGTACATCACACAACTCTGCTTTCTTTCCCTGGACATTTAGAATCAGTGGACCATCTTTTATTCAGTAAAACAACCTCATACACAGGAGAAGCCTGACATTTAGCCTAGAGGAGAGAGGAAGGCTTAAGACAGGAACTCAGGTGTTGGCTCTTTCCTGGCCCTGGTAAAGTCTCCGTGCTTGGTGAAAGTCATTTCATGCCAGGAGGTTGAATGAAATGTTTCTTCCCCACTCTCAAGATCATGATTCAATAATTGAACATTCAATCTTTCTCCAATCTTTAATTCTCCTTTCTTACTCTTCCTCCATTCACTGTATTCCTTTATTTTATGTAAGCAGTTTCCAAAACCTGAATCTGAGAAAAATGACAGCTGCTGGTCATTTAAAAAATGAACTCTATTCTTGTTCCCTTGCTCTCAATTCAACCGTTTCAGAGCAGCTACTTTTTAACTGTGCAATGGACCACTTGTCTCCTTGGGGGGGGGGGGGGAATGCTATGTTTATTTGTCCTGCATAAAAGGGGGAAAAAAAGGTGCAAAAAGAAGAGTTTTGTGTAGTGTTTTTTGGTGCTTCACCACAATACACTATGCAGCCTACCCTAACAGGAGCGATCTGGGCCTAGCTTTATACAGATGGGAGCACTCACCTTTTCTAGGCACAAGTTTCATAGTTTCCATAATCACTTAAACCCATCAATTCACCTGTTTAACTCCAGCAAAATCTCAAAGGCTTCTTTTAACTTGCATCATTAGAAAAATAAAAAGCAATTGAAAAGAAATCAACATTTTGGACTGAATTAAGCATGTTTCATTTAAATAGTTAAAATTAAATATGTCTGTAGCAAAAAAGTGCAGCTCGTGAATCTGGTGTCATCTGTTGCTACCATCTCCTTGCAAATGCATTGGTAAAAGACTATGTCCTTAGTGGCTTTAAAAATAAATGGAAACAAAAGAGCTTGAGTCCTCTTTTTTGCTATCCTCTGTATTCAATTGCCATCCCCCTTCAATTCCACATGAGTCCATGTCAGACCGGTTTGTGACTTAGATCAAGACTAATACCTACACTGTAAGAATTATACTCTGCCTACAATTACTCAAAGATCAGACTTTAAAAACAGAACTGTTCTCAACTTGAGAAAGCACAGGTTCATATGAAATCTGAAGTGCAATGCTTGCCCACTTTCACAGACAGGTCTTCTATAACTGCCTGTCAACAGCCCAAGTTTCACTCCCCAAACCTATCTTTTTCTCAGCTCTTGGAGGACCTTTAGAAACCTCCATGACTCTTGGGCTACTTGAAAACGTGTTTTTCTTTTATTCTAAAATCATTTAGCATGTCACATTATAAATTTTTCTACATCCTCATTTCAAGAACAAGGGGAAAATCTTTATTATTCTCTTGATATTTTGCTGCTTGTCTTCACTTAAGTTCAAAAAGGAAGTAGAATTTGAGACTACAGCTCACAGGCACAGTTAATTCTGTGAAATGACTCCAAGGAAAAGGAATTGAGACTGGGAACTAGGGAAGAAAAGAGTCAATCCTAAGACATATTCTCAGGCTACTCACAGCTATTGCAATGGGGATTCCATCTCCCTGGAGAGTCTCTGGAGACCAACATAAAATGAGCTTTAGAACTTTTCAGTCAATGTGCATAAGAGAAGAGTATTTGTGCTAGCTTTCTTTCCTAATCAAGGATTTATTCTTTGAAGTGGAAAAGATTGAGCATAGAAACTTCTTAGTCTTTACCAATGATGCTGGTGCTGATGGTGATGATCATGGTACCCAGTATCACCTATTGACTGCTTCAGGCATTGCATGATGCATCTTATTCAGATTTTTTCATTAGGTCTTTGGAATGGTTAATTTGTCAACTTTACTGTGCCACCAGGTACCTCAACATTTGGCCAAATATCTATTCGGGTGCTTCTGGAGAGTAACATTTGAATCAGTAGGTCTAATAGACCAGATGGCCCTCCCTAATGTGAATGGGCTAGTCTATCAATTGAAGACTGAAAAGAGCCAAAAAACTGAGTAAGAGACAGCTCCTCCTACCTAACTGCTTTGAGCAGGGATCTCTCTCTCTCCTGGCATCAAGACTTGAAATGAAACATTGCCTTGGGTTTTGAGCCTACTGACTTCTAGGCTAGAACTTTCAACATTGGCTCCGCTGATTGTCAGGACTCCAAACTCTATCTGAGGCTATATATCATCTCTCTCAGGGCTCCAGCTTTTCAGCACCAACTGCAAAGGTTGGGATTTTTCAGTCTCCATCATTCTGTGAATGAATTCTACATAATAAGAGGAGGAGTGTGTGAGAGAGAGAGAATCCTATTATCCTGTTGGTTCTGTTTCTCTGGAGAAGCCTCATTAGCATAATCCTTGTCAACTGTCAGTAATATAAGCCCATTTCACATGAGAGAAAACTGAGATGTAGATATGTTAAGCAACCCAAGTAACACAGCAGGTAGGTGGCAGAGCTTTCTGCATAACTCCCAAACTGTCCCTGATATGATATCAAAGTAATTTCCCTACATTGTTTCCTGCAATGCCATCATACATATTGTCAACAGACAGTAGAGTGAAAAAATAAGTATTTGCTTAAGTATTAGATAGGATGAAATTAGCAGGTCTCTTTATTCTAAGACTTCCTAGAGTCTTTAGCAAAATATTTTATACAGTGACTCCAAGAGAGTAAAATGATATATATTATTTCTCAAACATGTTTAAACTTAAAAAAAAAACTCCTTAGAATATCTATTAACATCTCATAATACCAGAATACTTTAGAACAAAAACTGAAGTGTTTGGTAATTACTGTTTCTGAATATTATCTGTTGAGTGGTACTAATTAAAAGGAAAATCCACCCAGCTGGGGAAGAAGAAAGTATCATTCATTGTAGAAACACAATGTGTTAAGATGGATTCACAGGAGACATTGGGAAACATAGGCAAGAAAAGGAGAACACAGAGCAGTGTTTACATTCATTCACTAGAGTGGGATGAACAGATTGGAGTGCAATTAAATAGAGTGTCCTTCTGTGATTATACTCCACAAACAGTGCTAATTGAGCTAGCTCAGGGTCCACCTAATGGCATTCCTATTATAATAGGAAAAAGCACTCAAAAAAATCTGAAGAGTAAACACGTTGTCTAGATCTTCCTTGAGGAAAGTTATGGAAAGAAGTTTGAGACAAGTTTGCAAGTGAGGAATGGAACCCCCTAGTGGCCCTGAGTTCCAGATAAAGGTGATTTTACTAATAAACCTGTGAGGTCATGAGCTACTTGGAGCAGTACAGATCTATTGATTCCTCCCCCCAACATAATCATAGTTAACATATGTAAACAAGACAAATCTTCAGTTGATCTTGCTAGTGACCACTGTGACATGGGGAAAACTGAGATGTGAGAGATGCCACAGCCTATCCCCCAGCAGATTGTGCAGATGGCTTTGGATAGTAGCATTTGGACAACACTCCGGGCTGTTTACTCTCCTGGCCCTATGCGGGCCATCATCCTTGGTCAAACCCAGCCAAAGGATTAGAAGAAACCATGGAAGTAAAAATTACCAACAAAATTATTCCAATAACCAGAATGAAAGTTTCTCTATATCAAGAGTTCCATCTTAGGGAAATGACTGGAAATGAGATGTAGTTTCCCAATTAAAATAATTTGGCTACAAGAAACACTCTAATAATAAGATGACATCTTATAAATCCTAGACTATGCTAAACACTTAACATTCTGAGAAGAAATAATCATTACATGAATTGAGAGGAATATAAATCACAGAAATAAGAATTATAAAGTTAAACTGTCAATAGCATATCTTCACTAACAGATTTTAATAGGTACACACTCTTAGCATTCTCAAGAAGCCTAGGATTTGAAAAGCAGGTTTCTGTTCTGAAACTTACCATAATCAGCAAGAGAATGTCAAAAGGCATGACTGGATAAGCATGTTTGTGCAAACTGTCCAGATGATTTCTACATAACTCACCATATCCTGTATTTCAGACGTAGCTATGGTAGATTTATAGTATGATTTAGTAAAGCTATTCTCACTTGTAGTTACATATTACAAAAAGTAAGAAAAAGGGAAAGTATATGCAAGAAGAGGCTTCCAGTGATACCAATTTCTAGTATATCCTGGATGGAACTAGTAGAAATTGGAGGATGTTCTTTTCCATGAAACTTAATCAGGGTAACTGTCACAATCAAAGAAAAACAAAGATTGACCTATTATATATTTTAGGAAAATGAAGTCTTCAAGGGTAAAGAAATAAGAGGGGAAAATGCTAATTTCCTTGATCTGATTGGTACATGCTTATGCATGTGTTGACTTATCAATTGTATTCTATTGATATGTACAATTATTGTGTTAATCAAAAACAAAAAATTTGATTTTAAATGTGATGAGACTAGAAAATTCATAAACACTTGTATTATGGGGAAAAGAGCTGGCATCCACATAGAGCAAGAGACAAAATATTATGATCCGATGAGAAGGGAGCGAGGGAGGAAACTACATCACCAGCATTTTTCTCTAGATTTCACTTGACAGCCTAATATTCCTAAGGCAATACACATTTCTTTCAGGTCTGTGACCTCATTTTGATTTTTTTTTTTTTTTTGGAGGCATCTTTTTTAATACAAGCACTTGAAGATATAACTTCCAAAATTATCCCACTTCTCAGGTAAGCAGAAATGTTCTCATTAGCAGAGGACTGACTGGAATGGGATTGAAATTTAGCCATCTGACCGCAGTATTAGAGAGTGTTGCTCCCTACCCAGGTTCCTATAACAAAAAATCCAACCCCAGGTCAAACTCTTCTTATACATGTTGAATATCTTAATGTTAGTGCAACAATGGGAAAAGAAATATACTTCACTTCTTGAAACAATATCTGGACATAAATGGATATAAAAATTGCTAAAATTAAGAGCACTGAGCTTTGCCCAAGTTTTTCCTGTTTGGGCAGCACGGATGAGAAGTATTCAGATTATCCGAAGACAAAGCTGAAAGTAACTGAAAGTCACCAAAAATAACTTGCATTGTACCACAAGAATCCCAGTGGCAAATACCACCTGCCAATATCCCCCCAAAGCACCTGAAATTCCTGTCATTACTCAAGATTGAGGCTTTTTTTACCTCCTGTGGATTCGTGTTAAAATGTTTTGAAAGAATAAAAAACGCACTTTAGTTTGTATTCAATTATAATAAACTGTTCCATACTGAACTCATCAGAGGTGGTTTTCTACAAGATTTCTCCAAGTCTTTAACATGCTCATGAACATTGTGTACCTTCAAGAGGGTGATAGAACATACAGAAATATACAAATGTATTTTGCCAAGGAACACTTCCTCCCCTCCCACCACCAAGTAATTTATAACTATTAAAATTTGGATGAATACTCAGTTGTATATATTAAAATCCCAGAACAGTCTGGAAAGTGATGGGTCACCAGATAAACTCTCGTCTAACAGAAAACAAGGTCTTAGGATCATGAGACCCACGACATGCAAGTTTAAGTGAAAGATAAACAGATAGGAAATGTTGGAGCATGCTCACAGCCAGGGGCAGACCCACAAAGGGCACCCACTTGGGGTGATGCATCTGGGGACCTAGACCTGAGCCAGAGGATGAGAGAAAATTAGAGAAGTGGGAAGTTTGAGAAAGGTCTGGGCCAAGGCCCAGGAGGCAGGTGAAAGTAACAAAAACTCCAAATCAACATTGTCTGCTGCACAGTTGTGCATGGACAGGCACTATTCCAGGAATCATAGCTCACCATCAACAAATAGTTCTCAGTGGTCTTATTGGCTCAGTGTTCTTAATCAACAAAGCAAAACAACCAGTCTGACTACACTGGTATATCAGGAACCCAAGTAATATAAAAGGTTATACATATATTTTTTATCTCACAATTTGTTTGCAGGATATTAAACCTGTCTTTGTAAGATAAGAAATCAAGCAAGAGTGTTGGGCTGTTTTCAGAAAGCTCAGGAACCAAGGCCTTCTTCCCCCACCTCCTTTATCAACACCCTAGGAGTGCTCCTGCCTATCTCCCCATGTGTCTTGTGTCCTGTATATTCTCCTTAATGCTAACCCCATTAAAATTTTTCCTCATGAAAATAACTAAATTTATTTATATTATGACTTAAAATCCTGCTAAGGCTTAAAATTTCACTGGTCTCAAGGGGAGTGGCACTTCCATGATTTAGACAGATGTTCAGAAGCAGATGTCCCTTCCTAACGCTCCATAATGACAAAGGGAGATTTTCCTCCCGAGGCATTCAACTAGATTCTTCCTCACTTTGTACAATAGGGAACAAAATAATTCCATTCTTTTCCTCTTACAATTGTTTATTCTTTACTATTTACCAAAACTTTACTTTCCTTTGTTAGTATCTCCCAATTGATGGAAGGAGCTTTGTCTATTACTGAATTGGCTCCTTAAGGATCTAGAAATATAAGACTGAATTAAATGAGTGCTTCTAAAAATAGGACTTTTCCATTTTTGTAAAGAACCAAATTTTATTTTAATAACTAGCTTTCCATGAAGTATTTGATTTTTTTTTTTTTTTTTTTTTTACAGTAACAAACAGGCCAACCAACCATGAAAGAGGAAATCTTTCTTGGGAGAAAAAAGGATTATGAGAGTGACTTTAAACTTAGTCTTGTTTCTGTGTACTGACTTACATAATTTGACAAATAACAGATAACATTAATATTATTTTCCAGTAAAATAAAACTGAAAGAGAATAAAGAATCAGCTTTGCACACTGGAGCTATAATGCAGAATTCAAAGATAACCCCAGAAGTTTCAATTTCTTAGCCTGCAGTGAGAATCCTGGTCATATAAAATACATTGGCAAATATAAATTAAAAAAGAGGTTTAATCCCCAATGTGATCATTGGGGCAACTATGGTACTAAATAAAGGGCTCCAATTCACATTAGAGAGCTGTCTCTACTAGCTGTGGAAGCCTAAGCAAATTAAACCGAAAAGCTTAGCCTTAGGTTCCTTATTTATGAAAGGAGGACAATAATACATTCTTCACAGATTGCTTGGGAGGATGAAGTGAGATCTGATGTGAAGAGTGCTTTGCACACTGTACAGCATCTTCAAATGCCAGTTGTGGTAAAGGTCATTTCTAATAAACATAACTCACTTGTCCATCAAGATACTTTGTCCCAGAAATCTTATTGAACTTGGTCTGCAACTATTCCCAAGTCAGAAACACTCTGACACTATGAATTTCCCAACTTCCTTTTCCAAAGCTGTCTCTGATATAACACCCATCAGCTTTATAGAGTTCTCAGCCCTTTCTCTTGTTCCCTTAGAGAATCCAAGAACAGTCAGTGTATCTTGAAGTGGGTAACTGTGCTGAAGATCTCAAGATGTCTCCAGAGAAGGAACTCATTATGTGCTCATTGGTTTCTGCCATCTCCCCTTCTCACTTCCTGATATGTGACCCTCCTTCTGAAAGGAGTTCCATGGGGCATATAGCCTATTCTGTCATTAGAAATGCTTTGAGGAAGCATATTTGAGGAAGGTCTCAGATTCCAGTAAATAAAAACAAGGCTAACACATGATTAAATGTTACGATAGGAAAATCAACCTGTGATCATACTCACCCTTACAAATTACTAAAAATACGCTTTTTTATTTCTGCGGTGAGAAAAATGGATTAATTTTGCAGCACAGATCAGTACATAGGGGAATTTCAGTACACCCAAGAGGAATCATGGCTCTTTTACCAATTAGACCTACCATACCCTCTGAAGAATGGAGGGCAGGCAAGGGCAGTTCCCCATGGGGATGTTCTTGGCCAACTTCACTAGACACCACAAGTGCCAGGCTCCCTGCATCCTGTCTTTAGATACTCTTTTGTGCAGTACTGGGGATTGAATGCAAGGCCTTGCACATGCTGGGAAAGCATGCTACCACGGAGCCACATTTCCAGCCTGCATCCCATCTACAAAAGATAGATTCAACTAAGCAACTACCCAGCTCCAGAGATCTGGAAACCTCTAGGCAACTCCTACTGTTTTGCTTGAACAAATATTTGTGGAATAAGAAATTTTTATGGGTAATAAAACTTGCAGAAAATTCTCCATTTCTTCCCCAAAATGGAGACAGTGTTTAACTTTCCTGGGATTCTGAACTACTTATGCTGAATAAGGAAAGATCAGAGGCCTCACGTTAATTTGACAAGAGACATTTGCATGTAAAGAAATGTTTTCTTTGTGCTTTCCTAAAAATGTCTTTTCCTTTTCTCTCCTACTAATCTGAACTTTAAGAGTAACTTGTTTTCAACTCAGATTATTCAAAAGATCATAACTATAATAATCATTTGTGTTAACCCTTCTTGTTCACAAAGCATTGTTAGTCATCCCAGCCACCTCATATAATTGGCAATATTACTGTTATGGTTCTTTCAGTGTTATACTGGGGGAAAGGATGCTCAAAGCAATTAATAGACTTGCCTAAGAGCACAGAGCTGATAAATGGCTATGCTAGGACTCAAATAGTTCTTCTGACTCCTTGTCCCTCGATCTCGTACTTCACTCAGCCGAATTTGATGAATCATGTACCGTAAACCAATGCAAAATCAAAATATTAAATATGCATGTATAAAGAAAACATCTTGAAAGTAAGGCAATTCTTCACATTAAAATATTCTCTTCATAAATATTTGTTTCCATAGAACACTTTTATAGTAGGGATACATGTGTGAGTAGCTGAGAAATATCGTAACCACTGATACTCCTGAGTAACAGATCTTTCTAAGTACTGTCTTCACAAAGCACATTAATGAAGAATAGAGACCATATGGATTTTGTGGTTATTTTACTTAGTTACAGCCAACAAACCTGTGACTGGTGTAAGCAGTAAGTTATTTATTAAGAGCCAGAGACAGTGCCCCAGAATCTTTGGAAGGGCTGAAGAGACAGGTCATGTTGACCTTGTCAGGAAGAGTCCCAGAGACACATCTCAGAACCAGCCTGCCAAGGAAATTGCAGCCCCTGCCATTATGAAATAGCAGCCAAGTGAGAATATGCCATCGGCTCTGCCAGTAACAGAAATTGCCTCTCCCTATTTAAGTATCTACTGCAAAATGGAGACTCAACACCATGCCTCTTTCCCCCAGTAACTCAGTTCAGAATGAAGTTTCTCACACATGCATCTAAAGGGTAGAATATAAATCACTTCTTCCCTAGAAACAAAAGAAGTTCAATTTGTTGGCTTTCTCACTGGGACAATTGTGTAGAATTGAATTGCATAGAATTTTTACAACATAGACAATTAAAATATTTTATGCACATAGGTAGAGCAGAAGTTTATTTAAATAAAAATAATAGAAACTGAGCTGGGGTTGTGGCTCAGTGGCAGAGTGCTTATCTCCCACATGTGAGGCACTGGGTTCAATCCTCAGCACCACATAAAAATAAACAAAA
The DNA here is from genome assembly GCA_028644305.1 of Xerus rutilus. NCBI lineage: Eukaryota > Metazoa > Chordata > Mammalia > Rodentia > Sciuridae > Xerus > Xerus rutilus. The sequence continues at coordinate 43,969,123 of CM053405.1, read as the reverse complement.
TAAAGGTAATGATTCCATCTATATTAAAAAAAAAAAAAGTAATAGAAACTATCATGGCATTGTCATATGAATTAAGTGAAATAAAATTTACAAAGGATTTACTACAATTGATACAAAGAAAATGATCAACAGATAGTGTGTATTACACTGTAACAAGTTGTTGTGTAGAACTTTTTTCTGTTCTGGAACTGGCAACTAGACCTCAAAACTTAGGATTCAGGATTGTCTGGCATCCACATCCTACATAAGGTACAAATAACCTGGGGAAGGGGTGGCCTCTCCAAGGTTTAGTAAGAAGCAGTTGTATTTTCTCTGTTAACTCCAAACATCCCCCAAGACACTCTCCCATATTTTAAACAGAGGACTAGAGAGGGAGAAAGAGAAGAGGGAGATGAGCATTCTCAGAATCATTGTAACTGATACTGAGCTTTTCCCCATGGGAGAAGTCCAATAAGGGGTTCTCCAAAGGCCACTTGTAGGAATTGGGAGTATCTGCAGGGAAGCGAGATGGGCAACTCATTCCCCATTGTAATGTGCTAATCTGCCCCCAGAGCCCATCTGAGCAGAGAAGAAAACTGAACACAGGTGGCACAGAGGAGAGATGATGGAAGTGAACCACGTGGTATCACAAGGATGTGTGAGTTTCTCATAGGTCAAGAGAATGCCTGGGAAGGTGGCAGGGCATGAGCCCCTAGTCAGAAGCAGCTGGAGCTTGTGACCATGTGAGGTGCTGATGAAGGATACTGGAGGTAAAGAGGACTTTGGAAAAGTCTAAAGGTGGAGACAGATCTTCCATGAGAGTAACTATGAACTGGAAGTTTCTCCCTCAGGACCACCTGAGGAATTCACATATGTACTGAAACATTCATTTCCATTTTCCCCCTATCTCCTCTTCCCTAGCTGTACACACCAGAAGAGGCAGAGAGAAATGAAATGGAATTTAACAGCAAGCCCCATCCTCCTCTGTGAGCTCCCTCAGGCCATGGATAAGCTCAGAGGTAGGGGAAGGTGCACTTGGAATTTTACATTAGACTAAACTGGACTTAATAACTGGAATTGGTTTGAAAGCTATAAGACTGCCCAAGATGATGTAAGATCTAGAAAAATCATATTCTTACAAAATGAGGTCAAAGGCACCTTCTGTGTTTATAGGTATCCTACTAGAATAAACTTTCAACAAACCAGCTATAATGGCATTGCTTTTATTTACTCATTTATTTTTATCTAGCCACTTCCCTATTTCTCTTTAAGGATCTGGTTCACCTTTTGAAAGAGGAGATAATCAGGACCAACTGGCCTCAGCCAGTGTCCACAAAATTATCTCCAGATCCTTTGAACCTCCCCTAACTTTATTTAGGCCTGAACACACTCACCATTTCTGAGGCACATGGGAACAGCAGTCTATGTGTTATCTTTGAGACTTTTTTCTCTGCACATTTGTCCACACTCAATACATATCAACTGGAGCGGTAGCTAGGGGACTGTGTCTTCATGCTATTAAACCATGATTCTCTATAACACCTGAATTATGATGCTGGAATGTTGTATAACAGCCTTTAAAACTTTAATGACAATATAACTCGCCATTTGTTCAAGTGCAAATTGATTTAGTAGCGCTGAGATTCTGCATTTCTGACACACTTCCAGGCTTGTGGCCCACAAACATACTTGCCATTGAGGACATTCCCCAATTCTGCTCCTTTCTCAGCTATCTAACTACAACCCAGCACAATCATCTGGTGATCAAATTCTACCTCTGTTAATATTTTTAAATTCAGTTCATTAAAGAAGGGCTAACCTATATCTGCAAATGCTGCCCTTCTTATTGCTAACAAGTATAATTAATCCACACTTTCCAGATGAGACCTTTTCAGTCTCCCAGAAGGGATCCTGGGTGTAGTGTTAAGTGAGGATACTGCCATGCAGCCAAGCAATTTTGGTTCATTGGAGGAAAGAGCTTGGGAAGTGCCAACGTTGATTGTATAAACCTCTACTTCTTCCTCTGTGGTGCACCAACACATATGTTCTAAGAGTTGAAAACAAGGTGCATGTGCAGAAATGTCCTGATAGCCTTTCCTAAAGGGCAAGAAATGGGCAGGGATGGCCTGGGAGGGGATTACTGAGTGACACAAAATCCCATACCTTTCTAACGATCTGTGCCTTGTCTCAAAGTACCAGATCACATATGTGCACAAAACTGAATAAATTTGGAGGTGGAGAAAGCTTCATCTTCAATTATGAGCTATTCTTAAGACCTAGAGAAGACTGGAGTATGCTCTCCTATGGTTCAATTACTTAGCATACTTGAGGTTAAATCTGAACATTTCATTAAAACAAAAATTATAGGCTAGTTATGAATCAATTGTCCAGAGTTCCAGTGCTGCTGTTAATAACAATTTTCTGCTTCTGATTTCTCACTTGTAAAACAGGAGAAATATACTTTCACTGGGAACTTCATGACCTAGGGATAATATAACCCACCATGTGTAAAAGAAATTTGAAAACCAAAAGCAATGAAGCTTGTCTTTACTATTATTATCCTATAGCCAAATAAAATGGCTTTTCCCAGTAGCTGGTTGGTTTAGTTTTCATATGGGCAAAAGCAGCAGCTTCTTTGGGTCACTGCTTTGTGAGGAGAACCATGATATAAGGCCCTTAAGAGTATCTTTAAAGTGAAAAAGTGAGGTGTTCCAGCTGTCAAATTCTGTCAACTACTGATATGGTCAAATGATGAAATCTCACAAGCAAAGAGCTTGACAAGAATGGAAGTAACTTTTCCTAACACAAAAAACTTCTGTGAAATCATTGTTCACACTATGGATCATAAGCAGTTCTGGTCATTGATCCTATCTGAAAATGAAGCCAGACAAAATCCTGACCAGGAGAAAGATGACCCCAAATCACCCTACAAGATTCATCTTAGTGAAGGCTCACATAGGCATGTTTGGCCTTTTTAACAATTAAACAGTGTAGAAAATTGATAAGTAAGCTCAACAGCATTACTATTTCCAAGATGTTCATGAATATAAGCCATGTCTGTTTTAACTTGAGGGTTAGGTAAATATATAAAAAATACTAAAATCCAAAAACAAGGCCTAAAGCTCTAGGAATGATTTTCAATACCATAATCATTAGTGAAAATTTGTGTCACATTGCCAGATAGGAAAGCCTGACTACTGTATACTTCCTACACTGTGTATATTGCTACATATAAGAAAGCATCGATTTGGAATTAGACATAATTAACATAAAAATAGCATTTGGTGAAAATCTAATGCTACAAATAACAGTATTTGAAAGGCATGCATTGAAAGGCACTGTCTGTGTGGAATCACTGCTGGTTTTCATCAGCACACCATGTTCATGCCTTTCTTTGGACCATAGTTATTTTATCATCTCTGTCCAGACTCCCCATAGTAATATAGAAGCCCAGAATGTAATAGGCTTCCTTTGGTTTCTTACACATGGATTCATAGAATGTCAAGAGCTTGAGGAGACTTCTGAATAGCTAATTCTAGACAGCCATGCTCCTCCCTCTCTTGCTAAGCTCACGGCAGTCATCACAGACCAACCATGACCGCCTTTGAAGATGAACTGAGACATGACTTTAGAGCTCTTCTTGAGGGTAATCTCTCAAATAGACCAGTCAGGGTGTTAGCAGGAAATAGATGACACAGCCAATTTAAAGCAATTCAAAAAGTGCTAAATAAAGATTGTTTATTGAGAGGAAGCCCTAGCTTGCAAGATTAGGAGGCACCATGGAAGCTGGGGCAAGGGAGACAGCAAGGAGAGTCATATAAAGTGGTCCACTTGGGGACTAGCATTGCAACTCACAGGTAAAATGCTTGCCTCATGAGGCCTTGGGTTCCATTCCCACTACCTTTCAAATATTCTTTATTTTTAGCATTGGATTATTTTTCACTTACTATCTTTGTTAATTATATTTGCAATTCCAAATCAATGCTTTCTTACATGTAGCAATATACAGAGTACAAAAAGTATACAATAGTCAGGCAGACCTGGTCTGGCAATGTGACACAATCTTCACTACTAGTTGCAGTATTGAAATCATTCTTGAAAATATGCTCTGGGAGTATTTTCTGGATTTCAGTCCCTCTTGTGCTCTTACTAACCCTCAAGTTAAAAGACATGGCTTATATTCATGGACTTTTTAGAAATAGTAATACCTTGAAGCTTCCCATTTTTGTCTACATTTTTATTGGTGCATTATAGTTGTATATATTGATGGGATTTGTTGTTACATATTTGTACATGCACACAATGTAACAATATAATTTGGCCAATATCACTCCCCAGCATTTTCACCCTTCCTCCCCACTTTTCACCACTTGGTCCCTTTTTTCTACTGATCTTCCTTTGATTTTTAGAAGATTTACCTCCATCTTTGTTTTCCTTTTTCCTTTCTAGCTTCCACATATGAGAGAAAACATACCACTCTTGACTTTGAGTTCAATTATTTTGCTTAACATGATGGTCTCTAGTTCCATACATTTTCTTGCAAATGACATAATTTCATTTTTCCTTATGGCTGAATAAAACTCCACTGTGTATATATACATTTTCTTTATCCGTTCCTCCATTGATGGACACCTAGGCTGGTTCCATAGTTTGGTTATTGTGAATTGTGCTGCTATAAGCTTGGGTATGCATGTATCACTGTAGTATGATGACTTTAGTTCTTCAGGATAAATATTGAGGAGTGATAGCTGGATGATATGGTGGTTCCATGCCTAGTCTTTTGAGGAGGCTCCATACCGATTTCCACGGTGGTAGTACTAATTTATAGTCCCACCAGCAATGTAAAAGTGTTCCTTTTTCTCCACATCTTCTCCAGCTTTTTTTTTTTGTATTTTTGATGACTGCCATTCTCACTGGTGTGAGATAAAATCTCAGTGCAGTTTGGATTTGCATTTCTCTAATTGCTGATAATTTTGAACATTTTTTTCATGTGTTTGGCCATTTGTTTATTCTTTTGAGAAGTGTCTGTTTAATTCATTTGCCTATTTATTAATTGGGTTACTTGACTTTCTGGTGTAAAGTTTTTTGAGTTCTTTTCGATATTCTAAATATTATTACTCTACCAGAGTAGCTAGCAAAGATTTTCTCCCATTCTATGGGTTCTTTCTTCACATTCCTAATTGTTTCCTTTGCTGTACAGAAGCTTTTTAATTTGATGTTTTCCCATTTATTAACTCTTCACATCATTTCCTGAGCTTTTAGGATCCTGTTGAGAAAGTCATTGCCTGTGCCTACAAGCTGGAAGTTGCATAGTTTCTAGTCCAAGTCCAAGGTCTTGGATCCATTTTGTTATTCATCAATTTTCTACAGTGTGCAATTGTTTAAAAGGCCAGCATAATCTACTTGAAGGAAGCTATGACTTTCAGTTGAGGAAGAAAGTCAGCCCAGAATGACCTCATAGAAGGAAGTCTGGGGTAATATACTCTAAGTTCCATTATTGCCCTCTCTCAGCTCCTGCAGGGACTCAGCATTTGATAAACCCAGTAAGAATCCAGAAGACTAGGAACTCTTTCACGCAGTCCAAAAAGGCCACAGCTTGGAACAGAAAGTGGATGACAGAAGGTGAAGAGGTGTCTAGGGGACAAAAAGAAGTTATTCAGCCCTTTAAGTGATTTATTCTTGAGCACACAATCATTGAGTAACATATGGTGGACAAAGCACAGATTTCTTATTTCCAAATCTTTTTCTAACTCATTGAGTGTGCACACACACGTGTGTATCCATGCTGTCTTATGCAACATGTATGTAATCATGTATCCTTTTTAAAGTATAAAAAATAAATACTATAGAAACTTCAAGAATAATACAACAAAAGATCTAGAGGGCTATTTCATAACTCCCTATGACCATATACCTTGACCATAAGGAATTGGCTACTGATGAAATTTCATCTGACACAGGGACTGGTGGGATCAAAATGCCTTAGTTTGTCCTTCAGTTCTAACAACTAACCCAGATCCTATCTAAGTCAGTCTATTATAAGTTCCAAATTCAACCAACCTGACCAGAGGTGCTGCAGCTTAAAGCAGACAACCTTTAAGGTCCTTCCAGTGCAGTATTTCAATGTGACCATGGATTGTTTTCTTCCTTCTGTGTAAAATGTAAAGCTGCTTTCTGGATTTATGTGAGTCCAAATTAGCTTACCTTTGACCCATGACATTACTGAAAATGTCAACCTATCCTCAACTCAACGTTATTTTGGAAAGTCCTATACTCATAATTAACTCAGTGTTATGTCTCAACTCCTGTGGCATTTGGTAAAAGTAAATAAGGAAGATTTTTAATGAGTGAGCCATTCATGATTATTTAAAATGCCACGAATTTCTCAGTCACCAGTGTTAGCTAAGAAGCTGTCTTCAAGTTTGTAGCCTGAAAAATATATGTAGAAAGCACAGCTTTGGATTGGGACAACTCTTTATGTGCTAAATCTTATAACAATATTTCTAGACATTTGGTAAAAACATTTTTGGTATGATATGAATATAGAATAGTTTGCAAAATATTTCCATCGCCCACTGCAGTTTCTCATTGCATAGACAGGATCTTAAAATTCCATATGGATTACTACATGTTCACTTACCTAAGAATAATAAATTCAAATCACAACTAAAATAATCAACTTGGAAGCAAACACTTCCTTATTTTCACATTCAATTCACATTAGTGATTGACTGTCTTCTGTGTACCAAGAATGGTACCTTTGCTGAACAAACTCAGACAGTTTACATACAGATAATCATCCCCAAATATTATCTTGCTTAAGTGACTGTCATCAAAGGTGCTGCAGTTGTCATTAATAAATATGAGCAATACTGGTAAATATTTGACTTTTAAAATAATACATTTTATGTGAAAGACTTTTCACTAAGAATAATCAGTTTCCATATCAAAGTCACTAATAGAAATTCCACTTGTAAAATAGCAACAGGTCAAAAAACAAAAATACAACCAAGAGCATCTTTATGACCACATATTCATAGTAGTATAGCACTCTCCCACTTACAAAATCATTTCATATTGATGGAGTTAAGAATGTACCACCCCAATAGGCTATGACAAATTGAATATTTTGACTTAAAGGCACTTAAAAAAATAGTGGTGAGAAAATATTATTATGACCTTTTTGTTTCTTAGGAGATATAATTCCCACGTGAAAAATATCTTCTCTGTATCAAAAAGAATGATCTTTATCTTCAAATACAAGAAGTTGAGACCAAAAGAATTCTGTACAACCTCATTAAAATAAGTCTTCCCTTCCAAGCCTCTCACATTAGGCAGTGGCTTTTTCACAAGTTATTCTTTGCCCAATTCAGTATGTGTTTGACTCTAACTGCTTTATTGGGTCAAGATTTCCCTATAAGGGTACCCACTCAACATGAAACTTAAATAAGTTCACAAGTTTTTCCTATGTTTATCTCTTTTTAAAAATTCGTTCTTTTTAGTTATATGTAACAGTAGAATCCATTTTGACATAATTACACAAGCATGGAATATATCTTGTTTTAATTCAGACTCCAGTACCTCCCTCCCCCCCCATGCCCTGCTCCCTTCTCTCTATTGATCTTTCTGCCATTTACCCATAGTATTTTAAAATTAATTTCTTGTGGATGTACACGATGATGAGATTCACTGTGGCATATTCATACATGTACATAGGAAAGTTATGTCAGATTCGTTCCACTGTCTTTCCTTTTCCTGTCTGTCAATTTCATTTTTGGGTCCCTATGAATGGAAATAGGGATGGAAATAGTTTTATCTCTGCTACAGTATCCACTTTAACCTTTGGAAACAGTCAAGGATTAATGGTTTGAGCAGGTAAAAAGAATAGGGTAACAAAGAAATATAAGGGGGCCAAAAAGGAAATACACTGGCAATTATTTTACCATATCAGATACCACATCTAGTTTACCATATTTATTTATCAGAGAAGCAAAGTTCCTTGCCCACTTGAGAACCTCTCCATGATAGGGCCAGAACCCAGGATTTCTGATTCCTGGTCTTAACGCTGTTTCCACTACATTTCTTCTGAGGATCTCTTGTAATCAGATTGAATTCACAGCCCACACCATTTCCAGGCAGAACATTTTAAATAAATAAAAAACTATTTTAATCAAAAAAATTTGTTAGAAATCAAATGCAATTAAAAATCACATACCATGTATTCTTCTGAGATAATTTTGCTCCAATAATTATTGACTCAACTAATAAAGTAATGATGCCTCTAGGTTATATTCTACCAGGTGGCAGTTCATTTTAATGTAGAACAAAAAATTTTTCTGTATAAAAATAGCTTCAATTTGAAAATCTGTGTACAAAGCTACATTGAAAATACCATGAAAATGATGAAAGGCCCATGAGCCAATCCAAGCAAACACAATCAGCGAGTAGGCAAATCAAGTTTAATTGAAAATCAGTAATGACGACAGACAGTCTATTTCTTTTAGGATCTTGTTTGTATCTGTATGGTTTTTCTCCCCAGTCCCACCATTAATGTGCTAATTCCAACTCAAACTCTTACTTAAATTGGGATACTATTCCTATTTATGCCTTCATAGAATTTTCTCCTAACTATCCTAGATAAAAAGTAAAAGCAAGGGGTATGTGGGAGATGGTTTCAGTAAGTGAACTAGCAATTGTTCTGTCAGATTTTTTTTGTCTGTGACCAACAGATCCAACAAGAACAACTTAGATGAGGAAAACTTTATTTTGCCCACAGTTTGAGGTGCAGTTCTTGGTCAGCCAATTCCATACCTCTGGGCTTAAGGTGAGGCAGAGCATCATGGTGGAAGGGCAAGATGGAGGACAGCTGCTCAGTTCAGCTGCTCAGGAAGGAGGGGGGGAGAGAGAGAGAAAGAGACAATGCTCTGCACTGCTCTGCTCACCAGGAACAAAATATAAACCCCAGGGCATGCCCCCAGCAACCTGGGTCCTCCAGGCTTACCTTTCCTGCTTATAGTCACCACCCAGTAATCAATTAAAATTATTAATCTACTTATAGGTTACAGTTCTTGTAATCTAATTGTTTTGCCTGTGAATATTCTTGCATTGTCTCACACATGAACTTTTGGGGGACTCCTCATATCCAAACCATAACAACTCAAACTTAAGTTAATTAAGCTCAAACTAAGTGCCAGACTCAGTACAAAGGATTTGACATACACATTTCCTTATTGAAATGTATAGTCCTTGAGGTGGGTAATAATATCCCCATTTGGGGTAGAGAAACTAGCACTCAGAGGTTAAGCAAAATTCCCCAAATCATACAGCTAGTAAATAGTGGAAACCGCCCAAAAAATCAAACCACAATTTATTCTATATCTAATCTAACATAATTAAACCTATGGGCTGGGATTGTGGCTCAGTGGTACAGCATTTGCCTTGCATGCATGAGGCACTGGGTTCGATCTTCAGCACCATATAAAAATATATTTGTGTACCTCTACAACTAAAAAGTGTTTTAAAAAATAATAATCTAAACCTATATCTAAACCATATCCCATTCCTAGGATATGGAATATGTTACCTATTGTTAGAGTTGTCACATATTGTCAGAGTTTGGGTCTTAAAGACCTTGGAAGACCTACATGCTACAGTTGTGATCTCCAGCCTGTGATGCTATTGAGTGGTGGTGAAAGCTTGGGAGATAGGATCTAGTAAAAGGAAGTTGAGTCATTGGGAACATGCCCTTGAAGGTGATATTGGGATCTCAACCCCTTCCTCTTTTTCTGTTTGCTTCCCAGTTGCTACAAGGTAAACAGTCTTCCTCTGCCGTACACTTGCACTATGATGCACTGTGCCACCACAGGCCCAAAGGACTGGCCAAGTGATCGTGGATTGAAACCTACAAAACCAAAATAAACCTTTCCTTCTTTTAAACTGATATTCTCACTGATTTTTGTCACAGTGATATAAACCTGATGTACACATTCTTATGAGTGAACAAAGAAATTCCCTTAGGATCTACAACAAAATCCATTCATTTGATAAAATGATACTTCGGGTTGTGACTTCTCCCTGCCTTGTACACACGGTTTCCTCCATCTGGAATTGAACTGTCAGGCCTGCAAGACTCAGCTTTGGTTGTGTGTCATCTCTTACAGGCAGCCTTCCTTATGTCCTTGCTAAATCTCATCACCTTTCCTCAGTTCTCAGCTTTACCATGTCCTGAAGCATACATCTATCATAACACTGTCACACCATAATCCAATCTACCATGTCCCCCCAAAAGATGGTCAGATCCTCAAGAAGTGGGGCTGTAGTTTATTTATACATCATCATTTTGCACTACACTCACTATTGTCACTGCACTTCCAGCTTGACGCAGGCAAGTTGGAAGAAGGAAAAGATGCAACACTAAAGTAAATTTGGGCTTCAATCATGTGTAGACTGTAACCCCTATTGAGTTGAAACTTCAATAACTAAGAGAATATCTATTACTCCAGAGGGAAAAGAACACCAGGGGAGATGATGAGTTCTTATCCAGTGGCTGAAAAAGGGTAAAGGAGCAACAGGAACAAAAAAATAATAATCTTGCATCTTAGTTAAAGCAGACTTGTTTCACAAATGGTGGATGATTTTCCTTGTCCTATGAAGTCATCCCAAGCACTTTTCCATGAATTCAGGACACCCTTCTAAATAAGCAAATTTTTCAGATACCAAAGTCTTCATCTTTAGAGATCTGAGGGGGGACTAACATTGCATTGGGAAGTTTTGGACATAGTAGCCAATACTTATTACATATTTGCTGTGCACTAGAAAGGGATGTTGAGATCTGCTTATGAAGGGTGTTTTATGACATGATAAGGAGGTTTACATATATTTCACCATTTATGCCTCATACCAACCTTGTCATATAGATATCATTCTTCATCTTCCCCATTTATGTACATGGGAGCCAAGAAAAAAAGAATTTAAGCACTTGCCCAAGATCCCATCACAGGTGTATGGAGGATTCAGCCATCTGTCTTCATGGCCCACACTCCCAACCAGTACCCAAGATTGTCATCGTTTCAGAGGCAGCTTCTAGGAGCATATAAGGAGGGAGCAATGGAGGAATTCCACTCAGAGCTGCATATACAAAAAGAGGGGGTGCTGAGGGGCCTGCCATGCTGGGGCTTGGCTAAGAATTCCAAGGAGCTGGACTTCAGGAAGAGTGAGTGGAAATGGCTGAAGAGGTGTGGAGGACCTGAGAGAGGTCTTGCATGGCAAGATAAGGAATCTGGGCATCCTCTGCAGCCTACAGAGTAGAGGCTGCTGCAGCAGCAGTTTAGAAGATGGAGAGGAATTTGGACAGATGGACACATACAGGCCTGCCAGACTCAGCTTTTGAGAATCTGAAGTGGAAAGGCAGGCAGAGTGGAGAGGCCTGAATTCAAAAAACACTTCTGAGTAGAAGCAACAGAATTCGGTGATCAGCAAGCTATGAGTAAAGGGAAGAGGGTAAAGTGGGTGGCTGGGGGGCTTATTTTGGGATGTTAGCTGGATGATGACATCAGTGAGGAGAAAGCTTGCAAGCAGAAGTGATAGGTCCAGGCTGGGGTATGCCTAGTGTGAGGAGCCATGGTTTCCACTCAAGATGTCTAGAGGCAGATGAAGACATGGAGCTTCCCAGAAGAGGGTTTGGTGGAATGTTTTGCTAAACTTCTGCTCAAGTTTTTCCACTTCACATATATTCGCTGACATCTGGGCTGAGGCACTAGAAGTGCAAAGGACACAGAGTGAAGAGAAAACGAACTTCTTTTCCTTATTTTCAATTTCCAGGGTGCATTCAGGTTGTTTTGATTCAATGCCTTTTCTCTATTTTTTAGTTGTAGGCGGACAGGATATCTTTATTTTTATGTGGTGCTGAGGATCGAACCCAGTGCCTCCCACGTGCTAGGTGAGCACGCTACCACTGCGCCATAACCCCAGCCCACAATGCCTTTTATTCTTTCAAGTAGGAATTCTGGTTTAGGCAATACATATTAAATTTTCTAAAATTACTTTTCATTATTTATACTTTAAAGATATACTACACAGTGGGGTTTTTTTCCCTATCAAATTCTAGCTTAGCCGGGCACAGTGGCTCAAGCCTGTAATCCCAGGGAGGCTGAGACAGGAGAATCGCGAGTTCAAAGCCAGCCTCAGCAAGGGCAAGGTGCTAAGCAACTCAGTGAGACCTTGTCTCTACATAAAACACAAAATAGGGCTGGGGATGTGGCTCAGTGGTAGAGTACCCCTGAGTTCAATCTCCAGTACCAAAAAAAAAAAAAAATTCTAGCTCTACACTACATATACATACACTATTTTCCTCAATTTTCTTTATACATATAAATCAGATGATTCCAAGACATATGGGGATATGCCCCATGGGAAAAGCCACCAAGTCTCACCTCACAGAGATGTTAATATCAATAGGCCACTTCATCATCACCAAACTGTATTTATTAAGAATTATCCCACACATTTTTGTAAATCAATAGTGGTAGCCAGATCCTTTCATGGCATACTAGAGTAATGAGCAGCTGGAGTTTTCTTTATCTTCTACTATGATATTATCCCAAGCTATACTGAGTCCCACTGGCTCTGTAAACATAATAGGAAATGCATTATTTATATTGGCCTTCATTAATAATTAATAAAATTACAGGTGCATAATGTTTCCAGGCATCCTGGCTCACATCAGTGAAACTGGTACACAATTGCCTTCTCCCAAAACATTGCCATGAAATGATTGCTGTTGAATGTTTTTAATTTGTGTGACCTCATGTTGAAGTCAGGAAATAATGAGCTCAATTTTCAAATAGACAAACATGCTATGGTTTGTGAACTTTTGGTTCTTAGGGTGTTGTAATTGCATCAGACTAATTTTTACTCTTTTCTAGACATCTAAAGAAATGATTATCATTAAATTATTCTAGAACTCCAGGAAATAAAAAATAGAAGAGTGTCCTCACAGCAATACAGGACTCAACTTTCAAAATCAGCATTTTTCTTTGTCTACCACCCACCCCCAGGATCATTCCCTCACTCTTATTTACACACCTGCCCTCTTTATTCAGTTGTTAGCAGCAAAAAGTTAATGAGCAGAGATTAGACTTTACTGAACAATAAAAAAAATATTGTTCCCTCAGAACTTTTTAAATGTTTTGGAAAATATTTTATTTGCATTGTATATTTTAATCATAGAGATACAATGATTGAGATCTGCACTGAGTACTTAGTCTAGTTATAAAGTATGTAGTTCAAATGATCAAACAAAGTGGGAAACACACATTCTCCCCGATTCCATGCTGGAAGACGGAGTCCTGTCTCATTCCTCTTTAGTTTCCCAAAATCTAACATAAGAAAGGCTCATTCTTTCGACCTTGTGCTGATAGGCTGGTAGGGCAGTAAAGACTCCAAACCAGGTCCCCGTCATCATATGGCTACAATCTAAGGGAAACAGTCACTAACACAGAAGCAAATAAAACCAATAGTGTAACAGATTTAAAGGAAGTAACAGAGTTGGAGTAGAGATTGGTGGGAGGTAAACAGGAGAGGGCAAGTCTAAATTAGATCAGTGCATATAAAGATGTTTAATATGAAAAAAAATTAAAAAATGCATATTTGAAACATAAAAAAAAAATCAGAAGGCTGCTCTGAGAAGAAAGCATTTTAAAGTGAGATCTGCAAGATGAGAAGGAGCCAGCTAGGGACAGAAACAGATAAGGAGCATCCAAGACAGAACTATAACTTCAAGAGCCTTAAGATGGGATGAAAAGTGCAGAAGGAATTGTAGAAGAACAAGAGCAAAACAGACCAAGAGCAACCTGGTGAAACCACAGTAAAAATTAAGGTGCTTAAATTTAGAACAGGTTAATGGAGCTGAAAGATTTCAGTAGGTTGAAGATTTACCTTGGGACATGGCTTTCTCTGCTCTTAATCCCCTTGCAGTCTAATATCAATTCTTCTCTCTTCTAAAAATTCTTTAAATTTTCTTATTTCCCAATACACTTACGGATTTTTTAGTGTTTGGGAAAATATGGGAAACCAAGTCTTTTCTAATATTCTGATGAGTGTTGGGTAAATGTGGACATAGGCCCTTGTCCAATGCACATAATATACTTGTATGTAAACAAAGTTTTTGAGTTTATAGTAGTCTTATTGCCCCAATATTATCTACTCTTTTGGTTAATACCTTAGCATGGGTTCTCTAGAAAATAGTTGGACACGAAGAATTTAAGGAGTGTGATCTAGGGAACAAGAGTGAGGAATAGAAAAAAAAAAAAGGAAAAACTAGAAAACCAAAAGATATGTTAAGGATATGACTCCTGCCAGACTGGTCAATCCATTCCACAGAACCTCCTGGGGGGGCCCTATGAAATGTATCAGGACAACTTGGAGGGAAGATGGAATAAAGAGGGAGTATTCATTCACCATCTGCCAAAGATTCACCCTGTAAGATTTAAACCCCCTGGACTTCCAAGTTGTATGTGAACACAAAGCAGTTTTCACAATGAACCCCACCCCAAAACTCCTACCACTACTACAGATCAGCAGAGGAACCTGGGACAGGGAGAGGCAGATGGCAAGGGCTACAGCAAAGTGTCTACAGGTCACATCTGTGCAAAGCTAGTACAATCCTGCACAGAACTGATCCCACGATGGTGACTGGCGTAAGATCCTTTAGGGCCAAAATTATCTGATGAGGTACCTAAAAAGCACTTGGCCTCTTTAATTTTCAGAGACCTCCCTGATAAACACATAGTAATTAAAATTCCAAGTTATAGAGTAAGATTAGTAATGCTAGGTCAATTACACAGTATCAATTTTAAAATAAATATATCCCTCCAATCACCCTTCTTGTCAGTATCCTATGCTGTGTGTGTGTACATATTTGTGTAAATGCTTTTGTCCCATTTCTAAGATGGCTCTGATACTTTTTTTGCACATATGATAGAGCATAGACAATAGACTGGCTCTTAAATAAGACAACAGATGTCTTATTGAGGGCTATTTGTGAAATGGAAATACCAAGTTGTATTGATGTCCTTTTGAATTCCTCCAAATGTAAGCAAAACAATTATTTGAAGAAAATATTTTGTCTTCAAACGTTGTCTTATAGCAGCTATTGATCATATTGTTCACAAGCTAGTGATATTTGTAGGTCACAGTTCTTGGCATCAGAATAATTTAGGGCACCAATGAATCAATTTTCCCACTAAATAAATGTTGAACAATGTGATCAGCTGAGTGTTCAGGAGGAAACAATGGTAAACTAAAGACTTCAGATCCCAAATACTGTTAATAATCTCCCTAAACATGTAATTCATTCCATCATCACAACAAAGGGTAGTAAAGACTGAACAGGTTGAATACTACCAGGATGCCACTTAAGGGTTGATAAAATATCATGGGAATCATTTTAACTCAAGTTTATACACCAAAACAATCCTTTACACAATGAAAAAAGTGTAAAATGACCCCCATTCCCATGTAGACTATGTAAGAAAATTATTTTAAATATTATGTAAATCTGTTCATAGTAAATGTGTCATGTTTAATGTTCTATTTATTGTCTAATAATAGCAAGTTTTGGAGGAAGCTTTATTAAACAAAAGTCAAACTTCTGTCCTTGACATAATAGCCTTTGTTGGTAGGCAGTTTTAACTAGTGAGTAGGAGTATCAAAGTTTAGATTTAAAACAGTGAACAGCATTACATTGCCCAACCTAAGAAAAGTAAAGTGTGATCAAGAGTCCCAGAAAAATGTTTAGAAAAATGCAAGACAAGAGCAAGAAGACAGAGCATGGATCGGGGAGAGAGGAGCTTGATAGCTGTGAGATGAGAATGGAGATTTGGAAGACCAGGCAGAGACCACTGAGTTTGATGTGTTAACAGCAATGAAATATCACTATTAAATGTGAATGCCCTCTGTTTTCCTCTATAAATTCCTCAGTAAATATTATTTCCTGATGCTTTCATTGGTGTGAATTTTTCTTTGGGGGAAACTAAAATAGGAAAACAGGATTATTAAGGAATGAGATACATAGTTTGTGTTAAGAAGTCAGTTTTCCCACTAAATTAATTTTGAACAAATAGTTAAAGAATATTGGTCGAGCCTGGCGTGGTAGCACACACCTGTAATCCCAGCAACTTGAGAGGATAAGATAGGAGGATTATAAGTTTGAAGCTACCCTAAACTTAGTGAGATTCTGCCCCAAAATAAAAAATAAAAAGGTCTGGATATGCAGCTCAATGGTAAAGTGCCTCTGGGTTCAGTCTCCAATACAACTATACACACACACACACACACACACACACACAAAAATATACAAATATACATACATATATACACATATACAATGTAATATGTATTACATTGGTTGAAGCAACACACACACACAAATATATATATATATATACACACATATACATACATACATACATACATGGATTGAAGCAGTGCAATTCTAAATAAATTTCTTCAGGGCACAGCATATGTAATCTGTTTGTCCCTGACTTTAGCCTAATTCTATTATCCAAAGTAAAAAAAAAAAAAGTTTTCCAGTGGCATGAGGCAGATGGTAGCAGTCTCTGCTGTAGAAGCAGTACAAATTCTTCAATATATGAACATCTTCTCTGTTAAGCTTGTTATGATCATGATCACTGAGAGATACAAAGGGGAATGAAAGACTGAACTTTAAAGGTTTGGGATACAGGAAAAAGAAAGTTTAGGGCCTCTAACCTGTTTCACCACTTCATTCTGTCAATGACAAGACTTTTGGCAACCATTCATCTGAAAAAATAAATTGGACATGATAATCCTAATTTTGTAGGACTAATGGTATAACTTGATCTATAAGGGGGGGAAAAACTTCATTTCTCTCACATTCTAGTCATTTTTCAGGTGATTTTTGGTAAATACTACAAAGAGTAGGGCCTCCTTGGAGCAGATGGGTATATTTTCACTGTTGATCATGGGATGATGATGAGCTAGCCTATCTCACTCCAATCAAATAGAAATATGCTTTGGATAAAACATTTCAATTATAGATGAAAGTACCCAACAGCATCTCCTGCATTAACATCTATTTCTATTCTGCATGCTTATCTACCATCCTAATTACTATGACAGAATGTTTGTAAAGATGGCCACAATTATTCCCTTCCCTATCTCCACACCGATTTGTAATGTAAGCTCTCAGCTGGGTTGAACTTGTGACTTGATCAGTATAATGAGCTTGTATTGATTCCAAGGTCAAGCCAAAAGAAAACTTACTTGTTTCCTATCTTAGTTTGCTATGGCTTCCATACAAAATATTAAAGACTGGGTGTGTTAAATAGCAGATTATTTCCCCACAGTTCTGAAGGCTAGAAGTCCAAGGTCGGGATACTGGCCTATGTTTTCTAATGCCTGTCTCTCTTTGGCAGGCTTCTTGCTATGGCCTTACATGGATGGTGTTTTCTCCATGTGTACAGCCTGTAACATCTCTCTGTGTATCCCAATTTCCTCTCTAGTCAGGTTGGATTAGGGCCATTGTAATGGTCTCGTTTGAATTTCATTACCACTTTAAAGGACCTAACTCCAAATACACTCACATTCTGAGGTGCTGAGAGTTTGATCTTCAACATATAAGGGTTGGAGGAAAGGAGCACAATTCAACCCATAACACTTCATTCTCTTAAGATCCCAGGGTCTGCATTGCAACAAGCCTAAGCTGACCTCCTAGATGGCCAGCCAATTCCTAGATACAAAACTACCCAACCAACACTCATCTCACCATGGAAACATAGAGAATCCAGCGGACACCAAAAGAACCATCTAGAAAACCAGCCTTATCCAGACCGGCCTAACTGTGAACCACATAAAGTGATTGTTTTTTCAAACCACTAAGATTAGAGGTGGTTTATTACACAGGAGTAGCTAATTGAGACACTCTAATAAAAATATATAGAAGAACTTAACATTATTCATAGCTATATCCATCAAAATGGATATCAAAATGGATATAGCTTTGGTTGCAGGAAATAGAAACTACTTCTGGTTAACTTATAAAGAGGAATTCATTAGAAAGACAGCATGCTAACAGAATTAGGAGGAAAGCTTGGAAACAAACAAAAGTAGCTCCAAAGTCTAGGAAGCAAGAACTATATTTTTGTCAGAGTGCTATACTGCCACTAGAAATTTAAAACAAAATTTAAAAAAATCCATTTAGAATATTGCCACAAGCCTAAGATTCAAAGTCCCAGGAGAAAGCATCATTGACTTAGTCACATGCTGCAAAGCCAAGGAAGTGGATCCGAATTGCCAGTCTAATGCACAGTGTATGATAGGCTGACTCATCCCTAAGTTTACTGGGCTTTCAGGCAGGATACTGAAAACAGCAGCAACTGAAACCACCACAGAGGCCTTGGACACCCCAGCACAGTGTCCAATGTCCTAGTCACTATAGGAGATGCATTTTTGCTGTGAGAGATAAGCATTAACATGAGCATAAATCATGTAAGCAAAAGAAAACTGCAGAGTCCAGGGGGTCTCAGCTCAAATACCTTACTTAAGTTATCACTGGGGGAACGAAGAGACAATGGCTTAGCTTCTTTTATTTTGTGCAGCTGCAAATAAAATAGAGTTCATAGAGTAAATCATCCTAACAATCGAGTATAGTGGGAAAGAAAATTCATGGATCAGTAATCTGTTCATAGCAACCACAAAAGGACTCCCATTAATTTGCAATGAATGAATTCCCTAAATTGATATTGTAAGAAATTTGACAATGGTCTATGCTTTCTCAGTTAATTATAATGCTAAGTAAGATTAAATGCAGTTGTCAACCTATTCCTTCCATAGCCCCTTCTCCCTACTTTGCTACAAGAGGGCAGGACAGCTGTTACCCACAGCTCCTCCCTCTATGGAGGTGAGGCAATTTTCCAGAAAGAACACAGAGCATTGTCAGGAAAAGGGAGTGGAAGGAGAAGGGGAACAAAGGCAGCAGGAAGAAATCCAGCAGCCAGAATAAAAGAACACAAGAGGAAATGACAGCAAGGATTCCTTAATTGGAGAGAGGTGGGGTTGGGATTGGGTCCCAGCTGCCTCATCAAGGAAAGCAAATGGTGATGGGCCCCAGTGACCACCACGAGCCCCAACCCACCACTCTATGTCTAGGCAGATACCAGCTCAGAGCAGATCAAGTGCAGCAGAGCCCACAGTTTGTAACCAACCCCCAGAAGGAAGAAGAGGAACAGAAATGCCATAGACTTGGTGGCTGTTGTTTACAACCTTAAATCCGGAGAAGTCAGTGGAGGAAGGGATGGCTTTTGGCAGCAGCTGGATGATGTTCCTGCTATCAGACAAAATGCAGGCTTAGGACAGAGATTAAATTCAGTTATAGGGAAATGGGAAAGTTTTATTTCTGCACGCCAGTTAGTAGCCTTTGAAGGGACTCTCCCTATGGGTCTTTTTCTTGGGGGAGAGCCTATAATTTTAAAACAGATTTTCAAACGGTTTCTGAACCCAATCAGGTTTGTAACCACTATGTTTGTTTAACAGGTAATGGAAGGGCAAGAAAGAACTCAAGCCAGGAGTTGATTTCCTCAACAGCTGTGTGTTACATTTCACGTGGTCACTCAGTCCTCAAGCTCTCCTCTCTTCCCACTTGGATGTTCTCGCCTTTACCCAGCAGAATTCCCTTCACTTTCTTGTAACTATCCTGTAGATTTTTTTCTTTTATCCACTCCCACCCTATCTAGATTTGCAAATCTAGATAAGTCAGATAAGTTTGCATTATTTTCTCTATACATTTAACCAAATGTATACAGATAATATACAATTATATTAAAATATATACAAATGTATGTATATATTTTAACCAAAGCTGAGTTCTTATATTAATATGTAACATGCATTTCTGCCAATTGTGAAGGATTTTTAGGAGGGAAGTAGTGTCTCATGGGGACAAAGCTACTCAGGTGGGTAGCATTTGATGACCTGAATTTTAACCCAACTTTGTCAAATATTTAGCTGTGTGAACTGCAGATCTCTATTATTCCCTCAGGTATGAAATCAGTTAAGTTTACACTGGATAGTTAAAGAAAGCCTCTTGGAGAAGGCAACATGTACAAAAACTTCTAAAGAAAGTACAGATGGGAAAGAAGAATAATTTAAAAAGAACAGCATATTTAAAGACCCCAAGGCAAACACAATATTCTTACATTGAGCACATCAGTGATGGTAGAGTAATGAAGAATGATCCCAGTCTCTCAATGGTGCAGGTTGAATGACCAGAAATAGCCAATATCCCACAATTTTCACCTACAAAACAGTAGCTTTATATGGCTCAACCTCCAGTTGCAAGAAGTACTTAGAAAACATAAGTGGACTATTCATGGTGTTGAAGACAGGAATGAAGGACACTTAAGAAGCACTTCATTCTAGCAGCCAGCCTCATTTTAAAATCTCTAAAACGGCATCTCCGTTCACAATCAAAATACGTGATGTGGCCTCAGTATGTAGGAGACAGAGCAGTATGGTTTTACCCTATGGATTCTGAGTTGCAGTTTATGCGGTTCTAAGGAGGGAATCTATGCCTTCCCGGTAGCATGCCATTTTGTGAAATTGCTGAAGATAATAGATTTATTTAATTAAACCTAGAACTCTTCTGTCTTAACCAGCTACTTAGCTCTACTAGAGGTTCACAGACAATGTCTTAGCTCAGGTTGCCATAATAAAATAGCATAGGCTGGGAGGCTTAAACAACTGAAATTTGTTTTCTCATATTTCTAGAAGCTGAAGTCCAAGGCAAAGTGCCAGCATGTTGGACTCTCTTCCTGGCTTGCAGATGCTCACGATGTCACATGACTTTATTCCTCCAGTTACATCCCTGGAAAGAGAGAGAAGGCTTAAGCTCTGTTACTTCTTATAAAGACACTAAATCTATGATGAGGACCCCCACCCTAATGACCTCATCTAAACCTAGGTATCTCCCAAAAGTCCAATCTCCAAATACCATTGCATTGTTGATCAGGGATTCAAAATATGACTTGGGGAGGGGTACACAATTTAGTCCATAGACAAGCAAGATATATCCAAAGAGGAAAAGAGAAACAAAAGCTCATTTTCAGTTGTCATAGGGTTTATCTCAAGTTCTATTGAAGAACCCTTAACCCTGATGAACAGGACTAAGTGGATTAAGTGGAGGTCAGGAGTCTCCTTTAGAGCTTCGGGCCCAAAGCCTACGCTAAAATCAAGCAGCCTTCTCTCCTCTTCTCCAGGGATGGTGTGCTACTCCATAGCATGAGGGGAAGGGAAAGTAAACCCATAGAAAGGCAATCCAAATGAAGTATAGCAGTTAGTTGGAGCCCTCATCACTAGCACCAGCACACAGACTAGCATCACCATTGTAGGAAGAAAATGAAGCACTTTGCAGAATCCTAAGGAAGAACAAGAACCAGGACAGTTCAAAAAGTCGAGGGAGCGGCACATCAGGGAAATTCTCTTTAAATCTCCAGCATCAAATTGATAACAGTTCTGATATTTTGGGGAAATAATAAGATTTCCCAATAAGAAAATCCATAGTCATTGAAACCATGTGCCTTAGTGATGCAGGACACAGAGCACTGGTCTAAATTCACACTCCCAGGATGGCTTCTTTGGTCTAGCCTGAGTCAATGCCCACCATTGGACTGAGGTTTGGTACATCTTGAGTTATCGTCTCATCTATACCATAGAGAATGAAAGAAGAATAATCTCCAGGAAACTAGGATTTCATTATCAAAAAAATAGAAGAATGAAAAAAACTAAAGGCCAAATGTTCTCTCTGATATGTGGATGCTAATATGTGGGGGGAGGGAAGAATGGAAGCTCATTGGATTATACAAAGGGGAATGAAGAGAAAGAGGGGACAAGAACAGGGAAGACAGAATGAATTGAACGTAACTTTCCTATGTTCATATACCAATACGTGACCAGTGTAACTCCATACCATGTACAACCACAAGAATGGGAAGTTATACTTTATGTATGTATAATAGGCCAAAATACATTCTACTGTCATGTATAACTAGACAAACAAATTTTTAAAAAATAATTTTTAAAAAGAATGGAGGAATGCACTTTGGGCAGACAAAAGGTGCCAGATATATACAATCACATGCCAGGCAAAAGCCACTTTGGCTCAGCCTCCCACTTAAAACCTACCAACTACCACTTTGGCCCAGTAAATGTCCTTGCCTGGAAAAGGTATTAAATGGGGTATTAAAGCTAATTATGTATCACATTTTGTTACTGTAAGCCACAAAATGTCTTTTTTTGTCAATCAGGAAAGCTATCTTAGTTTTTCAAAATCATGACTCTGATTCTATGCATATGCTAGAAACAATGAGACAGGTAGAACTCCTCCTGGTTTAAAAACATGTTTTGGGACCAGGTGTGGTACATACACCTGTAATCACAGTGGCTTGGGAAGCTGAGGCAGGAGGATCACAAGTTCAAAGCCAGCCTAAGCAACTTAGCAAGACCCTATCTCAAAATAAAAAATAAAAAGAGCTGGGAATGTGGCTCAGTGGTTAAGCATCCCTGGGTTCAATCCCTAGTACAAAAAAAAATGTTTTTGTATTGTCTTAGAAGTCTATAAAATCAGGGCTAAATATTAATTATATTTATCCCAAAGCCATACTCTGCACAGCCTGACACATAATCATCCCATCTCCCCAAACTTACCTGAAAGGGTTAAATTATACAAACCAAGTATGCAGATAATTCAGGAAATACAAACTCAGTTGTATAAATGCTCAAAATTCATGATATTTACCCAATTGCCTGAAATTTTAATAACATAAAACTCTTCATATTATTGATTTAATTTTTTTCTAAGGTAAATTCCTCCTCTATTGACCCACTGAAAGTGAAAATCCTAAAATATATATGAAAGCATTCATCTTCCCCAAGTTCCTGTACTTCTGATTCTGCTCAGTTCCATTCACAAGCATTTAACCTAGGTACCTCACTAGAATCTGGGATCTACCTTCAGCTGACAAAGGAAAGGACATCATCTGCCAGCATCGATATGTCCCTTCAGCCACCCTGCCCAGTCCCAAATCTTTCATGACCCACTTCCTCAAGTTCAAGTCAATAGAAAACAAGTTTATCACAGCATTATCTCCACTCATGCAAAATTTAACAAGCCCAAGCAAATGATTAACATTAGCACACATGTGAAAGCTAAAGAAATTTACAATTCAAGAATCAACTAACATAAAAATTATTTCTCAAACAAAAGAACATATTATAGCCAGTTCGACATGGGAGTTAAGAGCCATAAGCCAGGACAGAGTAAACACAGTGTTATGTATAGGTAGGTGGAGGAACAAAAGGTGTGGGGAAAAAAATGAGCTATAGCTTCAGTCTTACCAGTGTGCAGCTTGGAGACCAGCATACACCGAGTTCAGCTGGGACTTCTCAGCTTCATTATCATGTGGAATAGTTCATATACACATGTGTATATATATCTGTGTATGGCTTCAGCACAAGTACATATGCGGGTTACCTAAGAAAGGGTAGATCTTTGCAGTGAGCCATTATCCAGAGCATAACCAGCATGGGGTGGGAAGAATTTAATTGTTGCTGTTTTCTTGGAGCACAGGGACAAGATGAAGTCCAAAACTGTCAGGTACATGGTGCCATCAGACAGATTGCTGGTAGGAGTCAGTCAGATTGACTCAGTCCTATGACCTCCACAATTAACATCTAGGTCTCAGTGTTCCCCATCCTAGAACCAGGTTAATTGTCGAGTGAGTATAGACACTGATGAGACTCAGACAGAAGTCTATGAAATTCTTAAACAGTCTATTAGTAAGGGTTCTCCAGAGAAACAGAACC
This sequence comes from Xerus rutilus, assembly GCA_028644305.1. Classification (NCBI taxonomy): domain Eukaryota; kingdom Metazoa; phylum Chordata; class Mammalia; order Rodentia; family Sciuridae; genus Xerus; species Xerus rutilus. The sequence continues at coordinate 43,945,249 of CM053405.1, read as the reverse complement.
AATAGAATATGTGTAATTATGGAAGGGGATTGATTAGACTGACACATGATCAGAGGCTGGGTAATCCCACAATGCTGTCTGCATGCCAGTCGATATTCAGTTCCAAAAGCTGGAATATCCAGAATAAGAAGGCCCAGTGTTGCAGCCATAGTCTGAGATCAAAGACCTGAAAGCCCCCGGGAGAGCCATAAGCAAGCCCATGTTCAAAGGCTGAAAAGCCTGGAGTCTGATGTCCACAAGTGACAGCAGCAGAAAAATGCACCTGGTTGGGAAGGGAGGGCCTGAGCCAGAGAGCTGACTTCCCTCTTATATTTATTCATTTCATCTGGGCCCTCAGCCTATTGAATTGTGCTGCTGACATTGAGGGAAGGTCTTCCTCACTTAATTCACCAATCTTCTGGAAGCACTGGAAGCACCCTCATAAATACACCCAGAAATGTGCTTTACCCATTTTCTAGGCATCCCTAAATCCAGACAAGTTGACAGCCAAAATCAACCATCACAAAAAGAATAAAACACTGGTGGCTGGGATGTAGCTCAGGGGTAGAGACCTTGCTTCACATGCACACGACCCCTGGAGTGGATCCTTGGCACTGCAGAAAGAGGAGAGGAGAGAAGGGGACAGAGGGAAGAAGAGGGGAAGGGAGGAAGGAACACTATGAGAATATTACCTATTACTATTTAATGTAAGCCTGCTACCTATCAGAAATATGAGAGGCGACAAAAACGAAGCTGAACTTTAAAATTTTTAGGGGACATAAATATGAAATCATGAGGAATTACATGCAACAATATACACTTTAGAGCCATATTGTATACTAGAAAGTATTCATCCTAGAAAAACCCAAGAAACCAGAAGTTCTATAAGGACTAACCAGAAGTGAAACCAAAATGTTCTTGAGGGATGAGGGGCTACACTGGGACCTGGATGAAAGGTAACCTTGGCTTGAGTGGAAGCAAACATGGGGAAACAGTGGGAACATTCCAAGGTCATAGGATGACCTGTTAATCTGCTGGGGATCTATAAAATCACGCTAGGGTACTGTATCAAAATACCTTAGATTGAGGGGCTTAAAAAAAAAAAATTCTCACAGTTCTGAGGCTGGAAGTCCAAGATCCAGGTCCCATCAGTGTTGGTATCTGTGAGAGTTCTTCTGGCTCAGGGTGTCCTCACAAGGCCTTTCCTCTGTGCACATGCATTCCTAGTGTCTCTTCTTATGAGGACACCAGTTCTCTTTAATTCGGGGCTTACTCATATGACCTCATTTAACCTTAGCTGTCTCTTTAAATGGCTTATCTCCAAATATAGTCACAGCAAGTGAACTTGTTGGGAACACCAGTCAGTCAAAACAAATACCACTTATCACCTTTATTGGTAGGGAGGACAATGTGGGAATGGCCCAAAAAGTGGGGTTTGTGGGAAATGAATTTGGCATTTTCATCCCATCTGTGCATCAAAGACAGCTCCACTTGATTCCCCTACTCCACGTGTTCAATTGGTTGGGCCGTGACAAAGTCCCTAGGCCCATAGCTATGTCTATGCCTGTAAATAATTAATGAACTGGAGAAGAAAAATATTTCATCCTTGAAAAGTTAAGGACCACGTGCCAAACCAGTTTTGTCTTCTCTACCTTGGGAAAGCTTGAAGACATGTGTCTTTGTGGAAATTCTCAATGTGCTTTGAACCTACAAAGAAAAAGGTGTGAAGGAAGTTCCTGCACTTTGAGATACTTACAGGGGGAAGATGAATAGAGACCAAAGATAGCTCTCTGACCTAGATGTATCAACACCCTGCACCTGAATTCATCTTAGTGAAAAAGCCATTTACCATCCTGACTGGAAGAAAAACTGCCTGTTCAAAGAGAAGGGAAAAGCGCCACTTTGCTATTTCATGGACTTGTTTGTTATTCTCACTTGGGGGAAAAATGGTTTCAGACATATTGGTTATTCTGAGCCATGAATTTGGAAACATCCAAAAAAGGAACTTTAAAAATACACAATGAAAAGCTTGTCTATAGTTCTGGAAGGAAAATGATAGTATACTACAAAATATTTCTTCTGTCTCAGGAAAAATAGTAACCGCCCGTTTAACTATGGAGTACATAGTCATCTTTGTTTTTGGAATATCCTCTTCCTGAAGATCCTCATATTCTTTAAGTCTGTGGTTCTCTACCATGGGCAATTTTGACACTCAGGCAACATGGGATAAATGTCTTGGTTTCTACCCAATAGATGCTGGAACATAGTCAAAAGTCCAAGTTTACGATTGAACATCCTCCTATGCACAGAGCAACTCCACACACCCACGCCCAAGGAATTAGCCCAAAATGTCAATAAGAAATCCTGCAATTAGAGAGATTTGAGAAAGAAAGGCTGACATGGGAAACCTGCCCGCTGGGACAGTGCCTTGGCAGAGAGTCCTGGTTCCCCTGGAACCACATACAAAAAAAGTTTACCAAGTCAGATAATGTATAGTTTAATTAAACAGTGTAGAGAGCTCTATAAGACTGGTTTAGACAATGCCAGGAGGGACTGGTCAGTCTGAACTTCCTCATCCTCTCCCCTTAAATGGAGGTAGCTGGCCACACAGAGCAGGCCTGAGAGGCCTCACTCAGCGAGGAGATGCTAGGGAACCGGCAGTCGCCCACCATGCTTAAGAATTACTTCAATACTGCTAACCTGTGCGAAGCAGAACTCAAAAAACCTCCACACTATGGAAACTTGGTGTGTGAATGTGGAAGTATTACCCACAATCAGCATATCCCATAAATGTCAAAAGCCTTGTATGCACAACAAGGCGGCAAACATATCCAACTGCTAGTGCAAAACAATCATTCACGGTTCTCCTGATTTTCAGTATGTACAATCATCTTGTTGACTCCATATTTTTCACTTGTTCTGCTCTAGCTACTGCCGTTCTTCCAAGGTGACAAGTATGTGTCAAGCACACCAAAATAGCTGCGTCACTCACATGTCCTCTGTGATAATACTCTCCACCCAGAAAACTCATTTCAGATCTCTGCTTACAGGATACCTCACATCCCCGCAATTTGCTAGGCAAAGACTATGTCTAATTATTCAGTACCTAGAACACCACTTGGCATTTCATGGGCAGTCAATAAAACTTTGTTAAATGTTTCAAATGCCTGTTTTCTTGCTCTCTTCATTTTTTTCTCCCATTTGTTTTTTTTCCCCCTAAAATTTTTTAAACCTGCTGTTCTCTGATACCTATCTTACCCATTTTTACTTTCTTGACTAAGCATTAAACCAGTCACTGTTACTAACCATATTGTTGGTTCTTGGAGCTAAAAAGCTGACTGAACTTTCAATACCTGAGCAGTGAATAGCTGCTATTTGTGACAGTTCTGGTGCCACTAGAAATACAAAGCAGAACAGGAGGGAGCCTGAATTTTTCCAGAGGGAGAAACGTAGGGGAGATGCAGCATTCACGTCAAGGTTTGAATGCAAAGATGCATGAGATCTGGGCCTGGCCGGGAAGTCACAAGAAGGAGATGATGAAGGACTCCTGGGTGATGATAAAGAACTACTGCTGGAGAAGAAACTCGAAAAGCAGCAGATGTTAAACACGCAGGATTAGAAAGAAAAAAACAGTCCAGGAAGAATTAGAGGAGAAATGAATGACAGCTTGATTCAAGGGTCTGGTGAGAAGGTAGATAGGGAGATGAAATGCATTAACCAGTCCAATCCCAATAAATCAACTGTAATATGATGAAACAATAGTTTCAAACCTTCGTGACGACTATGGTAATAGTGACAGTAGTGCTACCATTAACAGAAACCAGAAAAGAACACCTTCAGGGCAAGGAGTGATTAGTTTGGTTTCTGTCATCTTGTATTAGACAGATGGAGCCCTGTTCCTGGCTGTGTAACTTCATGGCTTTGGTCCGTGGCCTCCTAGAAATTCTGGAAGCCAAACAATATCATCAGTCATATTATTTCCCCTCATAAAGTAGAGTGAATTATGTGTTTTGCCAATAAAGACTTCTGATCAGTATAAAGGCCACCAAACAAGAGTTTCCTCATTTTACTTTTATAGGTCTTTACTAATGCTATTAAGTTAGGTCGCATGAAATGGAAATGGCAATTTTGTAAGTCAAAAGACGGTTAAATAGAAACAATTTTATGTTGTTGCTTTGGTGATAAACACACACTCTGGCATCAAAGAAACTTAGGTTTAATCCTGGCTTAGGCTTTATCAACTGAGTGGTTCACACTCTGAGCCTCAGTTTCCTCAGCCATGAGATGACATGTGCTGTACAGATGTGAGGATCAAGTGAAAGACACACAGGAAACACTGCACACCATGCCAGCCTCATCTTATCTTCCCTCTGCTATGGCACAGGATAGAACATCCCTCTTTATCTTTGTGGTTACTTTTGTCTTTTCTTCCATGATCATTGCCCTCCTGATACTCCTTCCCCCCACCCTTCAACCACTTCACTCTACTTCCTGCACCCCTGCTCAGTCTTCAAGGTCAGGGCAAAGAGGGTCTGTGTTGGCTCCTCCTGGCCACATTGCTGTTTCCCTTTGAAAAACTGTGAGTGTGCAATTTATAATCTCTGCTCTGTCTCCTCGGGGCACATCCACAATTCCTTGAAGTAGAATAACTGCCCCTGAAACTGTACTGAAATGCTCCCCTCAAACATGACCAATGACTTGTAAATGAAGAAATGCAGTGGCCCTTTCTGAATTGTAGTCCCTTTTTTTCTTTGAATTACTTGAATCTGGCAACTATTTGCTGGCTCATAAACTACCCTCCCCCCCCCCAGGCTTTAAGACTAGGCTCATCCTTGGTAGTTCATCAGGGCAATCACCAATTTGTTGCTCTTACCTCCCAGGGTTTATCAAATCTTATTCCCTGTATTCCCACCACTCTTTTCCTACTTAGATCTTTGAATCAGTATTTACATATTTCTGAAACTTGTCACCAAAGGAAGAGCATTTGTGAGTAAATATTTTCTCCTTTCAGTTTCCAATTGAATTAGTCAGCAGAAAAGGGAAAGAACTAACTCAAGGACAACAGGGATTTTCCAGACCATCTGAAAGGAATCCTTGGAAACTAGTTACATGGAAGGAATTCCTGCATCCTTTTTAAAATAGGCAGGGTTGATCTATCTCAGGATTCATGGCTGAGAATCCATCTCTAGGAATATGCCAAACCATGAGATTTCAGGGAGAGCAAAAGGAAAGAGGTCAACCCTTTCAAGAAAAGGAAACTTGTAAAGGAGATGTGCTTAACTGGCTTTGCCCCCAGGAGTCTTATCAGTGCCATGCTTAGGTCCTGCTGTCTCCATGGAGCACACACTGAAAAAATCAACCCCTGGGGTCTGTACAAGCCTGAGAATGGCTATCATCTCTTCTTTTTAAACTTACCCTCATTTAAAAAATCTCTGAGTCTTACAATATAAGACATGGTTTGCCCAAAACACATTTTCCATGAAATTCTTAAACTAGATAATCTTGTTATTAAATAAACTCCTTATTTTAAGTTTAAATTGGGACCTGTCTTTATATATATCTGAAATTGTCACCAAAGGAAAATTATAGCAGATCTGACTGCATAATTCTTCAAATTCCCAATTAAACTCTCTTCTTAAAATCATTTCTATGTAACTAATTTTTTTCAAAAACAATTTGCACTTGAATGAAATATTCAAAGCATGTGATATGTTTTTGAAGAGTCTGTTTCTCTTTTTATAAGAAAACACAATTCACAAGTGTAATTTATTTTCAGTGCTTTCATCAAAAATACCCAGGAGGATTTCATTTTTATTTTCCTTGAACAAATCAGGTAAGTACTGTTACTACAAGTTGGCACTGGAGCAACTATTTTTAAATTTGTGGAGTATTTAATGCAAAGATGATGCATATGCTTTTGATGACCACAGTTCTAATTGGAGCATCTTTTGGTCCTTTTTATTTTATTTTTATTTTTTGAAATACTTTTTTTTAGTTGTAAATGGACACAATACCTTTATTTTCCTTATTTTTATGTGGCTCTGAGGATTACCTCACATGTGCCAATGAGCCACATAACCCCCTCGCTCTTTCTGGGTTTCTAAAAATATGACTCCTCTTTCTTTATTCTATGTTCTTTTCATCTTTCCTAATACAGCAACAACAAATCATTTCTCTAATCTACAAAATGAAAAGTTTTGTAAGGTACTGTGCTTTCTTTTCTCCAGTTAAAGTGGAATTTTTCATCTCTTGAAAGAAAATGAAATAGGAGCCAGCAGAAAATGAGGCTAAAATCACCTTGTCAGGAATGACTGAAGGCTACTGTGAAAATGAACAAGAAAAAGGCAGAAACATTCAAATGAATATAAATGGGTAGAACCAGAGTGCAAAGAGAAGCAAATAGGTCTCTGAGGAAAACAGAAAGGGAGCAGATGTTTAAAAAGTACACAAAACACCTCTGCTCAGCTCTTCCTACTTCCATGCACTTCCGGCCACGTCCTTGGCAAACTCTGAGCCTTCTCTCACTTATTCCATTCATGTAAACCTCCCTGTATCACCACATCTCCATTCCACCTTTCCTAGGAGACAAATAAAATTGGTAAATATCTGTTATTGCCCACACAGGGATGAGGGCTGTACAGAGAGGCCTGAGGAGTACATTAAGCTATAAGGAACCCTGGATTCAAGTCCCAGGTCTACTTCTCATTATCTGTATGATGCAAAGTGTTTATTTCTGTGTGGTGGCACACACCTGTAATACTAGTGGCTCAGGAGGCTGAGGCAGGAGGCTCACAAGTTCAAAGCCAGCCTCAGCAACTTTGCAAGACTCTATCTCAAAAATAAAATATAACCTAGGTTCCCTTCAATAGATGAATGGATTTTTAAAAATGTGGTAGATATACACAATGGAATATTACCTGGCCATGAAGAAGAATGAAATTATGGCATTTGCCAGTAAGTAGATGGAACTGGAGGCTGTCATGCTAAGTGAAATAAGCCAATCCCAATAAAACCAAAGGCTGAATGTTCTCTCTGATATGCAGATGCTGACTCACAATGAGTGGGGGAGGAGGATGAAAGAATGGGGGGGAAGGGAGGGGAGAGGGGAATGAGAAAGACAGTAGAATGAATTGGACATAACTCCTATGTTCATATATGAATACATGACCAGTGTAATTCCACATCATGTACAACCACAAGAATGGGAAGTTATACTTCATGTATGTATAATATGTCAAAATACATTGTTATGTACAACTAAAAAACAAAAAATGCAATCCATAAAAAAACATAAAAAAGAAAGGACTGAGGTTGTAGCTCAGTGTTTAAGTGCCCGAGTTCAATCCCCAGTACTCCACTCCCCCCAAAAAAAAGTTTGTTTCTAAAAAATTCAGAAAAAAACCCATGGTCATTATCCCTCCCTCCCATGAAGATATGGACCACATAATTTTCAGTAGCAAGTAATGGATGCTAAGGAAGAATCAACATGGGAAGTGGGCTTCAGAGGTCTGGGCATGAACTACCCATATAGATGTTAAACCCAACACACATGTAGGTTAGTCTAACTCCAAAGTTCATGTTCTTAACTCTTATAGTAAGTGTCTTCCAAGGATCACCTCTCACTTCTCTAGAAGACAATGACCTAGTAAAAAAGAGTGAGACGTGCTGAAATCAACATCGTGGCAGTAATAGGCAGTATTCTATTTTCAGGGTAAAATCCTGTCTCTCATGCAAGTATAAAATGAATTTGTGTCAAGAATTTGATTTAACTTATTAATGAGGAATCCAGTATAATATATAAAGTCAGTTCAAAAGAATCTAAAGAACAGACATATATAGGTAATCGAATGCTGAAATACATTTTTAAATAGATGTAAAACTGATCAACATCTACATGACAAGTATCAAGTACATTGTCATTGGACAAAATCTGAATCTTTAGGGACAGGGATCATTTGCATTACTGTTGGCTTTCTAAAATTTTCAGAGTTATACAGTAGCTCAACGACAATGAAAGATGCAGACTCTTTTCTTTTCATCTCCAGAATGGGACTCTAGACATTCTCTGGCTTTCCATCAAAGAAGACAACTTTCTAATAACCTTTTTCCCCATTTCATTTTTCTCACAATTTTCCTGATCTAGAAAAGATATAAAATTATTATCTGCTTCTTTGTCATGTTATTGAAGTTTTCTGGCAAAACTTCAATCCCTTACTTGTCCAGGTATCTTTTTTCTTCTTGCCTGCACCTGCAGAAATCCCATAATGATGAAGACCATAAATTCCTGATGGCCTCCATCAACTGAACAAGTATCCCACGGGATTGCTGTAGTCATTTCACTGTCACACTCCACACAACTACTTCAAACACTTTTTCTTTCTCATAAATCTTATTGCAGTAATCTTCAAAATATCTTTTTTTGTTTGTTCTAAAACAGTTATACATGACAGCAGAATGCTCTTCAATTCACATTTACACAAATGGGGCACAGTTTCTCACATCTATGGTTGTACACAAAATAGGGTCACACCATTTGTGCAATCATACGTGTACCAAAGATAATGATGCCCATCTCATTCCATCATCTTTCCTCTCCCCATGCCCACACCCATCTTCTCCCTCCCCTCTGGCTAAAGTTCCTCTACTATTCCCATGTCCCCGCCACCTTTATGAATTAGCATCCACTTATCAGAAAAAACATTTGGGCCTTTGGTTTTTGGGGATTGGCTTACTTTGCTTAGCATAATACTCTCTAACCCCTCCTCCATTTACCTGCAAATGCCATAATTTTATTCTTTTATTGCTGAGTAATATTCAATTGTGTATATATACCACAGTTTCTTTATACAATCTATTGAGGGGAATCTGTTTGTTACACAATTTAGTTATTGTGAATTGGGCTGCAATAAACATTGATGTGGCTGCATCGCTGTAGTATGCTGTTTTTAAGTCCTATGGGTATAGACCAAGGAGTGGGATAGCTGGGTCAATGGTGGTTCCATTCCAAGTTTTCTGAGGAATCTCCATACTGCTTTCCAGATTGGCTGCACCAATTTGCAGTCCCACCCTCAATGTATGAGTGTACCTTTATCCCCTATCAGTAAGGTTCAGGTACTCACTGATCTTAACAGGGACTGTATATAGCTTTGATTTGCAGCAGTGCTAGGTACTGGATCATACAAAGGTCTAGGGACCTGGACCAGAGATGAAGGCACAGAAATAAGGGTATTGGGAACACAACATCACTTAGTAGTATGTCAATACTTTACCTCTGAATACAGTCACACATTTTTCCATATCTTTAATTCACCTGCTTTCCCCATCTCAACAGATGACATCATCTCCTACTCAGGGAAAAGTTTAAGGTACCAGAAATCCTTTAGCTTTCAATTAGCAAATTAAGCCCCTACTGCATCTATCCCATCCTCTTCTCTTCTTGAATATGGAAAGGATTCTGCAGGACACATGGAGAGTGTCCGATGTTCGTTACAAACAGAATAATGGATGAAAAAAACAGATACAGAATGAGGCTTTTAAAAAAAATGCAGTAATATAGAGGGAGGGAGGAAGGGAATCACTAAAAGGAAGTAGGCACCATTGGTTAGTCTATTTTATGTTTTGTAAAAACCACAGTGTAGTATGAACAAGAGTGATCAAATATACATGGGTTCTGTAAGAGGATCCCTTCAAGGAAAATTTGTTTTGAGTCACTTCAAAAGGTTGAGAAAGTCGCTTCCCAGCATGAGTGTATTAGAGAGCCTGATTATAAATTCAATTGAAATGAACCCAAGGGATATTTGTAATACATCAAATACCTGCACTTCAGACGAGTAGAGAAATTGAATTTATTTTGAGGTCATCACCAAGATGCAAAGGACCAGAAATGCTAGGCAAACTTTTTATACTTCCATTTAGCAGCCAAAGGTAAAAATTCTGTTCATACACTCAGAAGTGAGAGTCATGTAACAGGACTGTTGATGGCATTATGAAAGAAATGGACCTGCAAGGAGTAATAGACTAGGTAATTGGCTTAGCATCCTCTAATAAATCCTGAAGAAATCTGGTCTGGAACACTAGAAGTGGGCATTCTCAAACCTAGTTTTTGCATTTCAAAGCACTAGTTCTGAAACTTGAGCTTGCATCAGACTTTTTCAGAGGGCCTGATAAAACAGATTTCTGGACTCCATAACCAGAGTTCTTAATCCAATAGGCTTGGGATGCAGCCTGAGAATTTGCATTTCCAACAAGTGTCTGGATGATGCTGATACAAGCTAGAGAAGCACCAGTCTAAGTTGTATCCAAAAATAAAATAAGCCAATGCAAAAATTATTATTTGAGTGAACAGAAGGGAAATAAATAAAAAGTTTAAAACAAAACCTATCTCTGAAGAAATAATTCCCAGGAGCTTTTGACCAATTGCAATGCTAATAAATTCAGTGTACCATGGTTGAAGAAAACAAACTCTTTTCTCAAAGTTCCTTTACCGTTTTTCTAGAAATCACATCATTTGTTTTATAGTTTGTTCCCCACTTGTTTACCTCTTATACCTTTTATCATTTCCCTAGGATTTCTCCTTTTGTCACCCATTGTCCTTCAATTGATTTCCTGACACTCTTTAGCATCTTTTCCCCTGATTCTTGGAGCACCACCTTTCCACACGGCATAGCATGATCCTCTGACTGGCATTGGTAAGTTGCTGATTCCCGTGGATTCTCTGTGTTGTTTGGTTTTATCCCCAGCTGATTAAAACTTTCTGAAGATGAGGCTACCTAAGAGTGAACATTCTAATTTAAAATCATATGACTGAAGCAACATAGGATGTAGTCTTAGCTCAGAATGTTCCCAGTATTGTACATCAAATTAACGATGTCCACACACACAATGGAAAAGGATTATTCACAAGTGACTGGCTTTGCTGCTGACCAGAGATGAATAATAAATCCTGTCCAGCCCTTTATTCAAGGCAGCAGTGGACATGGTCAGACTATACTCCATAGAGGCCTGCTGGGGATTCTAAAGTTGCAAAGAATGAGAAAACACCATAGTTGCTCCTAGCTTAAGGAAGAGTTAATGAAAGAACTGAGGTGGTGAGAAGATGATTTGTTTTAAATGAGTGGGAAAATAGCTATTCAGAAGCTAGTACAATCATATACTAGTGTATGCCTCTGTCATCTGATTCAGAACGTAGCCAATTGTGTTGGGGGAGGGGACTGCAGAAGGAAGAAGTGTTAATATAGCATAAGTACATCTAAAATAGCAAAACCCATCAGTAATTTTAAAATTTAAATAATAAAGTTCAAATGTTAGGAAAAAAATCTTCTCACCACTGAAAATTGATTTCTCAAAGATGACATTTCTAGATCATATACCTTTTCCCAAAAGAAACATACATAATTAGTTTCTAAAAGATTTGAGGTATTGTTTTCTGGGACACTTTTATGTGTCAATTTGGGTAGGCGACAATCCCCAGTTACTCAAACACTAATCCAGGTGTTGATGAAGATACTTTGCTGAGGTGATTAAAGTTGACCTTAAGAAAAGTAGATTAATTTAGATAATCTGAGTGGTTCCCATTCAGTCGGTCCACAGTCCTTGAGAGCAGAACTGATCTTTGCCTAAAGAAGAACTCCTACCTGTAGAATGCAGCACCATCTTGGGCTAGGAACTTTCAGTCTCAGTGTCCTGAGAGCCTGGCCCATGGATTTTACCCTGTCTAGCCACCCTCACCATTACCTAAGCCAATTTGTTGCAATAAATGTCTTTATAGATCTCCCACTGGCCCTGTTTCTCTGGTTGCACTGTGACTGGTACATTTTCCTTTTATAACTGTTCATTATATCACATATGTTTCTTATTGATGCCCACAGACCAGTTTCTTAGATACAGTATGTTTATTCTATACCATCTAATAAATGAATGCACCAGAAAGACATGATCTAGTGATCATTAAGAATTAGTATAGAACTTCTGTTTAAGGCCAGGGTCATAGCCCAATTTCCCAATTAAGTGAGTAAAGAATATTTTTAGTAAAGGAAAAGCATAGGACATAGCTCATTAACCAGAAAAATAAAAGACCTTTTAAAAAAATGTATGCAATCTATGATATATGTACTCTGGAGAAAAGATTCACTATAAAATTGATTGCCAAGAAAGTGAGTGGACAAGATCCATAGCAGATACTCAGTAACTACAAGATCAGAGTAACATTGGGACACACTGTGCTGGGCACTGTTCAAAATACTTTATAAATAGTAACTCACAACAGCCCAGTGAAGTAGATGCTAGAAATTAACCCCATTTTATAGATACAAAAACTGAAGCAAAAATGATAAAACAATTTGCTCACAAAAAACTCTGGTAAGTGGCTGAGCCAACATTCAAATTCAGTTTGGTAACAGAATCTGAACTCTCAGTCTCTTATCACCTCATAAATCTGGGGAGCAGGAATTGGCAGTGGGATAATGGGGACATTGAGAATCTACCATTTGTGTCATTAAGTACAACGCCAGCATGAAGAGGGGGACATCCTAGGTCTCTTTCCTACCTGATATAGGTGGTATGCTAAATGAGGTCACTTCTAAAGCAGAAGATGTGCCAGATAAAGAAGGGGGTGTGGGTGACTCTAGGCTGCTGCCACAATGAAGGAAATGAAATTCTTTCTCACCCACAATGAATAAGTCATCCATTCCTCAGCCTAACTGTTCTCATTGTTCCATCTCAGTTACAATGAGCTTGGTCTCAGCTACAATCACGGCTCTCTTGTCTGGATGGCTACAGAAGCATTCTAATTCGGTCACCCACTTAGCTCCTTAATCTGTCCTCCACAATAAAAACTAGAGTGGGCCTTTAAAAACACTAAACATACCATTCACTACTTAATAAATATGTCAGTAGTTTTCTGTTGTCTTAGGATTATTCTCAGTATCCATAACATGGCCTGAAGCACCCTGCATGATCTGGCCCCTCTTACCTCCTCTAGACACCTCTCTATGCTCACTGAAATCTAAACAATATTTTCTTGTCAGTCCTTCCAATTCACCAGAATCCTAGTAAGTCTTTAAAAATCTTTATCACTACTGGTAATTAAATACATTTTTATGTCATTATTTGATATACAATGTCTCTAGAAGTTTGTAAACTGTACAGAGTATTCACAACTTACAATGGTGTGACTTAAGATTTTTTAACATCACAGTGGTGTGAGAGCAATATGCATTCAGTAGACACCATACTCTAAATTTTAAACTTTTGATCTTTTCCTGAGCTACTGGCTTGCAAGTCTGGGCGGCGGCAGCAGCAAGCCCCACTCCCACTCAACTGTGCGAGAATGAAGAGAAACAATGATGCTCTACAGCGTGCTGTGTTCTAAACTATAATGTTTGGTAGGTGAGGTGTACTAAACGCATTTTCAATTTATGGTACTTTATCTTACAGTGGTTTTATCTGGCTATGGTCCCATGGAAAGTCAAGGAACACCTGTATGAGAACAAGAATCAGATCTGTCATATTCACCATCTCATCTCCTCTGCCCAGCAGTGTCTGGAGGAGCTGGCCATTAATAAATATTTATTGAATAGATTAATTCTTTACTACAATTTTCAAAAACGGAAGTACTTCTGTGCCTTTCTCTAAAATGAACAAAAGGAAATTATCAGAAAAAATACAAACTTCTGCTTTCCTCTTTAGCTGGAACTAAAGGAGCTAAAGGAAGGGTCTGACCAAACACAGCTCAACTTCAAGTACTGGACACATAAAAAGCATCCACCTGTAAGGATGACAAAGGACAAAATTTACTCATCAAAAGAAACAGTTCAGAGTTTTGTTTTGTTAAGTAAACAACTTGGAGAATCCTAATGTCTACCATGTACTATGACAAACTGAAAAAGCTTGCAAAAAGTAATTTATATTTTCAATTGTATTTGCACGTATGAAAAAGGAAGAACATGGATTAGGAAAGATTGTTTCAGATGAAAACCAGGAGAGATGAATTTAATAAAGGCAGTAGAGTTAAATTAATTAGATAACACCAAAATCAAACTAGTGTGTTAGAAGCCATGTTTGACAAACTCTCCCAGAATTCAGTGGAAAATTTCAAAGACAGACAAACACATAGAAACTAATGCTGACAAAATGGGGGATATCTAATATAATAAATATGAAGTACATTAAGAGAAGAGCTAAATAAGTAGTAATGAGATAAATAAGAAAGACTTGAAAGAAAGAAGGGTAGGAATGGGTTTTCAGACAGAGTCCATTTAGCATCTTTATAAATTTAATTGTTCAAAATGATGTAAAAAACCATAGTTATATAGATTTTAAATTTTAAAAAGCCTGAGAAGTCTCTCAAGGATAGCAAAATAGGTTAACTACAAAAAATAAGCAGGAATGTAATCAGTAAAAGGTCAAGTTCTGCTTAAATAGCTGTACTAATATTACTGTGAAATTTAATACAAATATTAACAACTCTTAAAAGATAAAATTTATACCTAAAAAAGAACACAATAACAAAATCTAATGTTAGTTGAAGCAAATCATGATGATGGATAGAGACAGAGAGTAGAAGGAGGGGGAGAAGGGGAAGGAAAGGGGAGGCATTGGGGCTTGAAATTGAATAAATTAAATTCCATACATGTATGGTATGTCAAAATGAACCCAACTATTGTGCACAATTATAATGCACCAATAAAAACAAAAAGAGGAAAAGTATTTTAAACTAGGGAGATGACAGAACTCAGTGACTATAAGAATTACCAGAGGCCTGGATTCAAGGCTAGTACTGGCCTTCCCAGGCAGAAGCACATGGAACATGTTCCTCACTAGCTTCCATGGAGATAGCAATAGCTACAGGGCCACTGAAGTACTGCATAATACATGTCACCTTGCTAACTTGAATGCAGCAAGCACTAGAGCTGCTATAAAATATTGTTTTTTCATTTTTGTTTTTGTTTGTTTTTGAACCCAGGGGCGCTCAACCACTGAGCCACATCCCCAGCCCTTTTTAATTTTTGATTTAGATACAGGGTCTCACTAAGTTGCTTAGGGCCTTGCTAAGTTGCTGAGGCTGCTTTGAACTTGTAATCTCCTTGCCTCAGCCTCCTGAGCCACTAGGATTACAGGGATTGCACCACCATGCCAAGCCAAAATGTTGTTTTTAATGAAGAAAGAGGATAAATCACCACTCATACTGTCAAGTAAAAATAGCCAATTGCAGGTAAAAATGTCAGGTAAAAAGAGAAAGTTGAAAAGAAGACGTAAACATTAGAAAAAATAAAATGAAAACAAAAAAATCAGAAGGCAAGTAGTATAGACAGATGAGCCAAAATGTCAAAAAAATGATAAATTCCAAATCAGATAGCCACAATTATAATAGATTTTCCATTCCTGTTTTTGACAGAGAAATCAATATAATAGTGGAATTAATAAGAGGTCTATACCAAATTTTGTGTCTGATACTGAAAGCATATGCATTACTATTGAATACTCAGTATTTACCAAAAAAATCATATTTATGCTACAAATAAATTCTCAGTAATTTCCCCAGAAATGTTTAGAAATCACTGGGGCAAAAGGACAACCCAGGCAGGGAGATGACTTGGTAGGCCCTTTGCTGCTGGACTAACATAACATAGAAGCATATAATTTACCTTTACAAATTCTTGAGATAAACAATGACAAAAGGGTATTTTTGTCCTGTGTTGGTTCTCTGACAGAAGCCTGTCTCCCATGATGGATCAGCTCTTCCTCAGATGAAAATTGTACCCTCAAGAGGAACAGCAATGCTTGCTGAACTCTAAGGTGACATTTCATATATCAAGGTTTGCTTTTTATTTTTGAATTGCCCTCCAGTAACATCATCTCCAAAAGTGTTGGGAGAAAATCCAGCACTAGCACCATCTTATTTTTCTCAGGAAGTCTCAAATACATGCAATGACTTTCCAAGAACTACCAGATTAGTGAGAATCTTCAACATTGGTGTCCCGTTTTAAAAAGAAAAAGGAATGACCAACATAAAAATACATATGATGCTTTCAACTGTGATGCCTCCCTCTCATACCAAATTAATAGAGCTTGCATATAATTCAAACATACTTGGCGATAACTTGACTTTCAAAGCAGATTGAGTTTCATCAGATGCTCCCTGAGGATGAGTGAATTTGAAGGAAATTCTTACATCAATTGAATATATTATACTTGCTCTGTTTCCTCCTCTCATTCTTCCTTCCATGTGCCTCTTTATAATTTCCTCATTTTTGCAACTCATGATAAACTTCCTTCCCCTGAATCTTGCTATTCTCATGAACCCCAATTTATGCTTGGTTATTTAAGCCTCATAGGAGCTGAAATAATGCTAGATACAGAACTACAGAGAATTGATATAAATTTTCTTTAATATTTTTCTAAATCCATATTTGAAATGCTTTCATTCTCTGAAGTTCTTTTCAAATTATTCTAGGTTTATGATTTTATTAAGGTGATTTTATTTCTTCAGCTGATTTCTGCTATAATAATTCTTCAATGTTTCAAAATTTTAGAATGAAAAAATTTTAAATATGTCATATTCATGGGGCCATTTATGCCAAAAAGTCAACACAATTTTTGAGGCCAAAGAACTAAAGATTAATTAACTCAATCTAATGTTGGCATTTAGTATTTACATATTTAATGTTTTCAAATTTTTGCTGACAATTGAAATCCTATGTAACATAAGAATTTGACAAGTGTATCTATTGAATTCATAAATACATAAGGCTTAAACAATTCCAAATACTGTGGGATTAGAGACTTTACATAAGATTCGCAAAGCCCTCAATATAAAGTCTAAATGCTATTTTGCTATTTGTACAATGTTCAAAAAAAAAAAAGAAAATTGAACCACTTCTCATTTAAAGAATTCAACTAAAATCTATCTAAACAATGGAATTCTTTCCATCTGGTCATGAGAAAAAAGATTTTAAAAAAAGAAAATTATATTAGCCTGATCAAAATAATAACTGATGTCTTAAAAAGAAAAATTTAAAGACCATTCATTTTGACATATTTGGTCGAGAAGTTCTGAACTACTATTTGGTTACTTTATCCACTGTCTTTGCTCCTCTGAGCTCCTTACCATGGAGAATATCAAAAATATGTAAACAACAAAAAAAGCTTTAAAAAAAAAAAAATATGAGCATGTTCAGTTTTGCACAGCACAAAACTGTAAGGTACCACAGCACCTCTCTAGCACAAGAAATTCCAGATGTGGACAGCATGACTTGATCTTAGGGAGGACTCTAACACCATTTTTTTTCTCACCTACCCACAAATAAGCTCCCTTCAGTCTAACATTTCACACTGTCTTCAAAGAGAAATTGGACTATTTCTCTTATTAATAGAATCAGGCATTAAGAGATTGGGACAATTATATAAAAAGCTTGGCTCCTTTGTGTCATCATTACATGAGATTCTTTACTAAGTCCTAAAATGAGGTCAGACACACTGTCTTTGAAATTTCATAAAATATACTCTATGACCTAGAACATAGTCATTTTCTATAAGAATTCCATGAGCTGAGGGGAAAATTAGACATATATTTTTTTCCCCAATTGCTAGGAACAGTGTTCAAAAGATGGTCATTAAATTGAGATAGTTGATTGTATTTTTCAAGTCTTCTTCTATGTCCTTATTGATTTGTCTACTGATTTATCATTGGCTGAGAGGTAAATTCTCCCATTACAGTAGTTGATTTGTTTTTGCTTTATATATTTTAAAGCTATGTTGTCAAGCACCTCTAAGTTAGAAATTATTAATGTCTTCCTGAAAAATTGAAACTTTGATCAACATGTTTTCATTTCTAGTAATACTTTCTACACTGAAGTCCACTTTTTCTAGTTAATGAAGTTTTACCAACTTTCTTTTCTAAGATATATGTGATGGTATATCTTTTTTTAGCCTTCTACTTTTAATCTTTTGCAGTCCCTTACAAATGGCACAGGACATTGTCTCTTGTAAGCTATAAATTATGGATTCCTTTGTAAAATTCAGTCTCAAAATATTTGTATTTTAACTAGGGAATCTGCCACATACACATTTATGTGAGTACTGATATAACTGGATTACTTTTTTACCATTGTATTTTGTTCTTTCTCTTTGTCCTGATTTTTTTTCTTTGTTCCCATTTATTCCTCCTCCTTCCTCTATGCTTCTTTGGGATTGAGATTTATTCCATTTCCTGCCTCTTATTCTATTTTTCAGTCCTAGATTGGAAGATATAAACTCTACTTCCATTCTTTGGTAATTACCTTTAGAAATTTCAATATACATATTTAACTTACTAGAACAAACCACTGTCTTAACAATTATTAACATTATCTCAAAAAAACAGGGGCCCACAATGTTTCTATACACATCACCCTCTTCCTGACTTGTAAATTGTTGTCCAGTAACTTAATTCTGTCTTAATGTTTAATACAACAAACTAGATATTCCTAACTTCCCTATGATATTTTCCATCCCTCTTTTTCTCTGTGCTACTTTCTGAGCAATTTCTTCAGAGATACCCTCTGATTTACTTTCTTCATTATGTTAAATCTGCTTAACTTGTATAGCGTTTCTAATTTTAGTTTTTATATTTTTATTTCTAAAATTTCTATTTTGATTCCTTTTCAAATGTCCTTGATTATTTTCAACAAATACATGTTCCTTCAGCATACTTGTGAAGTCCTATTTCTTTAGACCATGTTATAACATGATTATTTTATGTTTGGCATTGGAATTTTTCAAAATCTCTATTCTTTACAAGTTTGATTCAATTGTTTGATGTTTTTGCTGGTTCTCATCTTTGGTGTCTTGTTTTTCATATGTTTTGTGGTTATTTTTAGTAGACACTCATACTCTCCAAAAATTTATCTGCAGGGATTGTTTGAAGTCTTGGTTTAAAATGTTTCCCTCCAGAGATATTTTATTCTCTTCTTCCAGGTGCCTGAAGGAACAACCAACTCAGGGGCAGATGAGATTTTTCTACTTAGGTCTTTTTTTTCTCGGGCTCCACAGGGAATGTGATTTTTCATTCCAAAATTCATGTGACTGTGGAACTGAAATTAGGAATTTTTCTGGAGAGATGTGTTTTCTCCAGTCCATCCAGAGCCAAGACACAAATGGGCAGTATCTCCACCAGCTGCCTCCATGGTGTAGACTTTTTCTAGTACACTTAACTTACAGGAGTTGAGCCAGCTTCATTTGCTGGTCTCTGATCTAATCTCTACCCTGTTCAGCCTGAGCCTTTATCCTTCCATGCATAAGTGTGACACATTAAATGGTACCCCACCATGACAAGCGCCCCCAGGCCAAGGCCAAATCCCACACTCATTTACCTTTCTGTATTCATGCCTTCTCATTGTTTCTGCCCTACTGTAATTTGCCTTTTCTGCCAATTCAGCCATTTTAAAATACATTTTAATAAGTAATTTTCTTTGACAGGAAACATTCTTTATCACTGATACATCATATAATTGAAAAACCAAAGCCAGCCTGTCTATCTGTAATTCTCCTGAGCAGCAAATTGGCCCCCGACTCCTCCATTGAAAATTGAACATACACTTTGCTTGTTTTAACAGGAAATTCTAGAACTCCAATCTGTTTTTCCAAGGATTGACTCAGTAAAACCTGGGAATCCACTGGGTAGGCTTCCTTGCTTTACCTATGAAAAACAATTACTAGACACCTCTCTTGCAAGGAAATTGTATGGTAGGCATTACTTGCCATATTTACAAATTTGGAGTGCTGAAACAGCAGGAGGCAGAGGTTGTTATGCGCAGCTAGAGGTGGGTTCAAAGCTGGAGGCTGAGAGCAGCAACTCTGTCCATTTCTTTCAGTCCTTTGCTCTCCCTATGCAGGCTTTGCAGTTTTTCCCAGGTTGCCTATTGTTTGTGAATAAAAGAGGTCCTCAAAAATATAAGTCTCTCATAGAAACCACTAGTAAAAATAACAGTAGGAGTCTGGAAAAATATTTTATCCATAAATATGAAGATGAATATCCCTTATAAAAAAGGAATGGGGGAGTTTGTTAATGCTGATGCAAACAATAAGGTTAAGAAAAATCTGTTGGTCTTCAACACTTTCACTGATACTCCTGAATTATGAGCTGTGGCACACCAGCTGCTTCAGACCTCTCTGTCTTGAAATTGTCACACATCCATTATAGTTCCTACTGCATCAACACGATAGTATCTCCTAAAGGATTCATCTGTCTTGGCTAAAGGACAAATAAACTGGTGGCTGAGAAAAGGCACATTTTAATCAAAGTCAAAGGCTCATACTCTAAGGCAATGGTGAAGGAAGGAAGGAGGGAGGGAAGGAGGAAAGGAAGGAGAGAAGGAAGGAAGAAGGGAGGGAGGAAGGAAGGAAGGAAGGAAGAATACCATAAGTTTCTGCTGAACATCGCAGAAATTCAGCCCACTGCCACTGTCATTCTCATAGATTTAGTTTCCAAAGGTGAATGACTACCCTGAGGGCTGTCTTGGAAAAGAAGACAAAAATCTGGCAGGGGCTGTGAGGACTCACCTCATGAGCTCTTCAGCAAAGCAGCAAGAAATACTTTCTGTCTACAACTCCCTATCACACCTCCCTATAACTCTCTCCAGGACCTGTATTTGGGATGCTGCTCTCTCGGTGTTCGAGCAATTTAATCAGAGCACAAATATCCAGAAGAGGGTACAGGGTCAGTCTCATGCCAAAAAGGTCAGAATCTTGCTAAAAGCTGATCAGACACAGGATGCAATAAAAAGGGAAAGATAGAAATATTTGTAGGCCTCTACTTTTCTCACATTGCTTTTCAGTTCATTCAAAAATCAACCTTAAGCCAGCCTGAAAATACCTTCCATCAGAAGTTGTTCTTAGGGACTTTGTCCTGACACGACCTCTGTAAGAAGATGAAGAAAATTATCATCCCTGGCTCTGTTCCTGGCTCCACCATTAGATTTCTCACAGTGGCATCTACAGAAGACACAAACCTTTCTCTTAATTTGTATTGCCTAGTCTAGTACAATTTGATGCACCATTACACTACAGAATTCCCCTCCCCATCATGGGTATGCATGTTAAGGATCAAATGGGGTGAAGGGCACAAAGAACCTTATTTCCCCACCGTGTATTCACTGCACTTGAATAGGATGCCAAACACTTGTTAAAGCTGGTAAAATGGTACAATGGCCCTCTAAGACAAGAATGACTCAGACCAACCATCAAACGAGATCTGTAGGGGCAACACTCTGACATTTTATTTGGTCATTGAATCCAAATAAAAAGATAAAACCATGGATAAAGCTAAGTTAAGTCTTGCTGATTAACTCACGTAGAAGCCTAGGATTCCAGGAGCTGGAAACCTCAGAGTTATCTCTATGAATTCAAGTTTTGGGGCTCCTTTTACCCCTACAGTTCTAGGGCAGGGGTTTAGGAAGGGAAGGGACAGAAAGGAAACTGGAGCCTCCTCTTTTGATAATCTCTTAAAAGTTTACCTTCCCTCCTGCACCATCCCCGCTAAAGGTCATCTGTGAACCCAGCATCATTCATTCGGGAAGGACTCCAGGTTTTTAAAATGAATTAAAACTTCCCAAGTGCTCTTTTTCTGCACCCTGCTAGGTAACAACAGCCCACAGAGATTTGCATTTATTACTGTTCAGCTTCTGCATTGCTTTTCTACATCCCATTATTCCACCTGACATTTGAGAGTGGGAAGCACAGCTTGGATATTTGCAAATGCCTAGGCAGATTGGCAAAACACACCAATAAGCATCTGATAATGTCCACATGGAGGATTCTATGAATCTCGTGCTGTGCAATCTGAAACTGCTGAAATGAGCCTCTCTCCAGAAAAGATTCCATGTGACAACAGGGTAAAAGCAGATTCAGCAGCTTGGTAACTGGCTATAAAGACTGCTGGTGGAGAGGAGGAGGCAGAGAAATAGAAGAACAAGAAGCGATCTTCAGCTTTCCAAGTCAATTTTTTAGTTTTAAAATTTATATGACCATTTTCAGAATATTTGAAAAAGAGAGAGAACAGTCATCCATAATACCAAAGCTTAACAAATAGTTCTTGCTGAATTACACTTTTTAAGACTTTGTCCCATAGATCTAAGTTTTTACTATCATCATGTATATTTTCACTGTCCTACCTTTGTCTTCCTATGTGTGATATCAGTTTGGGCCCCATTGTCTTCTAAAACTTTCCCTCTGAGCTCTTTTCTTCAGAACCATCCTGACCCTTGTTTCATGGCCACAGGCTTCCTCTGAATGGAAGTTATCCAATTCAAAGGAGTTTTGACAGATTGCTAAACATGTGCTGCTATCACTACTATTAAAGGTGCCTCTTTTTTCTCTTCCCTTTCCTGCCTCTGCAGCTTTGCATTCTACACAATACCACAATGGCTTATTCCCAGAGGAAGAAAACAATAATTCTCTCTATTCTTGTGTTTTCTGATGGGTCTCTAGATATGCACTTGAAAAAAATTTCCCCTTCCCTTTCTAGGAAACTGAAAATGGGACTCTAAGTTGCCCGTCCTGTTTTCTCATTTCCAATAACTTGTAGCAATTGTGCAGTAGATCAAGAGAATTTTCCATCCCTGAGTTTATGCTTACACCTGTTAGAGAGCTCAACATTGTACTGAGCCAAGTATTTCTTATCAATATATATATGGGTTAACTTGACATGTAGATAAAATTTAAGGAAATAGGATTCACTCTTGAGGAATATCATGTGATGCTTGTCTTGAGTCTCAAAGATTCATATAAGTCACAAACACACCAAATATCACTTTATTTTTCTTTAAAAAAAATTATGTCTTACTCTAGGCTCCAGTTATCAGAATAAAATCTTTAATCATGACATTTGACCATAAGCCAAAACAGATATGCAAATAATACAAATGTGTATTCTAAGTTTAACCACATTCAAATAGTAGATTTTTAGTTCTTGGAGCACTCAGAAAATGTTAATAATAGTTTTAATGAGCATACCTTACAGAAGATATTGAAATTGTTGAGATTATACAAGATCACTTCCAAGTTAAATTTTTTTTTTAAATGTTTATTTTTTAGTTGTAGGTGACAGAATGTCTTTATTTTATTTTTATGTGGTGCTGAGGATCGAACCCAGTGCCTTATGCGTGCTAGGCGAGCACGCTACCACTGCGCCACAATCCCAGCCCCCCAAGTTAAATTTTTAATGAGTAATGACTAATTTATTATCCCACCCTTTTGCTAAAATTAATACTATAGGGAAAAACTCCTATGCATCCTAAAAACATTTTAATATCTAATGAAAAGAAAGAGAAGGCATGTGGGCACATACATAAGCAAAATACCCCCTGAAGAAAAAGAAAAAAAAATCATGGTCACCATTATTTTTCCAGTTCTAGAGATGAAATCTTACATTAATTGGAGAAAGGCAGAAAGTTATAAGCCAACTTCTCCTGCACAGCAGTTCTACAGTGCCCACAGCAGCAGAGAATCTTCAGAGCAGAGACTTTATATTTTTCTTAAGGAAATAAAGCAAAACTAAAGAGGTACAGACACTGAAATAAGATGGAATATATATGTCTATTTTGTATAGAGAAGTAAGTACGTGAAAGTTCTCTTGCCCAAGGTTTCTTCCAAGACTTTTAATTGTAATGCTTTCTATTGTTTTTGTTCTATGCCAGTGTTCATCACCCTAGGCAGAAAGTTTCCCTCTAAGCGATGATTATGCCAACCTTAGAGCCACCTGCGCGCTGGCATTCCCACTGTTACCCTGAATCCAAGGAAAGAGCTTCATACAACTTCTCAATCTACCAAGCCCCTTTGCAGAGCTTACTGTTCCTTTCAGTCCACATGACATCATCATCTTCATCTTTCCGTGGCCTTCTGCTGCCATCATATTTATTAAGCCTTCTCTTGAGCCTTTAATGATCTTTCTCAACACTTGATACCTTGTAG
This sequence comes from Xerus rutilus, assembly GCA_028644305.1. NCBI lineage: Eukaryota > Metazoa > Chordata > Mammalia > Rodentia > Sciuridae > Xerus > Xerus rutilus. The sequence continues at coordinate 43,921,324 of CM053405.1, read as the reverse complement.
CATTTATTGTTGACACCATTTAATTTACTCAGTGGACTCTGGTTTTGCGATGTTCTTTGTAAATCCATCTGTCCTATCTGGCAACTAAAATGGTACACTGCTCAAGGGAAGGCACCACAGTTTACATTTGGGCTTTTGGTACTTGTTTTTTGTTTGTTGCATTTGCAATAACCATTACTGTTCTCTGCCTCCTCTTCTTCCTTCTTTACCATTGTCCTTATAAATTTTTTTTTACTATATATTTTTTTTTAGTTGTAGATGGACACAATGTCTTTATTTTATTGCTTTGTATGTGGTGCTGAGGATCGAACCCAGGGCCTCACGCATGCGAGGCAAGCGCTCTACCGCTGAGCCACAATCCAAGCCCCTGTCCTTATAAAATTTTTATAGTGAAGTTTTGGTGAGCAGAGAGATAGTTGTGTGATTAGTTATGGTTATATAAAGTTTTCAAAATAGAATAAGGCCTTTTTCCTTTGTTCCAAGCCCCCATTCTTGGAGAAAACACATTGTTTCTATCAAAATGCAAAGAACCATACAATGACAAGTGACCTGTCTGTGTTAGTCACTTAACCAGAGAGGATGTCTCAGCAATGATTCCTTTTACTTATCCATATGAATCAACTTCATTTAATTAACCACAATGTTTTCTCCAATAATTTGAATTAGCCACCACAAAGAGTCTCAGACAATAAATCTAAAATATTATTTTAAGCTATTTTATGTGTCAATTGGGTAGTTTGAGGTCTCTTATGAAAATTATTGTTAAAAATTTCATTGGCTACAATATACCTTAAAAAATGAAGCCATAGTTAATTAATCATGGAATATATATCTTATATATGTCAAGGTTATTAGATTCAACTTATCCAATTTACTCTCAAGTAAATTGTCCTGGGATGAAAACTATGATGTAATAATTTGGTCTTCAGTTTCTCTATATTTTCTCAGCTTAACAGCTGAAACAAGACATACAGAAATTTAATAATGTTCAAAGGAGAGTCGCAAAGATAAAGGAAAAAGCTGAAAACAAGATCTCCAAGGAAGAATCAGATTATTCAAATAGAAAGGAGAAGGAAGAGAACTTCAGAAAGGGCATCAAGGCCCAAAAGGTAGTTAACTCCAAATTAGGTCAGCTCTTCTTCCTCTCCATAGAGGGCAAAATACAAAGAAATGGAAGTTTCCATAGTTAAATATAAGTTAGAAATTGTATTAATGTTTTCCAGAGAGGGTAAACCTAAATAGGTATGGAGATAGGTATGGAGATAGGAAAGAGATTTATTCTAAGGAATTGGTTAACATGATTGTAGAGGCTAACAAATCCATAACAGATAAGGCAAACCAGCAGCCTGGAAATCCAGGTTAAGGCTCAATGCTGTAGTCTTAAGTCCCAAGGCTGGAAATTCAAGCAAGCCTTTTCTTGTACATCCTAGGAAGAGAATTCCTGCTTTTGAAACCTCAGTCTTTGTGCTTAAGGCCTTTAACTGATCTGTCTAGGCCCACCCACGTTGTGGAGGGCAATCTACTTAAAATCAACTGATCGTAAATGTTAATCACATCTAAATAATACCTTTACAGCAACATCTAGACTAGTGTTTGACCAAACAACAGGTTACCATAGTCTACCAAAGTTGATGCAGCAATAAGCAATCCCTCCTGAAAAGGAAAGTCACCAAATTTCTGATTTATCTCTGGTTGCCTAGCTTAAAAGCAATCCTTTCAAAAGGCAAGGAGAGAAATGTTGGTAAAGATAACAGTGATATCATCAGTAAAAATGCTTGTTTGTATAGCCATTCAGAAGAGCATCCTGGCTGTTATGGTTTAGATGCAGTGTCCTTCAAAAGCTCACATGTGAGACAATGCAAGAAGGTTTGGAGGAGAAATAATTGGGTTATAGCCTTAGCCTAATCAGTGAGTTAATCTCTGATGGGGTTAACTAAAGTGGTAGGGTGTGGCTGAAGGAGGTGGGAATTGGGGCATGCCTTTGGTGTATATATTTGTAGAGTGTCTCTCTCTGCTTGCTGATCACCATTATGTGAGCTGCTTCCCTCTGCCACCCTCTCCCACCCTCTCCCACCCTCTCCCACCCTCTCCCGCCATGATGTTCAGCCTCACCTTGAGCCCTGAGGAATACAACTGGCCTTCTATGGACTAAGACCTCTGAAACTGTGAGCCCTCAAATAAACTTTTCATCCTCTAAAATTGTTCTGGTCAGATCCTTTAGTTACAGCAGAAAAAAGTTGACTAAAACACTGGCCTTATCAATCAAATGTCTTGCACCATAGGAAAAAACACAACCGTGCAAATATGTGTCTATCCAATGACGTTAATTTATGTCATTGCTTCAAAATAGTAAAAATGGATGGAAAGTAAATATTCATAAATATGAAACTAGTTAAATAACCTATGTTTAATCTGAACAATGGAATGCAATGGTAACTTAAAATGTTGATGTAGGCATGGAGTGGGGACATGAGATTTCATCTCCTCTTTCTTTCTGTACCTGGGTCAAGACTCCAACTGTAACCCACTTCCAGTTTCCAATCTCAACAGTCTCTTCAAGAGCCTATCCATTTAAATGACCAAAAAAAAGTATCATTAAGACTTGATCAGTACAATCTTTTTTCAGATTCTGCAACGCTGTCCCAGGATATATGAAATGTTTAATTTAATGCCACTGCTTAATGCCACTGACTAACTAAAGATAGTCAAAAAGTGAGATATGTTTCTCAATCTGTTGGGAGTTACATTGTTGGCACAATAATAAAACCAACATTGTAACTCCCAACAGATTTAAGAGAAACATATCTCGCCTTTTGGCTATCTTTAGAGTGGTATATAAGAGCTAGCGTGTACTATTCAAAAGAGCTGATTTTTAGATTTTTCAGGAATTTTACAAGCCAGTTGGTCTCAAATTGGTAGCTCTAAATAAGCCACAGTGGGAATATTTACACCATGGAAGTCAGCAAAGGTGACAAATTAGGGATCATTTTCCAAAGAGGTCACAGTTAAATATTTACCAGCAAACTACTGGATATCCACTGAAATATTAATGTGGTTTTCCCCTGGAGGTGGAACTGAAGCAGACAGTGAGAAAACCAGAAGAATATGATGTCAAAAGGCCAAGACAAGACAGGATTTTGAGTGTTCAACTGCATCAAATGAGATTAAAACATGTCTTTCTGTCTATTCATTTCTGTTGGGTATAGATCTAGGCATGACATTGCTGGTTTTGAGAACATTCATATTATCAGCTTTAGGAAATATTATTATAACATCTCCAATGTAGTTGCACCAACTACATCTAACATAAAGAATCTATTTCTTATAGACCTATAGGGGTTGTTTATGTATTCTCGGTACAAGTTCTTTTTCAGATACATTATTGCAAATACCTTATTCCTGTCTGTGGTTTTCCTTTCACCATCTTAGTGATAGCTTTTACTAAACTGAAACTGATGAATTTTAATGAAATCTAAATAATCATTCTATGACCAGTATATTTTTATATCAGGATCCATCTGAAATTGATCCCAAAGATGGCATGAGTTAGTGATTAGGGTTTAACTTTTGGCTATCCAAATGTTTAGTTCCATCAAAGTAGCTCTGTTTGTAGTAGCCAAAAACTGGAAATAGCACATATATCCATCAACAAGGTATAATCAATTTTCATACCACTGAACATTCCTCAACAATGAAAATGGAAAAAATAAAAAGTGCTACTACATGCCACAGTATGAATGGTTCCCTTAGGCATATGGAACCAAAGAAGCTAGACCCTGAGGAGCACACACTGTTACCAAGCAACACATCTACACAGTGGACGTATAGAAATAGGATTTTCTTAGTAAAGTGACTAAAGCATGTTATGCTACTAGGGAAAGTTTAATAGAGAAAAAGTCATTGAAGATACAGCAGTGAAAGAGGTGATGAATGCCATTAAATACCTCAAACCATGGGAAGGGATGAGACCCAAAAGAAAGATGAAGGATTTGACCTGTGATGGCAGGGACACCACCTCCATTGGATCAAGAGAAAAAGGGAAAGCAATATGGCAGCAGACATAGAAATATTAATGTGCAGTTTACTATGTCTTCTGTTTTTCTGTCGTTTTTGGTATATCCCTATTATACGGGATGTATTATGTGCTATATATTATATAGGAACTAGCACATATGAATTGGAGGTACAAATGAATATATGGGAATGATTGAGATCCAGTTCAGAAATAATTACTTGTAAAAGAAGATAAAGAGAAATGAGAACATGAGGTTATAAGAGGAACTTTGACTATACTTGAAATATTTATTCTTTCAAACAAAAAAACACCTGACCCAAACTTGAAAAATATTAAGATTCTGGGAAATTGTTTGGTAAGTATTTGTTAAGCTGATCTTTTTACTTTGATATATTTTAACATTTTTAAAGATCACTAGAATAACAATTCAGGGCACTAAACTCCTAATAGTAATTTTAATGTCCCTGTTTTATCTGGAACACATTGTTTACCTTCTATGTTCTAAATTCTTTTGTCAACAAAAGATGTTAGTATCTGTCCTTCCTCACTTTACACAGATGGTAATTGACTAAAAGGGACAACAACTATAAAGCACATCAAGTTCTGTGTAGAATTAAAACTCTTAAATCAAGAAAAAGAACTTTTTTCCCTCCAGTAAGGACTATCTCATCTCTAAGAAAAGGGGAAAAAAATCAATTGAAAGCCACATAAGTTAGAAGTAATTCAGTTTAGCTTTCGTTATTATTCTCTTTGTTAAAGAGAGTGAAACAAACATTCTGCTTATTGATTTTTTTTAATTAACAAGAAACATAAAATGGTATCCAGTAAATAAGAATAAATTTCCATTTTGTATTTCTAGGTAAGAGAAACAGCAAGACAAGAAAGAGAGAGGGAGGTGATGAATTGGAACAGGAGGGAGGGCATGAGAAGAGCAACAGGGAGGAAGTAACACACAGATGAGACAGCAGCCCTGAATGGGGTGCACGCAGAGAAGGATCATCCATAAGCATTCGCAGCAGCACCACAAACAAAACAAGCACAGTGAAGCATGCAGAGGAGCCCACAGTTGTCAAGGACAGAAAACTGGAATTGTAGAAAAACTTCAGGCTTGTTTGCAGCCTCCATACACCTTACACAAAAATTTCTCCAGTTGCAATCCACTGGCCCAGACCAGCTCCCACTTTTCAGGAGCACTCTGGTTTGAAGCAGAAGTAATTATGCAGTTTTTATGGCTCTGCTTTAATATAAGTAACCAGTCATGTTTTTTCATTTCCATCTTTACCATGTCTTCAACTTAATCCATTGAGATTCTGCCCTTTCTAATGGCCCGATTTATTTTTTAACATGGCTCTGCCTTTGACTCTTTCCTTAAGCCTGTACTATGATAATCCGCCTGTTTTTATTGTCAATTACTGCT